>JAKTTR010000005.1:0-611039 GCA_030581575.1 Teunomyces aglyptinius
CAGTCCTTTCTGGTGAATGGGTCAACGACCTTTTTCTTCAAACCCTTCTTACCCTTGGATAATCTCTTGTTCTTACCAACAGCCATGTTTGCTTAGTATTCTAATATGTCAAACAAAAGAAGTTTTCCTCTAATTTTTTCTACAAAATTTTTCAACTTTTTTTTGCTGTAGTGAAAATTTCCGGGTACCAAATCTCTCCCCTTGAAATCACGTGTGTTCTATAATTTTTCTACCAGCGTATCTTATGCAAGACAATTAACAGATGATTAGTGAACTGCAGATAAGCAATAGGGATGAAATTTTCTGTTTATTTTGTGACGGCAAAATATCAGTACGCGTGACTTGGAAAGCAAAGAGGGCTAGAGCCCGAAACTGTAAACTGATCCCAGGTTTAGGTGATCTACGGGTTATCGTTCCAGAAATGTAAACAATTCGGGGATCGTAAGAATACGGAAGCGAGTCGTGTTACACCTGACAGACACAATGGAAAACGAACAAGACCAGAATAACCAGTATGTCAAAAAACTAACAAGAGCGAATGTGAGCTGTACTAACATATCAAACAGAGTGGCATTAAAAATAGGATTAATTGGCGACTCTCAAATCGGCAAGACGTCGTTAATGGTGAAGTATGTAGAGGGATCGTTTGATGAGGATTATATCCAGACACTTGGAGTCAATTTTATGGACAAGAAGATTCGGATCAGAAACACCACCATTACATTTTCTATATGGGACTTGGGAGGGCAGAAAGAGTTTATTAATATGTTACCATTGGTATCGAACGATGCGGTTGCCATACTATTTATGTTTGACTTGACGCGCAAATCTACACTCAATTCAATCAAGGAATGGTACCGACAAGTTCGTGGGTTCAACAAGACAGCCATTCCGTTTTTGATAGGCACGAAGTACGACCAGTTCATTGATCTTTCGTATCAGGACCAATTGGAAATTACCCAACAGGCAAAGAAATTTGGCACTGCAATGAAGGCACCCGTGATATTCTGTTCTACTAGTCACTCGATCAATGTGCAGAAGATATTTAAGATTATTTTATCGAAGGCATTTGATTTACGGTTGAACTTGGACGAAATTACCAACGTTGGCGAACCGCTATTAATCTACAAGTAAGTCAAAAGACTTGTAACTTTTCTGCATATTCAATTCATTTTCCTCTATATAGATTGGCATAGGCCAATATACGACCTTGTAATGATAAGTTTAGTTGTAGGGTGCAAATCCGATGACCACCAGCAGTGTGCAGGGAATCTCAAAATACTCCCCATCACTAAACTCTAGCTACATTCTTTAGTTAAGCACCAAGAAATGGCCAACAATAAGAAGCAATTGAAAGGATGGCAGTATACGTTTGGTGAAGAAGCAGGGCATGAACCACTGACACCAAGCAGACGGAGCCGACGGGGCAAAACGCCAATGAGCCAGGCACTTAAATTAAGACGCGAGTTGGACGACATGGAAATCAAGGCTGGTGACACAATTCGTGTCCAACAGAAAAACCTGAAGACATTGGAAGTGGCCATGGTAAAGGAAATCAGGTTTGGAAGTTATAGTTTTATTGAAGTAATGGTGCTTTGGTTCGTCAGGAGTCAAGATGTCCCCTCAAACCAATTGCCCGAACGCTGCGAACCGGGCCTGAACGAGTTGTTTATTACGTCTTATGTTGAAGAGATCCAATTAAGTAATATTATCGACAAGGTCAATGTGCTTTCGTACAATGAGTTTACCAACGATATTGTCCTTGATGAATCTAACAGTGTAACGACATTCCTAACCAGACGTGCGTGCAGTTTCCAAGGAGACATGTTCTCAGAAGAGTTTGATTATCGAGAACTTTTAAAGCTCTTTGCAAAGGACCCAAACGAGTTTTTGGAATATATTCGTGGAGTGACAGTTCCTGCCCAATACAAGGCTTCAGCATCGACTTCAGCATTTCCTAAAAAGACTAGGACCATCCAGGAGAAGTTGGCTGTGGCCGAAAAGAAGACCCCAAAAAGAAGAAGGTACGTTAGTGATAATGAAGAAGATGACAATATTTCAGAGGTCGAGCCAGAAGAAATAGATGACGTCGAAGATGTCGAAGACGTCGAAGAAGAAGTTATGGAAGACGATGAGATTGTGGAGCCGGTGGTCAAGAAGCGAAAGTATACGCCACGAAAGAAGAGAATCCTTGACCAAGATCCCAGTGAATTTAAGAATCCCAATATTGATTACGTGACATCGACATTGGCACAGATGAATCGTGGATTCAAGATCAAGAACGACTACAAGCCCTCGTTGTCGTCAATTTCTCCCAAGAAGAAAGCAGTAGCCACTCCTGAAATCGAGTCCAATGTATTTAAAGAGGTTAAGGCTAAGCTACACACGTCTGCAAAGATCACTTCACTTCCAGGACGGGAAGACGAGGCAGCACAGATCATGGCAAAACTTGCCACGGCCATAGAGACCGAAACTGGGTGTTGTATCTACGTCAGTGGGACTCCTGGGGTAGGTAAAACGGCTACGGTACGAGAAGTGGTTGGGCAGCTTCAAGAATTGGCCGACTCTGGCGATTTCAAGCCATTTGAGTTTCTTGAGATCAACGGTTTAAAATTGTTGACCCCCAACACTTCGTATGAGGTGTTATGGGAGAAGATCAGTGGGTTCAAGTTGAGTGCGTCCAATGCCGCTCTTTTACTTGAAAACTATTTCACCAAAGGAAGCAACAAGGTATTGGTGGTGTTGATGGACGAGTTGGATCAGATCGTTACCAAGAAACAGAATGTCATGTACAACTTTTTCAACTGGCCTACGTATCCTGATTCCAAGCTTGTGGTGATTGCGGTCGCCAACACTATGGACTTGCCCGAGCGGGTTCTTTCCAATAAGATTTCGTCGAGATTAGGGTTGAACCGAATCCAGTTTATTGGCTATACCCACGACCAGTTGGGAGACATTATCCGACACCGGTTAGAGATGCTCAAGAAAGAACACCGTCTTAAAGTAGTTCTACACCCAGATGCCATTGGGTTTGCCTCAAGAAAGGTCGCTAGTGTTAGTGGTGATGCTCGGCGGGCTCTCACTATTTGTCGACGAGCCGTAGAAATTGCCGAACGCGAGTTTCTTGCTGGAGGAGGCGGAGACGAGTGTCCTGTGTTGATCACACATATCTCCAAGGCTATCAACGAGACCATTAACTCGCCCACGTCACAGTTTTTGGCCTCGTTGCCATTTGCATCCAAATTGATTCTCCAGGCGATCTTGCTGCGAACTAAACGATCAGGGTTGGCAGAGAATACGTTGGGCGATATCATCGACGAGATGAAAAACACGCTCCAAATGTTGACCTCAACTAGTACCGCATTGTCTGAGATTGACGACAAAATCGGGTTTGTTGACTTTCTCTACGGCAATGGCATATTTGAGAACCAGCCCAAGGTCCATATCAGGACGCTTTACTTTAAGACACTCATCAACGAGCTTGCGGAAAACGGCATAATTCTCCAGCAGAACGTTCCTGGCGAACGGCATCGGCTCATCAACTTGAATGTCTCTGAAGAAGAGATATCTAGTGTACTACGTAGAGATGAGGAGTTGGCCATGAAGTAATTATCTACATATTTTTTTTCGCAATAATCTCATCTCATCTCATCACTAATAACCACTACCATCACCATGAGTATTGATCCCACAGACTACGTCGAGGTCACTGAAGGTAAACTTTCGTTTGGAGACCAAAACCAGCAAGCCAAGTTTGAGCTTGGTGTGTGCATGGCTGTGCACAAGTGGGACGAGCTCAACACGGCTGTTGATAACAGCTGGGGTGGGCCCCAGTCTGGAGACAAGAGAGACTGGATCACTGGGATAGTTATCGAGTTATTTGAAGAAAAAGCGGTTGATATACAACTTATTGAAGAGACGTTGCTATACGCAATGGTGGACGAGTTCGATACAGAGATCGATAACGATTCTGCGCTTGAAATTGGTGCCTTGGTCATGAAGCTCTACAAGGACGTCAGTATCAAAAACTATGCCACTGTGGACGAGTTGTATGCCAAGTGGCAAGCCAGACAGGGAAATATAACCACAACCAAGGTTCATATCGAAGCTGATCCGAATAATCCTGATGTTTCAGACAGCGAAGATGACGAGGATGATGAAGAAGAAGAAGAAGAAGTTCCTCAGCTCCAACACGACAACGACGATGACATGCAGATCGACCAGGGCCCCGTTGTTGACGACGACGGATTTGAGTTAGTCCAGAAAAAGGGAAGAAGACGGAAGTAGTTGTAGTAGTAAATACGTATATTGAGTATACAATCAGAATATGGCATCACGTTCGCCGAGCGATACCGAGTTTCGTGGAGTATTACTTCTGCTGCGATTGAGTGCATTGAGTGAATGGAGACTCACCACCGAGTTTCTGTGGACACGGAACTGCGCCTCCTGTTCCTCATTAGGCGTCACGGATGCTGAGTATGCCGATACCAATGAACTAACGCTCTGCCGCAGGGGGTTATTGACACGGAAGTCACTGATACGTCTCACCAAGGTGCTGGCCATGTCATTCATCCCTCCCTGTGTTCCTGGTGGTGCCAGGAGTTTGCTGAAGAAACCGTCGTTCTGGGCCTCGATCTTGAACAGCCTGATTGCCGTTTGAACCCACGGACCAATAGTGGTGGCTGCCTGCGCAACGTATTCAGTCACTTCTGCCTCGTTGGTGGCACTCTCGGTGTTCTTATGCATAAAACTCGTCCATCCCGTAAGCTTGCTGACCGAAGCAATCGAGGTCGTAATGTTTCTCATGATACGGTTGGAGTTTCCGTTGTGGAACTTCACGTTGTCTACGGCTTTGTACATCTCTCCAAAGAGCAACGACATGTACCATCCGAGCGACAAGGTACTCCAGGAGAACTTGAGCTGTTCCAATGGTGAGCTTGGAAGAAAGTCATAGTTGATCAGCGCCTTGTTGGTAGCAATCATGTCAGCAAAATCGTGCTCCTCAATGTAACTAACCAAGACAATGCTGTCGATCATTGACCCGCTGCGGCTGGACCATACCAGTTTCAATACCAACTTTAGGTGTGGAATGACTATCGTAAGAATGATCCGAAGCGCATCATTTCCAGCCCAACTACGCTTCAACAGCAGTCCTATTGGTAACTTGTCCCGAGCCCGTTGCGACATTCCTGTGAGTGGTTTGGGTCTAAACGCTTCTTCTATGGCTTTGCTATCGTCGTCCTCGGTAACAAGGTTGACGGTTGAATTGCTGCGGATCGATTCGGTTTCTGAAAGCGACATTTCGTCAAGATCCAGAAGCTCATCCTGAAATTCGTCGTTGGATTCATGATGTGATTCTACGTCTTGCGCATCTGTTTCATCATCATCGTCTCCTTCATCTTCTTCGCGTGCGTCATCTATTCTTGAGAGGGTAGTGCTGTTGAAACTTTCAGCATTGAAACTGTAGATAGTGTTCCAGACCTGGTTATAAAGTTTTTCGTTTTTGAGAATGGAAAAGAGGAGCATTCTGGATGGCTTTGGATACTTGATGATAGCCGTACAAACGGCTCGTATCACCAACGCAAGCAAGTCGGGATGGTACGGTTTTTCCAGTAAGAACTTGCGGGTTGAAAACTTGCTGATCAATGTGGTTATGGCAAACGAGCTAGCGTACGAGAGTCCGCCGCGTGGGTTGGTGTTGTTGAGCTTGCGTTCGGGAACCACGACCCGTTCAAATTCCATGGAGCTGACTGGAGGAATCAAATTGTAGAGGATATCCACCAAAGTGGAGACAAACAAGTCTGACAAAGGTTTGACGTTGTTGGCCATGGGGACTGCTGTGCCAAGTAAGGCACATATCTGGGTGACAAGAAAGTCACGCGTGGTGATAGATGCTGGGTTTGTTCTGAAGCTGTTGGGGAGGGCTTCAGTTAGTCTCGGTGACATGGGGTAAAAGAGACGGCCGAGTAAGGACACATCGGACGACAAGTAGAGAAGCAAGTACGAACTAATGCGGACCAAGGCCTTGTGCTTGGGTTCTGTGTTATAGGTGTCAATGTAGTAGGTCAAGGTGATCATGAGGTCGCACAAGTGGTGTCTGGCAATCAATGATTTGAAGTTCTGGTTGCACTGGATAAGTTCCCACAAGAGCATGGTGGCTTCTGTGGCCCAGAGCGACGGCTGATTGTTGGCACGGAGCTGGAACTTGGACGTCTCGTACTCGCGTGCTGTTTCCATTGGTGAGCGCAAGATACTCATCAAGCTCGTGGCCAAGTATGCGAGTTCCGAGTCCTTGTGGAGTCTGCTGATAAGGAGCCGGGCCACGTTTCTGTTGGAGGTACCGTTAGGTTTGACTTCAAAGAGAAAGTTGAGGCTTTCGGCTGACGGCAACGGGTATGCCACCAAGCATGTCAAGAGTTGGATGGAGAATTTTACCAAGAGGAGACGCAACTCGGCCAAGTCCGCGGCGTTGGGGAACAGGAGCCCGTTTTCTTCTGTAGGTTTCGAGCTGCGGCACACGAGATTGGTCAAGGACCAGACGAGTGTAACAAGCTGATCACGGGGAGTGCTAGTGACGATGTATGAAAGGAACCGCGACCCCGAGCCCACGACCAGCGACGGAGACTCGTAGAACGGCGATGAGACCAACACAAGAACCAACTTGACCATTTCCATGCGGTTTGAATCGACCATTGCATTCACAGGCATATGTTTTCCTGGTAAGGAGATCCCGGTCTCCCACAACAAGGACACTTCTGCTTTCAGTCGGTGATGAGAAAGGGTGAAGCCGCGTTTGAACAAGAGCAGCATTATTGCTGCCGCAAGATCCACTCCAAGCGGCGTGGCATCAACCGGACGCAACACTGGCTGCTGGAGCAATAACGGCGTATCCAAGAGCTCGAGCGGGTCAAACAGATGGCTCCAGAACAAGAGAGGCTCGATTTTGGCCACGTAGTCGGGCAATTCGTAGAGAAACGGAAGCAACCGCGTGAGAAGCCGTATGCAGTTGAGAAGCAGCAGTCTCAGCAACTTGGACCCGTTTCTCGCCACTGTTTCGGCCAACTGGCGCACCAACACCACAAAGTTGATACGGTTCTGGTCGCGAATGCCTTTGATGGTTGCGGGTGTCAAGATCTCGTACATCTCGCTGGCAGTCATGGGCTCTTTCCAGAAGAACTCCCAGTACTCATCGTTACCTATAATGATACGGCCTTGACCAAGCTCACAGAAATGAGCTTTATATCGTGCCTTTTCCTCTGATGTCTTCATTGGTAAGGTTTGGATTCCAAAAAAAAAAAAAAGATAACGAGATTTCCATCACTAGAAAAAGGGTATATATATGGATAATTTCCTGAAAATTATATGTATGGGGGTGTTCTATTACTACAATATTATCTCCGTTTGGCGGAATGGCCATCGTTGTTGAGGTTGTCGTTGTCATTGTCGTTGTCATTTTCTCGCTTGCTCCCTGCAATCAGAGCAAAGCCCACGTCCACGTCCATGCCGGCATCGCCATGTCCCACGCCGTCCTGTTCTTCAAGATCGTCCGCGAATCCCGAAGTCGCAAGCGCCACGTCGTCTGTGGTCCATCCTTGTGGCACCAGTGGACTCTCGTCTTCCGAATCGGTGTCAAAGTTCATTGCAGAACACTTTGACAATGCTTCGTAGCTGCTCTCAAGCGTACCAGCAACCGTCAGAAACAAGCCACGCTGCACACAACCGTGCCTGCGGAGCTCGAGCTCAACACACGGCGTATCCTCACTCTCAGAAACCACCGTAATCACCTCGTTCGACACCACCTGGAGATATATACGCTCGTCACCGAGCGCATGCAAAATGATCGCCTGGTACGGCAACTCAAGACCCACATCGCTGCCCACAAACCACAACACCACAGCCGTGTTCAACACGTAGAGCGTAACGTTTTCCATATCGACTCCCGCAAGCTCGGACACCACCTGGAGTCCAGGGTCTGGCTTGATGGCCACGACAAACTGCTCACCACCGCCGTAAAGCACAAATTTGTCGTCGTCAAGCGAAAACGCTTCTGGC
Source organism: Teunomyces aglyptinius (assembly GCA_030581575.1). Classification (NCBI taxonomy): domain Eukaryota; kingdom Fungi; phylum Ascomycota; class Pichiomycetes; order Serinales; family Debaryomycetaceae; genus Teunomyces; species Teunomyces aglyptinius. The sequence goes on from JAKTTR010000005.1 coordinate 8,053, forward strand.
AGTGAGTTCTCGTATTCCGCCACAGCTACGGTATTCTCGTGGCTCGGCTGCTGCCGTATGATTCGAACACTAGGTGCCATGACAAATTGGTGAAAATTCCAAAAAAGGAAGCTAAAAAACGTGTAAATTTCGTTAATAACACGTGACCAAACACGTGATAAACATAATATTCCTCCATTTTTCTTTTACGATAACCGGCGCATGAGTCTCAGAAGCACCGGGTTGTGGTTATGGTCATCGATCTCGCGCTGGACGCGTTCGTTGCGTTCTTCATTGCGTCTGCGGACCTCATCTGCCGTGGGAGGCAATGCTTCGTTGGCCAAATCTGCGCGTCTAGCCTCTTCGAAGGAACAGATCTGGTTACGGAGTCCCTCCGATCCGTTGAGAAGCGAACCCTTTGGTAAAGTGCCCTGGTTGAGTTCCTTGAGGTGTGCCACGTTTTCGGACTCCTGTCTCAAGACCTGGTACATACGGGCCACCCTGCCAATGGCGATAATCTTGTTGCGGAGTGCGATCCGTTTGGCTTCAAGAGAGTCATCGGCTGGTGCTGGGGCAGCAGAGGCCGGAGTAGGGGCTGCTGCTGCTGCTGTTGCTGTTGTGGAGATGGACTCGATCTCCGTTGTCAAAGGTGTTTCTTCACTCAACTCGTCTTCGGTGCAGATATTGAGGATAGACATCAACATATCGGTGATTTTCTCTCCAACAAACGGAAGGGACCATGTAAACACGTCCATAAAGTGGGGCAACCAGTATGGGTGTGGCGACGAGTTGAACTGGCGAATGTTCATTACGTTGTTTTCGTACTTGAGCACCGCAGCCTTGTTGTTGTAGGTATCCAAGTAGTTGGGGGCGCTGAACATGGTCAACAAGGATGGAAACCCCATTGTCTTGGTGCTCTTGTACATCCTGTAGCCAGCGTCCTGGGCTTCGTGGGCACGGATGACGGAGAGGAGACCCGTACGGTCCAAGAACTGGCACGCAGCGCGGTACGTGAATGCATACGAGCATCCACGCACGGTGTTGCGCACAAAGGTCTGGTCGATATTGTCGTCGTCGTAGTCTTCGACGGGATCTGCCCATAACAAGTCACACATGAGGCCCTTTGTGGGAGGTTCACGGAACCGGTCGAGGCGCACCAAGTCGTTCAAGGTGCGGAGTTCTGGGCTGAGACCACCGTGGACACAGAAGAACTGTTTGTTCATGATGGCCGCGAGGGGCAATGAGTTGAACAGCGCTAGGCACTCATTGTACAAGCGTTCCGAGTACTTGTGCAAGCATTCCGACTTGAAGGTAAAGTATTCTGTCAAGTGTTTGCATTCATGGTTACCACGGAGCATCCAGAAAGTGTCGGGGTAGTTGAGTTTGAGGGAGTAGAGGTACAAGAGACACTCGATGGAAAACGAGCCTCTGTCGACATAGTCGCCCAAAAAGAGATATGACGTGGTTGCAGGATCGCCTCCGACCTCAAACAACTTCATCAAGTCGTAGTATTGGCCATGGACGTCGCCGCAGATGGTGACGGGTGCTGGAACTTCAAGCAAGTTGGGTTCGCTGCTCAAAAGTTCGGTGGCGTCACGGATGATACGTATGGCGTGGTCCTCATGCAAACGGCCCTCGTGGATCAAGTGGTCACGGAGAAACGTCACGTTCGGCAAGCCGTTGGGTAAAAAGAGTTCGTGTTCCGTCGGCTTGTAAGTGGCGGGAGGTGTAACTCCAGGCACCGCGCGGTCGCGCGTCGAGAACCGTTGGCCATCGTCTGTCACATACGTGTCTCTGCCATGCTGTGTCGGTTGCTTCTGTTTGAGCGCATTGAGCGCGTTGTGGATCTGAACCGTGTTCTTGTGGGCTTCCGACATTAAGGATAAAACAAGTGTTGTTAGTGCGAAAAAAACTATAGGTATATAAAAAGAGTTTTGTTTAGCAGTAAATAACTTTGGTTTCGGCAAGAAATCCGTTAAAGTTCGACGATGCTGTGTGTGTATATGCACCAACATTGTCAAAGTAGAGCCAGTCGCCCACTGCAACATCACTTGCCATCGCAACACGCGGCGTGACACAGTCCAACCCGTCACAAGTCGGTCCCCAGACCGAAAACACGTGATTTTCGGTCCCCTTGGCTTGTGGGTAGCAGAACTGGTTCTTGTGTTGCAACACCCGTGGCTCGGGCGAGTAGTGGTCAAGCAAAATACAGTTGAGATTGCCGTACGTCCCGTCGTTGATGTACAACATTGCTTGTGGCGATGTTTCGCGTTTGCCAATGACATGCGCCGCTAACGTAAATGCACCCGCAACAAATAGACGGCCGGGCTCGGCCATAAACAGCACGCCGTGCGTAGCGCAGAACGCGGGATCAAACCACCGTGCCAACAGCAGACGCACTTGCAGCGCCAGCTCAGCAAACGTCTCCAGCACAAACCCTCCGCCGATATCCAAGATACTCGCATGATGGCCCTGCTCGATAGCCGCATCAAACACCGTACGTGCATCACACACAGCACGTTCAATGGCACTGAAGTCGCGTGCCCCAGAACCAACATGGAACGCCACGCCACGCACATCAAGACCCAAACGACGTGCTTTGGGCAACAAGTCAGACACCGCCATGGCCACAGAACAGCCAAACTTCAGCAGCAACCGACACTGGGCCTGCGAATCGTCGGTCTCAATACGAAGCAAGATGCCACAGCCAGGATGGTACTTGGCCAACTTGTCCAACTCGTGTGCATTGTCGACAGTGGTCAAGTTGACGTGCTGCTGCGCCGCATGGCGCACATACGACGCCGTCTTGCACGGATTGGCGTACACGATCCGTGACGGATCCACACCCAAGCCAAGCACACGATCAATCTCGCTCTTCAGCGCACAGTCGAAATTGCTACCCAAACTCGCCAAAAGCTTGAGCACCTCAATGTCGTCGTTGCACTTGACAGCATAAAACGGCTCGACATGCGGCAATTGCGTTTGCCATTCGACAAACGAACGGCGCACGGCATCTAAGTGACAGATAAAGAACGAGTCTTCATCGCCAGCAGCACAATCCTCGTGGTTTATACACGAAACACGCTCGTAGAGCGCAGCCGCAATTGGATCATCAACTAGAGCCACAGACGACGGTTCAAAAAGGTCCGGAACGGAAACAGATGGCGGCATCACAACACAATCCAAGCCTGGGGACTAAAGGGAACTTGGACGGGAAATACTTTTGGAAGGAAACTCACGGTAAAAGCGAGTTTAATATGAATGGAACTTCAAGCGGCAGCTCTCGTGGGGAAAGTAGGCACTTTTAAGGGAAGGCAGTTTATTCGAGTCTAAAGGCGAAAAGACTGGAATTAATAAAGAAAAGATGGTTGCAAAATGGAACGTTTGCGTGACTTTACTTAGTGACTGTTCTATGTGATGGGTTCACAGATGGGAATCAACTACTTTTTTTTTTGCTAGAGATCGATAATATTAATAGAGAGAGAGATAATTACGTAAGGCAATAAAAATTGATGTGGCTTTCACCAGTTGCACCAAGATAACCAATGGTTGACCTAATCCCTAAATTATAGAAACTGTAAGGTAACCTTTATTTACTGTGATATCGTTAGATAATTCTCCCTTTTTTGCAAATATCAACAGTACCTTCGGGTCTTGTGTTCCTTGTCTGTGATTCTACGGGTGTTTGTTCAATCACACGTGACTCTAACGGTAATTTTTTTAGCACTAAAAATTGTATTTATTTTTTTATTATGCACGCTAAATCTGACACTAAACCGGACTTAAATGCCGCAAAAAACGCATCTTTTCAAAGAGATGCAGATACACAATCTTCATGCAGACACCACAGGTCAAACACGCAAGCCATACATATGCCAGAAAATTTTATATTATTTAATAAAGGTTTATCCGCTCAATGCATGTTAAAGTTCAATGAGAGGTTCGGGCTCAGCCACATACTTGTTCCGGTGAACCTGCTCAACATCCTCAATCGTCGGAAATTTTGCCAGTGCCTCTTCCACAGCGTGTGGAGGAAGCGTCGACGATTGCCGCCTGATCGGACGTTGACCTACGTCACCACCATACGTCAATTCATCATTTGTCCCAGCGTACGAGTAGTTTTCGCCACGATCGGTCTCATTATCAGTACTATCGTCGGGTGAATTAACAGGATATTCAACTTTCTGAGAAAAAGACGTCAGCTCGCGCGCAAATCCACCAGCTGCATGCATGCCCGCTTCGGGCAGAAAATGCTGTTGGGTTGGCAACTCAGCCTGGTTCTGGGGCCGAGGCTGAGACAATGATACTTGCAGCTCCGATGGGGGATAAGAGGGGTGGGCGGGGTACCCTGTAGACTGACGTGGGGCATGTACCGCAAGTACTTCATCATATCCTTCGGGTTGCGATGGCTCAGCCGTGTAGTTGGACGGCTCTTGGGGGTAGTTTGTGGTGTTTTGCTTTGAGATTTGATCGTAGTTGACAACAGGAGGTACATCATATCCCGTACCTTGCTGCGGCAAATAACCTCCGTAGCCAGAGATCTGGTGGTTTCCGTATGCCATGTTTAACTTTGACTCCAAGAACTGGTCATAGAGACGAGTGATGGTCGAGATCTTATTGTTGAGTTCCAAGAACGCTTCGTACTTCTCTATTGACATCCTGAGTGAACGGTTAACTTTGGGTTTTAAACGGATGACCTTGGCATGCAATTCGCTCAAGTTGGAGTCGTAGAGTATGTTGGCCTGTTTCTTTGGGTCGCTGTTCATCGAATTCATCAATGTTATAAAAAGATTGATATGCTCTTCTTCTTGCTGGGTCAAGTCCTCTGGTTTGGCGGGTGCCGCTGTGGTATGTTGCACCTGTACTGGCTGTTGGTAGGCTTGTTGGTTACTAACTGGTTGTTCCTTTTGGTTTTGCAATGATGGATATGGTTCCTGAGTATGGTAATCTTGGTACTGGTTGACGTCTGATGGCAAGAGGTTATTGTAGAAATCAGATTCAGTAGATGCTTGGATTGCAGCCTGTGTTGGTGCCGGTGCCGGTGCGCGTGCTGGTGCGTGGAAAGCCTGTTCCTGCTTGAACTCCTGTAAACTAGCAGCAATTGCTGCCTTCATATCTTCATCCTCGTCATCGTCATCCACGGCGGGGGGTGCATCTGGAGGAGGGGCATACGTCTGTGTGGGAACACCCGTGTCACGCAAGCTTAACTCGATTGCTTTTCGCAACTGTTCGTCTTCGGTATCGTCCGTATTTTTGGGCGAAGCCATGCTCCTAGACCGTGTATGGCCATGATCGTGTCCCAGGCCCTTGCTCTTCAGCTTATACTTGGAATGGCAGTTGTCGCACACACGCACAGGCTCCATGATTCCCAACAGTACCAACGGCATGGTGTGTGACGAATGGGTTTGGCAAAAGACTCCGCCACAGGCACGGCAGTGGTGTTTTCTGTTCATCATGGAGAAAGGCGAGTAACAAATCATGCAGCTGTCGCTATCAACCCAGTCAGGGGGTACCTCTGAGTCCACGAACTTGGAGTTGAGGGGTGACGACTGGACTTCAGGAAACTCGTATCCCTCCAGCACCAACTGGTTGTAGCACTTTTCGACGTACAGTAACTGGATCTGGTTATCAAACAACACTGTCCATTCCTTGATAAGTGACAAGATTAGCTCGCCCACTTTGGTTCTGGCGGGATCACGAAGACGTGAATCGTGGGGATTATAGTGGACCTTCAAGATAAAGTCGACCAAGTAATCCATAAACTCTTTGGACGCCAACTCCACAAGGAAATGGTAGCCGCTATTCTTGACACACAAGTCAATCAACTTAAGCGTTGATGTCAACAAATTTGGGTTGGAATGGACCATAGTGAGACGTTTCTTCACGGCCCGCATACATTGCTTGGCTGGGATCTTCTTGCTGCGGATGACATCGGTGATTTCAAGGGCGACGGAAAGTTCAAGATCGCCGTTGGGAATCGACTCGGATGTTGCCTCCTGGATTTTGTTATCAAGTTCGAGTGTAGAGACATTTGTTCCACTAAACCACGACATTGCTGGTGAATAGTGGCGATTCTTATCGTTTGATTTTAAAAGATACTTTTTAACAAATGGTGTGTATATAGTGTGCCTCTTATATAAAGAAAGAAAGAAAGAAATCAGGTGCGATAAATGGGTGCAACTAGTGTCAAGTGCTCAGTCTTATATGTGATGGCGGTGATTTAACGAAGGAAAGAAACAGCAGAGACTGTGCCCAAACACCCCACAGCCAACCACCAGTAGAAATCGTACTCTGACGATGTGTCTCTCTTGACGGCCGTTGTTCTGTAGGTGTTTTCAAACGATCTCTTAATCTTGTTGCTCAATGATGACAGTGATTCGGAAGCAGAGTTGGTAGGGTTCAATGCTTCAGTTGGCAACATCAAAGGAGGCTTGTATGCCAAGTATAATGGCTGCATGGGCGAGCCGTCGAACTGGTATATCTGTAAGGTGTATCTTCCGTTGTAGCCGTTGACAAACACCTGATACTTGAGAAAGAACGTGGGCTGCACGTACCGCGTATAGGTTGACCGATCAGGCAGAGTGCCGCATGGTTCACTCAACAACTGTCTACCATCCACAGCGAGCGGAGTCAACACCAACGTTCCGTTCGACAACAACTCGAACTTTCCGTGCTGGTACGTCACAGACGCTATGGGACACGCGTGGTTCTTTGCGTTGGGTACCACACGATACAACGCTTCTTCGTAATGGCCATCGGCAGTGAAGGAGTAAGAGATGCCTGGCAAGTCTGGCTCGATCAAAAGCTCTTCAACAGGATCATAAAACCCCGGTCCTGTAAACACTGTGTTTGACTTCGATGTCCATGTTCCTTCCAACTCATCCAAATTGGGGTCGGCACGTACTGTGAGGGCTAGCAACATCGCTAAACTGAATCTCGCAATCAACATCTTTGCGGCTATTTCAACAAGAATAAAATGGGAATTTCGTATTAAAGTCTGCCTCTCGTAACACTGGATACCTTTGATGCGTGGGCTAATCGGGTTTGTATATGACTATCCGACTGGTGTTGAAGGATCAGTTCTTAAAATAGTAATTGTGATGTTTATTCAAAAATTTGTCTCGCACAACGACAAATGTCGCGTATCCCTGTAGGCAGAAAAATACATTTGTCGTCCAGACATTTTTTCTCAAAGGTTAAAAAAAAAAAAAGAATTAGTAATTCTTGAGTGGGGGCCAGGGGAACTGCACAAACTTGCTGATATTATGCAACCTGTACTTAGCGAAAATGTTTGCGCCCCTCACCCTATTTCTCGACTCCTTTTTTTTTTTTGTGTCCGATGGGCATTTTAGTCAACATGATCTACATTCCGGCATGTTGCAGCTTGTCAGCTGCATGTCGGCTTGTGCAACAGCATTAACAATAGGCGGATATGCCTTCTCACACAACAATACATATACTATCACACAATAAAGCATGCACGATCATGAAACCGTGTATTATTGTATTCTAGGATACTGGGAGTCGGTACAAACAGGATTTGCGCTCCAAGAATTTGAGGCATGTAGATGCAACTTCACAATAATGTGGTTTCACCACCTGATACACCGCCTCATCCACCATACACTGGTCTTTCCGCCCTGTCTTTCTAGAAAAAAAAATGCCACTGCATTTCCAAAAAATTTATTTTTCTTCAAAATTATTTTTTTCTGTTTGTTGAATGTGTATTCTCTAAAATTTGTAAAGCTAGTTAACATACAGATACTATTGAACGTTAGTCTTAGGAACCTCCAAGTTTAATTGAACTGGCGATTCTTAATGTATGCTACTACGGTCCTTTTTTTGGGGTATGAAACATGATTAGAAAACTGTAGAAATTTTCGTGAAGAGAGGCGAATCAGAGGCACTGACTGGAGTAGTTATTTCGTGCTTGTCAACCTGTTCGAATAAATCGGCTTCTCCTCTCGACGAAGTAGAAGAATTAAGACTAGCCATGGAGTCGTTGTTAAGATGAATTAAGGGAGGCTGATGAGAATGGAAACGGTTGGATGATGTGATCACGGTTGGTAACTTCTGGTTTCGATGACTCGAGGTGGCATAAACGGGTTTGTAGACGGGCTTGGGACCTTGAGGTGAAAAAGTCAATCCTGTGACCTGGTGAGGAGCCGGAAGATAATGCGATGGAGTGGTGATGGAGGCCTGGTAGTGGGCCAGTGGGGGAGTCATGGAAGGTTTTTTCATCATCAGCATCAATGATGTAGGAGGAGTAGTGGAACACGAGGAGGGGTTAGATACGGGCGACGACGACGTGGTACCCAAGTAACGTTTTCTTGGTGAGCATGACTGGGCCAACAGGACAATTCCACCGGGAGGAGGGGTGATGGGTAAAACTGTACCTTGGCCGTAGCCAGACATGATGTGACGAAACAAGTGCTTGGGCCCCGGAGAATTGAAGAGTTTGTGAACAAAGTCGGAAGAATTAAGAATGGCTTTTATAAGCGATTTTTTGATGTGACTGTACTCGGGTAAACTGACGCGATCGTACTCAACAGAGTCCAACGAAGAGAACACGTACTGATAATTTGAGTCATCTGGACCCAAGGAGAAAACCTCATTTATCATATCCAAAATAACTTGTGCCACGTCAATAGGACTGACATTAATAAGTTCATGAGAATATAATGACACGTAACTCAAATATTCCTTAATTTTCAACATTTCTGCTGGCGATATGTAGGATGATGGTTCCGATGATGGAATAATAGAAAATTCGTGAGAACTGACAATGAATTCTTCAATGGATGGATCGTTCAAAGACCAGTCCAATGTAGACAAAACATGTAACTCCATCTGCTTAAACATGCCTTGGTCATATTTGCATTTGGCGCCACAAAGTTTAACTAATTCATGCAATTTGGGTAATCTGAACCGCTCAGTGGGACCCAAGAATTTTCCCCCTGATCCGTAACCTAAATCATTAATGGTCTTGACGGAGGTCAACTTGTCAAGATTTGCAAGATTGACAAAGTGGTTATTGCCCCCTTGGACCTTGGATGCTATCCACAAACAAGTGGTAATTATTAATTGTGACTGGTCAAGAAGAACAATGCGCTTGGAACAATAACGATCAAAGATTTTCACAGCCTTATAAAACACAAATGGCAAAATCTTCAATCTAATTGACATTTTCAAAAGGAAATCAATCAACTTCAATCTAATAGCAAATGTAAGGTATGGTTGTTGCTTGTATAATTCCATGTTAGGTCTGTGTGCATCGATCAAGCCGGTTACGGTGTCGTAAATATCGGTTTCATACTCTGCCAAGGCAGAGTCGTGCAACGATATTTCGGATTGGTATAAGTTGGATGAGTAGTTATACTGGAAGAATTTGGGGTTGTTGTTGTTCTGGTTGTAGTCATTATGGGTGGTGGGTAATGTGGAGCGTTTCGGTATATATAACATGATAAGGAATTAATGGAGGATAAATTAAACTAGGAAGAATTAAAATGTAGTGTTCATAAATGCGGAAGATGGGAATTGAAACTAAAGCCACTCAAAGTTTTGATAGATAATGAAGAAGTAGGAGCGTATAATGATGAAAATCCCCGACAGACCGCTCAATATATATGTCTGGCTAGGTGAAAAATAACGGGCCATTGATGGAAGTATGCAAAAAAAAAAAATTCAGCTCATGCAAAAAATAATTCTTGAGACAAAAAAATATTCTTCATAGGTATCACTGTCCTCAGAAAAAACAAATCCTAACTTTAAAACGGACATTGTGGTGCATTACATGAATGGTATGCTTGATATAGGTATAAAAAGTTCAATGGTTAAAACTATATAAATACTTGGTGATTGAGATGTTTAGAAGGCGAATTCACAGAAGTAATTATGTAACGATTTTTCTTGTTTAGGCATTTGTTTTGCAATGCCCTTCGTTATGGTACCAACTTAAGCGAGTTCCAGTTCTAGGTAGACGGCCGTCACTGTGTGGATATTTTTTTATCATATGATTATTTTGTTCATCGTTTTCAATTCTCGTAAACTTTTTTGGAAATTATTTTTTAACATATCCATCGGACCTGTTTAAAATTTCTATATGCGGAAATAATCGAGGTACAATCATGATGGTGTGGTATGAAACTCTGAGACCACCCGTATCAAGCTTTTACACCCAGCAAAAAAAAAAAAGGCAAAAGTCACATAATGGAACATACTTACGTGTGGAATATGAATCTGGAATTTTTTCGATGTGAGGAACCAAATACAAACAAATAGATATGATTCAAGTGGTTAGCACTCATGCTCTTCGTCAATGCGTGTCGTTCAAGTTGAACTATATTTAGTTACGCGAACATAGGCAAGATGGTTTAGTCCTGGTGTTTGTGTATTGTTATGGTGGGAAGTGGTTATATTCAGTTTGTGTAGGCGCAAAAATTTTTTGTGCACCAATTATATCTTTTTTCGGCTAGCGGGCTGTCCTGCGGTTTAAAGTTAGACGAGAAATGCAGACACGCGACGTTATATATGCGGAACCTCTCTTTTTCGGACCAAAAAAGTCTCATCGATGTCCCCACACAACGGCTTTCTCGGTATTTTGCTTTGCAAAGCGTATTATTTTTTTTATCTCTAAGCTAAATATTTCGAACCAAGTTCCACCAATATCCAACTAATTATGAGACATTTTTTGATTAATGGAGTGCGGTGTCCGTCTCGAAGTAGTGTCGGTTAAATATGCTAATCATTTTATCAGACAGTAAACGAGGAACCCCGAAGGATGGGGGGCGTAGAAAGTCACTCATAACACTCAGATAACCCTGAGTCAATGGGTGACTACATCTTTTGCCTATGGATTTGTTAAGGCTTGTACATGCAGACTTTTACTGTCATGAATCTCCCTCAAATGCAACACCCCTATGTAGGATCCTTTTAAAAATAGGTATTGAATTCTATTTTCTTACAAATGATCATATGATCGCATGAAACAGTGTATCTATTGTGGGCGTCGCAATACCATTCCTGATTGTCGTCCTGTAATTACCACAATACACATGCATAATATCCAATTACGCCTTTTATTTTGATTGTACCCATTTTGGTAAAAGCTTATCTGCGAGACGGATCCTTTTTTGTGTTATTTTACGTCGACCCTTGGCATGTGGGCTCCTTAGACTTCACATTTGATGTTACATGCTGATTAATTTTGTCAGGTAACATCTTTCGTGAGGTCTGACTGAGACGACATTCCAGATAGGCATGTGTGCGTCTGTAAGGGTTCTTGATTTGCATATTTTTTTATCGAGAAAAGGCTGTGAACTCCTGCACACCTTGGCTGGGAAAGCATCACTAATATCCTACATATAATTTAATTGTGTTGTCAACAATCATCAGCATATTCACTAGATGTTAGGTTACTTCTTAGGCAGTGAGAGCACGGAACCATTAACTAATGAACCAACGATTGATTACAACCAAACAATACACTCACGGAAGTCAGCTGTGGGTGCACTGATGTCTGTAAGAGGACACGATGATGCCGATTCGGACGAAGAGATGACTCGCGACTACCACAAATTGGTTGATTATTTACAGAGTGATCCCACAAATTATTCTTTGCCCAATAATTATCCTGGAAAATTCAAAGGCGGAAATACAGACAAAAACAGGGATCGCTACGACGACAGGGTTGAGGCTGAGATCAAAATAATTGAAGCGCAAGTAGATTGCGAAAGTCAGGCATCGCAACACGATTTTCGCCAGGCGCTCGCCAAAATCAGCCAACAAAACGAATATCTAGAGGAGCTCAGTAACCTTGTAAGTCTCAACAGCAACCCTCAGGAACAAGCAACTATTCCCGCTTCTTTGAAACACCAATATGAGGAACTCAAGCAAACGTATTTCGCGGAGCTTGAGTCCTCTCAGGCTCTATATCAGGGCTACTACAAGCTTATTCTCAAGTATCGGCAACTAAAAAAAGCACTGACTTCCAGATCGACATTTACCATCAAGGAAAAAGTCTTGTTGATCAAATCCACCACTACACAGGAAAAGATCCGCCTCATATGCGATAATTTGCTTGTCCATGTTGACAAATTGGGGGATCAGCATGCAATTATTGAGGCGTATAAGAAGCAGTTGGAAGAAGCACACGGCAAGATCCGCGAATTGGAGGACTTAGTTGCGCGGGTAACGGGAAAATAGAAGAATTTACGAAGCAATTGGTGGACATTCGGCACTTTTTTTTTTTGAAAGAAGCAATTGTGTAGTCTTGTTTTCTGTTCAACAATTCTGCATGCATACAATGCGTTCACCTACATTTCCATGGAGGTTCTGTTCCACACCTAACCAAATAATATTTATATAGGTGCCGTTGTGCAGATATTTTTTCACTGAGCCCTGCAACTTTGCACCCAGGAACAACCACATCTTGTTTCAAGTTTGGATGTACCATAAACCGTATCGACGACACTAAAATATTTTGCTTTGACTACGTGTGTCCATTTTACCTAGTAATTAATGCACAAAAAGTAAACTAGAGAGCATGTTTTTTAAAGAATATTAAGCTAAAAAAATGAATTTTGTCTTGGCTAGTGGTCGTGAACTCATTAACTGGAGACCAATACCCAGAGCTCCCACCCAATACAGAAATACAGCTTAGTTGGTACAATTTCTTCACCTGAACCGTACCTCAGATACCCAGCACCAAAAATAGCAACAGCATAAAAACTATGTCCGAATTGCATGGATCTTCTACAAACCTTATTAGTCGTATATTAATAGAAATGCTTCCATAAAGGTACAGCATGCGCTGTCATATCTGCCTCTTTATCGAAACAGACGACGTTATTTTCTTGACCTAAATTTGCCTTTCTTCGAGCATACTTTCACTGATGCACTCATTTATGATGGAATCCCAGTCACTGGTGTTGACAAAGTACAACTGGGCTGCTGAGCCAGTCATCAACGCAGTAATCATCCCAAACCATAACCCCAATAACTCAAATTTCATCTTGAATGCAAAGAAGAACCCTGTAGGTAGTGCCATAAAGTAGTATGTTATAATGTTAACATAACCACCAATACGCTGTCTTCCTTGGCCACGCAAAACCCCCCCAGTGGAACAGGACAAGTAGTCAAAAATCTGGTAGAATGCACCAACTACCAAGACCTTGGTCGCAATTTCGATCACTTCAGCGTCATTAGTATATAACGAAGCCAACCCATGTCTGAATACAAATGTTAACAAACCATTAAATCCACCGACACATACAGCTGCAATATTGGCTGCTTTGGTTGCTGTTATGGCAGCCTTCTTCGATGCTGCACCTGTATACCACGCAACTCTAGTTGAAACTGTGATGGAGATGGCTAGTGGGATCTGGTAAAGTAAAGCACAGGTCGTAGCCAATATGGACTGTGCTGCCAACACTTCTGTTCCAAACAGAGACGATACAAAAGTAATTATTTCAAAGGCCAACCATTCTGCTTCAACCAAGACAACCCCGGGTCCCGAGAGGTCGAGCATTTTCTTCCAGTTGGTAAAGAAAATAGGGTGCCAAAGCCGTTGCTTCGGCCAGCATTTGTATCCCTTGATAAAAAAAATGTAGCCAAAGATGGCAAAACACATGATCCAGTCCGTTATGACGACCGATAAGGGAGCACCAAGAAACCCCAAGCCAATACGGGGGTCCCAGACCAAGAGGTAGTTGAGCAAGGCGTTCAATGGAGCACAGAATATCAACACGTACGTCAGTGCGTGGAAGATTCCTTGACATTGCAAGAAGTGTGCTGCATTTTCAAACAAGATGTAACCTGGTAATCCCCAACCTAAAACCCGTAAGTAGGACGCTGCCAACTGGCACAGGTCGCGTTGGTCGGGGCCAACGATGGCCAACAAGAGAGGCTCCACGCCCCAGAGCCAGAAGATAAATATGGGGACAAAGAGCAACATCAAGAGATAGCAGCATCTGATAAAATGGATGCCCACCATATTATAGTCTTTTCTACCATATGCCTGAGCACAAAGAGTGTCAAGACAAGTAGAAATTCCCTGAATGATGGCGTATCCGGAGATATTTGCTGTCATGGAACTTAAACTGACAGCAGCCAACTTATCCAGACCTAATCTGCCTACCGAGAACACGGATGCAACTGTGAGCGAGTATTTCAATAAAAATGTTGCAACGAGTGGCAACGAAAACTTGAACAAGGCTTGGGTTTCAATGGCCAATGAAGTTTCTGATTCAGGCACAAGTGTGCTCACAATATCAGTATCAGCGTGGGAGGAAGCATGGGATCGAATATGTGTCAACCGCTCGTGGGCCACGGTGTGGCTCGTACTGAAATCTGGGAAGCTAGCAGTACCCACCGACGCGATCGATGCCCGTCGATGTGCAACATAATTGATGATCTCTTCCTCTGTTACGTCTGTTATCGAGCCATAACTTCTTTTCGGTGTGATAAATGGTACTGTTTCGACCATTTTTTGCAAGGTACCATCAACAAAACCCCGTTAATTTCTTTGAATGAGACCATTACCCGATCGGGTGAGACCAGTATGCAACCGATAACAACGTGCGTCAAGCACAAAAACCATTCTTGTATGTAGGAACACCAGAAAAGGGTCTGACAACTCCTTAGTCTTCAAAAGCATTTCTCCGATAAAGTAGTGAACATCCACTATTTCTAGCAAAAGGATATTTCATTAATCAGCAAATTGCTTTTTGACAAATACTAGTTTGTTGTTCCTGATCAATTTCATTTTTCATGTTACAAAAACTTTACTAATTTGTTATGGTCGCTTGGTGAGACAATAATGAGACAATAGTACTACGTTCATAATCGTAGAAACACCTATTATCTCAGCAAATACTGGCTCGGACCTTATTACTTGCTTACACTTCATTGCTCTTGTATATCTGCCAATGTAGCTACGTATGAAGTTCAATTGAGCGTATTTTGACATGCATTTCCTTTATGCGAATCTCGTTTCTCAAATCTAATTATAATTGAATTTAGTTACCATCACACGTCAGAGTGTGTGGCGGTACGGTTAGAAGCAATTCTTTAATTTTATTGTTGATGAATAATTCATTCGCTCTGATTATTCATCATTTCAGTCCGGGATTAAACGGGCCAGCAGCACTTTTTTTCCCAATTATCACAACATACAATTCGTACCCTGGCGCACCTCCACAATTCAGGAAAAAACGCCTCACTTGTGGAGAACCTTGGGCCATATAAAGCTCTCAATAATCCGTCAATTACGTCAATAATCATTCAATTACTTCAATTATCAACCAACCAATAATTAATATGTCTTTACAAGGAAAATTCTTCAAATTAGCTGATGGAAACACAATTCCAGCAATCGCTTACGGTTCAGGAACCAAGTGGTTCAAGTTTGGTCGCAATGACATCGATGAGAACTTTGTCGATACTGTGGCCAGGGCTATCAAACTCGGATTCACTCACATTGACGCTGCTGAGATCTACAATACCAACAAGGAAATCGGACTTGGTATCAAAAAATCGGGTGCGAAACGTGAGGATCTTTTCATCACCGATAAGTTCTTCTCGGGTGATGAAAACTTCAAGTTCCGTTCGAGACATCCAAACGTAACTGAATCCTTCAAGACCGCCTTGAAGGACTTCCAGACTGATTATCTTGACTTGTACTTGCTTCACAGTCCCTTCATCACCAAAGAAACGCACGGCTATGATTTGATCCAAGCCTGGAAAGAAGTTGAAGCTTTGAAGGATGCAGGTTTGGTCAAGAGTATCGGTGTTTCCAACTTTGCCAAGAAGGACTTGGAAGCACTCTTCGCCTCCAACCCAAAGTACAAGCCAGTTGTTAACCAAATCGAATACTCAGCTTACTTACAAAATCAAACTCCAGAAATTGTCGAATTTTCCAAGAAGAACAACATTCTTGTCGCTAGTTACAGTGGCCTTGGACCAATTGTAAAGGGGGCTCCAGGTCCTATTGACTCTACTGTCGAAACATTGGCAAAGAAGTACAAGAGAACAGAAGCGCAAATCTTGATCAGATGGATCTTACAACAAGGTATTTTGCCTGTGACTACTTCTGCCAAGGATGAACGTATTACCCAGGCCTTGCAAATCTTTGACTTTGAATTGACTGATGCTGAAGCCAAGGAAATTACTGACTTGGGTAAGACTAAGCACTACAGACAGTACTGGGACGGCTATGAAAAGCTTTAATTTGTTATACTTATATAAATGTCGTTAATTAATGAGCCCAAATCTTTAGTAAATGCATTGAGATTACTTTGATTTTCGTGGGACTCCCTTCCAAAAATCAATATCGAGTCATTTTGGTTTATTTTGGTACCTGGAGGCAACTTGTCTCGTACAATCATGTTCAATAGCACAGTATCAAGCAGAAAATCTTCCAACTCCAATATTTTGTAGATACGGTCTATTTTAATAGAATGGTAGTACTTGGTTAGCTCAACCAAGTTGTTTTCGACAAGGTTGGAAAGTAGATCAGGGTAACCCATACGGTCAAAAATGGCTTTGTAGTACGATTCGCTCCTGACAAATTCTTCGAATAGCGAAACCGGTATGATTCTTTTGTGTTTGATATGGTCAAATAGTTGTCTTGATACGTTGTGATCGAGAGGATGCAAATGGGAGGATAAATATGTGACAACATAATTTCTTCTGAAATCATAACTGGATACGATTAATAAATGGAGGATCTTTTCATTGACCATCTTAACAAAGTCTGGAGTGATAGAAATAGAATTGATGGCAAGAATCTTCTTATTGATCAAATCTATGAACTTGGAAGAATCTCCATCAACCACCAAGTATTGGAAATCAGAGAATAGATCATTATATTTGACTTTAATGAATAAGTCCAAGTATTCTGACCCCCCAATTGATTTAATTTCATTGGCACTGATGGTGGTGAACAACAGGTCCAATAGATCAAACGCCCCTTCACTAAATGCCTGTTCAATCTTGATCAATTGCACCACAATACGATACTTTCCTTCGACGTCGATGCTGTCATAATGTACATTTTGGTACAATTGTGCAATTTTATCCGCATCTGAAGCCAGCAGCGCCACGATCTCCGTTGTGGTTAACATAAGGGGTTTGGTTTGGTGGTGGATATTTATGGACTCCAGAAGTTATATGACGTCCCAGGTACAAGTAGAAGAAAAAAAGAAAAGAAATGCACGAGACGCCTGCACACCGCTCGGAGAAATAAGTTATACGATAAACGAAGATAATTTTTCAACGGTACTAATAAATAGAATCGACTTTCCTTCGTTTTTCTGTACAGCCAGTCTCATTATGAAGTTGTTTTACATTGCAACCATTCCAATTGTGGTCTATACTCTTTTCAACCATCTTTTCAACAACTGGTTATCCCAGCACTATCGTTTCGATAAGGTTGTTCTACAACAATTGACTCAAGAAGTGCTTGCCAATCATCCTGACGGCAATGCCACTGCTATCATGGTTGAATTGGCTCCAAAGATCAAAAAGGAGTACCCAGGTATTATCAATGACTTAAACTTTGACGACTGGGTTTTCAACAATGCAGGTGGTGCCATGGGTACCATGTTCATCTTGCACGCCTCGATCTCAGAATACTTGATCTTCTTTGGTACTGCGACTGGAACTGAAGGCCATACTGGTCTCCACTTTGCTGACGATTACTTCACCATATTAACCGGCCATCAAGCCGCTGCTTTGCCAGGTGCCTTGACTCCCGAAATCTACTATCCAGGTGACCAACACCACTTGGAAAAGGGTGCCATTAAACAATACTCCATGCCAAGCGGAGGCTTTGCGTTGGAATTGGCTCAAGGTTGGATCCCAGCCATGTTGCCATTTGGGTTTTTGGATACCTTCTCCTCTACCATGGACTTCATCTCGTTGTCCAAGACAGTATATTTGACTGGAAAGGATATGGTTGCAAATTTACTTCGTGGTAAGTTCTAGAAAGATCCGTAATACATGTTCAAATTAAAAATATATATGCTCAAAAGACTGACTAATCTAGTGTTATGCTAATAGGGTCAAAATGTTGTGGCGTCGTAGTGTTACAATACAGAAGTGGTTTTTTATTTTTGTTGTGGTCGAGGGAAGAACACATTTCACACGCTATATCCTCCCAATTGCAACAATGACTTCGCCACACTGAAGCTGTTGGGAGTACCGAAATGATTTGCTATGGGCGAAGAAGAAAGAATATTCCCAGTGTTGTTTTTCTTCACGGTATCTTCTTTCTTCGCCAGGTCCAATAGGATAGTGCCGTTGACACTTTCATTAATTGTGGTGTTATTTACATTGATATTGGCACCAGTATTTATGTTGTTTGAAGTAGAGTGAGTAATCGTCATGTCACAATCCTCGTCTATCGTAGTATCGTCGTTATGGTTATTATTATTGTTATTGTGGATCATGCTACGCGTTGAAGACGCGTTTTTGATGGGAGTTTTCAAGATCTTGTTGATAGGAGGAAGATTCATGTTGTTATTGGACTTGCAGTAACTGGAATTGGCGGCTGCTGCTGCAGCTGCGTAGGGAAGTATAAATGAGTTGAAAGCAGACGTGTTGGTTGATTGATGGGATGCAATGTTGAGAGAACCACTGCCTTCCGCAAGACTGGTAAGCATGGGTTTTTGCATTTTGACCTCGTTTATAGTCAAGGGAAGTTGCTTGTGTTCGACGTTGCTGGAGTAGAAGATGGAGTTGTTCTTGATGTGAAACAAGCGCAATTTCTGGCTCTTCTTTTGCTGTTTATTGGATGCAATTTTCGCCAACGATGCATGTTCTCTTTTACCGAGAAGCAGAGTTTTTGTTCTCAAGTTGATATTAACGGAAGCCGAGTATGGGTTGTATTCGGTTTTTGGAGGGGTTGGTAAGTATGACTTGGTCGGAGAAGGGGATGGAATGGACGGTGATTTGATTGACGTCGATGATTCAAAAATGGGATCAACACCATGCGCCTTTTTTTGAGACTGTTGTTGGACCTTGTACAACGCCAATTGTAGCTTTAGCTTCAACTTTGTCGCGGCCAAGCCTGCAGTGGCGGATGGAGAAGACGCTGTCTTCGATGACACGCCACTCGACGACGTGGATCTGTAATCAGAAAAGCTTAATGACTTTGCTGGGGAGAATGGTCTGCTGATATTGGAGGAAAACAGCTTGGAACCACACTTTCTTTTGTATAACGAAATTCCATTTGTGCTGGAAGCATTGTTTAGAGGAGGAGACGTGGATTTTCTCTTCTTGGGGGTATTTGTTGGGCTCAGGTTCAAGTGCGAGTCCTTAATAGGAGCCAATGCTATTCTATTAGACGTCAATGACATGGCTCGTGAGAAGAGACAGAAGAACTGAACAGGCTAAGGTGTTTTGATGGAAACAAATTGGAAATCTGACTCTATAAGAATGGGCGCGTAGTTTCGTACAAAGTAGAGCCAAAATATTATTTATTTTATCGCTAACTATTACTAGAAATGTATGTCATTTTAACGTGTCCGACATAAATATTATGGTATTGCCGCTTCTGTGAGGGCGACTCCAAATTTTTTTGAGCGCATTTCGTGTTGTTTATTTATATTTGTGTTTTGGGCATCGCACGTTTGATGCGAGGTTGGCCTACCTTGCATATTTTCAGGGCGGGCACCAAAAACACCAGACCTAAAACCAGTAAAGGGCCCTAGCATACCACAAGGATGTCTGGCTTGATAGATATACGTGGTCTTTTATCTTGATTTGCTATTTTATTCCAATTACGTATACTCGCGTAACATTTTAGACTCTTATCATTGAGGTGACGCGCTTGGGGCCCTGAGAAACAGAGATATTCGCGTCGGATGGACGTGCGACACCGGAGCATCAATTCCCCTGATAAATGCTATCCCAATTAGGAATGCCATGCATGAAGATTAGACTATGCGCAAAGCCTATGACCTAATGACGCATTCAGCTGGTTTTAGTTATGCCTTACAGTCGTATGTGTTTTGGGTCTCTTACTCTATAAACGAAGTCCAACTTGTGCTCTTACTCTTTTTCCTTTCATAAAGTTTACTATGCTCGCTTGCAGAGTAGGGTGTGGGCTTAACGTGACAATGAAAGTATATTTAGAAGTTTTATTGTCAGGCTAATTTCAGATCGTATGTGTCCTATTGTTAGGACCGTAAGTATAAAAGTTGAAAGGCCTCACAGATAATGTAACCGTGCCGTTATGCCGTATGTCTCTTTGATGACACTCACCTGGCGCTTCTTCTCCTTTTGTTTGATTCAACATTCCACTTCTTATGTGAGTGCTTCCCGAAATAGTTATTAACTCACTCAGAGATGCTCCAACCAAAATTACTTTCCCAGTTAGGCAGTCAGTGCAACAGTTGGCGAGTTATAATTTTTTAAAAAACATCTACAGAAGTAAAACAGCTGGCTCGGGCCAACTTTAACTACAACATACCCCGTTCAAAAAGGAAGGGTTAATGATTCTTCATCATAACTAACAGTAGACAGAAACACCTTGGTGAGTTATTGTGTTTTTGATTCCCTTTTAAAATTATGAATTTTTGTAATTTCTTCAGCTACCCTATGCCCCTAGTAACCTGCTGCTAGAGAGCAGGCTATGTAAACCAACACCATAACGCCAATCCCTCACCACCTGATGATAGTGAACCCTATTAGTTTGAGGAACAATAAATAATGTGTTAAAATTACAGAATGAGGTGAGATCTAACATATTCACCATATACAGAATTAAAGTTATATCCTGGGGAACCTACGTCAGTTTCATTCGAAATAATTTGAAACGAGTGGGTGAAGTTAAAAATAAAAGGTCAAACAACTGATAATATTCGTGCGTCTTATCTATCATTTCACTGAAAGATGTATCAGAGAAGAATGAATCAATGAACAAGGCTTCTTGTTTCCCCACAATACTATAAGCTTTGGTATACAGACAAATAATTCTCAATATTATCAGGTCTATCCTGAAATAATGCCTATCATTGAAAAACCGTGATGTATTGTTCAGGTTATATTATATTCTGTACTAGGCGTGAGTCAGGAACTTTAATTCATCTACACAGATTTGTTACTGTATTATCAACGATCGAAGTGGGTATGTTGATGTCTTAGATTTGGAGTCTAAACTCAAAAAAAAATGACGAAAGTCTCAAAAACATAAAATTAGCTCAAATTATAGAGAAATGAAAATTTGTTAAAGGAATTTTGTCAATACAACTCTTGTATTACTCCCAAAATACATCATTGTAACCAAGTAGAAAGCTTTGGGGTTTGCTTACATATTTGCAATGTCTGTTTTTTTTATTCCCGAAATTTTGGGTAGTTGCCACCAGTGTGGACTGTACAACAAAAAATACTTGTAGCAATTGACTTCATATTTTTTACATCCATAACACAGATCTGTCCAACATTCAAAATTCTGACAGGCACTTGCACCCACACTTTGCCATATAGTTTTGTAAGTTGCTTGATAGGGTCATGTCAGATTACTTAAGAAGCCTGCTTACTTTTGTAACTGTTGTAATTGGCGTGCGCCTTCTACCAGAAAAAAATTGATTCGGGTGCTTCATCTTAACCATCGTCGATGAGTGGGAAACTTATGGCCAATGCCTTGGGATTAGGTGGTGTAGGTATAGCCTCATACTTCTGGGGTAAATCTTCTAGCACTATTGTTGTTGATGAACTGTCAACGAAGAATTTGCCAGTGCCTGCCAGAGGAGGTACTGGCGGTAACGTGTTTGATCCATCTTCAGTTCGGCCCCAGGATTTTTTCAAGTATGGGTTTCCTGGTCCCATACATGATTTACAGACCCGTAGTGAGTTTGTAAGTTGTTACGATAGAGCAAAGAGAAACCCATATTGGGTTGTGGAGCATATTACGAAGGAATCCCTAAGTAGATCAGAAGGAGTTGACAGAAAGAAATCTGTCTTTACAGAAGATGAACAGATTCCCATGAAGTTTAGAAACCGGTTGAGAGACTATTTCAGAAGTGGATATGACAGGGGCCACAATGCACCTGCTGCTGATGCCAAGTACTCGCAATTGGCCATGAACGAGACTTTTTTCTTGACTAATATGTCTCCACAAGTTGGTGAAGGGTTCAACCGTGACTATTGGGCTCATTTAGAGGATTTTGCTCGGAGATTGACCAAAAGATATGATGATGTTCGTATCATGACAGGTCCGTTGTACTTGCCCAAGTTATGTGATGATGGCAAATATCGTGTCACCTACGAAGTTATTGGGTCACCTCCAAATATCGCCGTGCCCACGCACTTCTTCAAGTTGATTGTTGGTGAAAATAAAGGAGACGAAGCTGTGCGAGTAGCCGCATTTGTGCTCCCCAACGACGTCATTCCGAACACTGACCCATTGACGAATTACCAAGTTCCACTTGAGGCGTTAGAGAGATCGAGTGGTATGGAGTTGTTAGCCAAAGTGCCTTATTACAACAAAAAAGATTTGTGTAAGGAAACTAAGTGTGAAATTATTGTTAGGGAGTTTCCCAAACAAGTGGCTGCAATCGCTGGTCCAAAAAAATAAGGTTCTTGGATGTTCTCTTTTCCTTACTAGTATGTACCGGAACCCATTAAATTTCTATAAAATCTGAAAGTTTTAGTATATACACTCTTTTGTGTTGGACTGGAAGCCCAATGTTTCTCCACACACCGCCCGGACCTGCCAAAAAAATCTCAACGTTTTGGCATTAGTAAGATGCGCGCCCTGCAACAATCCTGTAACCAACATCAGAAAAATGTTGGGACAACATACTGCACATAAGCAGACCCAAACACCGTTCTTAATGTGCCATACACGAATATACACGATTGTTGGATGATTTATTTGCAACTTTTTTTTTCATTAATATATATAACTGTCATCGCCGCCAATTGATTAACATAGGATCTTATACTCATTATTAATCCAGTACCACGATTAATAAGGTACCACACCACACTTAATATTTTCCCTTTCCATCCATTTGTTTCAACTGGCATTCAAAACCCCTTAAGGAACTTAAGTTAAAATATGTCCTCCTCCACTTCGTCTCACCGCCCGTTTTCCCTTAATCACGGGTCCATAGAATATACATTCTTGGTTCCTCAAGAGCTTTTCTTCACCTACTCACAAATCAAGGACCAGTTCTCCAAGACTTTGCCTGAGCCTACTGAAGGATTCGCAGATGACAATGAGCCTTCTTCTCCTCCTGAATTGTTTGGTCAATTCTTGGGCTACGTCGCTTTTCTTGTTAACCCATCCAAGCCAGACGCTACTCCACTTTTCAACCAAGCCTTGAAGTTATCCTTACAAGATTTTTCCAGCAGATTCCTTAATGTAAATAACACTCCGCTTGACATCCACTCGTTTGCAACTTCCCTCTTGTCTGAAGACAATACCCAATATCCAACTACTGCTACAAAAATCAAAGAAAACATCATTAAGAACTACTACACAGCTCTTTACAACTCCAATTCCTTGATTCCACAAGTCGAGTCCAACTTGTTGTACCACTCCAAACAAGGTGATGCTAAATTGTCGGCTATCTTTGGTGGTCAGGGTAACACTGATGATTACTTTGAAGAATTGAGAGACTTGTACAACTTGTACAAGCCACTTATTCACCAAGATTTGATTGTCCCAATTGCTAACAAATTGAACGAATTGATTAAGAAAGAATCGTCTTTTGACAGAATTTACACCCAGGGTTTTGACATCTTGTCTTGGTTGGAAAATCCAGACAAGACTCCAGACCAGGACTATCTTTTATCTGTTCCAGTGTCTTGTCCAGTTATCTGTGTCATCCAATTGTGTCACTACGCTATTACCTGTAAGGTTTTGGGTCTCAGTCCTGGTCAATTCAGGAACTACTTGAAGAATGGTGGTACTACTGGTCATTCCCAAGGTATCGTGACTGCACTTGCCATTGCTTCTGCTGACAGCTGGGAATCCTTCTTGGAAAGCTCGTTGAAGGCCGTTACCTTGCTTTTCTTCATTGGATCGAGATGTCTCCACACCTACCCAAGAACTACTTTGCCTCCAACTATGTTGCAAGATTCACTCGACAACGGCGAAGGTAGACCATCCCCTATGTTGTCAGTTAGAGACTTGTCGATTGACCAAGTCCAAAGCTTTATTGATGAAACCAACAAGCACTTGCCACAAGACAAACACATTGCTATTTCTTTGATTAACGGTGCTAGAAACTTGGTTGTGTCTGGTCCTCCTGAATCCCTTTATGGTTTGAACTTGACCTTGAGAAACAACAAGGCTCCAAACGGGTTAGACCAATCAAGAATTCCACACTCCCAGAGAAAGCTCAAGTTTTCCAACCGTTTCTTGCCAATTTTCTCCCCATTCCACTCCCATTTGTTGGCAGATGCCACCGAATTGATTTTAGATGATATCAAGAACGCAAAGTTGGACTTCCCTGTAAAGGACATAGGCATTCCTACGTACGACACTTTTGATGGCGAAAACTATCAAAACTACTCTGCGTCAACTTCAGTTGTTGAAAGAGTTATTAAGTGTATCACTCAATTGCGTGTTAACTGGGAATTGGCTACTAAGTTTGACTCCACTCACATTCTTGATTTTGGACCTGGTGGTGTTTCTGGCTTGGGTGTTTTGACCCATAGAAACAAGGATGGTACTGGTTCAAGAATCATTATTGCTGGCACTGTTGAATACGCCTCCATTGATGACGAATATGGTTTCAAGCATGAAATTTTCAAGTCTTCGTCTGACAAGTCCATCAAGTGGTCTCAAAATTGGTTGAATCAGTTCAAGCCTAAGTTAGTGAAGACTAAACACGGTAAGGTTTACGTTGATACCAAGTTCTCTCAATTGTTAGGTAGAGCACCACTCATGGTTCCAGGTATGACCCCAACCACTGTTAATGCTGAAATTGTTGCTGCTTCTATTAATGCTGGTTATCACATTGAATTGGCTGGTGGTGGCTACTTTGATGCTGCAGGAATGGAACGTACCATTAAGGAAATTATTTCCAATGTTACCCCAGGTTACGGTTTGGGTATTAACATGATTTACGTTAACCCAAGAATGTTGCAATGGGGTATTCCATTGATCAAGGATTTGAGAGAAAAGGGTTACCCAATTCAATCGTTGACTATTGGTGCCGGTGTTCCATCTCTTGAAGTTGCTACAGAATATATTGAAGATTTAGGCCTCACTCACTTAGGTCTTAAACCAGGCTCTATTGAATCTATCTCCCAAGTTATCACTATTGCCAAGGCTCATCCAACTTTCCCAGTTGTTTTACAGTGGACTGGTGGTAGAGGTGGTGGTCACCACTCTTTTGAAGATTTCCACCAACCTATTTTACAAATGTACTCCAAGATTAGAAGATGCAACAACATTATTCTTGTTGCTGGTTCTGGTTTTGGTTCTGATGAAGACACTTACCCATATTTGACTGGTGCTTGGAGTTCCAAGTTTAACTACCCACCAATGCCATTTGATGGTGTCTTGTTCGGTTCCAGAGTTATGACTGCCAAGGAAGCTCATACCTCCTTGGAAGCTAAGAAGTTGATTGCAAGCTGTGCTGGTATTGCTGACGACAAGTGGGAACAAACTTACAGAAAGCCAACTGGTGGCATTATTTCTGTGAGATCTGAAATGGGTGAACCAATTCATAAGATCGCTACACGTGGTGTCATGCTTTGGAAGGAATTAGATGACACAATCTTTACATTACCAAAGAACAAGATTGTTGAAGCAATTAACAATAAGAGAGATTACATTATTGAAAGATTGAACAAGGATTCCCAAAAGCCTTGGTTTGCTAAGAACAGTAAGGGTGTATGCGACTTGCAAGACATGACTTACCAAGAAATTGCTAACAGATTGGTTGAATTAATGTATGTCAAGAAGTCTGAAAGATGGATTGACATCTCCTTAAGAAACTTTTATGGTGACTACTTGAGAAGAGTCGAAGAAAGATTTACTACGAAGGCTGATTCTGTGTCATTGCTCCAAAACTACTCCCAATTGCAGACAAGTCCCCAAGAATTTACTGACAAATTCTTTGGAAACTTCGTGTTGGCTCAAGATCAATTGATATCCGAAGAAGACTGCGACTACTTTTTGATGCTTGCGTCCAGACCAACTCAAAAACCAACACCTTTTGTTCCTGTCTTGGATGAGAGATTTGAATTCTTTTTCAAAAAAGACTCCCTTTGGCAATCCGAAGACTTGGAAACCGTGGTTGAGGAAGATGTTCAAAGAACTTGTATTTTGCACGGTCCCGTTGCTGCTCAGTACACCAATGAAGTCAATGAACCAATCAAGTCTATTTTGGACTCTATTCACGATGGTCACATTGCTAGATTGATCAAAGACGAATATGCTGGTGACGAGTCTAAGATTCCAGTTGTTGAATACTTTGGTTCTACAACACCATCCAATGTTCAAATTCCAGCTGGTGTCAAGGTTGTCACTGAGGGTAAGAAGACCATCTACAAGATTGGTTCTACCCTTCCAGCTCAAGATGAATGGTTGAACTTGTTGGCTGGTGATCAATTAAACTGGTTACAGGCTTTAATTTCCACGAGAAGAATTGTTCAAGGTTATAACCACGTTGCTAATCCACTCCATGATATTTTGAAGCCAAGTGCGAACGTCTCTGTTGAAATTACTGGTGAAGGTGCTTCAAAGAAGTTGGTTGTATTTGAATCAGTTGTTGGCGCTCTCAAGCAAGTTGTTGAAATTGAATTAGTTGATGCTTCAACCATACAAGTCTCTTTGATTGAACACAGAACTTCTGATGGTAAGCCTGTTGCTTTGCCATTCTTGTTCACTTACAATCCTGAAGACGGTTTCGCTCCAATTTTGGAAATAATGAGCAACAGAAATGACAGAATTAAGGAATTCTACTGGAAGTTGTGGTTTGGTTCTGATATCCCATATGACATCAACATTAATACCGAAGATCTCATTGTTGGTAATGAACTCACTATTACTGGTCAAGACATCTCCGAGTTCACTCATGCTATTGGTAACAAGTGTGACGCTTTTGTATCTAGACCAGGTAAACCAACGTTGGCCCCAATGGATTTTGCTATTGTTATTGGTTGGAGAGCTATTATTAAGGCCATTTTCCCAAAGACTGTTGATGGTGACTTGTTGAAGTTGGTTCATTTGTCTAATGGTTATAAGATGGTTCCTGATGCTACTCCATTACAAAAGGGTGATGTTGTTTCTTCCAAAGCTGAAATAAAGGCTGTTTTGAACCAGACGTCCGGTAAATTGGTTGAAGTTGTTGGTACCATCTACCGTAGTGACAACACTCCAGTAATGGAAGTTACTTCTCAATTCTTGTACCGTGGTGAATATTCTGATTACGAAAACACTTTCCAAAAGGTCACTGAAACCCCATACCAAGTTGCTTTCAAGTCAGCAAAGGATTTGGCTATTTTGAGATCCAAGGAATGGTTCCACTTAGAAAAGGAAGTTGACTTATTGAACCAAGTCTTGACTTTTAGATGTGTTTCTGTCAACAAGTTTAAGTCAGCTGAAGTCTATGCCTCTATTGAAACCACTGGTCAAGTTTTCTTGGAGTTGCCAACCAAGGAAATTGTTCAAGTTGGTACTGTTCAATATGAAGCTGGTAAGTCTCATGGCAACCCAGTCATCGACTACTTGGCTAGAAACGGTAAGACAATTGAAGAAGCTGTCAAATTTGAAAATGCCATTCCAATTTCGTCCGGAGAAGAATTAACCTCGAAGGCTCCAGGTACTAACGAACCTTACGCTAAGGTTTCGGGTGATTACAATCCTATCCACGTTTCCAGAGTGTTTGCAGCTTACGCCAAATTACCTGGTACTATCACTCATGGTATGTACTCCTCCGCTTCTATCAGATCTTTGGTTGAAGAATGGGCTGCTAATAATGTGGCATCCAGAGTCAGGGCCTTCAAGTGTAACTTTGTTGGTATGGTTTTACCAAATGATACATTGCAAACAACTTTGAACCATGTCGGTATGATCAACGGCCGTAAGATCATCAAGGTTGAAACCAAGAACGTTGAAACTGATACTCAAGTTTTGGTCGGTGAAGCTGAAATTGAACAACCAATTACTACATACGTATTCACTGGTCAAGGTTCTCAAGAACAAGGTATGGGTATGGATTTATACAAGACTTCTGAAGTGGCTCGTGATGTTTGGAACAGAGCCGACCGCCACTTTGTTGACAATTATGGTTTCTCCATTCTTGACATTGTTCAAAATAACCCTAATGAATTGACTATTCACTTTGGTGGAACTAAG
This sequence comes from Teunomyces aglyptinius, assembly GCA_030581575.1. NCBI lineage: Eukaryota > Fungi > Ascomycota > Pichiomycetes > Serinales > Debaryomycetaceae > Teunomyces > Teunomyces aglyptinius. Next base: position 36,356 of record JAKTTR010000005.1, read on the forward strand.
GGTAGAAAGATTAGAGACAACTATATTGGCATGATGTTTGAAACTATTGGTGAAGATGGTGAAATCAAATCTGAAAAAATCTTCAAGGAAATCGACCACACAACTACCTCTCATACTTTTGTCTCCCCTACTGGTTTGTTATCTGCAACTCAATTTACCCAACCGGCCTTGACTTTGATGGAAAAGGCGGCTTATGAGGACATCAAGTCCAAGGGTTTGGTTCCCTCCGATGTCATGTTTGCCGGTCACTCTTTGGGTGAGTATTCTGCCTTGTCATCTTTAGCCAATGTCATGCCAATTGAATCATTGGTTGATGTTGTTTTCTACAGAGGTATGACTATGCAAGTTGCTGTTCCAAGAGACGAATTAGGCAGATCTAACTATGGTATGGTTGCTGTGAATCCAAGCAGAGTCAGCGTTACTTTTGATGATGCCGCATTGAGATTCGTCGTTGATGAAGTTGGCCAGAAGACCGGTTGGTTAGTTGAAATTGTTAACTACAACGTTGAAAACCAACAATATGTTGCTGCTGGTGACTTGAGAGCTTTGGACACATTGACTAACGTCTTGAATGTTATCAAGTTGAACAAGATTGATATTGTCAAGTTGCAAGCTACCTTATCGTTGGATGAAGTCAGGGAACATTTAGAGGAAATTATATCTGAAGTTGCAAAGAAATCGCTTGCTAAGCCTCAACCAATTGATTTAGAAAGAGGATTCGCTGTTATCCCATTGAAGGGTATCTCAGTTCCTTTCCACTCTTCTTACTTGATGTCTGGTGTTAAGCCCTTCCAGAGATTCTTGTGTAAGAAGATTCCACAATCTTCGGTCAAGCCAGATGATTTGATTGGTAAGTACATTCCTAACTTAACTGCCAAGCCATTTGAAATTACTAAAGAATACTTTGAAAGTGTCTATGAGTTAACCAAATCAGAGAAGATCAAGGCTATCATCGATAACTGGGAATCTTACGAAAAGGCCTAAGTCAATCTGAACGAGATAACCAGAGCTTTATTCTGTGGTACGAATTGAGCTAGAATTATCTTTTATTTTGCTTTTTGATGTTTGGGTATGATTTTTTTGATACTTCTGTTAGATTAATATGTGCCCAACATAGTACGTGGTACTACTGTGTTCGGTAAATATTTATGTAATTTAATACTTTGGAATATTTAATAAACTAATAATAAGACTATCTAAATACCAGAAGTCAAGGGGCTGGAAATATTGACAGGAGTAAACTTCTTTGGTAAGGAAACTCTGGAGAACCTTGCTTTCAAACGTTGAGTGACCAAATCCATATCTAAGTGTCTAGTTAAACTAAGACGGGGAATACAACCAATATAATGGTCGTCATCTAACTGAACATCTAATGGATCTTGAGTGTGACAACCTGGAGACAATGACAATCTAATAGAATGTTTCTTTCCAGTGGCACTTGCCGGATCACCTGCTTCATAAAGCTCAAATGTGATTTGGGACAAATAGTCTAATTCGGGTAAAGCGTTTCTGGCGATTTTCATTGGTAACTGGGATCCATAAATAACATTGAGCAAAGTGTAGATATGCGATTCCTTTGTAAAATAGTTGACAACAGCCGCAGTATCATGTTGCTTCATATCCTGGATATCAGACAAAATTTGTTTTGCCAAAGGTAACGAGGTTAACAAACCGATATCTAACTTCTCTTCATCCTTAATCCCATACTCTTGAGGACAGATAAAATCAAATAACACCTTCGACAAACGATACAATTCTCTTAGTCTGGCAAAGGTAGGGTGGTCAAATGGATTCTCCGTGGTTTTGGAGTTAGGTTTCTTGTCACCATTTGTATCAGAAGTAGCACGTTTGAGAACCCAACCTAGAGATCCAGCTGAAACTGGCGTCGCGTTTGAAGGAGTCATACAAAGCAAATTGTTGCTTGAATTGTGGCCTGAGGCTGGGTTTGAATTTGGGTTACTAGTCGGGCCAGAACCACTGTCTGGAATCTTGAAGTTATTCATCGCCAAAACATTGATAGGGTACTCCTTAACCAAACCAGAGGAGTTAATAGTGTCACCACAAGTTCCACGTAACTTTTCCAACAACTCTTCATTGGTTGGGTCAAAGGAAAACACTCTTTCCAAAAATTGTCTGTTGTGTAGAGCATCATATTTCATAGTATCATACAATTCAGAGATTTTTGATGGGTGTGTTTTCTCCACACTAAGGAATTCCTGAAACAATTTGTCCCATCTTTCCTTGAAAAGGTTTGGATCTTCTCCACAACACCAGTTCAGCTGGAATTCATCGACATTCTTGTGTTTGAAGTTATATTCCATAATTTGTTTATGGAAGTTCATTAGAACACAAACTCTCTTAATAACTTCAAAAGGCTGTGGCATCTTCGGTGGCCAAGTAAACTGAGGCGGTGCCTCAGCACCTTGTCTCAACAATGGTTTCAATTTTTTCTTGACCTTATCCATCAAATCCTTTGCAGCGTTAGAATCATCCAACAAGTCCTTTCTGACGATCAAGAAATCATCTGGTAAAGTTTCATGTTCTTTGTCAAGTCCCAATAGCGCCAAAGTGGACAAATGGGCACTGGCGATAACTCTTCTTTCTGAAGAAGTGAATACCTTAACATCCTCCAAGGCATCACGATTCAATAATTTAATATTTTGTCTCAATTGTTCACCCACGTCCGTGGCTTGGTGTTTCGCAGAATGTGTTGGCTCACCACCCCATTTCAAAATCAATTGAACTTTATCGACAATTTCTGGGTTCTCGCTATTCAAGGCCGGTTTCAATTGGATCTTGGTACCAGGGAAATTCATTTTCTTTTCTAAGGCGCCTCTTAATTGATTCAACTTCTTCAAGTCTTCGAGCTTTTTATCTTGGGCAATCTTGACTGTTTCCAACACAACCTGTAAGTCTGAAACTGCTCTAATAATAACTTCTTCTCTGTGCCCCTTCAACAAAGAAATAAATAATGGAGACTTAAAGGAGTACTTAAACTTCTGTTTTGGTGTACGATCGGCATGTCTGATGACCGACACCATACCTTTGAACACCCACTTTTGTTCCTTCTCTTCAAATTGACTCTTGTGAAGGAATTTTGTCAGATGAGGAATTCTAGTCTTCAATTCATCACGGCTTTTCTTTGCCTCCATAAAGAGATTTCTCAAGATACTGGAAGCCGAATCGTAGTATTCGTTGTTATCTTTAACAAATGAAAATCCGTTAACATCAATGACATAAGACAGTCCATTAACTCTGAGTAAATCAAATCCACAGATAGTTTGTTTAAAAATAGCACTGACATTCTTAGCCATAATGGTTTCCTTCTCAGACAATTCTGTAATAAACCTAATTTCCTTTCCATGAGTATTACGTCTCACTATACCATCAACCACAGGAGACTTACGTGTTTCAGCATGACAAAATCCTGGACCCACAGTGTATGCCTTTACATCTTCAAAGTTGTCAGTATCCATAAATTTTTCGTATACAAACGAACCTTCTGTTCTTGGAGTGGATAATTCTGGGTCGAATTCTGATGATTTGTTACCAATCTTTCTGAATAATCTTCTACCACCACCACCAGTGGCCTTTGGGTAGTAGATATATACATTATGGTCTTCACCGTCAACAGGCTTTTCAACAAACGGTTTCTTCATAATCTTATCACCGACTTTGAGAGTATCTTCATCAATCATCTTCCATTCTGGTTCATTCTGAGTTGTCAATTTTTCAATAGCTTCTTCAGTCATGCCGCAAGACACCAATTTTTCCTTGAGCAAGTCGTCCAAATGAGGACCACCATCTCTACTGATTTCAAGTCTTTCCGGAGTAGGAACAGAGGCGAGGTTGAGGATACTGAGAACTAAACGTCTATCCCAAAGTGCCTTTTGAAGTACCAAATCATTGATGATGTAGGGCTTACGGTAATTAGCATAGGCAATGGCCTTGTCTAAGGGAAACCCAGTAGAAAAGAAACTTATCAAGAAATCACAAGTAGGCCAGTTTTCAATAGCTTCGTCCAAGATGACCTTGTCACCAAAGATGATCGTTTCAAACTCGCCGTTTTCGATCAAACGGTTGAGGATCTTGCGACATGGCTTCGACATGACCTTTGCATCCATGGCACAGACCCCAATCTTTCCAATTTTAGGCAACTTGGGACCTTGAGGTTCCTTAGAGATAGAGATAGACATTGATCTTTTTGATGTTGACGAAGAATTGGAAATGGTCTTGTTAAGTCCAGCGAGGGCCGAGGCACTCACTGAGTTTCTTCTGGATTTGTTGTCGATGAGAACCAAGTTGTCTGCAGTGAGTTGAGTCGGGGACTCGCTAAAGTAGTCATCGTTGTCGCCAATGTCAAGCAGGCGATTCAAGAAGTCGGCAACGCCAGCAGCAGCAGCAGCAGTAGGTACCGAGGAGGAATTGGTTGCTGGAGAAGCTGAAGTTGTGGTCGAATTCCGAGCATCTTCAGCTGAGGTTTTTGGGGCAAAAGTCTCTAGCATGGGGGCAATGGAAGCGATTGCCTTTTCTGTGGCAGGCGAGGGTAATGGTTGGCTGGACTGGATAAACGAGGCTGCTTTCTTTGGATCAGATTGTAATGGATCTGACAATGACAACGGCGACATAGGCTGATTGAACTTATTATGGAGATAGGAGAGATGTGATGTTGCGTCTAGCTGAGGCACAGGAACGGGCTTAGACGAGCTGGAGTCGCTGTTTTCGGACATATCTCTATCAACGTGGGATGAGCAAAGAAAGCGCGGAGAAATTATTTCAAGAAATGAAACAAATCGAGGAACGTAGTTTCACACCCCAGAATAAAGACAAAGATGTGAGAAGAAATCAAATTGATTAGAACAAGAAATAGAGAGAGAGACAGAGATGATGGAAATGAAACGACTTTAAAAGCAAGAAAATTTCACTTTTCAACCGTTGCTATTTCACAAGCCGAAGTTGGCAAGGCGTTAGCACTCGGGGCTGATTTATCTAATTTTTGTCTACTTTATTTTTTTTTTGCTTCGCTCATGCACGTTTATTACTATAGAATATGTCTCTCTTTATCTCCAGCTAGGGACAAATTAGTCCCTAGACTTCGATTCCAAGAAAATCACTATCCCAACGCTCCGTTAGTCCATCAGCTCTAAATGAGAAGATGTCCTGCAGCCCAGTGGCTGCATCGTTGGTTCTACAAATCACCAGGAAGAACCAGGTGATTCCAGGTTAAAGTATGTGTATTTGTGTTTGTATATGTGTAGACCAGTCTATTCAATGGCAGCCAACGAGTCGAATAAAACCGAAATCGATTCACCAAAGTGATCTCTTCTGATACACTCGGCGAAAATTGGAGAGACATCGATCACCGTTAACTTATTCGCATGCTTTTCAATACGTTCCTTTCCAATAGGATAGGTGTTAGTGACAACAATACGATCGATGCTTGGACTCTCGGTTAAGGTTTCCAAGCACAAGTCGCTGAAGACACCGTGGGTACCAACCACATAAACGGCTTTGGCACCACAGTTTAACCTCAAGTGTTCGGCAGCAGCAATGAACGACGAAGGCTTGTCAATCATATCATCAAGAATGATGGCAACCTTGTCCTTCACATCACCAACCAACGTAATCAACTTCTCTTGATTGATCGAGGTGGGTTCGTCTTCATCGTCACTGTTGGCAGCGTCGTAGCTGCCACCAAGAGCATCACTGTCAGCAATCACAGCAGCAGGGACAGCCTTGGTTTCTTTGGTCGGGTAGTCGTCGTCAACAACGTGGCCCTGCACGATTCTGGCAGTCTGAAGCTCGGAAACAATATTATCTTCCTCTTCGTCATCATCGTGCTTCGAATGTTTCAACGCCTTTCTCTTGGAGTAGTTATCCTGGGTACGACGTCTATCAGTGTGGATCATGGCAAAGTTGATCTTCAACGAGTCGGCCAAAGCCGTGACCCGTTTCGTTCCACCTGGGTTCTTGGAGACAACGACAGCATTCTCCCAATCCGGGACATTATGGCGGATCCATCTGGCCAACGTGGGTGCACCAAACAAGTTATCAACAGGTTTGGTGAAGAACCCCTGCATCTGTGAGGCGTGCAAGTCCATAGATACCACATGGTCGGCACCGGCCATAATCAAGAGATTGGCCAACATTCTGGCGGTGATGGCGCCCCTGTGCTTCTTCATCTTGGATTGTTTGGAGTATGGGAACTGAGGAATCACAGCAGTGATCTTGGAAGCTGATCCACCACGGCAGGCGGAAATGAGAATGAGCAATTCCATGATATGGTCATTGATCTGTGGCGATCCTGATTGGATAATGTAGACATCTTCATCACGGATAGAAACTCCAATCTGGACCGATGTTTCGCCATTGGAAAACTTCTTGAGTGTGCATGGAGCAGGCTCAACACCTAATCTGTCACACACCAATTTTCCCAACTCAGGGTGGGACGAACCAACAAACACTTTACACTTGCGCATAGCGGTGTTATAAACGGCGGGAGGCAAAGACAAAGCGGCTGCTTGGGGATCGGGGAGAGCGACGGATAGGTCTGAATAAAAGGAGAAGGAAGGTTAAACTAAGGCAAAATGTAGCGGGTTAGAATTGCTGACTCTCCTCTTACATAGAACTTCCATAAACGGGAGGACCCCAGAGTTGGCAAAATTTTAGCGATGGCCCGGTTCTCTCAGTAATAGCCGGGTAACTGTCAAACCAACCAGTTTTTTTTTTGGTGTAGACACGTTTGATCCCACTGCTTTATTTCGCGCGCATTTTCGCGGGTACCTTTAGGCTCTAAACATAGATGGGGGGTCCTTTCTTTGTAGATAAGATATCAATTCATGGAAAGATTAGAGAATTACCGGAAAGTAATACGAGAGTCTGAATTCTATAAAGAAATCGCTGTGACACTTGGTGTTATTGTTATCTCATTCACCCAGATACGATGTGTAGCTCTAGGCTCACCATCGCAGAGTACCAATGCCATGTACCAACTTGCAATGTTGGTGGAGATAGCTGATCTATTGGAAGTTTCTGCGGTCTCACTTTATGATCCGGTCTTTGTTGAACAAGACACCGATCTTTTCCGCACGCTCAAGTACTCGGTTGAAGAAAAGTACACAGGTACTCCCCTGACAACATTATACTTTCTTCCGCATGCCCCATTATCCCTCACCGAAATCTTGTTAACGTCAGAAAACCCCTTGTATTTGCTCAGTAACGATATTGTAGCACACACAGACAGATTAAGCAAGGCCAAATTGCATGAACAATTCCCCACTATCAGCCACTTGGTCCACCTCGCTGAAAAATCTCCATCACCGCCAAAGGACTCTGGGTTCGTTACTGTCAAGAAGAAAAAGAACAGAAATGCATTCAAACAGCCGGAAATTGTATACAATTTCGATTCCTACCATTTCAAGCACCTTGATTTGCAACGTTATAGCCACAATCACACAAAAGACCTGCCGTGGGGCACTTCGTTCTCTGACCTTTCATTACACCAGCTATCTTGAGGAACGAAATAGTTCTCTTTCATATAATAACAATAACCATAATTATAATAATAACATTAGAAACTCCCTTATTACTGTAACCGCTGTTTTTTTACCGCAGGATCGTCATCCTCAGCTTTCACCATAATCATCGAAGACACCGCCCCGGAAGTTTCGAGCTTTTCGTTGGTCAAAAGATGCTTTGCTAAAATGGAGTACAAATCATCCTTTGTAAATGGTTTGGCCAAAATATCGGACATACCATTTTGGAGGTACGTCACCAAGTCGTTATCCTCAATATTTCCCGTCATGGCAATGATAGGTGTCTTTGTATCAAAAGATCTGATTACCGACGTTGCTGTGGCCCCGTCTAAGTTGGGCATCACAATATCCATTAGCACCAAGTCGTACTTTGTGTGTTCCACCGTCGAAATGGCATTAAGACCATCTGTGGCCACTGTTACCTGACAGCCATATTTCACCAAGAACTTACGACACAATTGAATACACACATTATCATCTTCAACCAACAAAACATGAAATTTGGGATTGGGAAGCGAAGTTGTGGTTACTTGAGGGATTGTATTCGACGTGACGAGCTTAGAGGATGCCTGTGCACCAGGTATTATTGGCGACACAGCCGTGGATGTCAACGGAGAATGTACTTTTGGAGTGAGAGCACCGTTGGAGGGGGGTGTCGGTCTTTGTTGAACTATTGATACAGGAGCTTGTTGCAGCAGCAGCACCAGCTGCAGTTGCTGCGGTTGCTGCAGTTGTTGGGGAGGTGGTTGGGCACCATTAGTTCCCATATGTGACATCTGATGCATTGGTGCTAATGATGTGGTGGTTCCAGTCAAAGGGTTATGTACTGATGGAGGAGGGGGCTGCTGGAGGCTGACAAGAGAAGGGTTGGGAAAATCTAGCGGTGGAAGCTTAATTCCGGCCTGGATTAAGCAGTTAACCAAGATTCCCATTGAGCGATGAGATCGTTCGTCTGCCGAGGTAAGCGACACTATGTTTTCAATGAGGGTCTTGTATTTTGTGTTGAGGATCAGGATCTCTTGGCGGAGAAGTTTGTTATCAGAGCGTAACTGGTCGAGCTGCTCTTGCATCACTGATTGAGAGTTGAGAAGCTGGTTTATATTCGAACCCGCTACGTTGGCAACCATATCTATTCCATTTCCCTGGGATTTCTTGGAGCTAGGGCCCTTTCGTTTTATGTTATCTAGGGAGTCGCGATCATTCATACGAAAGTCGGGGTGTTTGAATTCCCAAGCGTCCTCGCCATATGGATATGTTTGCTTTTCTTCGTTGGGGATCTTAACCTTGTGAAAGTCGTACTTGTTGAGTTGTCTGACAAAACTGGCAAAGTTGCTGTGTTTAAAGTGTCGGGGAAGAATCTCTTTCGTGAACTCATTGGTGTTTAGCACAACAAAGCTGTCACCGTTCAATGTCCAGCGGACTACGTCCTTGTAATCATCTTCCTGAAGCATCTGAAATAATTTCTTGACAAAGTCGTTTGAACCACTTTGGTTTGAGCTGGCTGTTGTGGGTACAACTGGCTGGACATTGGCTGTGGTTGAACCAGAGGTGCCCCGAGCAACAGTAGCAACAACGCTGCCTGCAGTTGCTGACGCAAATATTGGCAGAGGAACAGTAGCTCCCATAACAACAGCCTCCATACTTATATCTCGAGCCGACATTAACAGGAAAAGAAAACAGGTATTTTTCTTTTTGAATGGTACCTTTTTGATTTATCACAGGTGGAATACCGTTATTTGCAGGTACTCAGTTAATTTTTAATTTATTTCTAATTCTTGTTATTTTTTTTTTTGCTAATTGGTATTTATTGTCATTATTATACTGATTATTTTTTTTTTGTCTTAAGCAATTTTTTAACATTTTCGGTTCTTTACTGTAAGATGAAACCGTGCGAATATGGTTGGCGCAGGAACAAACTGGTATCCGGCGTTGGCGAGCAGCAATTCACGGGAAAACGGTTATGGACCCCTAAGTCGTATTCCCAATGTATATGGTTTTGAATAGGCGATAGTATTTTTTGCTTGTCAGTACCAAAAGGGCCCATTGTTCCGCGGTTGACCCAGTCGCAGGAGCGTTCCACCATCCTGGAAAAAGAAGACGGGACCAGAGACAGAACAATTGGCTCACTTCATAGAACGTCAATTTATCATAACACCATTTTATCATATGAAACATACCTGAAACGCCTCTATTCTTGTACACAGCATACTTGCCCAACCCCAACCCCAACACACCAATGCCCACTATCCCACGGCTCCACGTAATTCCTCACCTGTACACGGTGTATCTTTTGCAGTCGGAGCCCAAGCCACAGTCGTTCTACATAGGCTCGACACCTGATCCGCAACGTAGACTTCGACAACACAATGGAACTCTCAAACACGGTGCATATAGAACAAAACTGGACTCCAAACGACCTTGGAAAATAGCGGTCCTAATCCACAACTTTCCATCCAAGATTTCCGCCCTCCAGTTCGAGCACGCCCTCCAACATCCGTACCAAACTCGTCACATCCCTCAGGCACGTCGCATATCCACGTCAAAAGGTGCCAATTCTATTCATAAACACTTGGGAAATTTGCGGCTTCTTTTGCAGCTGCGTTTGTTTGCTCCGATCCCGCTTCGTATATCTATCATGTCGCCCCAGATCCTTGAGTCTTGGTCACTCAATAAATACAATATCGCATGCCTGCACGACGTCTGTGAGTCCAGTTTAGAAGATCTGCTTGCAGAATTACACAACCAGACCCCTCAACTAGATGTACCTAAACAATTACTACTTGAACCATTGGTCAATTGCCACATTTGTCTACAACTGATTGACTACTTCGCCAACGTGTCGCCCATTATGTCACAGCAACAGTTGGATCTTGTCCTACAACAGTTTCCTTTGCTTGGGTACTGTTCCTGCTCAACTTTTGTCCATTTAACGTGCTTGGCTCGTGAATCACCTTCACTTATTCCTGCTACAGTCAATTGCCCATCATGTCACAAGACGTTAAACTGGTTGAAGCTCGCAAGGCTCGCCACGAGCCTTAGACTATATGCATTAAAAGATTACTTACACGATCCACAAACAGCGGCGGCAGCACCGACTCAGTAACTTCACCAATTTGAACTAGCCATTGCTGGTTGATCTTGAGCCGTGGATTCTCAATCGTCAATTGATTCCCGTCATTCTGGAACGAAACGAGTCTTGTTTCGTCACCTTGTGCAATTGTCACGTTGGTCACAGTTCTAGTCGAGCTAGACAACACAATGATCTTTTCAATTACAGTTCCAAACATTTCTTGACCTGAGCCATTTACTTTGGCAGCGATTTCCCCCACTGTTGCTTTGATGTCAACCAAGATAAACTCGCCATCTTTATACTTGAAAGATTCTCCGTCATCGATATACAACTGACCCCGTGCGTTTCCTTCATTATCTAATACAACAACAATCGTGTATGGATCATGAGCCATCAACTTGGTAGAACGACGGTACCTGTCTTTGCGGGCAAAGATATGACCTCCTTGAATCAAGATGGGAATATCGTCCAATTTTACGTTTTTGGAATAAAATTGGGGCTGCTCGAATTGAATAATAGATCCTCCAAACACCCCGTTAGTATAGTCGTAATATACCTCGGAGTCAGCCACATAAATGTCAATTGAAGTTGCTGCTTCATCCGTGACTGGTTTCACCAATAATCCAGATGAACCCAAGTAGAATTGATCATCAATCGAATAGGAGTCCAAATTATCTAAACTTTCATAAAACATTGGCTTGATAACTGGTGATCCATTCATCGACGATTCGTAGAAGCTGGTATAGAAAACAGGTAACAATGCATATCTCAATTGAAGAGCGTCTCTTATGATCGAAGTATATGGTTCACCAGGAACCCACGGCTCTCTTCTTCTCGAATCCAAGTGGGCATGGGCACGGAAAAATGGATACCAAATACCAGTCTGATACCATCTAGTTAACAATTCCTTGGATGGGTCTCCAAAAAAACCACCGACATCAGCACCAGCAAACGGCATTCCAACAACGTTGGAGGTCAATACCATGGGAATTGACGACTTCAAGTATTCCCACTTAGACATATTGTCACCCGTCCACATGGCAGCAGTTCTTTGTGACCCAGAATAGTAAGATCTTGTCAAGACAAACGGTCTCTGTCTGTCAGTACCGGCTAAACGTTGGACCAACGACTTGTATGTCGCCTCATGAAGTGATAATCCATAGACATTATGGATTGACCGATGTTCCCAGCCACCATAATGCAAATTATCTCGTGGAGAGGATGTCTCAGGCCCATTGAATACCGAGGGTTCATTCATGTCGTTCCAGAGATGAATATTGGTCGACTCACCACCCATAAAAGTGTTTTCAGGACTCCAACGGAACTTAGAATCCCAGAGTGATTGAGAGTTGGGGTTCATAGAGTCGACCCATACTGATTCACCAGGCCAACAGTGTCCAAAATAGGAGTTGTTGGCAGGGTCATTGATTGTGATTTTCTGCTTCAACAATTCATTGCTGACGGTGTACCCAGTTTTGATATGGGGGTCAACAATAATGATCAAGTTTCTTCCTGTCCGGTCCAACTCAGATAACATCCTCTTGGGGTCAGGGAATTGACTTTCCAGCCAGGTAAAGTATTTTTTTGAATCAGCATACTCGATATCTAACCAGATAGAGTCGTAAGGGATTTGGTGTTCGTCCATCAAGGAATTTATTTCCAACACGTCTCTTTCATCATTATAGTTCCAACGGCACTGGTGATATCCCAAGGAAAATAATTGTGGCAATTGAGTGTTGCCAGTGATTAAGCCATAGCTGTAGTTGATTTCTTCGGGCGTATTTCCAATAAAAATCATAAAGTCCATAATGCCATTTTCAGACATCCAGTGGGCTTTGGAATCTGGTCCTGACTTGTCAATATCAATAAACGTGTCAGCACTATTGATCCAGAATAATCCAACGGAGACGTCAGGTTTTGATGCTAAAAGAAGTGGAATTGACCCATACATGGGCATCCTTGATTCTGTTTCGTACTCAAAGATATCAACATTGAATAACCGGTATGGCATGCTTGTCCCAGTAGTATCCTTAAGGTCGAGACTATCGGCGTGTTCTGGAATACCGTACAAGTGGTTGAACCCAGGGAATGTAAAGTCTAAACCAATTGACTCAGGCCCAAGTGGAACCGAGTCTTCTTCAGAACCTGCGAACCTGTTCAGAAACATATCGTAATTTGACTCAGCGGAGTGAAGATGATCGGATTCCTTGTCATTTTTGGAACGCCAGTGTTCGATATTGAGGAAGTTACGGTCATTGATCACGACCTGAGGCTTGTTATTGTATAACACTGTCAATTTGATTGGGTAGAATTGAAGTTCGGCAGTATATTCCTTGTTGGACCCGTAACTGATGGTGACACTGTTATTGTGGCTAGAAATGTCTGCTGTCAAGTCGTAATTGAGGTCCTGAGACATGAATGCCCACTGCGATGTTTCATTATACCGTCTGTGTTGTATGACTTTGTCTGCTACAGGATTGTCCAAGGTGATTGTTCTTTCTTCATCGACCTTAACACGAAGATTATTACCTTCAATGATTGACACCTCAAACGGTAAAATACGCTTTTCAGCCAGTGGTAAAGTCTTGACGATATTTCCAGAAAAAATGGTACCAGTGGATGCATATTGAAGCGAATCACCATCAATAACGTATGGTGACTCGACGGTCAGGATATGATTAGCGTAGTGCTTGTTTCTATTACAAAAACCAGCATCGTTACATTTCATAAACAAGTAATCCTTCACACACACAACAGTGTGTGCTAGCAATAGTAACAGCAACACCAAATCTGGCTTCATGACAACGAATTGCTGTTAAGGTGAAGAGGGTTCCGTCTATAAAAGTTCTCACGTGCCCGAACTTTCTGGTTGCTTTAGGAATTCTTGCTGAGCATCATTACAGCAAAAAAATTGGGTCTGTCTTGAGCCACCAAGAGAAAAAAATTGAAGACGACTATGGCTTAATTACTTCCGTGCCACCATCTCATGAATATAAATGGTCAAATGCGATACAAGAATCAAATGATACCTACACTGAAATGCAATTGACGATGGGTCTATGTGGTTGCCTTGCTCTCTCGCCCCCTTTTCCTATTTTTATTTGCCTGATAATTTCTTTTGAAGCTTCCATGTGGCGTAATAAGTACAAGAAAATTGCAGCTTCTGTCAAAAGGAATACAACCTTATCACCAAGAAAAATGCTTTACTCTGGTCTGCATTAAAATTCGACATATTCGTTGATCTATCCGTGTGTTATCGCAGGACCTTGTTCTCTATAGGTCGTGTGATGTGGAAAATTTTTTTTTTCTCCCTTCAGTATCATCAAAGAAAAAAAAAACAAAAGCTGGCTAATCTTGAACTTAATATTCAAGACTACCGTGCCTACACATCTTGTTATAAAAAGGGCTTCTGTTCTAGTCCATATACGTGCACACCAAATTTTTTGTTCATTTACTTTTGACATCCAGCTACTTCTTCTGACTGCCTGTCTCTGTGTGGTAATACGAACTATTAACTTCTTGGTGAGACCATCCCCCTCGAGGTACTTCGTTGTTTATAACAAACATACTTCTTGCTTCTACACTACCAATGTCTGAGCTAGAAAAGAAACGGTCTCCTTCGAATTCCTTGGAAGGCAAGACCAAGAAACGTAAGTCATTGCACGAATTAGAAGAGGAAGGACCTTTGTCGCAAGATGAAGTGAAATACTTTCAAAAGGAAGCTATATGGCGTCAAATGAACCATTATAAAAAGAAGGCACTCTTACTATCTCATGATTTACGCCAGTATAAGAAAGACTACGAATTGAACGAAACTAAACTAAACATATTGGATTCTTGGTACGAACAAATAGTCAACCTTTTTAACGGCATTGAAAAGGACTCGGAATTAACTGAGACTTTACTCATAAGAATAACTAATGAAACCGACATTGAGGATATTTTGGAAAGAAGACGCCACCAACTATTGCGACTTTTGACCCCAATAGTCGACAGCATCAAGACCCATTCCTCAGTCGAATCAAAGGATTTGATTGAAAAATTGGAATTACTCAACTCAGAATTAGTTTCTGCCAAGTCAAAGAGCGAATCTTTAACAAAACTTAAACAATCCTTAGAGGAAAATGCAGAAAAGTTACGAGATGAAATCTTGAGCTTGACGAAGGAGAAAGACCGAGGTGAATCGGCCACCCTTAAACGAGCATTAGGTACCAAAGAAGTGGAAGGAGAAGCCGAGGAAGAAAAACCCACTGTTACATCAACCGAAATCAAAGACTCTACACTCCCAATTCAGGAATCAAACAAGAATGATAGCGAAGAGTTGAGTAAGCTTACTTCTGAACTTGAGATATTGCAATCAACGAACGACTTACTTGCGAAACAATTACTGGAAGTGACTGAAAAATTTGATAAATCTCAAGTGGAAATTGTTCAATTGGACAATAGGATCAACAATTTGTCAGAGGCTGACTTGGAGGACAATGTGCATTACAACAATGTGATAAAGAATAACAGAAGTTTGCAAGATCAAGTAGTTAAGTTGAATAAGTTGAACGAAACAAACAGTTGCCGGTTGAAGGAGTTAGAAAACAAGCAAGATGTCATAATCCAACAACTTGAGAAAGAAATTGTCCAAGAAAACCAATCATTAAAAGAACAGTTACACAGGAGTGAATCTGATTTAGTTCGTATTAGAACTGGTCGTGATGAGCTATTGGCCAAAAACACGATTTTAACGACTCAAGTGGAAAATGAAAAAACCAACGCTGAGTTACATAAATTGAACAAGGTGTTAGAGGAACGATTACAACAACTTGAAACTTTCCATGCAGAGAAATTTGACCTGATTGATAAAAGCTTGAATAGTTTAACTCCAGAGGAATTAGTATCGCGGATTAAATTATTAAGCAATGAAATAAAGGAAATTGAGACAGCTTTCAAAGAAACCAGAGAAGTTTCAATGAAAAAGTTGGCTTCAGCAATTGACCAAGAAAATTTAGTAAAGAAATTGACGATTGAAAAGACAAAGGCCGACCAGAAATATTTTGCGTCTATGAGAGTCAAGGATTCCCTTCAAGCTGAAGGAAAGATTTTGAAAGCCCAAGTGGCCAAATCACAAGAGGTTATAAAAAATTTGAATGAGTTGGAAAAAAACCACTTGAATAAAATTGATGTGTTGACCAAGTCAATCAATGACTATAAGCTTATCAAGGAAAGTTCGTTACGGGAAAATAGTAAATTGGAAGCTTCACTAAAGTCTTTACAGAATATAAAGGCCAGTTTGCAAGCTGAAGTTTCCAAGCATGCAAAGTCTATTGAGGATAAAGTTCAAGAGATCAATAAGTTGAATAGTGAACTAGACCAAAACAAAATCTCGATCAATAAATTAGAGAGAACTTTGAAGAGTACCGAGAGTTTGCTAAAGAAGTACAAGGAGAACAACACGTCGTCGATTATTCAGGAGGATGAGCAACAGCTTGAAGCCCTTCGATCGATTGCCAAATGTTCTGTCTGTACAAAGAACTGGAAAGACACGGCAATTACTGTTTGTGGCCATGTTTTTTGTCATGGTTGTACCCAAGAGAGATTGGCAGCAAGATTGAGAAGGTGCCCTTCATGTAACAAAGGTTTCTCGTCTAATGACTTGCTATCAATTCATTTGTAAATATTGTATTACTACGTTATAGATTAGCAAAGAAATAAATAATTTGCAATCGTTATAAGGATTGTTACTCTTGGGCACTTCATTGTTCTAGACTTCTCGGGCGAAAGACAAAATACACAAAAACGAGCAAATTTTTATTTTCTAAATTTATCCCGATACAGTGGCAAAATGAGATAAAAAAGGACACGTCTCACGAGCGGGAAAAATCTTTTTTGGATAGAGGTCCTGGTGTTTTGCTGGTCAATTGTTTTGCCACTCCTATTCTGAGCGCCAGCAAAAAAATAGCCATCACTTCTTTTCCGCATTATAACGAAATGACTCTCAAGTTGTGAGGCGGGAAGATAAGACAGCATTCACAAGCTTACCTGACTGTTGCAGATACTTGTGCATTAACAGGAAAGAAGAATTCATATCGACAGCAAGATAGTTAAAATGCTTATATATACCTCTAACTCGTAGGAATTTAATTAGGCCAGCACCGTGTAGTCAGTCATTGCGATGATGACGGTCGTGTGCGGGCTCAACGAAAAGGGATCCTCGCAACCACCGGTCAGTATAAATTAAATGAAAATTCCCAAAAATCACCGGAGCGAAAAAAAAAGTTTGGCATCTGAGCAAAGCGATGCTATTGGCCGTTTCCTCAAATTAATTTACAGCTTTTATTATTTTATTGCAGCTTGCGCGCTTTTACAGATTAACAATTATCTTTGGATTTTATATAAAAGAAGACTGCACTTTCTTTTAAATATTTTTTCCTATTTTTTTTGGCTCGCCGAACTCATTTTATACACAGGATTACTATTATACACACACACAGACTCACACAACAACAATGTCTGAAGTCCTTGACACCAATACTCCAGTACAAACTCCTTCATCGGAAAACTACTTTGAAAAGGAAGGGGATATTCAATTAAAACACACTTCTTTGAAAGGCGTTGAACCAGAAAAACCACTTTCACCTCCTAACCCGTCACCCAGTCCAGAGAAGCATAAGCTTGATGAAGCTCACGAGTCAGATTCCAAAAGAGTGAAAACTGACGAAGAACAAGTACTGGAAATACAACATGACGATGAAATAAAGCCAGAGGAAGCTTTAGTGGAAGAGACTAAGCCAGAGGAGAGTAACTCAGAAGAAAAACAACAACTACCTGGCCTTCAACAGCAATTCACAGATCCAGCTCCTCGTCCCGCACCAGAACCTGACATGGATAACTTGCCAGAAAATCCTATTCCATCACATCAAGCTAAATTTGCTTTTAACACGATAAAGGCTATCAAAAGATTGAAGGATGCTGGTCCGTTTGTACATCCAGTTGATGTGATAAAGTTAAATATCCCCTTTTACTACAACTACATCCCAAGACCGATGGACTTGTCAACAATCGAGAGAAAAATCAACGCTAATGCTTACGAAGATGCAAACCAAATTGTGGAGGACTTTAACTTGATGGTCACCAATTGTAAAAAGTTTAACGGAGAGAATTCCAGTATTTCAAAGATGGCTGCAAACATACAGGCTCACTTTGAAAAGCATATGCTCAATTTCCCTCCTAAGATTTTGCCAACTTCCCAAGCAGTTGCATCCACTACTTCTAAACGCAGAGCAGTGGTAGACTCAGAAGCCTCCGAGCGTGAATCTGTGGCTGCCCACAGACCAAAGAGAACCATCCACCCACCTAAGTCAAAGGAACTCCCATATGATGTCAGACCTCGCAAGAAGAAGTTTGCTGCCGAATTGAGATACTGTAACCAAACAATCAAAGAATTGGTCTCCAAGAAGCATTACAATATTAACTTTCCATTTTTGGCTCCAGTTGACACTGTTGCTTTGAATATTCCCAACTACAACGAAGTCGTGAAGGAACCAATGGATTTGGGAACCATCCAAACTAAGTTGGCTAACAACCAGTACGAAAATGGGGATCAATTCGAACATGATGTGCGTTTGGTGTTTAAAAACTGTTACCTGTTTAACCCAGATGGCACTGATGTTAATGCCATGGGTCGCAAGTTGGAAGCTATTTTTGACAAGAAGTGGGCCAACAAACCTGTACCCGAGCCTACACCAAATAATTCTGATTATGACTCCAGTGAATCTGATGATGACTATGATAATGAACCCGAAATTAATGAAGCCATGTTGGCTGAAGTTCCAGCTATTCAGTTTTTGGAGAATCAAATCAACCGAATGAAGAAGGAGTTGGATGACTTGAAGAAGGAAACAATCAAGAATATGCGCGAACAGCAAGCAGCAAGAAGAAAGAAGAAGAAGGCCAAGAAATCCTCCAAAAGTACCGCAAAAAGAAGTGGACCGCAAAGTGGTCCACCGAGACCTGCTCCCGTGATTGTAACATATGAAATGAAAAAGCAAGTGAGTGAGACAGTTCCAAATCTTTCTGACAAGAAACTTCAATCGTTAATCAAAATTATTAAAGATGACGTCGAAATAAGCGACGAGGATGAAGTTGAATTAGATATGGATCAACTTGAAGACCGTACGGTATTGAAATTGCACAACTTTTTGTTTGGAAAGAAGGCTTCTGATAAGATGACGAAGAAGAAGAAGAAATTCCTTACTACATCTAATCTTGACGAAATGGTTCATTTGAGAAATCAAATTGCCTTGTTTGACGAAGAGAATAAAGGTGGTAGTGCTAACAACTTTATGGATCTTGGCAATGAACAGGAATCATCCGAAGATGATGTTTCTTCCGAAAGTTCTGAAGAAGAGTAGTTGCCATCTTTATCGATTGTATAAAGAAATAAATATTAAAACATATGGTTTTAATAATTTGTATTATAATACACGGATAACGGAAACACAAGGGCCTGTGTTCCTGTATGCAAATCGCTAGTAGATATCTCTGGGATAATCTTGGCTTCAAGGTACTAATTAACTGTGAATATTATGCCACAGACAACAGTACTAGCTACATGTAATTTCGTTGGTGTTGATAGTAATATGGCGTATTTCCTTTCCTAAAAAAGAAAATATTCCCGGGATATTGTTCATTTTGTGTCACACACATCTCACAAGATAAGTACTGTTTGGTTTAAATACTTGGACCTGTGATTCAGTTTCATGATCCACACCCATAATAGTTCATAAACTGACCATACTTTTCAAGAAAATCAATAGTGATTTCAAAGACATCATTTTCTAATTTTTGAATGACTGAATTAAGCGATGAGATGAGCTCTCTCAATATATCAAGTGCAGAGCCCAAGATGACTATCCCTCCAAGAGATCCGAAGCACAATCCGTTGCATATCCTCAAAACAATAAGGATGACACAAAATAGACCAGCTTTTATAGTAGGGCCTATGGTGAGATACTCAAAATTGCCGTTCCGTGAACTTGTACGCCATTACAAAGCTGATATTGTTTATACGCCGATGATCTTGGCTCGAGAGTTTGTTAGAAACGCTGTCGCTAGAATGTCCGATTTTACCACAAACGATAAAGATAGGTCTGTTATTGTTCAAGTGGGTGTAAATAATGTTGAAGACTTGTTAAAATTTGTGGAAATGATTCATCCATACGTCGATGGTATCGGACTAAACTGTGGATGTCCAATTAAAGAACAAGTCAGAGAGGGAATCGGAGCTGCATTGATGTCTGAACCAGATTTGGTATCTCTGATGGTAAAAGCTGTGAAGGAGAAATACGGAAACAGTGTTTGTATCGAGACTAAGATCAGAATCCACCCAAATATTGAAGAAACTATTGCCTTTGTAAAGAAAGTTGAGGCTAGTGGAGTGGATTTCATAACCGTTCATGGAAGAACAAAGAATACTCGTTCTTCAGTACCAGCTAACTTTGAAGCCATTAAAATCATAAAAGAGACTGTCAATGTACCTGTAGTAGCCAATGGTGATTGTTTCTCTTTGGAGGATACCTACAGGATTGCAGAATACACTGGAGTTGATGGTGTGATGTCTGCTCGTGGTGCATTGAGTAATCCAGCTCTCTTTGCTGGATTTAAGAAAACCCCCTGGTCTGCAGTCGAACTATTCTGGGATCTTGCATCGAGTTATGGCTTGCCTTTCAGAATCACTCAACATCATTTGTCTGAGATGTTGGACAAAGTCATTCCCAGAAAAATGCTAAAGGAAATGAATGAAAACACATGTCTTGTTGACTTGATAGATTGGTTCGATTGTCATTTCATCTTGAAAAGAAGAGGTGAGCATGGTTTTGCGACTGCTACAGAACCAACTTGGAAAACTAATAGAGGACAAGATGCACACATATAAACATTAGAACTATTTTTCATGAACCAAGTAGTCTCGGTTTTCAATAGAAACACTCTTGGTTTTATTGTTTACCTTGTAGATACCCACCAACTGTTGAGCCAACTCAAACATATTGTTTCTTAATGAAATGACAATAAACTGGGCATTCTTGGTTCTTTCTTTAATATAGTTTGCCACAATGGAAACATTGCGGAAATCCAACGCAGCATCAATTTCATCCATCACATATAATGGCGTGGGCTTGTACTGATGCAAGGCAAACACTAATGCCAAAGAACTCAATGTTTTCTCTCCACCTGATAGGTTGGAAATATTCTTCCACGATTTCTTTGGTGGCATCACACTAAACAAGATCCCTTCTGAAAATGGATCTAAACTGTCAACCAACTCCAATTCAGCATTACCACCCATTGTAATCATACGGTACATATCCTTTAATGTCATTGAAATGGTGTTGAACCCCTCCATGAATTCATCTAATCTTTTCCGTTTTAAATCTTCACAATAGTTCTTGATTTCATCTCTCTGAGTCACGGCATTATTCAAATCATTCCGACGAGATTCAAATTCGTCTTTCTTGAATCCATACTCCTTCAAAACCTCAATATCAACCTTAACATTATTCATGTACTCCTGGAGTTCCGCAATTTCAGCATCAATGGTTTCCATATTCAACGAATCTATTTCCTCCTGGGTAAGGGTATCGATGGACCCTCCATCATATTTCTTACGCTCCTCCTCCTCAAGCCAATGGACATATGGTGTGTAATCACGAACAACTAAAGCTTGTAATTGCTCCTGATCTTCAGAAATGTGTCTTTTGGAACGATCAATTTTTGCATTGTGCTTTTCCATCTTATTCTCCAACTCAATTTCAAACGATTTGAATTTATTAATTTCTTGTTGTTTCTCTTCTAATTCACTTTGAAGTTTTTCAAGGGTGCTTTCATATTCATTCTGTTGCTTTTGTAATTCATCAATTTCACCATTAAGAAGTACCAACTCTTCCCTTGTAGCCTTTTGTTTCTCTTGAAATGATTCAAGATTTTCCTTTGCTTCTTCTAACTCTTTTGAAGATTGATCAATTATCTTGGTATGTCTTTGTATCTCGTTCTCAAACTTCCGAATAGCCATTCTATCACTTGCACTTCTCTCGGTAATTATCTCCATCATTTGCTTTATTGAATCCACTTTAGAGTTCTGCAAACGCAATTCAACACCACCGGCGTCCATTATCTTGTCTTCAAATGTTTTAATTTGACCTTCAAGATCAGCCATTTCTGATTTAAGAGTATCTCTCTCCGAGGACAATTTCTCCAACTCTGATTCCTTCTCTGATATCTGTGATTGTTGGTCTAAGTTTTTGTCACTATTTTCAATTTCAGCCATCAAGTTTCTGCAAACAACACTGACTTCTTTCTTTTCTGAACCCAAAGAATCAATATCCAACTTCAATCTAGAAATTTCGAGCTCAGTTTCCGGTTGAAGATCCTTAAGTTTCTTAAGCATTGATTCTTTTTCGCGAAAGCTAGACGCAGATTCCTCGTAGGCTACTTCCAATTTATGCAAGTCTTCTTTCATAAGATCCACATCGTCAGGGGATACATCCATGGCATCTTCGTCTGTCAGGTTTGATAATTTCATTCCTCCCCTTGCAAGATAATTACCACCACCAGACATAGTCCCCGAGGTATCAACAACTTTACCATCCAAGGTAACTACTTTCCAACGTTTCGTGCCATATGCAACCGATTTGGCTTCTTTTAAATCTGGAGCTACCAAAGTGTTGTAGACCTTACTGTAAAATGCAGGAGCAAATTTTGGATTTACAGGACGAATAAGATCAAACAATCGTTTGATAATTGCCGGGTTACCTGGTGTTTGGATGGGGTTTAAATTGAATTGCCTCAACTTATTCAAGCAAATAAAATTGGCATATCCCAACTTATTCTTTCTTAAATAATCAATGCATGCTTGAGCCGTCTCAACAGTTTCAACGACCATGGAGTCCAAACCAGGACATGCAGTCGATATAGCAACGTCATAAATTTCATCAATTACACCTAAGTCACCCAATCTTCCGTAAAAACCTTCAATTCTACCGGATTTTGCCAATCTCATTAAGCTAGCCAATACCTTATTTTTATTCTGGTGACTGGAAAGAGAACTGGCCGCATCTTGAGTCTTCTGCCTCACAGAAACAAGGTTCAGGGCTAGTTTATCAAGTTTCTGCTTCTCGTGATTGCACTGATCTTCGCCTAATTTAATCTGTTCTATGATCTTGTTAAGTTTAGATTCAGCTTCATATAAATTGGATTCCTTTTGTTTTCCGTCCTTCTTTATACTGATGAATCTCTCTCTTGCCTCTTCCAACTGTTTTGAAATACTTTCCTTCTGTGATTTAAGAATTTCTAGTGCTGATTTTTCAATTTGGATAGCATTATCTTTTTCCTTGAGCTTCTCGACCCATGGGCTCAATTTCTTTTGTAATGACTCAATTTGTGTAGTAAACTCGGATGTTTTGGATGTCAAATTCTTTCTAATTTCATCAAGCTTTTCTTTTTCTTTTTCAAGATTATTTGTTAATTCATCCATCTCAAGTCGAAATTGAGCAGTTGCCTCATTGCTGTTCTTTAATTTCTGTGTGGTCGATGTAAGTGTATGCTCCAGCAGTTCTTTGGTTTTCACAATTTTCTTTATTTTTTTGTCAACATTTTTCACCATTTCCTCCATGGAGACAGCTTTCTTGTTAGCTTCCTTTTGCTTTTTGGATATTTTTCCAATTTGGTTATTGAATTTAGAAATAGAACTTTGTACTTCGGATTGTTCTTCCAAGTACTTTTTAATTCCATTATTAAGCTCTTCATTCTTTTCTTTTTCTTTATCCAATTGTTTTTGTAATTCGTGAACGGCCTCTTGATTTTCATCCAAGATTTTTGTATTCCTAAGAATATTTGATTGGAACTGGATTGAATTGTTGGATATCAATTTCTTTTCTGCTTTCAAATATTTCAAAGCTTCATTTTTCTTCTCTTCCAACAGTTCTTTATCTTTTTCAACCAACTCAAATCTACTTTCTTTTTCCAAGCAAACTTCGTTCAACTCATCCACTTTTCCCAAGTTATCCTCAATGAGCTGTTTATATTGTGTTGTCCCAATGATATCTTCTAAATATTCAAGAAGTCCGTCATCATTTTCTTTCTCTGCTTTAGCTTTCATTTGCGCAATTGATTCAACTTCCCCTTGCAAAATAAGAAATCTTTTGTGATGAAGATCTATCCCTTGATCTTTCAAATACAGAGTTACCTCAGTATAACTGCTGGTTTTGCCGTTAACATAATACACTGATTGGTTATTTTTGAAAGCCTTACGTGAAATTACCAATTCTGAGTCAGGCTTGACTGACGATTTTCTATCTTCGCTTGGATCGTCTAGTACATGCTGAAAAAATATGTCAACCTGACAGAAAGGGTACTTTTCTCCACCTTCGGAATTGTGAATTAATTCTGATAGTTTCCCTTGACGCATCTTCAGAGCTCTGAAACCAAACACAAACAACAATGAGTCGATAACATTCGATTTTCCACTTCCATTAGGACCAACAACTGCAGAGAAAGACGCGTTAAAAGGTCCGATGACTTGCTCTCCAGCATATGATTTAAAGTTGGTAAGCACAAGCTTGTTGATTACAAGTCTAGGTTCATTTGGTTTAGTAGTTGGTAACGGTATGTCACGTCTCTTGCTAGGTGATTGTAGTAATATTTCGGACTGTTGTTGAGAGTAGCTTAGTATTTTAGTATCAAACGAGGAACTAGGAGGGGCCAATAATACTGGAGCTTCTATAAATTCGTTTTTGACCTCTTCCTCTGATTCAGAAGACGCGTTGCTTTTGGGTTCTAGGTTCTTATCGTCTGATCCAGCAGATTCAAAAACTTTATCTTGCTCGGTTTCTGGGTCATCGGATGATTCACTCTGTTTGATTCTGGAATTCTCATTAAGAAGCAGAATCAGGTGGATAGTGTCTTCTGCTTCTTCTTGCTCTTCTGATTTGAACAATCCTTTAGTGCTTGTATTTGAAATAAATGGATTGTCACCATTGCTTTCAGGTGATGCATAGTCACTATTATTAATGAACGTATTTTCTGTATCACTGGATTCCACTCTCATAATGGGACGCTTTCGTTTGACTACCATAATGTTATGTTCCAAGAATCTCAAAACACACTCTAGATCAACAAACCCGATCTCTCAAATCGAGAATTGATTTTGTACACGACTCTTCGCCGTGCAGCATATTTACTTCAATAGGTTACAATTGTATTAAATTGATTTATCTCTATTCTATTGTACACTATGGAGTAAAATGATTATTCATCCTTTTTCTTATGCTTCTTTTCCTTCTTTTCCTTTTTGTCTTTCTTCTCTTTCTTTTCTTTCTTGTCTTTCTTTTCTTTCTTATCCTTTTTATCCTTCTTCTTCTCTTTAGTTTCAGTCTTGACCAACTCAATTTCTCTTTCCTCCTGTTCCTCATCATCGTCTTCTTCTTCTTCTTCCTCTTCCTCTTCCTTTTCTTCCTCTTCTTCTACTTCTTCTTCCTCATTCTCGTGCACATCTGTGTTGACATGGCCATCTTGCACATCATCCTCTTCTCGCACATCATCGTCATCAAATTTGATCTTTTTATTCTTTGGACCATCGTCATCAAACTTGACTCTCTTATTAAGGAACTCCCCACCTAATGATTCTTTAGGTTCAGCTGCAAGAGGTGGTAAACCTCTCAAGTCTCTCTGTACCCTCTTTAACTGACTTAACACAGCATTGTTGTTGGCATTACTAGATAACCCAGTAGCATTAGAGGATTCTTCTTCTAAATTGGCACCAGGAATGCTAGCTGCGATGACTTCACTCGTACTAATAAACTCACTCAAAATTTGTTCTGCATCGCCATTAAAAATAGCAGATACCTTTGAAATTTGGATCTCAGTGGGTGTGTTGACTGCCGAAGGAATCGTCCGTTTTGGTTTAAAAGCAGACATGACGTGTGATCGTATTCTTTAATCACATCCATTTTTTCATCTTTCGAGATATCTCTTCTTAGTGCTACATTATACGCTTAACAAAATAATTAGTAAATCGTATACCGCGTTTAGGAAAACTAATAGTGAAAATTCAACTATAGGAAATCTTACTGCCTTTATACCAAGAATGTGGGCTGCTGCACGGAACATAAGGATCGCCACTGGTGTATTGGGTGGTGTTCGTCAGTTTTCTGCGTTATCCACACCACTCAGAATCATTCCGGTTTCCAAAATCACAACACTGAGTATCCAACCTAGCATTCAACAAACCACAAGCCCTTTTCAGTCTATTCTCGGTCTTATACAAAGGAGATTTAAATCAAGAGGAAACACCTATCAACCATCTACTTTGAAACGTAAGAGAACTTTTGGATTCTTGGCTAGATTAAGATCCAAGAACGGTCGTAAGCTTTTAGCTAGGCGCAAGGCCAAAGGTAGATGGTACTTAACTCATTAAATACTTGTACATAATAATAAATTTATTCATTTATTCATTTCTCGCTTCAAGCTTTCCCAAGAATCTTGGAATACTGTAGCTCAACCTCATGCATCAACCTTTGGAGAGATACGATTGCAACCTGGTGTGTAACATTGGGGAACTTGTTTCTATGAAGGCCAAACCATTCCAACGGTGGCGTAGCATTTCCCAATTCTTTTAATTGTGGTGCTTCGATTATAGGTGGAGCCAATGGTTCGTATTGGTATTTTGATTCATCGGACACCTTGAACAAGGTATCATTTATGGCTTGGTCTATCTTTTGGGTCGGGTCTTCTTCTAAATCAACAGTTGGCGACTTGGAACTTTTATTTTCAAACATATCTTGTCGTAATTTGATCTTTTCAATAGATTGCTTCTTGTACTCTGTACGTGCCAATAATGATCTCCTGTGGATGGAGTACATTTCGCGAATGAAATTCACTGAACCAAGGTTCCATCTGACATCAACTGTTCCTCCAAATGAGGACTGATACAAGTATTCAATAATGTTCTCATTATACTTTTGGAACGTTCTCATTGAGATTTTAAATGATGGGAAAACAAAGATACTTCCGCCTCTCGTCTTGTGGGCATATTCAACAAAGTCTTCCACTGTGCACTGAGCAATGAAGTCTTCCAGAACGGCATCAGTCATGGATAAGGAAACCTTCAAATCGTTAAATTGGATTTCTAAATCATTGGAAATTCCACGGCGATACTCACTCTGCTGGAATATGGCATTTGATTCATCGAGCTTAATGACTAACACCTTTGAGTCGTCAAACGAGGCTGGGTAAACATGGATTAACAAACGCCCTGCAATGACATCGAATTTTGTTTCGAGCTTTTTAACAGTTTCCAATATATTGTAACTGGTAAGTTTAGGAAGTTTTGGTTTAGATGCTGCACGCCCCCCTGGACCCCGAGATGAATCGTGGAGAGTTTCTCTGTAGGAGCGTCTATTTTCCTGTATCATTCTGGATATTGTATTTGAGATATCCAAGATGTTGGATGCTGTCAATGAAGTAATATAAATTTCTGCTGCATCAAACCTTGCTATCACATACAAATGATCTTTTGAAATGGTTGCTTCGCTTTTCTGATTAAAAACGTCCATCGATACACCTTCAATATTGGCAATTGCAAAAACATGGTAATCAAAAAGTGACTTGACATGCAACTTTCCTATACTACCTGATAGTAAAATCAATGGAACATCAAGAATAACCCCGGACTCCAATTTCCAACTGATGGCAGAATGTAAAACTATATTGGTGATGTCAATTGACCCACCTAATCTACCTTCACACTCTAAATGAATCCCATCAATGCCGAGTTTCAAATCCTGTGCCCAATCTGTAGATTTCTTGGATACAGCCCATACCTTATCCAAGCTCAAACCGAAGTTACCAAGAGATTGGCCAAAGTTAACCTGAAGTTTGATATTTGAAACAATAACTGCAAGAACCCAAGGTAAGGCATATGTCGTGGAAACTTCTTTGAACCGATTGGAAATATTTGTATTGGATGCCAATTCAGTTTTATCTTGTTGTAAATTGAGTTCATTTGTAGTATCGGAAGTATATATCTCAACATATTCCTTGGGGAACCAAATGTCCTTAAACAATTCTAAATCCTGGTATTGCTTAATATTGACATAGCCTTCTATATCTTCAATAGATGCAGAAGATAAAATACTGACAACTTTTCCAAATTCAAGAGAAGAAGTTAATAATGATTCCTTTATAGCAATTGATCCACTAATTTCACGGGAATACACATGCTGTAGTGATGCTGAAATGGAGTCGAATAGAAGGGACAATACCAAGCTTGGTACAATAGCTTCACTTGAATTAAGTTGGAGGAAAATACCATTGATACCCACAATAGCTGCAACTTTTGCTGTAGGCTCACAACTTAACGTCAAGGTTTGCTTGTTGATTGTAATACCCAAATGTATGTCCATGTTGTTCAAAATATCCTCAAATTCAACACCTTTGGTTTCGACGACAGTTGATGATTTTTCAATCTTTACAGAGTTAGGGTGTTGCATCATCCGCTTTATACCTTCAACAAAGTCAAAAATAACTGGAACACAGGATGAATCAAGAATATTGTCAGAGGAAGAAGTTGCAATTTCAGCTTTTATAACATGTCTCTTGAACTCTGCCTTTTGATGTTTGTACATTGCTGCGATCTTGATGGCTGGTGCGTGCAAATTTAATGATGCCGGTGACTTTGAGTCGTCATCTTGCAACCGATATAATAGTACATTTGAACCTGCAAATGTAGCCATAAAATCGATGGATTCAAAAGTTGATTGCAATGACTTCTTATTTTTTGTACCATCAGTGGGGCTTGTGGATTTCATATTAGCCCGATTGTTAAAGAAATCTTGAATCCTGGCACCTGATGCAGCAGCATGCTCGATTATCACAACTGAATTGGATAAGAATTTGACATCTAACTCATCTCCAAACACTGAGATTTTCATATGTGGGCCTTCAGGTTTTTCATCAATCATATATACCAATTGCATTCTTGGTAAGAAAGCTCTATTCAAGTTATTCTTCTCCGACGCAGTACTGTAAAAATTCGATGAACGTGAGCCGTTTGCAACAGATAGATATGCCTCCAACAAAGTCAACTTTCCCACACTTCTTTCGGTGATCGCAAAAAATCGTTCAGCCCCTAGAATAATACCTGGATATTCCTTCTTGGCTTCCTCAAATAGCCACCCAAAACAAAAGTTATATGATAACAAATGAATAGATGAAAATTTATTCCACATTGATTCCCCGCCATCATCTGATTCCTTTATTTCACTGGTAGGAAGTGACACAAGAACTTTTTTGAAACTATCCAACAGGCTTATTCCTCTTGTTACAACAGAAGGGCTCAAACATACCCGGAAGTATTGGGATTCGACCTGTAAGGATCTTTTGTCATCTATGTCATTACGGATTCGAACTGCAACATTGATATCCAACACGTTCGACAATCCAACGGGTACGCTTCTATCAAGCACATAAAATCTCGCGGTAGGAATTATCAATTCACCAAAAGTAGGAACACGAACACTGTTTGAATTGATTTTTGCAACATTAAAAGCCCCCAAGGTGGTGTTTTCAACTTCAAAGGAGTACTTCGTCTTTTCCACATAAGTAGCGAGTGTGATGTAATCGTTTGTAAGCTGAACTTTGAAGTCAATGTCATCAAGAAAACCTGCCATTGAAGCATCTGTTGGTGTTTTTGGTGAGTTTTTTGAGGCTTCAGGAGCAAGCTTCTTCCATTCCATAATGTAATTCATCAATAAAGTCCTCTTGTCAATAAAGGAGTTGGCCGACTTGAGAACCAGAAGTATAAATACCTTAGAATATCCAACACTACTTGAAACTCGAAGCAAATTCTTACCATTCAATTGGCTGAATTTTACGTTAGACTTCAATTGTGAATTCTGCAACTCGATAATGGGAGCAGAATCCAATTCAGCTCCAAAGTCAACTTTGTGGATTAAGAAATTTAAGGAAATAACTGCCATTATGGATTCAATTTTCAATCTTGTGTCAAATATAGTACCATGAAGATTGATAGGCAAAAGAATCTCAGCTAACCACACTAATTCACCAATGTTTATCAATATTTGGAAATCCCCAATCCGTTCGAGTATAGATCTTGATTCCGTATTGGGTAATACTTGGGGTGATTTGGTACCATTCTTGACGAAACTCTTCAAGTAACTCACATCACGTTCTAATATCTGTTTGACAGAATAGAGTAATTTCTGTTTTTGATCCCATATTTTGAATGATATCATACCAAACGAAAAATTACCGATTTTCAAACCATCTGTTGCAGTTCCTAGGATAAAACTATCTTGCAAACGTAATGCCAATAGTTTGTTATCTTTACCCCAGATACAAAATTTAAATAAACTGAATGTATTTCCAAATGAGAAAGGTTTGTTGTCTGGATAATCTGGAAATTTGATCATTTCAAGATTATTACAACAATCATTCATTACGATTTCCATGGAGGAAAATGGTAGAATAATAAGTTGCAGGAATTCAGAAATATTGGCAGTGATTGATAATTGAATGTTTCCCTGTTTCTTCGCGGGGATAGATAATGATGCATCGGTCTTTTCTGGAAGTACTGACAATAATTCTTTCACAAGATCTAGTGATAGAGTTGACACCTCACTTTTGAACGATTCCAAGTTTAGAACTACGTCCACATTGTGAATAAGTTCCATAAATCCATATCCAATATTGGACAAATCCCTCAATTGTTCAAAATATGACCGGAGTGAGAGAGTGAGCTTTCGAAGAGTAACATGGTCATCTTGTTTGCTTTTAGATATTAGTCTCACGGCAAACTTTGAGAAACAAAATTGTACCAAGTCATCGTCTAGCTTCGAACTTATGGCTTCCTCGGGCTTTTTCAAAATCAGACCAAAGAACTCAGCTCTCTGTTCATCATTAACTTCCCAACTTCTCCATGTGGAAAAGATTTCAGAAACTTGTTCGTATGCATCAATTGGTAATTCCCATTTGAACAGCTTGAAAATCTTATTCTGCTCTTCCTTCCAAGATTCAGGAACATATTCTAGAATGTGACGAAGTCTTGCTAACACTTTCCAACTATCAAAAAATCTAACATGCTGGTGAACCGACCTTAAGACACTAGAGGAAGTTGTTAAAACAGTAGGGTCGTGATCGATTGGATAAACTGTTGACGCCATTGATAGTTTGTAGACAAGTTCAGCATATGCTTCATTAATTGAATTCGTTTTTTTAAGCTCCGATAAAAAAGGGTCAAAGGAGTCTTTGAGTGATTCAAAATGCAGTATAATCCATTTTACTTGGGTACTCAATATCTCAACCTCCAAGTCTTCAATATTGGAAGTGGATGTTATCCCCTTAGGCGTTTTCATAACCCAACCTTCTATATCTTTAATTGTCAAGTTCAATGGAAGAGTAAAATCTGACGGTTTGGATAAAGCGCCAAAGAATTCTTGAATGTGAAGTGCCGCAGTGAATTCCTCTTTGGAATCTGATGCGTTTAGATGTGACTCTTTCTCTATCTTTACAGATAATGCGATAGATGGTTCCGCAAAACCCAAACTGATAACAGGAACATCTTGTGGCTTATTAAAAACGTCATCTGGATTGGTTATGTCAAAATCACCAATTTTAAAAACAATATCAGGAGATACTATTCTAAAGTGGGAGACTTTGAAGACTGACAACATAAGTTGTTGAATATCACGAACTACCTTAACCTGTAAACTATCCATCACCTTATCCATCGAAAAATCTTTCAAGTCATTGAGAAGCATAGCGATTGGGAGTAACCCTGTTGTTGTAGCAAACAGTGATATATCACCAAATTCTAGAATTAAATTATTATACTGGAATTTAGGATCAACAGTGTAACTGGGACAGAAATCAACGGGATCATATTCACTCAAAGGAAATTTGTCTCCAAGAAAACTTGAACTGGTGGAGTAAGTACTATATGTTCCCATTTGTGATGATAGGTTTTCATTGAGTTCATTAATAGGAATATCGACATTTGGAAGTGTTAACGGCGTCAAAAGACACCCATATGCTTCATTGTAAACTTCATCTCGTTCCTCTTCAAAAAGAAGAAATGGACTTCTATGGAATGGTGCATCATTAGTTCGTATGTGCGATTGCTGAAGTTCTCGGTGTTGATTCATGTGTGCTTTTTGGGTGATGTCAGCAACATTTAGAGAAGTCTTTAGATAACCCAATATCTTTGGAGTTTCGGATCCATGATATATAGCAGCAGTTATCTCTGGTATTGTAACAGTTAATTTGGTTGAATAACGAACGTTTGCAACATCATTAAAATTCAAAAGCAAATATCCTAGGTCAATAAAGAAGTATGGCGAGTTGGGGGCATCTAGAGAGAGCTTTATCGTTGTCTCTGCACTTCTAAAAGACATGTGCAATGCATCATAAACGACAGGTGAGCCTTTCCCTAAACCATTTTCAATATCCTTGTACCCAAACCCAAAATTATCCAAACTGGTAATAAGAGAATGGACAAATGCTCCTCCGCTGTCAATAGCTATCTTGCTCGTCTCAATATCCCATTTGCAGTAGTAGGTAATTTCTTCAGGTGGTATACCAAACATTCTGTGACCATGAATGGATAATTCTTCTATAAGAACATCTGGTGTACCTTGTTTAAAATGAAGTTCCTTGTACTTTGGGATATCATAGACAGTCTCATGCTTGGCATCCTCGACTAAGCATCCAGATATTGGACTGATATCACACTCTAAATCCATATAGTAATTAGTAAATCTCAAATCGACGTCGAGGTAATCAAATGAGAGACCAATGTGAGAGGTTGAATCATATATGTTGCCAGGTAAAAGTAATAATCCGTGACGCACTTGGAATTCAAATAAAACATCAATATCATTCTCGGTTTTAATCATATGCCAGTAATCAGATTGTGGTTCAACAAACTTCTTACTTTCTCGGTCTGTGCTTAATACAGAACTTTCTTGATCATCACCTGCTGCGTACTCTTCGAAAGTTTTGAAATGGATATGATCTCCTAGATAGTTTTCTCGAATAATAAACAAGTACCGAATCACATACCCATAAAATTCCAAAGTGATATTGTCACCTTTGCAAATAATTTCAACAAAGTTAGAAGTATTCAACTCCACCGAACTAAAAAAAGTATACGAGCCGACAACTGAGAACGAGTGACTTTTACCAACTCTTTTGTTTTTCAAAAAAGAATCTGCCATGTGCCAATGTGGAAGATCAAGAATTAAATCAAAGAATGTGGTATGAATGTCATAGGATATAGTTGTCTTCTTTGAAAACTCTCCGTTCAATGGAATTGTCAAATCGCATGTTAGGCAGTCACCTTGAAAAGAAAGGTATTTGTTCATATTGAAATCGAGAGGGTTGTTAATAATGTTGGAATCATTCACATTTAGGAACAACTTATACTGCAAAAACTTCCAGCTTATTTTGTACACAAATGGTCTGAAAAATTCATAGGGGGTAGGAACACCTGAACCAAAATCAGTGAATATATCAGAAAACAACATGGTGTGCTCTCTGAGAAAAAAGATACTAGCATTTGTACTAATGAAATCAAAGTACCATTTACATTCTCCATTCCATTGCAATGGAAAGCCGACATCTGCATCAATTCGATGCGAGTCGGCTGTGAACAAAATATCGTGATTAACAGATGATCTTAATTCAGGTTCCTTGAACAAAGCAGTGAGTTTATTTTTGTAGCCAAATTTCTTTGTTGCAATATAAGATGCAAAATAAGAAATACTTGAACCTTCGTTCATCTTCAACTCAAGCCAACCAAAGGGCCTGGAAAGTTTTGTGGATAAGTTATTGTAGGTAGTGGCATGTTGTCTCATAATTTCCTTGTCTTTACTTGTTTCCCTTGTTGGTACTCTGAAAATGACTTCGTCCTTTACAATAGTTGTTATTTGGAAGCCAGCATATTGTCTCAATGTTCCAATGATGGGTGGTTCTGTTGGCTGGGAATCCCGTGCCAATGGAGGAAATAGAACTTGCTGTAGTGGGACTCGCTGTTTATCACCCCATGGACCATAATAAATGGTTGCCAAGGATAATTCAAATTCAATCCCATGCTCCGGCAAAGCTTGCTTCGAAGTAGTTTCTTTGGGTACCAAACCAGCAATGTCAAAGTAGTAAACAAAACGGGTATAAACGGAGTCTAGTATCAAACTGTACTTTGCATATTCATCGTCATTGTTTATCAAGAGACGTTCGCCATCGTTGTCTGTCCCGATATAACGGCGTAAACCACGCCATTGATTATATGTATCATCCTCATCAATTTCAAACTTTGCTTCTCGGTGAAATATATAAACTAATTTCTGAAGAGAATGATGAAATTTATACCACTTCTTATATTTCTTCATCTGAGTTAAGTTAACGTTATTGTTGCCGTCAGTATTGTGATTCCCATTGTTGTTATTAAAAGTATTGTTATTATTATGGTTGTTGTTGTTGTTATTGTTGTGAGTCTTTAACACCTTTTTCCCGGCTATGGAAAGGTTTGGTTTCATCCAAACTTGAAAAGTGTCAAATGTAAAATCGTATAAGTAACGATAATGGTCTAAAATGCAAGGGGCTTTGGCGATATCGACGATACCATCCGCAGATTTATAAGATGCAACTAAAATGGAAGGAGTTGTGCGGTTTCCCAATACCATTGCACCTTTCTTTATTCTAACTTTTATAGGTAAAAGTTTGAGTAATAAATGGAGTGAAGCATGTTTCTTTCCAGGAGAAATGCCCGATGTTTCTGATTCTGTTTCTTCCTTGAGAGACGATGTGGAGGTGGAATTTCTGTACCGTAATTTGGATTCACAATCTTCTTTATTAGAAATTATGGAATCGGTGTCTTTCAGTAACGTCTCGATAATATTGTCGTAAGCCTCAGTTCGGTTGTAGAGAAACACTTCCAACCCGTCAACAAAAAGCATAAGTCTGGAAGGTAAGCTCTCATTCATTTTCTTTGCTTCATTCTCCTCTCCAGAATTCCTGTCAAAATAATATTCGGGGAGTTTCGTTTGCTTAAATAGCCAGTATCTCCAAGTAAAATTTAGGCGTAGTACGGATATCGTTAGATTCGGGGTAATTATCGTTAAATTTTTGGCAAAAATACGACCACCCAATGGTGAGACCTTGAGTGATTCCACTGCAATGCGGACCTTAAATTTCTTCCATATTATAGTCTTGAGAATGTAGTTTAGGACTATCCCCACGAGTCTGTGGAAGTAAAAGACAAATCCTAAGCTAACAATGAGGGCAAGAATCCAGTCTGCCAAGTAAACCCAGTTGGAATTCTGGTGAAACCCCGTCGGGCTATCTATACTTGCATACAGAAACTTAGCCATCCTTTGAATAGGTCAAATCGTTCTGGGAATATTGGAAATATAGGGTCAGTCTTTGTTGGTAATGTATGTCTCGAATACAAATCCACCTGCTCATCAAAATTCTGCGTGCAGGAAATGCGAAATGCCTGCACTCTCGATATCTTCTTTCCAGCCACAAATATAAACAAACAGATAACATCTACTTCTTTTTAATCAAAGCCATGTCAAATATACATTCTAGTAAGGAAAATATCCTTGGGGAGAATGTGAATCGAGGAGCAAGATCTATCGAGAATGATGAAAATGATACCAGTTATGTAAGGGGCAAGCAGGCCGCACCGATCCGGAGAGCAAGAGTACCATTCGGTGGGAAGGATACCAATCAGGCAGTGCCTACGTTATCTAAGTCGCTGACCAGTTTGAACATAGCGACATTCAAGCAGAAAGAGGTACGTGGTCAACAGAAACGTAAGCCGTTAATGCCTCGGATTCCAACCCTTAACAAGGCCAACTCTTCCCTCGGTTTTATTCCCCAAACAAACAGCGAAGCGGTTATACTACCTACAACAAAGAAGGAAAAACTTACATTGTCACCTTTGAAGCAAGACTTGAGCTCCGGGCATGCCGACCGAGGAGTTGAGTTGGTTGAGAAACATAAAGTCACTGACAACCTTGCCAAGCTGGACTTGCCAAATCTAAAACCCTTAGTTGATTTGAATTCAACAATCACTACCGCAACCAACACATTACATAGTTCCAATATCGAGGTACATGACATTCATATCAACAATGTTGATCCTGTGAAACGCAGTCCCAAACGCAAACTAAGACAAGTGTTACAAACCACTGAGGAAGCAAGAAAGTTCAGAATACATCAAAATTTAAGAAGAGATAACTACGAAATCGAGTATGTTCCTAGTTATGAACCACCACAGTCGTACGTTCCAGGAGAGACAGAACCGTTGAACGAGGACACGTTGAGTTTCCTTTCTCAGAAAACACCTAACTCAACTAGAGAGAACTACTATGAATACCCTGAATCTACTGATGTCGAAGCCCAGTTGGGCCAAGACATACCCTTTGACCAGGATGTAGATGTCAATGATGAAATTGATATGCATATGCATGAGCTCCAGGATCTTGGTTTGTCTAGCGAGGAGCTCCAAGATTTACTTGATTAAGTAGTATGTACAAATGCTGATTTATATACATTATTGCTGTGCACATTCTGGTTGGGCACCGTTGCTGTTGTTGTAGTAATAGCTGTCGTCTTCTGGTTGAGGTTCCGGTGGTGTGTCTTCCTTGTAATGAGGTAAGGCGTCCAGTTTTATCACAGTAAAGTCGGTGAATTCTTCCACATTAGCTTCAGGTAACGAGTCACTATCAATAGTCTGTTTCTTTTTGTCGAACCTACTATGCAAATCGTTGGGTAATAAATTCTTCATCTTAATAAGATCGTTACGTTCCAAGTACCAATTGTCTTGAGGGAACTCGATATCAATGGCAATGTACAAATCGCCTCTCTTAGACGAGCCACCAAACCAACTAGATCCTGAACTTTTGGTTGGCATACCTTCGCCTCGGATCTTAAGATGGTCACCCGGTCTAATAACACGGCCAGGTTGTGTTGAAATCTTAATGCCTCTGCCATCCAAGTGCTTAATCATTACTTTGGAAAAACCACATAATGCATCCACCAAGGGAATTTTGTACTTGGCATATAAATCATCACCCTTTCTCTTAAACACGTCATGATCTTTGCATTCAAATGTAAGTCTGACGTCACCGGTTTCTTTCCCAGGGAATTCATCAGATTCCTTCTTTAATACGATGGACTCACCGCTCTTGGACCCCTTGACAATTTCAAATTCCAAGATCTTGGTCTCTTCGATTACTCGTTTACCAACACACTTTTTGCATCTATCCTTGGTTCTGAATATTTTACCAACCCCATTACACGTGGAACAATCAACATATTCTTGTGTTACAAGACCGGGCCCAACACGGCGGATTTTGCGTACCGTTCCCTCGCCGTCGCAAATGCCACATTTCTTCATAACTGCGGATTTTTTAGCACCTGTTCCCTTACAAACAGTACATATTATGTTTCTTGTCGATGTAGTTCTGATGATTTTGCCCTTGAACAAATCTTCTAATGTGACTGAGACACTTATTTCTGCATCTTCGGTTCGTGGCTTTCCAGGCTTGTGGCCATTGGAAGCTCCTCCGTTCATGTTATGGAAAAAATTGTAAAAATCATCACCAGCATACTCATTGCCACGAGAGCCGTAATATTGGTCAAATGGATTTCCAGTAAACTCATAGTCGCCTGGTACACCACCTCTGCCCTCCGTTGTGCCGTATGTATCGTATTCTTCACGTTTCACTTCGTCGATTAATATCTCGTATGCATGAGAGATTTCTTTAAACTTATGTTCAGCATCGTCTCGGTCCTCTTCGCTAACTTTGTCTGGATGATAACGTAACGCCAATTTTCTATATGCCTTCTTGATCTCTCCTGAGGTGGCTGTCACTTCAACTTCTAGCACCTCATAGAGTTCGTTTGCCATCGTGGTGAATGCTGCTATCTGGTTTTTGTCTCAATTTTTGACATGAATTTTTCAAACCCAAAATTACCAACCTACAAACAACAATATAAGAAAAGATCCGCCTAAACAAAAAAGAAATTCATCGGGGGGTGAACACCAAGCTACAGAGCATGTTGATTCATGAAGGAATTAAACTGATAATACATTAAAGGCTCAAAAAAATATCGACACGAGCAGGGTTCGAACCTGCGCGGGCAGAGCCCAAAGGAACCTGCATCCTTCGCCTTAACCACTCGGCCATCGTATCACTTGTTAGGTGTCCAAACCTAATTTCATTATACATTGATGTTCTGTTCAAGGTGATTCTTACTACTCCTTTATATGAATAGCATTCCCTGGTAGTGATTGAACTAAATATTTCGTGTATAGTATTTTTTGCACAATATTATTCTTTACTGCTATTCAATGGATGGAGAAGATGATTAAAATAGACTTCTTCTTAACACGCTCACAACATGCCCTGTGGATCACCACAGAGTACAATGTGAGTTCAAAGCTTCTATTATTTATCATAATTCACTGAGTTCTTCATTGATTCAAGAGCTGAGAGATTCTAAAAGGGTTTAGAGATTATGCACAAAAGATATGTGTGAAAAATATTCTTCTACGATCCATTTACAGGCCCACCTATGGAAACCATTTACGACTTTTACTTACTTTAAGTGAACAATCTTGACCATATTTTGTTGATAGTCGAGTTCAGCTAGAAATTATCTTTTTCATCTTTAGAACGTAATTAGTCACATCAGACATAAATTCACAATTTTGAATATTAATGTAAATTTTTTAAAAAAACTAATTATTCTATGTTTATTGCATTATTTCGGCTCGGAATTAAGAAAACCGGTTATTCCTTGGTTGGGGGTCACTAGGTAATTTTTATGCGTGTATTTCTTAGATAAAAATATAGGGGCTCATTTCGGAGCAGCACCAAGGAGGGGGTGAGGTTGAATATGGTGTGTCATCCGTACAGTATTGATGAATGCAATGGCAATCGAAAACCTTGCTTGCAGCAATGTTCTCCACGAGGCATTGTACGGAAACAATCCATTGAGACGAATAAACCTGTTCGTGAAATTTGCCTATACTAAGATAAGAAAACTCCGATGTGGGGACCATGCACCACGTTGTGCGAGTCATCTATTGTAGTCAACAATTTGAGAGTGGGGTCGGAGTTTGATCGGAGACTAACCTCCGGTTTACTATATAAATAGAGCGTCAAAACACCCACATACCTATTCATCTACGAACTAGACTTTACGTTATGCACAGATTCAGAAGTATTACTCCACTTCACACCGATGACAGATTTCCCTTGGGAAGTGTTACTTATCTTACAAAAGAAGGTACAGTGCCTATCGAGTACGATTTTACCAAGGAGTTGCCACACAGAAAGATTGTTGTTACCAGTGCCGATAATCTTGCTGCTGCCTCCGTGGGCACCGATAACCATATTCCCAGCTTTCTCAAACATATAGCGGACTTCAAGCGTAAAGGAATTGACCAGATAATTGTTCTTACAGCCAATGATCCACAAGCCAACCGTGCCTGGCGCCAGACGCTTGATATTGGTGATGCCAACGATGACTACGTCATTTTTGCATCCGACACCAACGCAGCGTTGAGTTCGCAACTTGGTGATAACTTTGTGGTTACTTCTACCAGTTTGGGACCCCGCACCAACCGATACACTGCCTTAGTCGATGATGGTCATACAGTTTACCTTGAAAGTGAAACTGAAGGGGTGTTAAATGAGCGTTCTCACGCTGAAACCCTTCTTCTTAGATTATAGTCTTGTCTTAGCTTACATAATTTGTTATATCAGCGCAATAAAAAAATATTAAGTGTCTTTTTGGACTCCTAAACGCGCCTGTTTTGTGTCACGTCACCCTACCAACCAAACTGACCAGCGAAAAATCCCGACAAACGTTCCCTCTCTGAAACTTATACTGTTTTGACCAGTCACTTTATATAAAAAAAATGGTACGTATAAATTCGAATGGTTTTTGAATAAAGCTGAGGTACTAACTTTACGCAATAGTCTAGATCTGGGTATGTTTCTCCCCCCTGCTGATGTACACAAATGCATCCTCAAAACGCCAATTCGGTGTGTAGCTAAGAGTCAATTACTTTTACTAACCATACAGTGTTGCTGTTGCCGATGAATCCTTAACTGCCTTTAACGACTTGAAGTTGGGTAAGAAGTTCAAGTTTGTTATCTTTTCGCTTAACGATAGCAAGACTGAAATTGTTGTCGAAGAAACCTCCACCAATGCTGATTACGACGCCTTTTTGGAAAAGTTGCCTGAAAACGAATGTAAATACGCCGTGTACGACTTTGAGTACGAAATCAGCAACGGTGAAGGTAAGAGATCCAAGATTGTTTTCTTCACCTGGTCCCCTGACACTGCTCCTATTAGATCAAAGATGGTCTACGCTGCTTCTAAGGACGCCTTGAGAAGAGCTCTCAATGGTGTATCTACTGACATTCAAGGTACTGACTTCTCTGAAGTTGCTTACGAGTCTGTTTTGGACAGAGTCAGCAAGGGTGCCGGTTCCCACTAGTTTAAAAATCTGTAAACGATTATTAGACTCAGTATAAATTGTAGTAGGTTTTCTTGTTTATTGAAGTGGAAGAAAATGCAAAGTTCCCTTTAATCTTAATTTGTATATTCTGCAGCCAGTATTTCGGTTAAAGAGCTGGAACCAGTCGGGTTAGCGGTCTTGGCTTAAAACTTATTTCGCCACATTCCCGATCCACACCGTCACCTTCCTCTTCGTTTCCAGGCTGCAATTTTCTGATTCCACCCAAAAAAGTCTCACTAAAAAAAATTAAATCAATTTTACCAACCTTTCCGCTCTCCGGCGTCCAAAACAACCACACGCAACAGCCAGGATGCCGCCCGTAAAACTTCCTAGGGCG
This sequence comes from Teunomyces aglyptinius, assembly GCA_030581575.1. Taxonomy (NCBI): domain Eukaryota; kingdom Fungi; phylum Ascomycota; class Pichiomycetes; order Serinales; family Debaryomycetaceae; genus Teunomyces; species Teunomyces aglyptinius. The sequence goes on from JAKTTR010000005.1 coordinate 76,900, forward strand.
ACGCTTGAGCAGAAAATTCATATTCTAGACTTCTACCATCAATCCAAAAGACCCCAGCTGGAAACAGTTGACCGGTACAAAAATGAGATTTCCATCTCCACCTCTTCGTTTAGTGAATGGCTCAAGAACGAAGAAGAGTTGAGGGAACGTTTGAGTCGCTCCGGTTCAGCCTTTTCCAAGAACAGCCGTCGTAAGGTCAAGTTCAAATACGAAAAGATCAACCAGGCAATGGATTTGTTAGTCCAGCAACGCTTGGAACGAAATGAACCTCTTAATGAGCCGATCCTCCGTGAACACTGGTCGATATACGCACACCAGTTTGGTGTTGAGGATCCCAAGCGTTTGGTGGGATTCAGCCACGGTTGGTTATCTCAATTCAAGAAACGACACGGTCTTACCAAGAAAAGAATGAGCAGCGGCACTGCTTCTACCGAAATGACCCGCACTGAAACGACAAATACATCAACGAATTCGTCTCCAACTGCATCTGTTTCTCCCACAGGAGTTCCTGTTTCTTCTGCTATAAATGGAAACACCTTTGCGGAGGCAGCCCCGCCAATCGATGAAGTGTACGAATCGAGCTTTCCGAATACCTCTACCGGGTCCGCAGTCACAAACACCTCGACCCAAGAACAGACCAACGCGGCGGCCGCTTTCACCACCAACACATCCACGCCCAATTCCACCTCCCTGGTCAATGGCACAGCATCTGCATCATCCACATCTAATTATGAACTAATGAACTCACAACCTTCCAGCTCAACACCGAATTCTACTTCAGGAACTCAATTCCGCCCTCAGCAAGGTCTTAGCTTTACTTCAGGCAACCCAAATCTCAATCTAGCTAACTTCTCCGTATACCAGCAGCAACAGCAACAGCAACAACAACAGCAACAGCAACAGCAACAACAACAGCAACAACAGCAACAGCAACAGCAACAACAGCAGCAGCAACAACAACAGCAACAACAACAGCAGCAGCAACAACAACAACAGCAACAGCAACAACAACAGCAGCAACAACAGCAACAACAAATCAATCAAGCTCCATCAACTCACAACTCCTACGAATACCTGCAGCTGCTTAGATCCAGGTTCGATAACCAAAAACATCAATTTGACCCCAAAGATCACCGTCATCAACAGAGACCGACTCGTTCAAATAGCAGAACACCTAAGATCACTACATCCACCAATAATAATGGACACGGTAACTTAAGCACAGGGTCTACTCTTGAATCAGATCTGCCGGGACCAAGTTCGCAAATATTAAATGGTTCTACTAATGGGCTGGTGCTAGATATGAATCCATTGATGAGGGATGGCCAGGCTATTAGTGCATCCGATATTGAGCGGTTCATTTATATGTTTGCTGACCGGTTTTTTCACGATCACCAATATGAGTATCCTCAAACAGTGAAAATCTTCCAGGAGTTCAAGAATTCCTTCTTCAATGAAAGAATAATTAATATTCGGTCAGTTCAACTGCAACAACCACAGAACCAACAGTCGCAACAAACGCTGACACAGGCATCACAACAACAGCAACAACTAGGTCAAAAGCAACAGCGTCAGTTAATACAATCCTCTGACACTGTATCCAAACTACAGAGACAAAAAGTCCAAGCTCCGCAACATATACACCAAAACCTGCAGCAACACCAACGCCAGCAGCAACAGCATCCGCAGCAGCAGCATCAACAACAACAAATTTCGGGACTAGATGATTTCTTTCTTCGATCAGCTGTCCCCGAAAGCAACGGTACGGATGTATTAGTCAACCTGAACCATGGGCCACATCGTATACCGCACCGTAGCAGTACTCGACCTGTTGATTCAATCATGTCTGTTCATCGACAACTGCGAAATTTGCAGCCTTAGTATTTTCCTAAATAGTTCAGACAAGCGAGCGGAATGAATTTCCATATTTGGGTTTACCGCATACTAGTACCGGAATGTGTATATATATAATTTTGTAGGCCCCACCAATGTAAAATTACCAAAATTCAAAAGAAATCATGTCCAAGATATTGTGCGTGGGTATGGGCGGTGTCGGTGTAATAACCAGCTATACACTTCAGCAAAAGGCAGATGTCGAGATCACGGCTGTTATTCGATCCGATTTTGAAACGGTAACCTCCAAAGGATACACGATTTCGTCTTTTGATTACGGTGGACGCAGAGAAAACGGAGATGTCAATGAGGCAGACAATGCAATTGTTGGGTACAGACCTCAAAGTATCTACAAGTCGTTGGAAGGTGTTGATAATGGACCGTTTGACTATATTGTAGTGACAACAAAGGTTCTTCCTATGGCATCAAACAATATCTGGGATGAACTCGAGGCTCATCCCAACTTGCTCAAGGCAAACAGTCAAACCAGTGTTGTTTTAGTTCAGAACGGGTTTGGAATTGACTCTACGTGGAATCGGCTTAAGGACAAAGTCAATTTGATCAGTGGTGTGTCATATATTTCTTCAGTTAATACTAAAGGAATAGTGACACAGTATGGTCACGATGATGTAACGTTTGGATTGTTTGATATCAAGGGCACACCTGAAGCTCAGCATTCGTTAGAGAAATTTGTTAAGCTTTACTCGAACGGGATCAACTCAGTACGGATTGATCATAACGTTCGGTTTACCCGATGGAGAAAATTATTGTATAATGCTTCATTTAATACCGTTTGCTGTCTTACAGACTTGGACTGTGGCAAGGTGTTTGAAATGAAACCTCAAGGAATTATTGACACTGTATTCCGTCCATTGATGAAAGAGATTAGAAAGGTAGCCAACGATGACTTGAAGCGGTTTGACTACGGGGAATATACTCAATACATCGAAGAAGCACATATTGAGAAGATAATTAATTTTACTGAAGAAGATGATGCCAAGCAGAATTACCAACCTTCCATGTTGGTCGATTCACGTCAACGTCGCCCCATCGAGTTGGAGAGTATTCTTGGCAGCATCATTAGTGTTTGCAGTGAGATTCATGGTAACACCGACGGGATTCCTTACTTGACGTTGTTATATCGCTTGTTGTCTATGGTACAACATCGATTAAAAAACTAACTGAAAACTGGATATTTATATACTAGTTGCTGTTTTCTTTTTCTTTTCCCAAATCCCGATTACATATTAAAAAAAGTTAAAACGAAGCCTTGAATCCATGCTCTGCTATATTCATATCCTCCACCATTTTATCAAGTGTAGACTCATCTATCTCTACTGTTACCTTGGGAGCAACATTATCTTTATTTTTGCAATCCTCGCAGTTTTGACACTCGCCGGTGTCTTCTACTTCATGACAATTTTTCCTAATAATCCGAGGTGGCTGCTGTCCAGGTATCATCGAAGCAGAAGGTGATTTGTTTATTCGAGCCACGGTCTCGCCGTTGCTATGTTTCGCGTACATGTAATCTCTTAAAGCCATTTATGAGAGTTTTTGGTGATCTGTAGGGTCTTTTTAGGTCGCCAGAAATATCCTGACGATTTCCCGCCTCTATTTATATCATGACCTCGGAACTGGCCGCAAATTGAAAAGAGTGGTTCCACTTTTCTCAAATATTTTCCCAATTGAGCAATTATTCCGGTACACAGATTGATTTTGCTGCAAATTTAGATAAAACTAAAAAATTAACTAGTATACATAAGTCATAAAGCGGTCTGTTGGTGTTGATGCGATAATTTCAAACCAATAATCATAATTCCCAAAGTAATTGTAAGGAATTTCAACTTCAATGCATCGTCCACCAACTTTTGCTGTTCTTTCTTTTTTCGTTTGCTGCTCGTTTTCGAGTTGCTAGGACCAACCACCAACAGCTTGAGTCGACTAAGAATAGTCAAGTCATCTTCTGAGGATGTGCTATCAGTCGAGATATCCTCATCTTCATTATAATCCTCGTAATCACTGTCAAAGCTTTTCGACGCTCTGAAAACCTGCGAACGATATTTCTTCATCGAGTGTTCATCCATCGACTCATCCAATTCTTTGTCATCAAAGTCATCCATGTTTAAGTAAACATTCAATCCGTTCGAGAATATCCTCTTGCTATGCGTGTCGAAATGGTTCATGAATCCATACTCGTCTTCGCTTCCTCTCTCATACGTCGAGAAAATTGCACTGTTGTACGGAATAATCCCCACTTTCGGTGACAGATACCTTTTTGATATTATTGGATTGATGGAAACAGAACGCAATACGCGCTTTTTATGGATAAGTTCGTCCTTAGACTGTTCAATTAATTTGGCATCAGAATACTCGATCTGCTTACTGACACTGCTTAACGCCTCTAACGTGCGTGCCGATTGCTTCTTTGAAAGCTTGCAGATATTCTTCTTCTGCTTTTGTAATTCAAAACCAATGTATGACAATAACTTCTCGTTGTGGAGTTTTAATGATTGCAATTCAAATTTCAACGTCATGATTTCCTGTCGGGTAAAATCTGTCACAGGAGGCTCCTTTGATACTGATCCAGACCTAACAGACGATTCAGTGGTGCTTGCTGAATTGTTCTCGTTGCCGTGCAAAGCATTGAAAGCACTACTTCTGGCATTGTACAAAACATGTGGGTGATCCAATTTGTCATTTAGCTCATCGTTTTGTTGATTATGAACCTTTTCAGGCATAGATGTGCTTCTGATTGATGGGTCACTAGGCTCAAATTCGACTCTAATGGGTACAATATCATGACTATTGTATCGTGAATGTCCTGGCTTGGATTTCGAGTAGCGGTTAACAATCGTGGCATTTTCAATTTCAAAAACCCCATTCAGATGTCCCAACTTTAGTGGGGATAGTACAAACTCATCTTCCAATCTAGGTGATTTGAATTTGGCTGGTAATGACATTCTCTTCTGAGGAACAAGTTCAGGCTCCAATATTTCATTCACTTGCGTATTAATGGAATTCCTTTTATGGACAGGTGGGAACTCAAAATTCCGAGTTAATTCTACTGAAGAATCACGGTATGGTGTCTTTATAGGGGAAGAATGGTTGTTTTCAAGTTCTACTGGGAAGAAGCCCAATGTATTGTATTCGTTAATATTGTCCTCAGGACCTGGATGAAAATTGACTATTATGTTTTCATTGGAAGTTTCATCGTCAGTAAGTTCGTTCATGGTGTGAACGGTGTTGTCGAAATTATGAATAATACTGGCGTTGCTCTCCAAGTCCAGGTCAGATGCACGTTTGCTTTGATTTACCAAAAGTTCATTTTCTTTTGTCAAAAATTCAATCTGGTCAATTAATACAAGTTTGGAGTTTCTCTCCAACTCAAAATTACTTTGTAAGACCTTAAATTCTTTTAATAGCTTGGCAAACTTTTCAGAAATTTCCAATATATCTTCTAGTTCATGCTTGCTTTCGTTGGTATTTCGTGTTTCATCAGCATCTTGTTTATCATTGGCGAGATCTTTGTAAACCTTGACCTCACCGGTAAGTCGTTTTATTTTGAGTTTGAGATCACCTATCAAGTCTTTGTATATGCATATTTCTTTGGATAATAGATTACTGTTCTTATCGTAATCGAGATGTGAATTCTTTAATTGTTCTTCCAATTTGAGAAGACTTCGGCTCTGTTCTTCTATAATCTGTTCTTTGGAATGTAGTTGACTTTCTAGCTCATCATAGTCTGTTGAGATTCGATTGTGCTTGAGAAGTAAGTCGGCATGTTGTCGTTCCAACTTTGCATAGTCGTTATGTGATTGATTATTGTAGGAGTTTGAGGTTTCTGTTCTTATTTTCAAGGGAGAGGATTGCATCATCGTCAAGGAATTGTGCGATTTCTTTGGTGACAACGGTCTCGACGGGGTCGGAAGAATGTTGGTTTGAGGTCTTATACTAATGCAAACATTCTCTTTACCAAAAGAGTCATCCATAATAAATTGATGATATCCGATATAGGGAAAAGGGTAATGGTGGATAACTCGGCGGGTAAGAATAAGGAAATTCGAAAGAGGAAATCCTAAGCTTCAAACAATCAGGTACTTTCTTTTAGTTTTTTGTATGTGGTATCAATCAGCTGGAGTAGTTACAATTAAACTTGGAGTACTATCCAAGAGTGCATCCGTTCCTATATTCCCAACTAACGATATAAACGTTGTTCAATGATGACTGGCTAAAGAGATCAGTATTTTTTTAATCTTGTTTTTTTTTCCGTTGCCTCGTTTTTTCTCTGTAGTGTTTGGGTTTTGCTGTTTTGGGAAACACTTACTGGCGAAGATAGCAGGGAACAAGTACACCGGGATTTGAGAAAAGGAAGCAATAACGATTAATAGTTTGTGGTTGCGCTTACTGTTTTTTGTTGTTTTACGACCCCAAATCGCGGAAGAAAAGACGTGGGTTTTATATGATGTTGTGTTGCCATTTAATTTAGGTGGATCTACAGTTTATGAATCATGCCATAATCTTGACGAGATAAAAACATTCTGTTGGAAGAAAGATTCTCAGGGTCAAGAGTTTATTTCGGCCAAAGTCGGAGTCCCTTCATTATTGTTAGGTAGTATAAGCGTGGCTGGATGTTCAAATTATTCCAGACCCCACAACCTCACCAGTGCCTCAACTCTCTTTTGTAGTCTAGCACATTTGAATGTGCTCATTCTAGCAAAATACAACAGAGATTTCCGTAACACGGAGTACATCTTCATTCCACTCTGGAACGGTCCAGGTCTTAGTTGGCTATCTTAGTTTTTTTTCTCCGTCTCATTCATTGTCTTTGGTTTACGTTCTGTCTATATCTGAAGATCAAGACTTACGCGGTGTAATCCTCGTCACACACAAATTGATATTGTATACATTATGTATTATCGTGTATTCTATGTACAATGGTCTATTGGTGTTGGACAGCATTTAATGCCTGTTGAATGGAAGAACCAGGGTTCAACTTCTTGGTCAAGTCCTGTTTCATGATGTTGGCTCTTAAGATTCTTGGGTCGTTTCTTAAGGTTCTTAATAACTGAGCCTGTACGTTCGACGAGACATCAAATCCCATCAAGAAATGGTAACCTTGAAAATGTCTTTCTTGTTCTTTTGACATGATCTTGGGCAATGGTCTGGCACCTAAGCTGGTTATATCACGGATAACACCTCTGTTATTAAGGATCAACTTTCCAATAGTCGATACAATTTTAATAGCCTCCTTGCTATTCTTAGCCGGATCCGTTATACGGGCAATGGCAAACAACTCGTAGTACATTGCTGACGTGGACGTGGGGGTGTAATAGAGTTAAGAGTTGTTCATCTGTAGGAAAAAAAGTCCTGCAGAGAATGTCCCAAAATTTTCAGTTACACAAAATTGAAAATGTACATGTCGCATTATGTCGTGCTAAGTTAGGAACTTCAAAAAGTCGTTGCCTTGTCTTATCTTCACGTGAAATGGTTGCATTCAGCGTGTGATTAGTAAATAGGTGAAATATATTGGACTACGTTTGACATGTTCTAGTTAGTACTCCAGTCCGAAAAAAAAAACAAAGACAGAAAATGGCTACCAACATCACTTGGCATGCAAACTTAAGTCATGACGAACGTGCTCAGTTGAGGAAACAACGTGGGGTCACCGTTTGGTTGACTGGTTTATCTGCGAGTGGAAAATCGACAATTGCGTGTGCCTTGGAGCAACTGATTTTAGCCAGAGGTTTGAATGCATACCGTTTGGATGGTGATAATGTAAGGTTTGGTTTGAATAAAGATTTGGGGTTTAGTGAAGCCGACAGAAACGAAAACATTCGGAGAATTTCAGAAGTAGCCAAGTTGTTCACTGATTCATGTACCGTTACCTTGACCAGTTTCATTAGTCCATACAAACAAGACCGTGAATTGGCGAGAAATTTACACGAAGCTGATAACTTGCCGTTTGTTGAAGTCTATGTGGATGTTCCAGTTGAAGTTGCTGAACAGAGAGACCCTAAAGGCTTGTACAAGAAAGCGAGAGAAGGTATCATCAAAGAATTTACCGGGATCAGTGCTCCATATGAAGCTCCAGAGAACCCTGAGATCCACTTGAAGAATTACGAGGGAATTTCTATTGAAGAATCGGCACAGCAGATCTTGGATTACTTGGTAGAAAAGAAGTACATTTAGAAAACATCAATACAATAGAACAGCGTATATTTTATCTTCTACTTTTTGAGACTATCTAATCTTGCTTGTAGGTCGTCTTCATCATTGGCATGTCCACCCACGGCTTGAGCCACACGTCCTGCTCCTACACCTTCCTCAGTGCCGGCATGGATGGCGCTCGGTGTATCCTTTAAGCTTGTGTTGAGATCAACCCCGATTTCGTCCAATACTTTACCTAAGATCTCGTCAATCTGTTCGTCTTCGCCCAACTCGTCTTCATCGAACGCCATGGCATCATCAATAGCGTCATCCATAAACTCTTGCTTTTGGTCCATCATATCGTTTTCCTTGGCAAACTCCTGAGCGATTCTAGATAATTGGGGCAAGTTCATGGACTTGTTCATACCTGATAACAACCTTGTGGCGTCCCGCATGGACATTGCCATCTGTTGGTTGGAGCGTACCGACTGGATTCTCAACGAAATTGCCTGCAATTGTGCCTTCATCGAATTAAACTTGTTAATGTAGCCCTTGGTACGGATAAGATCCTTAGCCTGGATCCGGGCCAGAGCAATCTGGCCCAGCTTGGCTGATTTTTTGATTTCGCTGACAAGCGTCTTCTCCTGTTTCTGTAACTTGGTGACCTCACGCGTGAGCTCACGCTGGGTCTTTTCCAACGCCCGTTGGTTCTTTCTGAGTCGCTCCTGCGGCGTCAACTTCTTTCCAAACGCCCATTCAAACAACAGCGCCATGGCTACGGGGAAGAGATATACGCTTTTAATTTGGGAGTGCGACAAAAATATATATTCTTAAAGTTTACTAGAGTTAGCAAGCCCCAAGCGCACAGCTTCGGCGGCCATTCCTAGTCCTGCCTGGTACCCATAGCCACTAGCACCGTAGTTATGGACGATCACTTTATCAGTGTCATACTGGACCCGTTCAATACGGACCCCGCCTGTTCTGGAAGGACGGAGCCCGGTGGCTACACGCACCACCTCCAAGTCGGCGATCCGATTTCCACGCGGGTTTTTGGTGAGTATTTCTGGTAAGAGTTTGGTGGTTCTGGCAAGTATATCGTCCGATTGGTCCTTGTACGAATCGGGTCTCCAGTCGTGAGGCTGTAAGAATCCGCCCAAAATAAGCTGGTCGTTCGAATACGGACGCTTAATGATGTACGTATCGGAATCCTTACTCCACCGCATTACGTTTTCACGAATATGGGGCGCCTTGACTACTACGACTTGGCCCCGAGTCGGATAAACTGCCTGGTCCTCAACCCCACCAAGTGTCAACGAACCCAATCCGGTGCAATTGAATACTGTTTTGGTACCTGGAAGAAACGCTTCGCCAACATGGTCCAATTTCTTACGAAGAAAGGAAACCCCTCTTTGTTTCAAGTGGGCCTGTAGATTTGCAAGGAAAAAGGGACAATTGAAGTTCCACGAAAGAAACTTGAGTCCACAAGTCACACCGTCAGGCAATTCAGCGGGCGTCATCTCACGGTACTCGTCCAAGTACTGCCGGTACAGCTCCTTCTTCGCTGCCAGTGGTGCGGTTTCAAACATTTCGGTTGACATGTAGCGGTCCAATCCACACATTGCGCCACCCAATGCCCTTTGTAAAGCACCCAAATGTGTGTATGTATACCGATCATACGCCATGATCGCAGGGTCATCGTTTGTTATACACGAGAAATCACCACCGGCCGTGGGCGAAGTATACTTGATCGACTCGTCGCCAGGCATAAATTCAGCTATGACGGTAATGTCGCCGGGCCTGACCCCGTTTTCAAGCAAATTGAAACAGGTATACAACCCAATAATTCCCGATCTACTTTAGTCAGTCTCTATCCAACAATCTCCAAAGGTTTCATACTTACCCCAAAACTACAATCATTTGGTTTAGTATTTTTGTACGGGGAAACCCCGAAATAATATATATATGGGGAAATATGCGCGACAAAAATTTAGCTTATTTGCATTAAATACTGGGCTCACTCAAGAACGATTCCTCCTGTTCGGAATCAAGCGCGTTGTTTTCACGCAAGATAACATAAAGCTTATCCATCATCGCCTCAGTATTTTCACTGTTGACATCTTCAATACCATACTTATAGATAGTAAATACCCCATAGATAGCAACAAAGGTACACAAGGCAAGAGCGACGTAGCCCTTGGGTGTAAATCCATCAGGCAATGGAGGAACCTGCAAGTTTTCACCCCCAAGATCAAACCAGGAACTCTTACTGCCGTAGTTTCCGGCCGCATTGCCCATAGTCAGAATGTTCCCTTGAACGCAAACATCATAGTGATTTTGTGGGATCTGTTGCTTCTGAATCTCAAGTGGGGCTTCAACTAACGTGATTGCCAATCCTTGCTCTAAATGCCAGTCGACATGACAATGGAAAAGCCAGACCCCGGGATTATCAGACTTAAACCGTAACACCATAAACCCATTGGGATACACCTGGGCCGTGTCACGCTGAAGAGGAAACTCGGGAAACTGGTTATGTTCGGGATTCTGTGGGTCATAGATAAGTGGATTATCGTCGTCTTCACCCTCAGGAGACTTGTATAATACCTGGAACGTATGGCCATGCAAGTGGAATGGGTGTTTACCGGGATCCATGTTGTTAAGAACAATATCAATAACCTCATTGTGTTGTAGCACAAACGTATTGGTGTTTGATCCGTAAATCTCTGAAGAAACGGCATATTCGCCACTCGACATTACAGTGTATAATGTAGGAACTTTTGGTGCGGTGTAACTGATATCATTGAAGAAGGCGTAGCCAGCACCATCACCTAGGTTGCCCATGGTAAAGTTAAGCTCGATCCGGTAATCGGCATCGGGCAACACTGGGATCTTTTCAAGGGGAACCAAATCGGCATCCTCAGCTGGGTGAAGTTTGGCGATAGTCTCATCAAAAGTATTGCCGCCATTCTTTAACGGTAAAGGTTTTGCCTTCAGTTCATCGTAGACTACCCAGTTTGTGGAAATAACTTGCAATTCCTCTGGTAAGACATCCAACATGGGCTGGTCGATGATGTTGACAAACCGATAGTTTTGCAATGTCTTCTTTGTATGAACTATAACACCGTACCGCTGAGCAACCGCAATATACAACAGGTCTACTGTCTTGGGATCAACCAACACACCATCGACTTCGACAATGGTAAAGTCGTGATCTTCGATGTACAAGTACTGAGACGCAAAGAGTCCGACGTTGGCAATACGAAGGAAATACGTCTTGTCAGGCTCGACGGACCAAGTGAGGTTTCTTGTATCGTTAAAAAGTGTGTTTTGAGGAATGGGTTCGGCACCCGTAGGGTTGTAGCGGTTCAAGAATTTTTTCATGATCTCGGGTGATTCCAAGTGGTAGTAGTCCGATACGGACAAGGTGAGTTCTTCATCAAATTCAAATGGAAGTGGCTCCTTAGGTTCTATGACAAACATACCTCTTAATCCATCGCCGTACTGTGAGCCCGTATGTGCATGGTACCAGTAAGTTCCTGTCTGTTCCAAGGTGAAATTGTAGGTAAGTGTAGCACCTGGAGGCACCGGGCACTGTGTGGTCATCTGGGGACCATCCATGAAGTTCAGGTCTCGCATAAAAAGACCATGGAAGTGAAGAGACGAGTTTCTGTCGGGCAACAGGTTGTGGAAGTGAATAATGATACGGTCGGTTTCCTGGGCTCTAATTATGGGGATGGGCCATTCGTTATTGATACCAATCATGCGACGAGTAAGCATCCCATCTGGGTTAGCATCCACGTACGTAGCATTAAAATAGTACGTGTGTGTCTTTGCTAGCGCCAACACTAGGTAAAAGAATATGGCCAACATTGGTAGGCAAAAAGAACAAGAGTTATCTGATCAGATCTGGTCGCACATACGGCGCCAATTATTTTGACCTACAAGCGAGAGAGAGAGAGAAGGGAGCCCTGTCCGAATAAAAAAAAAAGAGGAGGGCAACGGACCCCGTAATTTAGCCGACAAAATTTAACGTGGGTGAAAACAGACACTCATATACATATATTTCTATAACTGCTTACAACTGGTAGGATCTTGGAGCTTCTCCTTCAGGACCAATGTACTTTGGATCTCTCCATGGACCAAAGTCGTTCAAGTACAATTCTTGTTCTGAGCATTCCGACTTACCACCGTATTTGACTGGCAAGTTTTCTGCAGGAATCTGTTTCAACAATTCCTTAGAGTACGATGAGCCCAAAATAAAAATCTTGGAAACGGTCACAGGGTCCAAGAAAGGCTTAAACAACTTGAATGCAGTAGAGAAGCCGAATGGAGAGTTGATACAGTAGAACTTACCCATTCTTTCTGGATAGTAGTCCTGTCCGATGGCAGAAGCTTCTCTAACGTAGCCAATGACCTGGTACACCGAACTGATCGAAATGCCCTTCAAGTCCAAAATGGTACACGAAGTCTCAACCAAGTATCCAGCTTCTCTTGAAGCAGCTGGCAATCTGTTGTTGGTGAATGATTCATATTCCCATACCAAGTTCTTCAACATTCTCTCTTGGGTAGTGATCTTCAACATCTCTGGCAAGTTAACCTTACCCAATTCTTCAAAGTACACTGGTCTTCCGTCCTTGTCTGTCTTGTGGTAGTACTGTGGATATAACTTGGCAACAAGAGGCTTCTCTTCGTAGTGGAAATCCGTCAACACCGTGTTGGTGCCAAAGTCTTCTCTCCACTTCTCACACTTTACAAACATATCTTTGGCCTTGGTGACGTCGAACTTTCTAGCTCTTAAGAATCTTAAAAGAGACGCATCGTCCAATCTGTCCTTGTAGCCCAAACCAGTTAACTCATCACGGAGCTTACCCAAGGCAGTACGCTGCTCAGCCGTCAAGTTAGCAGTGTAGCCGGTTTGTTCGGTAAGGACGCTTACTTGTGGGTAAGAAGCAAGAATTTCTTCAGTAGTAGCAGTACTCATAGTGGAATGCTTAGAGCTGGTTTCGTAACTTATTGGTGGCGAAGAAATTGACTTTTGGCCTCCAGTGCTTGACTGTTTGTTAGTGTCTAGGTGTGTTTTTCTGGACGAAAAGAGCCATTTTTTGGATACCATGATGGGCGTGTACAAAACAGAAGCAAAAGAAAACTTGTGTACAGGAAATTCAGATAACAAGGAAGGAGCGAGCCAGACAAAATAAAATATACTGTTCTTTTAAAATAAAAAACGACCAAAAAGAAAAGACATAGAAAAAAAAAAGTAACATGCTTGGTTTCATTTTTATACATTCAGATATAAATGACTTACTTACGTAACCATTTCTTGAAGGGGTTCTTGCTGGTCTTGATCACGGTTCCGAGACTGCTGGAAGTGAAAGATGGCGCAATATCGGCATTAAAGGTGGAATTAGCGGACATATTTGAAGCCTTTGCTCCGGAATAATCAAACGAGTGATCCACTGTAAATTTTAGTTTCAACGTGCCCAACGCATTTCCTTCAATAATTCTCTTGAATCCACTATTGGGTACGAGCTCATTTTCCAAGTGAACAAGACAATTGCGTGACACGTCCAAATATGTCTTGCTCAACACATCAACAGCAAAAGCTTCCCATAGATTCAGTGCTGACTCCTTTTCTTTCTTTCGTTCTTGTGAAGCTGGGAAGTAATTAGTTGGAAACTCGCAGTTCTCTAAAAAGACCTCCAAGTTATTGATGGTGGTTTTTAACTTAGCACTCTGTTTCTGTAGATCCTTCAATGTAATGTTGGAAGTGATAAACGAAAAAATATGCTCATTGTTGCGGCAAAGCGACTTGAGGAACCCCTCAGTCTCGTTATCACCAGCAAGATCCAAAAACTCAGACTTCTCGAACTCAAGGGAGCCAATTTGGTACACATTTCTTTCATCATTTAATAGTACATCGCCATTAGACTCTCGGGACAGGTTTCTTTCATGGGTTATCCCCAAACTAATTGCAGCACTGGTTCGAATATTGTCGTTTCGAGTAGATGCTACTGAAGATGTTGTTGACTGTCCAGCTTCATTCATTGGTGACTGAAGCGGTGAAACCACACTTCCTCTTTTTGGTTTAAAGTCCAACAAGTGTATCAACTCTGTTAAACGCAAGTATTTATCAATTAAATATGGCGTTGTCGGTAATTCAGATGAAGTTGAGTCTCCACTCAAACCCAAATCAAACCTTTTGACTTCATGACTCAAATCCAAAATCTTTTCGTTAAAATCATTCTTTCGTTCAGTAATTTTATCAAAATATTCATAGACTTCAGGTTGGTGCTTTTTCAAAAACACATTCATCTTTACCAAATGTGGTTCCTTGTGTGGAGAAAACTCTTGTCGGTTTGCCAAGTTCAATAATATCTTAGCAATCAATGTTAATGTTCTTTGCGTGTTGCCTGTTTGATGATGTTTTGTCAAGTAAAATAACTTTGGGTTCAATATTGCTGGACAAAAAAATCTCAAAAATATAAATGCACTCAAGCAATTCAATGCCGTAGTCTTATCCTCGGGATCACACGCAAGCTCAACCTTGCTTCTGAAATTCTTTAACTGAAGTTTGATCTGAGCAGGTAAATCATTAGAAGTAATATAAATCTTATTCCATATTTCCTCCGCGTAGTTGAACAAATTAAAGTAGTTTTGTTCCACAGTCGCTTTCACCAATTCATCCCTTTCTCTTTCAACATCTGAGTCGTAGTCATCCGAATCACTATCTGAAACTTCATCGTCTGAATCATCCAATGATTTACCTCTTCTGGCTGCTTTCATTTGTAATTTGACGTATCTTGGATCAACCTCACAATTCTTCATTTCACGCGAGATTTTGGCAAAGAAATCCCCAAAAACCTTTTCCAAGTACTCTTGGCCAATTCTGAGATTATACTTTTCCAAAGACTTGGAAAAAATAGAAGAACCTCTGAAAAGAGTATTGAAAACATTATTGGAGGATGATGAGCCAGTGCCTGTAGCTGGTGCAGGTGGTCCAAGAGTTGGCGCTCCTGGTTCACTATTTCTCTTAACATCACTGTTTCTTTTATTTGTCACATAGTTTTTCCTGGTCATCTTATCCACATTAACCAACTCAGCCTCCATTAAAGATTTGAACCATTTGTCTTCCACTCCTAAACTTTGGAAAATATCCAACATAATCAAACTCACGTTCTCAAAATCTGAGGTTGGAACATTATCATTACAAAACTTGATCAAATCTTTCATGGGTGCATTAGTGAGCATACTTTCAAGCGGTTTAAAGACGCTTGGAGAAAGAATATGATACTCCTTTAAACTTACATTCAAAAGAAGCTTTCCAATAGGTAAGTTTGCACTGTCATATATGGATAACCTCACAATTTCATGATTAGTGTGAGTAGGACCGGGTGTCTGAGGGGAATTTGTAACATTCTTCATGGTTGAAATGGAACTGTGGGGATTATGAGTGTTGATACCATTGACGCTAATCACATTCCCTGAACCTGAGCCAACTAAAACAGTTGAGCTGTTATGAACCTGTTTTGTCAAGATATCTGGGGTCAAATAAACTGTCCCAATCAACTTATCACCTGGCAGATAGGTGGCCTCATTAAAGGAACACTTCTTAATTAGAATATGAATCATTTGAGTCAGGATTGGTAAATCAGTCGCAAACTCTTCTTTCCAAAATGGATTATTGGTGTGGTTTACAATGGCTGTTCTTGACCAAGGCAAGCCCCACATTCTGACTTCGGCATAAATCTTATCTCGAGAGCTATTATTATTCACATTATCGAATCTTGCCTCAATAATATCAATGGTAACTTTCTTGGACACTCGGAAGCTCTCTCGTTCATATTGTGATAACGGAGGAGGGCTAATAGCTTCACTTAAAGAATGTCCCGAATGAGATGAAGAAATTGACATATTAGCAGTCTTGAGAACAGGGGTATCTGGAGCTTGTGCCTGTGGTCTACCTTCTTCAAATTTCAGACCAGGTCCATAAGAGCCAATGTATTCCCGCTTTGCAAAGTAGTTAAGCCCAACAAACCAATCTTCCAAATCAATATGTAAGGGGAACTCAATCAAAATACGATGGTTACTGGCAATTGTCTTGTTGTCTCTGGTCAAAAAAGGAGTGGTATATTGGTCAATTGAAAGAGTGCTGGTGGTTTTTATAACATTATTATAGCGTAATTCTTTCAATTGACCAATGAACAAAACGTTGGAACTGTCAAAGATAGAGTGGTGCATTTCTCTAATTTCAGACGACATTATGGATTTGATGTCAACCGAATATAACAAGGTACCATCCAACTCAGTAATGAAATTAAGAATCCCATTTGATTTCAACACACCCATGGTATAAAACCAGCCCTCGGTGACATTTGGATCATTCCCCATTGGACTCTGGACATTGGAATCCAGGTTGAAGAAGCCTTGCTGTTGGTCAATTTTTGGTTGATAAACCGGGGCTTTGGGACCGCTTACTATATTCAAGGTCTTAGATTTAGAAGGGATTGGTCCGTAGACTTTGAATCTACAAACCAATAACTCGTGGTCCACCAGAGATAAGTTGGAATCCTCGACTTTATTCTCTGAGTACCATTTTTTTACCAATCCCTGAGGTTTGAGAGATTGCCATACCATCAAAGCACTAAGGAGATTGCCAAAGTTGATTTTAGATGGCACTGTGATGTATAATTTGTCATTTTCAAATGTTTTGATGAATATGACTGGAGGTTCATCTGAGGTTCCATTTGGAGGGTTTAAATCCATGGAATTTGAATTTGATTTCTTAGATATCTTACGAACAGATGATTGGCGGAGTTGTTGTTGAGGTGCTGAAGGTAATGAAGGAAATATTTGTACATAACATGATTGTAATGATTGGAGTAAAAGGTAGTGGTTCTTGGCTTCATCTGACGAGTATAATTGGCCGTACTCCGTGATAAAAAGTGTGTGAGTGTGGATCCAGTTGATGGAATCAGTGGAAACTAGAAAGCTGTTACCAGAGAACAATCCTTTCTCTCTGACAATGACTTTCGTGAAGGGTGACGAGTATTTCATTGTACGTGCGCGTCAGTGATTCGGAACTGAAGACAGACACTGCTGGCCAATGGAATAGAAAAAGCTTTAATGTATATAATTGAGCCTGTGTATTTTATCCACCTGGAATATGGTGTAGAATTCAGGATAGGGAGAGTAGGTAGTTTAATGGGAGGGCTATACGATGTAAATTTAACAGACGAAAGTCGAACCAATTTACATCCGAGACTTGGAAAAAACACGACCGACGCGAGTCAGGTAGAAAACGGTTTCGGAATTGTATTGCGGGAGTATGGGGATAATAGAACCGGAAAAAAGATATTTCAAACAATAAGTCCTGTTCTAGGTTGTGAAATGAATATTAAGGGTTGCTTTCTTGCAATTTTTTTTTTATAATAGAAGGATGTCGGAAAACTTTAAACCGTACCAGTTCTTGCATATGTGGTGGTAGATAAGAAATACGACCAGACACAAAAACTCCAAAGGAAAGGATAATATTCCAAAATAACGCGAGATTATCCCGCATGCGTACGAATTCATAGCTGTAAAAAGACACGCGCAACAAATATCAACAGGCCTACCGGAGACATTTTTTTTCTTTTTTTCGGCCCATGTGCTGCCTCTCACTCGCTGCCACCATCAAGAGTAGTATGGGTGAATTCAAGACAAAAGAAAACAGGCCCCGGTTTTATACCTGCATACATCATGGAGATTTTGGCAAAAAGAGTCCGTTAAAATTTTTAAAATACATCATAGTAATACCCAGTGGGCTCGATGAATTGATATTTTCGACATCTATCTTTGTTCCTCCTTCTATTAGCTTGTATTATATTGTGAAAATATAGATTATTGCTCGAGTCGAATGAGTAATTTGTTATTTCAAAATTTTGATGGTACCCCAGAGCCTGTCATCGCCTCTTCTAAGTCTCACGATCATGAATCTCAAGCAAGCCACTTCGATGGTACAACCGAACTTGATCTCCAGGCTCTTCAGGACCTTATAGATGAAGATGGCTTAGATGCTGACGATCAGTCAGACATTGAGAAGTTGCCTGACCATTCCTGTGCCTACTGTGGAATCCATTCCTCCAACTGTGTGGTCAAATGTAATGTCTGTAACAAGTGGTTTTGCAACTCCAATTCCTCCACCAGTGGCTCTCACATTGTCACCCACTTGGTCATGTCCAGACATAATCAAGTCTCGCTTCACGAAGATTCCGACTTAGGAGATACCACCTTGGAATGCTACAAATGTGGCAACAAAAATGTATTCATTCTTGGCTTTGTCAGTGCCAAACAAGAATCAGTGGTGGTCATCTTGTGTCGTTTGCCATGTGCCCAAACTAAGGACATCAACTGGGATTCGAACCAGTGGCAAGCTCTTATTGAAAACCGCCAGTTCTTATCTTGGGTCGCTGCCAGCCCTACCGAAGAAGAGTTGATTAACTCAAAGATAATTACCCCGCAACAGATCACCAAGCTTGAAACCCAGTGGCGTTTAAACCGTGAGGCAACTCTTGAGGATATCGAAAGTAAAGAAACTGATGATGAAGAAGTGTTGCCCATATTGATGAGATACAATGATGCTTTTCAATATCAGCATTCGTTTGCTCCCTTGGTTAAGTTAGATGCGGATTACGATAAAAATTTGAAAGAATCCCAGGCATTGGAACATATATCTGTGAAATGGTCGACTGCCTTAAACGGGAGACACTTGGCTTCATTTACATTTTCTACTTTTGAAAGCAACGAGTTGAAGGTTGCTGTAGGTGATGAAATCATATTGCGTTACACTGGTGCCAATCTGGATCCCTGGGAAGGTAACGGATACATTGTTAGATTGCCAAACGCAAATCAAGAAGAATTTACTTTAGAATTAAATCCAAGTCTGATTGCTCCACCAACACAACTCACAACTGACTTTACAGCTGAATTTGTCTGGAAAGGTACTACATATCATAGAATGCAACTTGCCATGAAAGCCTTTGCTCTTGACCAGGAATCGGTGTCTGCGTACATTTATCACAAATTATTGGGTCACGAAGTGGCCCCGGTTGAGTTTGATATCAAATTACCAAACAAATTGTCACTTCCAAAATTGGCTGATCTTAACTCTTCTCAAACAAACGCCGTGAGATCTGTCTTGAAAAGACCATTGTCATTGATTCAAGGGCCACCTGGAACTGGTAAAACAGTTACATCAGCTACAATTATTTACCATCTCTCCAAATTAAACAAGGAAAAGATACTTGTGTGTGCCCCTTCTAACGTTGCTGTTGACCACTTGGCATCCAAGTTGCATTCATTAAACTTAAAAGTTGTGAGATTGACTGCCAAGTCAAGAGAGGATGTCGAAAGTTCTGTTAGTCCGTTGGCCTTACACAACTTGGTGCAGAATTCAGCGAAAGGTGAACTTAAGAAATTGATTCAAATGAGAAGTCGATCGGGTGATTTATCTGAAAGGGACTCTAAGGCCTTTGTAAAATCTATACGAGCTGCCGAACGCAAGTTATTGAGCAAGTGTGATGTTGTTTGTTGTACTTGTGTTGGTGCTGGTGATAAGAGGCTTGCCGGCATGAAATTTAGAACTGTGTTGATTGACGAAAGTACCCAGGCCACAGAACCAGAAGTGTTGATCCCGATTGTAAAAGGTGCAAAACAAGTCATTTTGGTTGGAGATCACCAGCAGTTGGGCCCTATTATCTTGGACAAGAAGGCTGGTGATGCTGGTTTGAAACAGTCTTTGTTTGAAAGATTAGTTATGTTGGGTCACGTCCCAATCCGCTTAGAGGTGCAATATAGAATGAACCCATGTTTGTCTGAGTTCCCCAGTAACATGTTCTACGAAGGGTCATTGCAAAATGGGGTTTCTAGTGAAGATAGGGTGATTGAGAGCTCAACGTTCCCGTGGCCTGTTTATGGGAATCCGATGATGTTCTGGGCCAATTATGGGCGTGAAGAGATTAGTGGCAGTGGAAATTCGTTTTTGAACCGAGTAGAAGCAATGAATGTGGAGAAGATCATTACTCGGTTGTTCAAGGATGGCGTGCTGGCGAGCCAGATTGGGGTTATCACGCCTTATGAAGGACAGCGTGCTTATATTGTTCAGTACATGACCATGAGCAGCACATTGCCTGACAAAAAAGATGAGTATCTAGAAGTGGAGGTGACCAGTGTTGATGCATTCCAAGGTCGTGAAAAAGACTTTGTGATCTTGAGTTGCGTCAGAGCGAATGACCAGCAGGTAATTGGGTTTTTGAGTGACTCAAGAAGAATGAATGTTGCGTTAACCAGAGCCAAATATGGATTAATTATCTTGGGAAATCCTAGGGCTTTGTGTCGCAACGCCTTGTGGAATCATTTATTGATTCATTTCCGTGAAAAAGGATGTCTTGTTGATGGTCCGTTGGATAGCTTGCAGCTTTCCATGGTGCAATTGAACCAGAATAATTCTCGGGGAAACACTAGTAGCGGACCACAAAGAAAATTTGGGGCGCCATCGAAGTTTGCAGGCGGTATCCTGAATGACTTTGAAACTGCTAGTTTAGTTTCTTACGCAGCTGATGCGATGCCTGCGGGGAACAGTCTCAGAGGGAATTACAACTCGGAGCAATGGCCAAGTTTGGCCAAGTCCACCGACGCATACAATGGGCTGACAGGTTCCAACGCGAGCTCCAACTTTTTTTCGAAATTGAACAAGTTGAATGATAATTATGATGGTCGGTACGGAAGTGCGACAGATTCCCGTCAAATCGAAGATGATATTCGCAGCGTCACTGGATTATTTGCATCCGGATTGAATTTTTAGATCCTTTCCGGGATTCATAGATACCATTGGCAACTAATGGCACGGTTACTGTGGGTCACCAACCCCGTTTATCCGAGATCTAGGTACAAGTTCGTTAAGAATCTACTTACCGAGAGTTAAGCATCATGACTCGGAAACTCGGCACAATACTATCGGCCCATAGTAAGAATGAAGCTTGGGTATGACAAAAAAGTGCATCACAAGGGGGAGTAGGCATATACAGGATTATGATGATGACCCATTTTTACCCAATAGTGTCATTTTTGGGTCAGTGATTCAGTTTGATATTCTGTCGGCTGCGTAAGCGTTAGGAACCTCATGCAGAAGCACGCCTGATGTAACTGTTTTATAACGATGAAAGAGTGGTTTTTTTTTCTATATTAGTAAGAAAGGGATAAATGTTTATGTCCGAATTACATGGAGCCAGCACAAGTACGGCGATGAAATGCATCTCAATTTATATATAGACCTTGATTTGTTTTTGTTTTTCTCTTCGATATATCACTAAAAAAATACGTGCGACAAGAAAATTAGCTTACTTATAGAGAGTTAGATCGGCTGTGTTACAGAGGGCTATTTTCTCGCATGCAGACATGTCAGAGCACAACATAGATGCGGAGAAACTGCATCACCTAGACAACCAGTACGAACACCACGAAAATATAGCTAACAGTGCATACAAGAATTTAGAGTCTACTACAAGCACCGATAGCAATACCCCAATCCAACCATTGGATGACCCGACATCCTTGGGAACAAGTACCCTTCGTAACAATCTACACCGATCAAAACTCACATCACAAGATATTCGTTTTATTTTGTTTCTCATCATTGATGTCAAGCCGTTTAAGTACGTAGGAGATCGCGCAATCACGCAAACCAGGAAATGGGAAATGATTCAGGAACGCTACTCGGCCTACAAAAAGGTAGATGGCAATCTGATACTGGTACCCACTGTTCGAACGCTCCAACGCCAATTGTCTACTGCGATTAGGAAAGCTTCAATCAAATATCTGTCGCATCGAACCAGTGGAATTCTCGATGAAATTCGTGACAACGACAACAACGAAGAATTACTCGAGAATATTCTCAAGAACGTCAGTAACAACAGCTCACTCGGAGATCTTGAAATCACTTTGTTAAAGCTCAATGACTTGAGTGAGAAGCTTAAGAATGGAAAGACCCCACACAATTTCAACTCTCTCAATTCCTCGACAGAAAACGTTGATACCGAATTACTCCAAGATCGTGAAAAGCTTCTTTTAGTTCGGAACGAATCCGAGCATACATCGACTGCGGCTGCAGCTATCACAGCAGCTACTGCTGCCAAAGCCGGCTCTAGTGTCTTGGGTGACTTAACCTTTCCTACCTTAACATCTTACACCACTACTCTTGAAAAAGTTGGGCGGATTAAAGAAATTCTTGAGGAATCATCTGGTGGTTCCGATTTGACTACAGTTGAGTTAATTGAAAGCCTAATTGGCCAAAGCATTGACTTCCAGACACTGGCTATGATCGAGAATAATCGAATAATAGAAGAAAACGACCGAATAATAAAAAAGCAGCAAGCAAACACCAGAAAAATACTACGTGCCCATTTCGATCAGCAAAAAACACACTCAACCCATTGTCAGAAATACATTACACTTCTAGTTGACCAATTACTAGATAATCATACTACAACCGACACTACCGAACAAACTTCAAGAAATTATCCGATGGAATTAGTCGAAACCTTGTTGGCAGTAAAGGAGTCACTCAAATGACGCTACCAAAACCTTGTATAACAAACTTGTAATTTATTACTAGACCTAGTAAAAACCTAAAATAAACGGAAAAAAGAAATGGGAGCATCTGAGGTCATGTAAGACCAACAGATTTAATTTTTCTCTTTACTAACGGGTATCTTCGCAAGCCCCCTTTTTGAATTCTACTGTAAATCCCAGATTAGAAAAGTTTGACCTGATTATGCATATCTTTGTTCCTTCCAAACCTTAATAAAAATTCCCTCTTTTTGTCCAGATCGATCGATGTAAAGAAAGTTCAAATGAGAATGTCACGTTTTGCATATCTGATGACGCAACCCTTGAAACGATACTGGTTTTTTTTGTCTCATCGGACTCCGGTTTGAGTCGCAGTCTCAGTCCGAAAATTTCCTTTTTGGGACTTAAGTTCGTTGATACACATAATAATATCCATCGCGAATAACTTGCTTTTTGCAAGAGATTTACTTGAAATGAAACCATAGACGTATTTTTTTACAGGTTAATTTATTCAATAAATAATTAAAATCGAATACTAAAGACTCAAAAGGAAATCAAAAATGCAAAATAAGGTATCATTTAAACTTGAAAAATAAGTCGTTTAGAAAAAAGTAATTGTTAATCCACGGAATAAACGGTCAAAGTAAAGGGTATCACAAGTAGTGGCTGCAACTAGCAAGAAATAAGTTTTCCGAAAAAAATGAAAATGAAAAAGAAAAAAATCCAGCAAACGAAAAAGTAATTTTGTCTTTTGTACAATCGAAATGTGGTTGGATATGAAAAATAAGTCACCGAAAATCAAATGGGAAATAGGAAATATTAGATCGTAACGAAAGTAGTAAAGTTAGAGCACATCACACATTAAAAAATTTGGTCGTAAAAGTTAAATGGAAACAAATCCAGTTAAATCATATTCATCTGGCTTTTGCAAGAAGAATTGGTCGATATCATTTCCAATCAATGGAGTAAATGATTTTGGCTTGGAGGCTTCGATGTCGTTCATCGAACAATCAGATTCAGGAGTATAGCTCTGATATCCATTATTGTCAAATTGAAAAGTAGAAGAAGCGTCAGAAATGCTGCTTCGGGTACTAATAGACTCATCATCAGTCAAACTGACTGCAAGCTGCTCATTGAGAAACATAAAGTCTTCCAAACCAAACGTAGTTGATTGAGCCTTTGATGTTAATGGAGCTATTTGAGAGTTATAGGTCGTCACCTTGGCGATTGGTTCTGATGCAACACGTTTGTGCGTTGGCTTCATCTTCTTTGGACCTTTGTAAGTCTTAAATTGGAATTGGCCACTTCCTCTTCTCTTGGAGACTTCAATGGTTGACTTCGATCTTTTGTGGGTATAAGGGATTTGCGTCTCCACCTCGACAGCTTCCGGTGAGGAGTGCATTGGAGACAAAACCTGTGTTATTTGTTGCTGAGTCTTTTGTAAACGTAATTGTTGCTGTGCTTGTTGTTGTAATTGCTGTTGCAAGAATTTGATTTGTTCGTGTTGTTCCATCATTGCTTGCTGGTATCCATATAATTGCTGGCTCATTTCAGATAATTGTGTTTCGGTAGGTTGAAATTCTTGTTTTTGGAAGGAAGTGTGCTCCCAGGCTTCAGACTCCAAATTCGTTATACCCAAGCCCATTACATCTGTTGGTTGAGTTTCAGTTTGCATGTAATTTGTGAATGAGTTATCGAAAAGGTTGGCTTCAGCCAATGAAGAAAAAGACTCATCAAAAGAGGAAAAATCCATTCCTTCGGTGGTGGAGTTTTCTGTAATGCTAGAGTTCATGGAAAAAGTGCTGCTCAAGTCAACAGGGGAATTTTCAGGTGTAGTATGAGCAGTAGAACTTTCATGCGAGTCGGAAAAGTCTGACACATTTGTCTTGACTGGGGACAAGTCGACAAACACAAAATCCTTTGGTTTACCTGGCTTATTCTTTGGTCTTCTCGATGGTGGTCTTCTCATTGAGAATTTGGCACCAGCAGCAGAAATTTTCAAGGAATTTTGCAAGCATTCCATTGAAGATTTGTTAGACTCACTGTTGATGTCAGAAGAGTTATTGTGATTAGAAGCAATTCTCTTAACTCTCCACAATTTTTTACCGTTGGCTGGTGGTAATACCGTTCTGAATGTTAGTGTTCTGATTGATAGAAGTGTTAAAACAATTGAACTTACTGCTTGTTTTCCATGGTAGGTATCCTATTTGAGTAAAGAAAGTAGTGATGACTTGTTGTAGTAATAATGAAAAGACCAGAATTGGAAACACATTCGAGGAAATCAAGAGGGTATTTATTCAATTTCAGAAATCATAATCTGGAGAAGGTGCAATACACGTTAGTGGGGTTAAGTCGTATTCCAATGGTTTGTAAAAGTGCTATACAGTAGTGAATGAGAGAAGAAGTAAAATATCATAATAGCTCGTTCATATTACATGCATGACACACAACCTAGTTAGGTAAAAGCATTGGAGACATCTAAAAAATAATTATCACAGTACTGTGATAGTTGCAAATGCGGTTCGTTTGGACTGTTTTGTGTTCAGAATTAAATTGACCGCATAAAAAATATATCCAATTCTATTCAAAAGGGAATGAGGAAAGGATTGAATGTGAATATTGTGTCAAGTAATATACAAATGAGGAAATTAATCCTGGGGAGCCGCAACTCGGGCTTCTAGTTACTTCCATTCTAGCGAAAGCTTACAACTTCACGTTACAAATACAGATTTAACTGTCTTTAATTCGATGAACAACTCAAAAATCCAATCAGGGATTCTGGACCATTTCTCAACCAAGTTGCTTGCTGCTATTCCAAAAGGTATTCGGAGTGTGATTTTTCTCATTTCCTAGTGTCTACCTTTGAGGAAAGCACATGAAAGAATGGTTGCCGAAAATAATAAATTGAACCAAAATCGGAGTACGGCGGAGAAAATGAGGAGTAATTGAGATGGGCATCGAGGATTAAAATGGGTGCCTTGCATTGTATAGGGTTCCGGAAGGGTTGCATGTAGGTAGTTCTTTCCCAATTAGTCAAATTAATTAGATTACAATATCACTTCCTCTATAGGAAAATAATTTTCTCCACTTTTCGCTTGCTTGATTTTTTTTTCCTTTAATACTGACAGTCAGTGGCATATGCTTTCTACTTAGACTTTTAGATGGTAACTAATTAGGAAAAGCAAGGGGTATACTCCTCACTTTGGAAAGGTTGCTTGCCTAATTAGTCATACATTTAATGGTTACTTGCAAGTTAAGCAGCACTTATTGGTAGCTCATTTGGTGTTCAAATGGCCTAGACATTATTTCCAAGAAAAAAAATACAAGTAAATGTTTGTCATAGATTCGAGTAGATAAATAAAAGTACTAGTATGAAGCCTAGAAAAAGTGGTATAATTTACGTGAAATTCAGATCATTAGCTTGGCCAAAGCAAGATCCATGGTGTTGGTCTGAAAAATCTCTTTTCACGAGCGTCTCTTTAGTATTTGACCCCACTTTATTTTTTAACGAAATGCTGCAAACAAAGAATTTTGTGTCGCATCCATTGAGAATGTGAGCACACCCCTTCCTACAAAATCTTCAAATGCTAACTCCGAGCCGTATGTAGCGTCTCTTCTAGTCTAAGATTTATTCTATCTTAACCAAGTGTGGGGCACATGTTGCATTTCTCAATGTGAAAGTTCAAATCTAGAACGAGTATGTTTGCTATGAAACAGTGGTAATTAACCGTGGAAGGTGGTTGGTATAGTAGGGCGGGCAGATCTAGTGTTGGTTCCGGAAGTTTTGTAAAGTTTGCGACCGAAAATTAGACCTGTATGACGTAAGTTTGAGCAAATCTGTCATATTTTTGCGAGTCGTCTATATTTGGGAACTATCGAGCATCGGGGCGGCCTAACTGGGTAGCAATTTCCTTATTGGGCACCACCCGCAAATGCCGGAATTACTATAATATGTACTACAAGGCAAACCATCTTAAAATGTGGACGATCAAAAGGAAATAATGTAAATGATCGTTCATGTATGTTACTTGAACAATCAGCAAGTGTAATTGAGTATCTTTGGAAGAGAAGGTAACAGGAAACGGTATGTGGAGCTGAATTGATAAAAAATTAAAAAAAGAATAAAACAATATTCCGACATACTGAACCATTTTTCTATGGTCTGTGAATTCTCCATAGGCCCATAATTTTTCAGATGTGAATTTTGTACAATGTGAGGCGCTAATGAACAATGCATATGATATCACCGGAGATGCCATTTGCCTAATTGGATGTAAATTAGGTACATGAAATTGAAACGGCGGTGATCATTAGATCACATTTCAAGAGACTGGGATTGAATTCAAGGTATTCTGGGCTGCAGGCTGTAGTCACTAAAACTCAAAGATAATTTTCTACAATTTGTTTGGTCTATCGTTTATTGAAGGGTTTCCACATCAGAGACCCCTCAATGACTGACGTTACCGATCTCAAGAAAAAAAAAAAAAGAAAAGATTTGACCCCACATTTTAAGTATGTCATTTTCAGCGGCCATAGAGCCAGAACTGTCCTAAATAGGAGCCGCATATGCTCACAATATGTATTGTTGCTTGATTTTTACAATGGTATTCAAAAACTACTGAAAAATAAAAGCTGTTTCATCGTTCCCTCATTCCCGCAACAGGTTGGGAGACGGAAGTCTATACCTTACCTTCCAGACCGTCAATTATATTGTCTTGTGAATATTGTTATGTCACACACCCGTTGAAACAAAGCTCTTGATAAGAATTGTTGGGTACAGAGATTAGAATTTACTTTTAGTCAGACCGTGACTTTATTTGTTTCAATTTGCTACTTACAGTGATGAGGTCTCCTGGTTGGATTCAGGGTCATGATCGTTTTCCTTAACAAGTTTTCGTAATCTCTCCTTTGCTTCAGGGGTATAGTTCAAAGTCCGGGTTTCCAACGATTTCATGGACATCTTTACGCCCTCCCTTTTTCTCCGTTCTATTTCTTCTGGGGAATGTGGTTCAAACTTGATATATTCGAAATCTTTGCCGGCATCCCTTATCACGTAGATCCCTGCAAATAACGCAATAGTTCCTACTATAATCCTCTGAATGAGTGGTGGAGTAGGTGGAAGCTTGGACATTACACAACAATAAGAATTGGGAGATACAAGAGTACTGTACTTGGGCTAGTTGTGCAGAAAGGTGTACCAAAGAACCTATTGAATTTTTTTTCGGGCTTGGCACACGACTCTTGATCGTGGATTTTTTTTATACACCACACCCCTCAAGTGGCGTCGAGGCATAGCTCTTAACAACGAATACAAGGATGGCTGCGTTACCAAAGAGAATAATAAAAGAGACCGAAAGACTATTTTCTGATCCCGTTCCAGGTATCACTGCTGCGCCTGCCGAAGATAACCTCCGGTACTTTGAAGTAAGTATCGAAGGACCAGCCTCGTCGCCATATGCCGACGGAGTATTTCAGTTAGAGTTATTTTTACCAGATGACTATCCTATGTGTGCGCCTAAGGTACGGTTTTTAACTAAAATATATCATCCCAATATCGACAAGTTGGGCAGAATCTGTTTGGATGTGTTGAAAGATAATTGGAGCCCGGCATTGCAGATCCGTACCATTTTGTTGTCGATTCAGGCCTTGTTGGGTGCCCCCAACCCGGACGATCCTTTGGCCAACGATGTTGCTGAAGATTGGAAGAAGGATGAAAAGAAGGCCATTGAGATAGCCAAAGAGTGGACGGCCAAGTATGCTGTCAAGAAATAAGTCTAATTAGAAACATATAACGAACTACAAAAATACGCAATTTAAACTCTGAAATAAAATTACGAATCAAAAGGTACGGGTTTCTCGCATTTTTTTTACCCCTAGCCAGCACTGATCAAAGAAGCCAGCAATAAATGGTGTAAAAGCGAGAATGTGACGTAGAAAGAAAAAGGAAAAAAAAAGGAATTGTAAAACGTGAGATTATTGCTAGGTCGGGAATGTACAATGCAGTAGCCATGCACAGCATTATTGCGTTTTCACCCACCTATCAAAGCTTGAGATACCAATTGGGCTCGAACCTGACGGATGCCAAGCTAAGAAATCAAACCGAACCGTAATCGCCGTTAAGGTCCGGCACTGGCTCCTACTATCAATGTTTTTGTGCGCTTAGAAATCAAGGAGTTGGTGCGGAACTTTTGAGCCGATCCGGTTGTCCCTAAAGCACAGGACCTGATATAGAAAAATTACAGGTTGGAGCCGTGGAGTTCTCTTCCAAAGCTGCCGACCAGCCAATAGGATACTAACTGTACATTAAGTTACTCTTGCGCTTCTCTCTGAGTCAGTCATTGATTAGGTTTGAACTTGTAGTACTTCAATACATCACTGACACGCATTACCATTTTTTGACTAACGGCCGGTGGAGTTAACGTGTGTTTTTTTTTGCGTTACCCTCAAAGCTTTAATAATTTTTTTGCTAGAACATTACAGATCATCATCCTGATAAAAAAAAACCATCGTTATTCCATATTCCTTTCTTTGATTATACGTATTCAAAGGTAGTACCAGAGGTGTCGGTACTTCGTATATAATATCACCCATTGCACCGCTGCTGCGCGTGTTTGCATTTTCCTAGTCAATTACAATCGCTGCTTCCGAACCGTCCACGTCCACCCTAGTCATAGTTTCCAATAATGTCCCACAAGCGTGATTCATCACTCCAGGACTCCGACTTCGCTAATGATACTACTTACTCGTTTCTGGACAGGACTTCCACTGAAGCGGCCCATCCAAGAAGAAACCTCACCCTGGACAGTTTTCACTCCGTAAGGTCCAGCCCAATGTCGCCACCCCCAAGCCAAGCACCTCCCCAATTTGCAGCAAACTCCAACGTATACTCGGAAATTGATCTTTCCAACCCTCCATCAGCCCTTCCCACCCCCAATTTGAATGTGGACCATCGATTCACATCCCCTCACTCTCCACCCTCAAACCCTGAAAGAAAACTGTCGCTTCGTTTCAAAATCGATCCATCCCACCATCAAGAAACTTCGTCTCGAACACCCAACACTTCCCGATTTAACCGCTTTGAATCACCGTTTATGGACCAGAGTGCTATTATGGAAGAAGACGGATATGATTTGGTGAAACCGCAGTCACCATTCATGACTACATTTGACGAAGGACGAGACACCGATGGTGACGAATACTATCATGACAACGATGGCGACGAAAACGATGTGGAACGAAACAAAACTGTGATGAAAAGACTCAGATGGGGTACCACCAGAAACAAACATGGTCGACCCAGGAAGGAAAACTTGGCAAAGACCAAGTCTCTCAAGGGACTTTTAAGTCCTAGTGGTAGCATGATGAGATCCATGTCAAAGAGTAAAAGGCCTAATAGGATGGATTCCATCAGGAGGCCCAATACTATGGAGGAGGATATAATAGATGACTATTCGTCTTCTCGTTATGGCAGTAACGAAGACTTGCCTCTGGATACTGCTACAAACGATCCCAAGGACAGAAAAGCAGAAAAAAGAATAGTTACATTTAACAAACCCTTGCCGGAAGAATTGTTGGTTCCAGATACCGGTAAACCAGACACCAATTATCCTCGTAACAAAATCAGAACTACCAAATACACCCCCATCAGTTTTCTTCCCAAAAACATATTCAATCAGTTTGCCAAAAATGTGGCTAACATCTACTTCTTAACATTGACTATTCTTGGTGCTTTCCAGATATTCGGTGTTCCTTCCCCAGCCTTGGCAGCAGTTCCATTGATTGTTATTGTCTGTATTACTGCTTTCAAGGATGCAATTGAAGATTCTAGAAGAACAGCGACAGATATGGAAGTCAACAACCAAAGCACACATATATTGGGCCAAGCAGGGAATTCTGAGTCAGGCTACGTATATGAAAACTACAATGTCGACGATGAAACTATTTCTCTTTGGAGACGATTCAAAAAGGCAAATTCCAGGTGGTTGTTCCGGTTTGTGGGATCCGCCAAGCAAAACTTGACTAAAGAAGGGCGTGCTCAAAAGATACGTGAAAAACACAAGACCGAAGAAGAAGAAAATGAAGAGGCCAACGGCAGAAAGTCGTTTGATAGTGAGTTCGGCTCGCCAAGGAACTCCTTTGAGGGTCAGGTTGGTCCTAGCACCCTGAATACAAACCCAAACCCGTTCTCCGATACATTAAGAAAATCTTTCCAACAACAAAGACACGAAAATAACCACCGTACACACTCACCCAGAACCCTCAAATTTGCTAAACTATTCTGGAAAGATGTTAAGGTTGGAGATATATTGAGAATCTACAACAATGAAGAAATACCTGCGGACGTTATTATACTATCTACCAGTGACGACGATAATGGTTGTTATGTTGAAACAAAAAACTTGGACGGTGAGACCAATTTGAAGGTCAGACAAGCCCTCAAATATGGTACAATGAACGATAAGATAACCAGAGCTGACGACTTGATTCACCACACATTTCAAGTTGAGAGTGAAGGTCCTCATGCAAACTTGTATTCTTACGAGGGTAACTTGAGATATGAAGACGGAAATCAAGAAAGCCAAGAAGCCATTACCATCAATAATATGTTATTGAGAGGATGTACTTTGAGAAATACCAAATGGGTTGTCGGTATTGTCGTTTTCACCGGTGACGATACGAAGATTATGTTGAATGCCGGTGTAACTCCAACAAAGCAATCTAGAATGTCGAGAGATATGAACTATTATGTTTTCCTCAACTTTTTGTTATTATTTGTGATCTGTTTTGTTGCTGGTTTGGTTAACGGGTTGTGGTACAGAACGGAGAATAACTCTCGTGAATTCTACGAGTTTGGTACCATTGCAGGAACTCCCGCAAAGAACGGTATTGTGAGTTTCTTTGTGGCCTTAATTTTGTATCAATCCTTGGTTCCGATTTCCCTTTACATCACCATTGAGATTATTAAGACAGCACAGGCGTTTTTCATTTACTCGGACCGTGGAATGTACTACGAAAAACTTGATTATCCATGTACTCCTAAATCTTGGAGTATTTCTGATGATTTGGGTCAAATTGAATATGTTTTCAGTGACAAGACTGGAACATTGACCCAGAATGTCATGGAATTCAAGAAGTGTACCATCAATGGTGTTCCTTATGGCAGAGCATACACTGAAGCGTTAGCCGGATTGAGGAAAAGACAAGGTGTTGATGTGGAAACAGAGGCTCTATTAGAAAGAGACTTGATTGCAAAGGAAAGAGTCACTATGATTGAAAAGTTGCGGAGCATATACACTTCCAAGTATGACGATGATTTGACTTTAGTTTCTGAAGCAATTGTCGATGACTTGAATGGTGCAAGTGGAAAGTCTCAAATGGAATGCAATAAGCACTTTATGTTGGCTTTAGCTTTATGTCATTCGGTTTTGATCGAGGAAGATGTTTCTGACCCATCTAAGACATTACTTCAAGCTCAATCTCCCGATGAAGCAGCCTTGGTAGGTACCGCTAGATCACTTGGTTTTGAGTTTATTGGAAACACCAAGACAGGCGTGATTCTCGAAATTCAAGGAGAGAGAAAGGAATACCAAGTGTTGAATACCTTGGAATTTAATTCTACAAGGAAGAGGATGAGTGCCATCATTAAAGTTCCATCTGAAATTGAGGGTCAACCACCGACAGCATTGTTAATATGTAAAGGTGCAGACTCCATCATTTATGGAAGACTTTCTAAGACTGGGAATGACAGAAAACTTTTGGATTTGACATCTGATCATTTGGAAGAATTTGCAACTGAAGGTTTGAGAACATTGTGTATTGCCCAACGTGAATTGACCTGGGACCAATACATGGAATGGAACAAGAAGCATCAAGCTGCTGCATCGTCGTTGGACAAGAGAGAAGAGAAGATGGAAGCCGTCGCTGATTCCATTGAAAGGGAATTGATTTTGTTGGGAGGAACAGCCATTGAAGATAGGTTACAAGATGGTGTGCCTGATGCAATTTCGATCTTGGGTTCTGCTGGTATAAAATTATGGGTTCTTACTGGGGACAAGGTTGAAACCGCCATTAATATTGGGTTCTCTTGTAACTTATTGGGCAATGATATGGAATTGTTGATTCTTAAGACTAAGCTTCTGGATGAAGAAAGGGGTTTCTATGAAATTAATAATTATGATGATTTATCAGAAGCTGATTTGATTGACACTATGATTTCTCATCTTTTGTCCCGTTACTTTAACATGACGGGTAGTTTTGAAGAGCTTGAAGCGGCCACCGAGAACCATGAACCTCCTAACGAAGGTTTTGGTGTCGTTATTGATGGTGATGCCTTGAAACTTGCATTGGCTGACGATGACACCAAACGTAAGTTTTTGTTGTTGTGTAAACAGTGTAAAGCTGTTTTGTGTTGTCGTGTTTCTCCTGCTCAAAAGGCTGCAGTTGTCAAGTTGGTGAAAGATACTTTGGATGTCATGACATTGGCTATTGGTGACGGCTCTAATGATGTCGCTATGATTCAAGCTGCCGATGTTGGAGTTGGTATAGCTGGGGAAGAAGGTCGTCAAGCAGTAATGTCGTCCGACTATGCTTTTGGACAATTCCGTTTTTTGGCCAGATTATTGTTGACTCATGGTAGATGGTCTTACAAGAGATTTAGTGAAATGATTCCTAGTTTCTTCTTCAAGAATGTTATTTTCACCATGGCGTTGTTCTGGTATGGTATATTCTGCAATTTTGATGGAACATACTTGTTCGAATTTACATACTTGACATTCTACAATTTGGCATTTACTTCGTTGCCAGTCATCTTTTTGGGTGTCTTTGATCAAGATATTGGACCTAAGGTTTCTCTTTTGGTTCCTCAAGTCTACAGAACTGGTATCATGAGAACTGAATGGACTCAAAGTAAGTTCTGGTGGTACATGGGTGATGCTATGTACCAATCAGCCATTTCCTACTTTTTCCCATACGTGTTATATCTCCGATCATTCCCCAACATGAATGGTTTACCATTTGATCATCGTTTCTTGATGGGTATCATGGTGGTGAGTATTTCATGTATTTCATGCAATTTGTACATCATGTTCCATCAATATAGATGGGACTACATTTCGGCCATCATCGTTGCCATTTCGATCTTGCTTGTTTATATTTGGACGGGATTGTGGACAGTCAACACCAATGCGCAAGAGTTTTACAAGGCTGCGCCACAAATGTTCGGCCAGGCAGCTTACTGGGCCTGTACTTTTGTTGGGGTATTGTGTTGTTTGATTCCAAGATTCTTTTATGATGTCCTTCAGAAGATATTCCGTCCTACTGATGTTGATATTATTCGTGAATGTGTCCAGAGAGGTGATTTCGATATGTACCCTGAAGATTACGACCCTACGGATCCCAATAGAGTTAAGGTCAGTAGTTATCTGTCCGAGACTGTGAAACGGATGAGCATGAATAGTCCTAGAGTTGGCCGCGGAGAAAACGAATACAAGAATGCACCACCATCTACCAGTTCATCGGGAACAGAAGTTGATAATGGTTTCAATTATGTGAAGGGAGCTATGGTTGAGCCTCATTCCCCACAAAAGCGCAAGTCTGTATTGGATGTTTTCAAGAGAATGAGTAAAGTGAAGTCGTACTTTGACAACAATTCATTAATCGACACATACCATAACAGATCAACCAACGATTTAGCAAGTTCAGTCCAAACAGAAGAAATTGCAATGGAAGAATTTGATTCTAACCAACGCCATGCTTCACGTATTTCTTCTAGTGGTAGAAGGGAACATTAAAAATTTATAGACTTTTTTTTATTATTATATTGCACGGATTCTGAATGATGAAGAAGTAGAAGAAAAATGCAGAGCGTTAATCAGCATGCAAACTACTGATGTACATGAGCGTAATTCACTCCGATTGTGAACGGAAATTCATTTCGAGTATTATCGCTTGAAGCTGTCAGAAGAGGTTACAAATTTCGCTTAACGTTTTATTTGTGCAGGAACTTAATAACTACCTTGTCCCGGGGACTATATGCAAGTGACGTGGACTGGCATGAGTCCGGCAATTGCTAACGTCAATTCCAGGAAAAGAACAGGAAGGATGGAAAGGGTACAAAAAAGGAACGACAGGAACTTATAAAGAGGTTGCTGTTGAAATGTATTCATGACTACGTCCGAAAGTTCCATCGCGGTTCCTCAATTGTTTAGACCGCATTTGTGATCGGTCTGCAAAATCGCGGTCTGAAAAATTCGGGAGGCAGGGGAGTCAAATTTTCGTGCAAAAAACGGCATGGAATGCCAATTGTGCCGACACAAATCCATTGTATTGTTTTTTGTATGGCATAGGTAAAAATACCACGTATATGGCTGGAAAGAAAGGTGTCTGTAAGTTCAAGCAATTACCATTAACGAAAAGGTCATCGGTTTTCCACGTCCTCGGAATTCACGTCCCCATGGGATCTCTTGCCCCAATATTCTTGACCAATAAAAAACGCGCAAAATCCGAAAATCTCCGACATAACTAAAAGAAATTTACCTCTCTTGCACTAAAAAAAAAGTTGAAAATTTTTTTTTCATAGTTGATCCTCAATATATATAGGGATCCCACCTCTATTTTTTCGTTTGGGTTTTCTTTTTCTTCTTTAGAGTATACTCTTCCATATATATTCAAGTAACCGAAACAATGGACAGCAATTTCCTCATTGACTTCATGATGGGTGGTGTTTCCGCCGCTGTCTCCAAGACAGCCGCTGCCCCAATTGAAAGAGTTAAGCTTTTGATTCAAAACCAAGACGAAATGATCAAGCAAGGTCGTTTGGCTAGAAAGTACGATGGTATTGCTGAATGTTTCAGAAGAACTGCTGCTGAAGAAGGTGTCACTTCCTTCTGGAGAGGTAACACTGCCAACGTTATCAGATACTTCCCAACCCAAGCTCTTAACTTTGCCTTCAAGGACAAGTTCAAGCAAATGTTTGGTTTCAAGAAGGAAGAAGGTTACTGGCCATGGTTCGCCGGTAACTTGGCTTCTGGTGGTTTGGCTGGTGCCACCTCTTTGGCTTTCGTCTACTCTTTGGATTACGCCAGAACCAGATTGGCTAACGACGCTAAGTCTGCCAAGGGTGACGGTGCTAGAGAATTCAACGGTTTGTTCGATGTCTACAAGAAGACCTTAGCTTCTGATGGTATTGCCGGTCTTTACAGAGGTTTCGGTCCATCTGTTGTCGGTATCATTGTCTACAGAGGTTTGTACTTCGGTCTTTACGACTCCTTGAAGCCTGTTGTTTTGGTTGGTCCATTGGAAGGTTCTTTCTGGGCTTCTTTCTTGTTGGGTTGGGTTGTTACCACCGGTGCTTCCACCGCTTCTTACCCATTGGACACTGTTAGAAGAAGAATGATGATGACTTCTGGTCAAGCCGTTAAGTACAACGGTGCTATCGACTGTGCTAGACAAGTCATTGCTGCTGAAGGTGTCAAGTCTTTGTTCAAGGGTTGTGGTGCTAACATCTTGAGAGGTGTTGCTGGTGCCGGTGTCATCTCCATGTACGATCAATTGCAAGTTATCGTCTTTGGTAAGAAGTTCAAGTAAACTAATTAAGCCTTTTATTTAGACTTGAGTTTACTTAACGTTATTTATTGATAATAATAAATATTGTTGTATATATCATATTATTATAATAAGCTTCATACGTCGAAACATTAATATTTTATTACTAAAAAAAACCTGAGCAAGCTTAGAATAACCCGACCACCAATAGAGAAAAAAGGCATAATGCCTTAAACCAACTATAACGGGCTATTCCTGCTGTAGAAACAGGTAAAAAAAAACGAATATTCATACTTTCAAATGGCGACCTTTTCAAAGTTGAAGTAAAGCAACGTGTAATCGCTTCTCAAGTCGTAGAGCACCTTTTCTTGCTTAACATAACCATGTTGCTTCAAGATGGTGTCTGCTTTTGTCAAACTCAAGTGATTAGCATCCTCATGTTCATTGAACATTGTCATGGAAAACTTTCTTGGGTTAAATACCTTGAGCACACGAAGCAAAACATCGATGATCTCCATAGGTGAGTTTTCACCAAATGGATAATTGGTCTCAAAAGAAGCGTACGACCAGCCAGATTCAGGAGTGACATGTAACGTATAGTAATAATCACCCTGAGTACAAATTGAATTTGATGAGAATCCACAGGGACTGAAGGAGAACGCATCATGAATGAAATCAAGGTGAGTGAACTTCTTTGGCTTCTCGTCAAATTCGTCATACTCGACATTATCCAACATTGAAGGAGAAGGCAATTGGCCCTTTATTAAAGAAGGACCTGGAAAGTTCGGTTTCAAAATAGAATCCAACGACGATTCACTCATAGTTTCGCTTCCAATTTTGTGGCCCAAATCATTCATTTCAACCCCATTGTTTACCAAGGATTCAGCACCAAGTTTCCTGGAAGTGAAGAACTTGCACGCACGCTCAGGGTCCAATTCAGTCATAAGAATTTCGAACGACTGGTGGTTTAACTTGGAGT
This sequence comes from Teunomyces aglyptinius, assembly GCA_030581575.1. NCBI lineage: Eukaryota > Fungi > Ascomycota > Pichiomycetes > Serinales > Debaryomycetaceae > Teunomyces > Teunomyces aglyptinius. The sequence goes on from JAKTTR010000005.1 coordinate 114,062, forward strand.
CACTAATATCGACCAGTCCTCCATAGTACAAGTACCAGTGATCGTCGCTGTTGAAGTCACCTACAACATAGGACTTCCCATTGAGAAAGTGCAGATCCAATAATTTCACTTCATTTTTCCAATCAGTATGGACATGAATTTGCTTATCAGGGAACATAAAAGATCTTCTTGAGTAAAAGATCTTATATGCGTTGGATCCATTGATTGGCTTTTGAAGCTGCTTGCTGACTTTTTCAAACAAAAAGTCAAGACAAGCAAGTGTAGTTGTCGTACCACAAGTTTTCAAAATCATTTTATGGGGAAACACAAATAAGGAACTTTCACTCAACAAATAAGCATCCATGAAACGAGACGATTGCATCGACAACACTTTGCAGTTGACCAAGTCCAAGATCGAGATCCAATTCTCTAATGAAATGGATCTCAAGCCCTCGTTCGCAACATCATTGGGCAAATCAGATTCTGATTTCCAAAACCAGAGTTCCATTAATTTTTCTGGCCCTTCAAAAGCAAAGGTGGAGTCTAAGTTGGCAGATAATTCATGATTAACATATGAATCATCAAAGTAGGCAGGAGCGACCATTTTCGGTAGGGTTTTCGTTTGTTTTTTGTATTTTGTATTTTTGGGGGGGTTTTTTTTGTAGTTATATGATAATCCGGAGATTATGTTTTCTTTTAAGGTGGATTGAAACTTACTCTTGAATGAGGGTGGTTCTTTTAATTAATACTGGTTGAAACGAAGAGAGAAGTAACAAGAAACGTTTCAATAATATTAATTAAGTGATAAAGGATTGGTTATGTTTTGTGGATGTATTCTTTTCTAGAAATAAATGGAAAACAGCAAGATCGGTGTTGAGGATTGTAATGGGGAATTGCGATGTCAACTAGCGGTAACTGGAGTAATGATGGGCAATGTTTTTTTGTCGTAAATAGTGGAAGTTTGTAAGAACTACCAACAACCAGATGAATAAGACTGTTTTTAAGGATAACTAGGTTGTGTTATCCAGGCTCAATTAAACGATTAACAAATAGATGGTGTCGTAAGGGTTTCTTTGGCATATAAATTAATATGAGAAACCTGCTAGTAACAGAAAGGTAAGATCAAACAAGTTTTCGTTGAGGACGGATGGGGTTTAAAGAAAGTTATACCCACAAGAATTCGTCTTCCAAAATATGAAAAAAGGACAATATCAAATAAGACTTCAAGTAACACTTAATCTCGGTAACGAATACTATATGGATGCGTTGATATCCAGGGTATTACTGGTGTAAAAAAAGTGTTGTAGAGAATTTTTTTTTTTCAGTCTTACATTGATCATCCTGCGGGTCTAAAAAAACCGGATCTCATTCAGGGATAATATAAATTACCGCATTTTGATAAATCCCGCTGTCAGGGGTCCAGAATTGACATTTATTTTTGTGTCACTGTATACTAGCTAATATTTATTAAATTAATAATGCCAACAAGACTAAACACTAGAAACAATTTCGTTGGCATTCTCTAATACTTCCACCATATTCAAGCATTCCTTTCTCTTTTGAACAGTAAGTTCGTTTTCCTTCACCAAGTCAGCCAAATCCTTGGAGTTGTATAACTTCTCCAACAATTCCTTTTGAATTTCTTCCTTAGATCTAACAATCAACTTCAACATAATGGCCTTTGGAACAACATCAGAAACAGTCCTCTTGACAATATTGTAGTAAGAGGAAATCAATAACTTGATCACTTCGGTTTCCATGGTTTCTCTTTCAGTCATGGTACCTGTAGCTCTTAACACTGGAGGTGGAGCTTCCATAGATTGCAATCTCTTCTTGTTCTTGGAAGAGAAGAAGCCACCAAAGAACCCGTTACTGTTTTCCTCCTTGCTACCTGGGTGCTGTGGTTGTGGCTGCTGGCTAGGAGGTAACGGCTTACCTGTCTTAGGATCTACCGCAAGTTGTGGTTTCGGATGGAACTTCTCTTCAACAATAGCCATAGCTTGAGTACCCTTTAACAAGTCTGGATGAGCAGTGTTCACGTAAGTCTCTTCTGCTTTAATAATATCAAGAACAAATTTGTTGGTTGGGATCAAGGCATCTCTCAAGAATTGAATGAAAAATTGAGATAATTGTTCCTTTAAAGCTGGGTAACGAGAGTATTGTGGCTGTGCGATGATCTGAGATAAAATTCTAACCAATTCGTCAAAAATCAAATTAATACAACGAACAGCCGGTTCTTCCATTCTACCAATTTGTTGCTTAACCAATACTTCAAAGGCTTGTGTGCCAACAAACAATGATGGTGCAGAACCTGAAGTATTGTGCATAATGGTTCTAATGTCAGCGTCCTTGATTTGGTCGTATGGGTCCAAGGCATCAATACCATTCTTGAAGATTTCGTGGAAAACAAACGAGATACGGGCACCACCACTCAATTCTTGGGAGCTTAGTTCCTTTGACTTACCACTCAAGATTCCATTATAATCCTTACTGAAGTTGGTGATCATGTTCAAGGCAATCGAAGTAGGGGATTCGGCCATTTCTGGACCCAATGAACTCAATTCGTTTTTGTACTTCTTCAAAGAGTGTTCGATTCTCATCTTGATATCTGGTAATGTACCCTTGATGTGATGCAACAATATGCTGTTCAACTTCTTAGCCAAGTAAGGGGTACCACAGTAGTGGGCCTTGGCCTTGTAGGAAGGATGATCTTCAAAAAATTGCTTTTCGTCCTCCAAAGCATCTCTGATAGTCTTCTTGGATTCGATATCCTTTTGTCCTCTGTTGATAACTGGAACATAACCAAATCTCAAAGGAATAACTCTTCCAGCAAGAATATCAATGACGTCGGTACCTTGGTCCATCAAATCGACCTTTGTCAAGACCCCAATGGTTCTTGAACCTTCTGGGTCAACTTCTCTTGCCAACTTTAAACCATCAGAGTTTGCCAAATCCGTGTTCGCAGCGTTAACAGACAAAACAATGGCGTTTGGCTTTGAAATAAACTTCATGATCATTTCTCTGATTTGCTTTTCGATATCCTTTGGTTGGTCACCCACTGGAACCTTGGTCAAACCAGGTAAATCGACCAAAGTCAAGGTTAAAACATGAGGAGAGTAGATTCTCAAGTTGATGGGTACGGGAGAGATTCCCAAGTTCTTACCTGTTTTAGCATCTGTTTCTCTGACAATTTCGTTTCTGATCTCTTCAAAGTTGTAGAACTTTTTGTTTGGCAAGTGTAAAAATTCACCCCATTCGTCGGCGTTGTTTTCTGACGATTCGCCGTTTTCCTTGGTCGAGTTAATTTCCAACAAGTCGACTGAGGGTTTTGGGTTAGCTCTTCTATTGATCAACTGCAATACCAACGGTCTTCTGGTGACAATACCAGTACCTCTGGGCAAAAAGTCTCTTCCGACGATGTTTTCTAAAACGGACGATTTACCACTTGATTGGGAACCAACAACGGTGATTTGTGGCAAGTCGACGGGGGAGCTGGATCCGCCACCCAAGGGCGCCAATGCGTCCTGCAACTTGTTAATGGTGGAAATTAACGTCTCATCCATTTTTTTTCTCTATGCTGGTAACTATCTAACACTTGTGTGTGGTTGTTATGTGCTGGCGCTGATACGAAGCAAAGTACAAGATATTTTGGATGTTCAGGTTTCGGGGGTGGCCACGCGCGCGCACGACCGTTTTTCTTCTGGAGCGCGCGGGCCACGACTGCGCCTGTTCTTGGACATATATTCAGATGACATATACATTGATGCTGAGTTGTTTGTAGCGAAGTAAAACTGTTTCTGTTTGTTCCCATGGAACTCTGAAAAGACCAGCATTGATTTTGGGCATGTTGATGACCATCTGACCAGAGGTGGGTGACGTTTCGATCCCGTGTACAACGGCGATCTTTTCGGCTAAATCAGCCATCGCGGTATCGGTATGTGCCACAATGTCCTCTGGAGCCAGTCTCTGGTTGCCAAACTTGTTGCTAGTAAACAAACAGACTATATACGTCCGCTCTGCACCGGGATCTGAGCTCTCGCTGGGGATCAATAGCGCAGTACCCAAGAGCAGGCTCGCGTTCTTGGCATGGTCGCGACAATGCTGTGCATACTGGCGAAAGGCAGTGGGATATTGCCGTTTAAACACAGCAGCAACCCCAGCACCCCATGTGCCTTGGCAGTTGCATGCATGGACAAGCACGCGGATTTTATCCGTGGAATGGCCAAAGAGATCGCCCTCGATATTATTGATCATGGCGGACCAGAAATTTTTCCTCTATTGCATCTATATACATGTTTATTGTAATGTGAGGGTCAAGCGTTCTCCAGGTGACCCATGACGAACTCCGTTGAAACGGAACCCTGCCTCACATCCAGCTCCAAAGACTCCGTCATGGACCTTTTCTTCGGTTTCGGTGTTATAATTGTACGACTGTTCTTCGTAGCTAGATTCAAACTTGAGAACATGCGTCTCTACCTCACTTTCAACCACTTGCTTCGGAAACCGGTCTTCAGGCTTAAGCATATAAAACTCGATTCGATCGCCCTTTCCAAGCTTAGCTTCAGGTGATAACACGATTCTGCTTGCCTTGGATCCCCATCCACCTCCACCTGCTATAACCTCGTACTTGTACTCTGTTGCGTCGTTCTGTTTGTAGATTTTCACATATACCTGGGTGTCCTTCGAATCGATGCTCATCAACTTGGTGCTATTCTCCAAAAATCCGGCGGCAGATTGGCCATTTACCAGCTTCACAATGTTGCCGACACAATCCGTTATCAACAATGGCTCGGTCTCAGACTGATCATACAACGCCGTCCAGCTGTCAACGACCCTTGCCTTTGTGCTTGTGGGTACCACGTCCTTTGGAAGCGTGATACAGAGTTCACAAAGTGTGACACCATTGTTGGTTTCTGAGCCATACTGTTCGGGCTGAAAGAAATATAACGTAACCAAGTTGCCGGTGGAAAAAACGGTGTTGGCCAACTCTAATTCGACTTTGTCAGACTTGTTCAATTGCAAGCTGAGTTTGGACTCGACATTCTTCCAATTCTTTCTAGCAACCACAATATTAACTCCATCACTCTCGCGGGGTTTCTTGTTCAAGTCATCACGATCTTCCAACGAAACGGAGTGCTCAATTATAACGGGTTCTTCAAGCCACATCTCAGCCACCCCGTTCCGATGAAAGTTGGGCACCATTGAATCTACACCAGCAACAATCACTTGGATATTCTTATCCTGGTATGCCAGTATAGACTCCTCTATTACTTTTGGTAAGATACTTGGTGTGGCAAGCAATACCACTGATTTAGGTACAAATTCAGGATATTTAAGCTGGAAATTTACGGGATTCGCCACTGTTCTCATTTGGTATCGGCTCTGGCATCTTGTTGATAAAGAAAGGTATCTCTTTGTCACAGTTCTCCACATTTCGTAATCTTATGAATCCGAATCTACTCGATGGGCAGTGGTGGAAATTTACGCGAGGCGTTATGTACAGTATATTCAACTATTCAGCTTCTACTTCGTCAATAGTCCTCTTCTTTGGAAGCAGTTCCTCCGTGGTGGTGTGTTCTGGTTCTGTATCATTCTTCTGTTGCTCTCTGGCCTCAGTTTCCCTTTCCTTCTCAATCAAGGGACCCACTTTTTCTGTCATCAACTTTAATTCGTCATGGACATTAAATTCAGACCCATGGTCAAACACTTTCTTTAACACAGGACCCCATATTCTTTGGTCGTTTTCGGTAAAGTCCTTCAAATTGAAAACGTTGCGGCCCAATTCCCACTCCGATTGCTTGGATCGGATCAATTCGACCATATATGCTGATGATTCCAATGCCCTGCCAAAATCACTCAATAAACTTCGGATATAAGTTCCTGATGAAACATCTGCAGTCAAGTGAAACATAGGCAACTTTTCTGGAAGCACGTCGTCGTCCTTCAATGGTCTCGTCTTCCCTACGGTGGTTGGTTTGCCTTCCTTTTGGGCTGCTTCAACAAATTCAGTTGAAAAATATAATGGTGAATCATTCAAAGTAGGATTGTTGGCCAAACCATGTTCCTTGGGCAACCCATCTTCGCCGAGCTCACTATGCAACCGAGAGAACTCGTGGTCGATGCAAAGTGAATCTTCTTCGTGTAACTCAATATTGGTTACCTCCACTTCCCTGACCTTGATGTCGGTAGGTAATGGTATGCCCTTTCTTGCGTATTCGTACAATGGAAGTCCATTCACTTTTAATGCTGAAAAAATCGGTGGGGTCTGCTTCAAGTGTCCGGTAAACTTAGGGACCGTTTCCTTGATTGCTTCTTTGGTGATATGATCGACCGAGTTTTGGGAGATAATCTCTCCTTCTGAATCGCCCGTTGTGGTAGAAATACCCAACAAAGCCTTGGCTTTGTATTGTTTCTTGCACTCAGACAAGTAGTACTGCAACTTCTTGGTTCCAGCACCAACACCCACCACGAGAACACCACTGGCCAATGGATCCAAGGTCCCACCGTGTCCAATTTTCACCTTGAGAGTATTGAGTCTATTTTGCTTCTTCTTTTCTGACCATCTACTGTGTTTCAAATCATCACGCATCTTATTTCTAGCGCGTTCCATATCTTCATGAAAGACATCTGAATCGGTGAAAATTCTCTGTATTTGACCAATAAACTGTGACGACGATACCCCTGAAGGTTTGTTAATAGCAAATATTCCTTCCATTCTTCTTGGCCTAAACCTGAATAGCATCAACTGAGGAGAACGTTTTGTGTCTCATCACCAAAGATTTTGGCAAGCAAAACTTGAGTGGTACTGCATGTCCGGATTTGGAGGGGTGGCCACCGGTTCAAGGTTTAGGGATTTGGATATCAAGCTGCAATTAGTTAGTAATTCTGAAAATATGGCGATCTTGACCCAAGTGATACTTACCGAAAGGTATCCGGTTCTTCTGGGCGAAATAACTTGGATTTTGGTTTGGTTCTGATTAAGTTGAACAATGTAGTTTTCCAACTCCTGGAGCTTTCTCTTTGAGTTGGTGGGGTATATGAATTTATTGATGATTCGTGAGTAGAGTGTTGCGGTGAGAAAGTCAAGCAAACTATCAGTAAAGTTTGCCACGCTGAATGGATCATATGCTTCTGCCAAGTACTTGTTGATACTTGTGACTATACTGACGAGTTCTTGCGAACTAACAGGACCTGGAACAAGTGGAGTAAGTGATGTCTGGCCAAAGGCATTGTCGTTGTAGATTCCTGCTGGTTTGAATTCGTACTCGCTACCAGAAAGTGCAGCGGGCTCTCTTCCTGGTACATAGGTGGAAAACTGAGGCACCAAATCCAGTAACCTGTTCGTGTCATAGATTCTCGGTATTCTGACTATTCTAGTAGATGCATAAATGGCCGAGTTTTGATCAACGTGGTGGTTGGGGAAATGGTTGACTACAAGAGACGCTTCGCTGGTTCCACTTGCATTGCTCAATTCGTGATCTGGAACCAAGAACTCATGGTGGTTAAAGAAAAGTAATTTGTCTGTCTTTGTCAGTTTACTGGAAGGAGCAGAGTCTGTGGACATTTCCATCTTATAAAGTGCCTTGGATGTATTGATCTGTTATCAATAATTTACAATTCTGTTAAATTCTTACGAAAATTAATACTTTGCGAAAATAAAGATACCCTAGTACTACTACTATTTACGTCGCTAATCAAACATGAGTATTTCTTTGTAGAAAAATAAGAAAACACTATTAAATTAACCGAAAGACACAATAGACGTTGATATAAGCCAAACCTACTTTTTCTGAGATATAATTAATGGTTGTACGTCACTTGAATTCAAATAAGGAAAAGCAGAGTCCTCGTGAAAGAAATGTAGAATTATTTGTCCTGTATCCAATAAATTTTGTTTTGGGTGAAAGAGCTGACATCGCTTGGCTTAAAAAAATTATCCATTACTACTTTTCTTCTTAACTGAAAACTGAAAACTGTATGTATGGCTCACATTATCTTGTTTAGGATGAGTTAGAGTCGGAGGACTCACCTTTTTATTAAACCCAGCTCAATTGATTTTTTGTTAATGAGAAGAACTTTTATAGATAACTGAACCAAGACCCCATTCCAACTGTTCTTTGTTTCACGGAAATACTAACCAGCTAGAAAATTAGACTCCTTCTTCCTCCTCCTACCGAGGAACACCAATACACAGCCTAATCAAGAACTTCACTAACATGTAGCCTCACTGTAGAATCGTCTTATGTCTATGGTTCTCTGTTTAATAGTCGGATGGTGATTTGCGAAACCTTGCAAAATTTTTTTTCACCAGTAACCAAAAAAAAAATACCTCCACCAAGCAGTAGAATCAGTACACCAATGCTCCCGCTTCGTCAGGCTGTCTACAGAAACTTAGCACGGACAAATGTGGCACGTACAAGAGCTGCTATAGCCTTGGTACGTTCACAATCCACTATTGCAAGCGATGGAATTATCAATGCTCCAGCTCACGCACAAGCCCAGGAAGTTGAGGTCAATGAAACCAAGACTAACTTGGCTCAATCCGACAACAACCCTGACAAGAAGCCAGCAACAAGCCACAAAAAGAGATACGTCAACCCCAAACTCAGAGACATCACGGGTCAAATAAATCAATCTGTCAGATCGACCACTACCGACTTAACTGAAAGCGTCGAGATGTTACAAGAAGGCTTATCTTATTTGAGAGAGATTCAGGTGGCCGAGAAGATTGACGACAAACTATTCTTTTCGAGATTTCAACCTATTGTCACCCAACTCCTCTACAAGGCATTAGATTCTAGCAAGTCTACCGGCGAAAAGACGGCTTCGGAAATCTTGGATCTCTTGATTGAATACAAGGTGGCTCACCCATATCACTTTACATTGCTTGCTGTGCATGCCTTCAAGAGTGGCAACGACAAGGTTTCCATTTACCGTGAGGTTTTACAGCTCTGGGTCAAGAACGTCGAATATGAAAAGTCGTTGGATTCAACTCTTCCGTTCCCATATGTCATCAGAGAAGCTGGATTTGAATTCCGTCCTTTTTACTTGCCTAACTTAGCCTATTTTGCCTTTGTGCAATCTTGTATTCAAGAAGGTATTGCCTACAATTCCGCTGATGCTTCCAAGCTTTTGCAATCAGAATCATTGCCTCGTCCTTTCCTCATCAACCGTACTCTCAGTGACTTGAACATTAACAATTTTAAGGAGGAATCCCACAAGTTGTTCAAGGCTGTACAGACCTACGAGAACGATAACTTGGACCCTAACGGTAGTGTTGTCTACAAGAGAATTGCTTCTGCCGCCGAAAGAAAAGATATCAATGCTTTGAATGGCATATACATTGATATCCAAGAAGCTTCCAAGTCTAAAAGTATCAGTATGTCTGAGGAAACCTTGGCCAGACTCATGAAGGGTTACTTAGATGCTGGTAGACCAAACGAGGTATTCAAGATCTTTCAACTTATGCTTTCTAGAGGTATTGAGAAGCCTGCAACAAACACTTGGGAAATTGTGCTCAGAGCGATGGGGAACCCAGACTACATTGCCAAGCAAGGGAAGAGAAAAGAAGTACTTGCTGAAAATATCGAAAGAACTATTGCTACCATTGTTGCCAATGAAACTCCAATAACTGCCAAGACGCTTTCCATTATTGTTAGTTGTTTTGCCAACTTGAACAAGTTTGACAAGGTTGAAGAATACATCCAAAAATTCAGTGTCAAGGGCGACGGTAAATTACCTATCATTTCCCCTACCAAAAATAATATTTTGATAGGGTTACTCTTGAACAACAAGGTCACAGAAGCTGAAAAACAGTTGAAGGAGTTTATGAGCGACGGCACCGGGTACATCCCAATTACTGCTACCATGAACACGTTTTTGGATCACTACGCCAAAAGTAAAAACTATAAGCAAGTCGAAAACATTCTTCAATTCATGAAGAAACAAAATATTCCTGAAGAGGTAGCAACTTATACCACTGTTATTGATATTTTCTTCAAGCTACACCGCGAAAAGGGATTGGTACCAGACTTAGACCAGATTTTGAGTGGTATTACCAAGTCCAAGACTATTCAATTAAATGATTTCACATTTACTGCGTTAATTGATGGTTTGGTCAAGGATGGATCTAACCTCGAAGCTGCTAGAGATATCTTTGCTAATGCTTCCAAGAAGTACAAGAACTCTGCTCAGTTGTACACCGCGATGTTGAAAGGTGAGTTGGACTTTGGCTTGATTAGTAACGCTGAGGATCTCTTCAACACGTACATTTCAAGAATCAACAACGATACTAGAGTATGGAATATGATGATCAATTCATTGCTTGTGAAGCACGAGGACCTCGCATTGGAATATTACGAAAAGTTGAAGTCTCAGACGAGCTTGAAAGTTGAACCTAATGCATACACTTACTACTTTCTACTCAACCACTTCATCAAGAAAGGTAACAAGGACAAAACCCAATATCTCATTGACGAATTATCTGAAAAGAAACTTTCTCAGTTGGGTTCCGAAGTACCTAAGTTGTTGAATGGAGTGAGAGACAAGCATGACTTCAGTACCAGTTTGTTGCATGAGCTTTCTAAGGCATAAATAATCACCCCATGTAAATAGTCCCCCAAATGCTAATACTATGTATTAAATGCATCGAATTAAAGCGATATATATATGTACAGAATAAATTATTGATCATCAAAGTTCCCCATGGCTTTTCTCCACAATGGATACGACCAGTGAACAAATCTGTCAGCAGCAGCACCAGGACTATCCAAGGCAGGTCTGGTATCCAACATAAATGACGGCATACCGGTTTCTTCATCGTCTGGAGCACTGTAGTAGTCGATAACGTATCTGACTTGCTTCCATTCTTTACCACGTCCCAAAGATCTCAATACAGTCCAGTCATGTCTGTCAAAAGGAGGTTGTGAGTTGAATGTAGATGGAAAGACCTTGGCCAACCACAAGTACATCTGTGCTCTTGGAGATAAATCATGAGGTCTACCTGTGAAACGCATCAATCTTGGCTCAACCTTAGTCTCCGCGGTGTATTTGTCTTCCCAGAGTAAGATCTGTTGCCAGGCACCTTCATTCAAGAAGTTGTGGACTTCTACCATCGATTCAACGGCATCTTCAGGAATATCTTGTCCCTTGCCTTTTCTCAACATCGCATTCAACATTTGTTGCGGAGATGGGTACTCCCAAGTTCCCTGGTCGTCTGATTCGCCTCTAGGAATGGTGGAAATAGTTCTTTCTGTAGATAAAGAAACCTTTTGACCTGGTGCCATTGCAGAGGAGATTGCCATAGGCATGTTGTTTAACGGATTTAAGATCTCATCGCCTCCCTTCACAGGACAGACAGGGGCCGAAGTAGCCAAAGATTTATGATCAACCGGACATTCGCTGGGCTTTGCAGCTACAGCTGTGTGATCAACTGGACACTTTGCAGCAGATGTGGGTGTCGTAGTTTCAGCCCAAAACCAACCCATCTTGTGTTTACTAGTTTCAGGTTTTATGTCAGAGACTCTGCATAGAAATTTTTCAAATCAAATATTTAGATTGCTCACGTGCAAACTTATTTATTGTTAAATTTGTCTAGATAGGAGATAGAATGGGTTGTTCTAGACACAGACACAAAGGAAAGCAATCAACAAAACAAGCCTTGCATAAGAAGTACAAAGGATGTCCTTCGATCTGCATTGTAGGTGCCTTACATGCGGCTCTACTTAAAAAGTGCCATGTAGGAAATTTGTAATTACGAAAAGTATTCATGCGAAGAGCAACTGTGTGTAGCAAATGTCTACAAAAATAATACCCCACCTGAAATATTGTTAGGAAACATGTAATATCCGGTATGCACATACGTAAATCCCCAAATGCCTACCTAAAATTACAATGTCTAAAGCGCGCATTTCACCTCCTTTGAAAATGTTTCTGGCCAGTGGACCCCAATGGAAGCATGAACCCAAGGATCATAATTATAGTCCAGCAACCAAATGTGCAAAGCATACGTATTTCATGTTAGTGTGTAGGAAAATATTCTATAAAGATGAATCAGAGGATAGAAGTTGTAACCGACACACACTCCTTTGCCGCTATGCCAATTATTTTTCAGACAGAGGTACTATTTTCTAAGATAACAATATAGCATGTTGACAACCGTGTGGCGATCTATTGAGCAAAATTTTTCTGTCGTTCAGGTGATCTCAAACTATTTCCTTGGCTCAGCGATTCCCATTGAAAAGAAAATGAATTGACAATCGATAGTAGACCTTAGTCAGCCAAAGTTGGCTAAATCGAGCACTATATTAGATATATTGATGTATAACAAGCCCTCTTATGTCCAACTAGTAGTACATTGTTCGGTGGCTGATTGTCGAAGGTCCAATTATTCCCAATCAGGTAAATATGCACCCTTCCAAACAGGAATTTTGAATATTGAACTTTTGAATATTATTTTTTCTATAAACTAGAAAAATTTAAGTAACTTGACACAAACTGCCACGCTGGAAAAATAAGCACCTACCTAGTATTGATCTTGTAGTTGGAACATAGGTACAATACCACAACTATCCATAATCAACGTTACATCATCTATTATTAGAAGCCGGCTTATGTGGTACGATTCCCATGTTACTATTTGCTCGCAATTTACAAACTAAATTCTCAACGGTGCCAATCCCGATCGTACGGTTTTGCCCGTCAGATCCTCTGCGATTAGCGGGCAAAAATAGGAGCTGGTATATTGAAAAATATTATTGATTAAATGAGGTGTGGCACATTAGTATTTTTTTGAAACTTGGACCTTAGTGGTGTCGAACTGCATATAGGAATATATTGTCCCACCCCACCTATTTGAATGCTCTGTTGTATAAACAAGGTAGCCAAACTTTGAGGTTGGCTATTAGTTAGCCTTCATTCTATTACCGCAGGTTATCCACATACACAAGTCATACATAATTATATACTCCACTATTCAAAGAAAAGTATCTAGCTACGTGTGTCTCAGGGTGATTGGTTGGTTGGTCTGCTTCTGAAGTGTAATCCGTAACAATGGACGGAATTAAGGCAAGTACTTTATTCCTAATTTTAAACTGTACATTTCAAGTTTAACCATTGCAGTTTACGATCTCTACCACTGACGTAGTTTTAAACGAACTTTTCTTGGACAAATGCGAATGTATCCCTTTTCTTCTAATATGAAGGTCGGCAACTCTAGCTCTAAGTTTTGGATTTGAAACTATTGAAAGCTCTACTTGCATATACACCAATTCAGAAACGTTCATTTAGACCTATTGTTGGTCTGGATGATGGCGAAAACAAAGTTATAACAATAACATGAAACTGCCTCATTTGATCAATGAGCAAAAATATAAAAAAAAGCTGGAAGAAGGTTTGATTTTGACATGCCTTAACGGGATTTTTGAAACTAAAGACATCCAACAATACATGCAGCGAACCAAATAGAGACTGAAACACAAGTCTTGGCAACCTGCAGTCTCAATGAAATTGAAGGACAGTCAGTATGTATAAAGTGGTAAACTTTGGTGTGCAAAAATGTTAAACCAGGTGGACGAAAAAAAAAATCCGTCTCGTCAACTCCCTGACGACAAAATCTGCAAAAAAGAAACACCAATATAAAACTTACTTTATTACTCATTGGTCCCGGTTAAAAGATATCTATAATGTAGCACGATTGGTAACTTTAAAGCAGAGAGTATAAGCGTTGGATTTGAATACCATTGTACAGTCCATATTTCCAAGGCTTCAAATATTATTGACTAATACGGAAATAAAGATGTCAAGACTGATAAGATTTAATTTACGAGGTAGGTGTTACGAGCACAGTGTAAACTTGCATTATCTTTCCCAAAAAAGCTGCGAGAAAAATGTCGGTCTGGAGAAATGCGACATTTTGTAATATTATCACGTGAATTCGTTTCTAGTTCGTTGTAGAGTTCGATGTAGGTCATTAAATGATGATAATACCTTCCTTTTCTATATATCACGCAAGGAGTTGTAATGCTCTCCCAATCCATAGGAATGCTTGTAATAACCTAACACCAACTCGGGTTCTTCTCCTTCTTCGTTAATCTTAATAGTCGAGGATCCAGCAATATATATACTGATCGGACAGTTGAAATTCTTGGCCAAGGCGAGGATTTCCATATCTGAACCCCACATAGCGGTGGTAGTCAATTCATGCAAGTATGAATCAATATCACGCATTTCCATTTTCTCCTCGTCAAACAAGAAGGGAACAAAGTCGTCTCTATTCTGAGAAATATACTTTGCTGAAACATCTCTTAACCCTTGAATATCAACACTCGTATTGTGGCGAGTTGCAAGTTGATCTTTGATTGATGCAAATAGACAGTGTCCATCTGGCTTGATGTCAAAAACTTGTAACTTGTTTAACAGCAAGATTTGATTCATAGAGTCAATTTCAATCTGTCGGTAGTCCACAGTGTTTTCTGCTTCAATAGCAGCTTCATGCTTAACTCTATCTATTTCGGCTTGTCTTTTTGCGAGACGCTCTTTCTGACGGTTTCTTTTCTTCTTCGGTTCGCTATGCTGTGGTATTTCTTGAAATGATGGTGGTTGTTCTCCTTCGTCATTAATCGCCAATTGAGCCACCAATTGTTCAGGTGTGACTTCTTCAAATTCGTCTATTGTAGTAGTGTCTACCAGCGGCAAGCTTGCGTCGTCTAGCTCGGCTTTTTGTTTCTGTTTAAGCGCATCCTCCAATTCTTGACACTTGGCCAATACTGATTTTCTAGTCTTCTTAGTAGCCTGCTTCTTTAGACCAGTAATGGTAGCAACCAAATCTTTGTTTTCCTTCTTGTGCCGAGCTATTATTTCCTCGACGGATGTCATTTTTGTGATGGAGACGGAGATGAGGTAAAAATTTTAATCTGACTGTCGTCGTTTTTTCTGTTGCTGCAGCACAGTTGGGTTACCAGAGGTGCAGTAGCCGAGCAATATTAAACGGGAAATTCGAGATACATGTCTCCGGATTTCTAGACGAGATGGGCCAGAAAAAAAAAAGAGAGAAGACGAAGTGTTTCAGTATCGCTGTAATGACTGCTTGACTAAGCATGTAAGGATGCCGCGAAGTTAGTTAATTTGCCGACCGGGGATAATTCGGCCGACTGTGCAAGAGGCATTCCGCGCTGACAAGATAGGAGAACGGAAAAAGATAACAGCAATTCAGTTACTTCATTGACACGGCCCACTAAAATCGGCTTAGTTTCAATTCAAGCCATTTAGCGAAAAACCTGTAGTTTTACCTATGCCTACGATACAGTCATTAGCACTTCGATGAAGGAAAGATGGATTCAAGAAGTGGTCAGATTACAATATTTTTGCGTTGCAACGTTTTTTTTTTCATACACCTCCATGAAGCGGTCCGGTGCGACATTGTGGAGAATGAAGGCGCCAACTTGCACAAAACGCTCCCTGAAGCTCCTGTAGAATAGACGACGTATTTTGACCAGCATGGCATTTCATATTAAAAATCCACAACCAGTGTGTATGTTCAGTATGTCTGGAAAGAACACAAGAGTTGTTACCTGATTACCCTAGACCCTACATCACTACCTTGATTTCAGCCAGCGGAAATCAAGGTTACCTCTCCAGATCGGTTGGCTTACATAATAAACAGGAGTAAGTATAATTTAAGTGGGTAAAAAAATAGGCGCAATAACCTGATTTCTGCGGAACTGGACTTTATTAGATCAATCCTGAATTAAAACTTTAAACACCGAGTAGAAAACCGTTCCCATTGACGAGGGACAATTGTAGAAAAGTAATGAGATACATGTCCTACAGCTTGCATCTCGGCACAGTGATGTGGTTCTCGAATCCGCCCGGTTTCATATCTTGGGCTCGTTTGAACTTTGTTATTTTTACCAAAAGACCACAAAATATGAGTTTACAGGTTGTCTCCTTTTTTTGCATCTAAAGCTGACGAAAAACATGCACTACTGGTAACAAGGCATCAAAGATGCGTCTTATTTCCAGAAGTCCGGAAATCAAAAATACACATTGCACTTGTAGGTTACCTCAGCAATGAAAATCCTACATGGAACCGAGTCATATCGGTTACCTACCGAGCCTCGAAAATGAAGGTTCAACAAATTCCATTAATAGGATTGAAGTTCAGGCTTGTCAACTTAAAAAAAGTGTGTCGAGTGGTAGTTACGTCTTGTGGGCTTGGCAGGGGAGTAATATTGGAGCTGCAGTTTGAGGCTCATTTTCTAACAATTTTATCTCAATCGAGGTAAATTAATGAAGTAAACGACATTTTCTCGGGACACACACAGGATCAGCAACTGCGGTGACACCTCCAGGAAAGCAGAATGACACAAAGGCTGGAAAGGTGGCCCTTGCAATTTATGTACGGTGGAAGACAAAGCTTAAAAAAAAATAGTGCATATTTTTAACTGTATGGATTTGTATAAATCCTGATATGAAGGAGGTAAGACATTTTTATAGTGATGAAATTTCCCACAACATGCATAATCCAAGTTTTTTTTTTTTTCTGTAATTAAATTTAGAACCTGACACCACGCATAAAAAAGGCTTTGTGTTGGGGAGGCACTTTGTAACCCGTAGTTAAAGATTGGAATAATATAACAAAAAAAAAAAAATCCTGTCGACGTACATACTAAAAAAGGAGAGAAGATTAGAGAGGACTTTTCAATTTAATTTTTTTGAATTATTATACCAGGAATTTTTTTTAGTTTTCCTTGTTGCTCCCCATTTATAAACTGTCCAAATTTTACCACATCCATATATATAATCAGGATATTCGGACAACTGAAAATTTTAAATATCCCAAAGTCATCCTTTGTTGATTATCGTTTTCATAAGCTGAGAATTCATTCATTTGATCTCTCTCTAACCATCTTACTTGATATCTGTATTTCGTGGGCCTTTTATTTGTTCAATTTTCTTAGGTGACAACCATTTCCATATTCGTCATCCAACTTTCCCTTTCATTGAATCATTGATTGTTTCCACAATCAAGTCAGAAAAGAACAGTCTTTACTACCATTCACTTATCTTTTTTAATTTCTATTGATTTAGAATCCTGTTTTGTTTAAGTACTTTTACCAGAGCATTTTACGTCACATGAAATAGATCCCCTCTAACACTTTATCAACAGATTCATACACCTTCAGTCCTCACAATCTCATCTTCTATAATACGTTAGAAGTTTATTCACTGTTCAATTGCTTTGTTCTATATTCATCTGTTCGTTCTTTCGTCGCATATTTTGTTGCAAACTTTTACTGCCAACAATTCATTTTGCATTTTTTTCATTCAGTCAAGAACCCAATTACTTTTGACTTGATCAACACACCATGTTTCACTCCTCGCCCGATGCTTTTCATCAAGTTCGACTCCTCAATTCTTCCTTGAAAGCATCCGATATTAAACTCCAGACAATGGAGTTCAAATGCCACTCCTCGTCCGTGTGTGAGTACCAGTTGGAAATGTTGCACCATCAATTGTCTATGGAATCCAAGACGTTACCTCTGCTAACATTAATTGAGCAACAACCAGAGATTAAGCTAGGTATGAGACCGTTGCTTCTTGATTTCTTGATGGAGGTCATTACCATCCTTAACTTGTCAAAGTCCACATTCCCTTTGACGGTCAACCTTATTGATCGCTACTGTTCCACCAGAATTGTTAAGAAACAACACTACCAGTTGTTGGGATTAACTTCGCTCTGGATTAGCTGCAAGAACTTGGATCACAAGTTCAAAATCCCAACTTTGAATGACTTGCGCAAGATCTGCGTGGATAGTTACTACAAAGAACTCTTTATTGAGATGGAAAAACACATCCTCAAATCCTTGGAGTGGATGGTCACCAACCCAACGTTTGACACGTATATTGACTTATACTTGAACATCATGGTAAGCAATAACAACAATCCTACCGTATCGATGTTGATTAGAAAGAACACACATCGGATCAAACTTTTATCCACGTACATTGGTGAGTTGTTCCAATTCTACCCAAACATCTACTTTGATTATACTTCTTCTCAGATTGGCTTGATTTCAATCTTGGTTTCTGTCTTGACGTTAAAGATCCCACTCAATTTGATTAGTCTATTGGACTTTTTTAACACCTTGTTGAAGTCTGAGAAGTACAAATGCAACATTGATCCTAACACGGAGCACCCTGAAGAAATTCTCTCAGTCAATTCATTCCAGAACTTATTCACCAAGCATTTTTTTAAGAACTTGATTAAGATTTTAAGTAATCCTCCCAAGAGTTTGGAGGTCAAGTACTTTGGCGAGAATGGGAAATACACTCAGTTGATGCAGACCTTGGTTGAAACTGCTACCACCTCGTTAACGGCGTTGTTGGATTCGCCAGTGACTCCGAGAATCAATACTTGTGTTTCCAATTCAGGCTCAGGATCACTCGATCCAAGCAAGGCAGTCGTCCAAGCCACGATGTTACCACTTACACCTGTCTCGAACAGTACCAGTCCAAAACGTTTTAACCACGATCAGATTATAAAAGAGACGAAGGGTGGTAACTTGACATTTGATCATGGTGCACTTGGAGACTTGCAATTAGACCCCAACCCTAACACACCATCATATAGCCCAGTGTCTGCTACCAACCACAACATTCCAGATAATAGTTATAGATTTGTCAAGTCAACTTTGATGCAACCTCCCACAATGAATCCAACATCAAAAAAGAGACCATTCGATACGATCTACGAGTCAGAAATGACGAGTGAATTGCTTGACAAGAGTGAGTACGAATTAAAGAGATTTAAAGCGGAGCAACCGCTATTCTTTATCCCCTAGGCCAGATATATAAAAAAAAGGAGGAGGAGCGGATCAGTCATAACTGGATTATGACGAATACTCTCGGCTAAGAATAAATCGCATACATTGTAAGTTTCAAGCATTTGTCATAGCTCTTGTATAGGAAATATAAGCTAGACATTAATTTCTTTTGTACTAATGTTGTATTGTCATTTCAAAAAGGCGAGAGAAATAAGGAATTCGAAACAAAGGAATAAACACACAACGGGACAATCTGTGCTGCTCCACCCAAGACATGAGTGGCGCGGTCTTAGAAATCAGGAAAGTTGGGTGGTCCAGATTGAATGATACAGACGGAATTCTGGATCGCCCACCTGATCCGATTCCTGTTTCAGGAGCCGTAGTTTAGTCATTATGCAAATGTGAAGAAGGATAATGTCGGGAAAGTTGACTTCCGTTATCTTTAGCTGTCTAGAACATTTTTAAACAATACCGTTTCTTTTTTTTTTTTGGATCCCTTTCTACAAACTGTTGATTCATGCCCCCTTCCATCTGCCCGTTCTACCTGTAAATCAAGAAGAACTCAGTTGCAAAAACTTGTCGATCCGGAGATTGGTTGGCACAACCTTCACCCACCTCCTTCTAGTCAAGGCTAGTCTTGGTGTCAGATCATACAGTAAAAATAATTATTCTTCCGTTTCATGTCCGTCAGGTATTTGGGCGGAAGTAGACCACTGCATAGCGGCTGTAGTCGCTCATACAATGTTATAACCGCGGTACATACATGTGGCGAGATATTCTCATTAAAGGTACACCCTTCACTGAATCCTGTGCAGGCTAAAATGGCCCGATCCTCTAACACGAAAATTTCAGAAAACAATGTGATGGTATTTGTACAATCATACCCCCCTACTAAAAGTAGAATTGCAACTGTCGCCTATCGTTTCACTTTGACAGGCACTCCCTCATAATTATACCGGAGTTGTCATATTTTCTTGCCGGCTCCTTTTAACAATTGCGCGACATACATCAACCTTTTTTTTTTTTTCGAGTCTTTTTTCCACCCCAAAAAAAAATAGAAAACCTTTCTTAGTTTAATACTTGTATTCCCAGCAACCACCTCTGTATGTCCGAATCACCCAACAAACGTCAGGCCAACACGAATGCATATACCCAATACAGAATACCAGCAAATTCTACGAACGACATTGTGCTGATTGAATTCCAAGGTACTCCCATCGCTTCCGTAGACTTTTTCAACGACTACATAAAATGTCGTAAGCCCGTAAAACTCACCAATTACCATCCTCCACTTGCCGTTGACTCCTCGAGTAACAAACTGATCCAATTGGATAGTTTCAAGCCCACCACCTTGGCGCAAACTCTAAATTACGAACGCCATCTCCAAATCGAGAAAAAGTATAAGCAGGGCTACGGATCAGGTCAAAAAAGGATCAAATTGAGGTTAGATGAATTACTTGAACGATTCGAATTGGGCGATGGAGACTACTACTTAACAACTCAGTATGACTTTGATGATCCCGATCTTGTAGACGAAACACAGTCTTTAGATAATGACGTGTTAGAGACTAATGGGAAAGACTCTGATCAAGATAACGAAAACGAAGAAGAAGAAGAAGAAGAAGAGGCAGCGGACGATGAGTTAGGCGATCGTTTTGCAGAGTTTTCCGAAACTTCATCGATTGATTTGAATAATCTCCAAGATGATTTTGTCGATAGTGATACAGACGAAGAGGAAGAAGAAGTTGTTGTTGACGATGAATTGAACCTTGGTAAAGCAGAGGCACAGTTAAGAGTAAAAGAACTAATTCAAGCTCCTTTGACGAATTTGGTAAACGACTCCAGTTTCCCTATTATTCCCGATTTGTTTGCTGGAATGGTTCCTCAGCAGATCAATTTATGGATGGGATACAGCAAAGTTCAGGAAACAGGAAACTTTAATCTTGATCCAAAAGATTCGACTTGTGGATTGGGTAAGTTTGTTCCTGGAAAAAAGCATGGCACATCTTCTGGTTTACACCATGACCATGCTGATAATTTGTATATTCCAATTTCAGGGTCTAAGAGGTTCACTCTTTTTCTGCCTGCTGACGCCTTGAAATTGCATACTGTGGGAAGTATTCACAAGGTATTTAACAGTGGGATAATTGACTACGAAATCAACGAAACTGCACCCAATTGGAGACACGTTCGTGAGGATGGTGCTATTGTTGAAGAGATAATTTACTGGAAGCTAAGCAAACTCGAAGGAAAATCAGATGAACAACTGAAGCTTGAACAAAAACAATTGGAACTCTTGTTGAATAACGAATCCCGCCAAAGAAAAGACCTCACTCCTCAAAACGATTTGGATCCGCCCAACTTTTCCAAAATTCCTCCTGGACTCTTACATCTTGATGATTTCGAACTGGAAGATACCCGGCAAAAGTTGACTGAGTTTGCCAACAAACATTTTCCTGGCTTCTTAGACTTAAACAAATATGTTGTGTGGATCCAACCAGGAGATATGCTATACTTACCTGCGGGCTGGTTCCATGAGGTGACCAGTTTTGGTAGTGATACTGCTGAAAGTAACCTTGACAATGTTCACGTCGCACTTAACTATTGGTTTGTGCCACCAACGACGGATAATTTCGCAAAGTGTTACAGTGATGAGTATTGGTATGAGGACTGGGCCAAAACCCAGCGCAGTTTGCAGTTAGCACAGCAAGGCATCATCAATGTAGAGTAAGTAATGAAAAACTTTATGGAAGAAAATCAATTATCACATGACAAGCTGCAGCAAGTTACGAACACGGAAAAATGGATGCAAAAAATCCGACAGCGGATAATTTCATTCTATCCATTTCCTAGTTGGGAAACTTGACACATAACAATAGGCACATGTAGAGATGTCACAAAATAAAAATATTGCTCCGCAAAAAAGAAACCATAGAACATAGAAACATCCGGACCGCATTTGATGTGCAGGATCGGGCTTCAACCCTGAAAAAACATAAAAATCATGCGTCCCATCAATTAATAGAATTCGGAAATCTGCAGCATCAGAAAATATTGCCAAAAGATACCTCATTTTAATTAGAGGGTGGTACCCCACGTGATTGAAATTTTCCAAAATAGGAGTAGTAACGCAATTCATCAGAGATTAGGGCTAGAGACCATGCGGAAAGGCGGCTTATAAAAAGGGGGTGTTGATATAAGGTTGTTAAGCTATAATGGTAAAGGATTTGTCGGTTATAAACTATAGAGTACATTACTTTGGAGGGGTATTTAGATACTGTGAGTATTTTGATCTAAGTCAATCGTAAAATGATATCGTATGATAATACGGGACCCCCAATAAATCATTACCCCGGCAACTGGCCGATAGTGACGTAAATATTCGACAAGACTTCTGTTGCGATTCCGGAATCGGGATCCGGATTCATGCATGGCATAAATTAATCCAAACTGTAATAAGTAGGTTGGATTAATCATATCTACGATAGAGCATAATGTTTATTCTAATAAGGCCGCATGGCGTCTCCAACCCTAACTGTACTTCTGTAGCACGTTTGCTGTTGAAACTGACCCCAAAATTGGATAATGGTCAAGCAATCCTGATTTTTATTTGTCATTATTATTTTTTTTTTGTTTGCAGGATTTGGTTTTGTGTAATTCCATCTGAAAAAGAGATCAGAAACCGAATTGTGCGTTGCCACGACTCGATATTTGGTAAATTTTTCACTCCGATGAGGAGTGATGTGCAGGAAAGCGGACAATTAATTTATTATTATCTCGATTATATAGTGCAGATACCAATCAATACACAAAGCAAGTTTTGTCCTTAGTTGAAAAACCATATTTAATTTGTTAACTATTACTACCACTACAATCCAGGTGAAAAGAGAATCTTCTGTTTCTGAAGAATCAAATCACTCACATCATTAAACTGTTTACGGTATGTTATAAAATTCTTCTTGATCCTCAAGAGCTGTCACTTAATCCAGCCTTCCTCCCCTTTTTTATATTTTAGTTTTAGGGGAGATGGGGACACCAGTTGAAAAAAAAAAGTCAGTATATTAATACCATTACAGTATCATTTATTAAAGGTTTAACTATCGTTTAATAAGCTTAGAACTACGTCTACTCACGAATATTTGTTTCCACGTCTTTGTA
Organism: Teunomyces aglyptinius; assembly: GCA_030581575.1. Lineage (NCBI taxonomy): Eukaryota > Fungi > Ascomycota > Pichiomycetes > Serinales > Debaryomycetaceae > Teunomyces > Teunomyces aglyptinius. Next base: position 137,023 of record JAKTTR010000005.1, read on the forward strand.
TCGATCCTTTCAGAACTTATGAACCAAGTTTAAAGGAAGAAAGTAACTGAGTTTTTTTTTTTATTTTGTTTTTTTCAAGAATACGTACCTTTAGTTTGTTTCATTCATCCTTTTACCATCAGACTGTGGTATAGTTGATTCTATAACATTGTCTCCAGTTACATTCCATTGATTTTTTCACAAAGGACCTTGATCCACAGCAACAACAAAAAAAAACACCGTACCGGTGCGAACAGATTATGGCTTTAGCAGACAGAAGACCCATTGGTTTCCCTGTTGAGTCCACGCCTGCTTCTCCGTCTTTCAATCCTAAAACATTGAGCATTTCGTCCACATCCAAAACCACCATCAAAGACGATGCCATCAATCCTCCGACCCCGGAAAAATCGTTCAGTCCCGAACAGTTATCACCAACATCAAGAAGCATCTCGCCTGATTCGTTGATGAGTGGCGATGCGTTGAAGAAACAACTTTCAGACATTTCCTCGCCATCAACATCGTCTTCAACCCCGCCACCATCTCAGTCATTTACCAGTGCCCAGCCACCGCTTGTCAAGAAGGTCAAAAACCCATCGAGAGCCCCCATTGCTACGGGAATTTCCACTACCATTCCGGTCACTGGTGAAAAACCTCGTCCAGAACAAAAGAATGATCCGTCTTTGGAAGACGATGTCCTCTACGCCATCTTTGTTATCTTGTACGAAAAGGATCCCGAAGGTGCGGGCATGACAGTCAAACAGATCTGCGATATCTTGGTGGAACAGCATCCTGAAATGGCCAACTTGTCGACCAAAACTTCGAATCTTGTCAGTGCCAAGTTGAATGCGTATGTCAAACGGGTCGAAAAGGGCGACTCGAACTTGAAGTATGCTTTGTCGCGAGACTGGGCCGATGCGTCGCCCAAACGTATGGTATACGTGTATCGTGGATTATTGGCCGAAGACTTTCATATTCACGTCAAGAACATGATGGAGGTCCAGAAACAACAGCAATCACACGATGTTTCGTCGGTCGAAGGAAGCCAGTCGCCCAAATCCGCCAACGGAGCCAATCTCAAGCCTTACAAGGGCGATTTCGGTAAGCTTGACGATCCGTTGGAAGCAGGCAAACAAGCAACGTTGGCCAAGCCACGAAGACAAACGATGTTTGACTTGGGAATCACGAAAAACACCTTCTTGGAAACCCCATTGGACAAGTCCAACTTGTTTGTTCCGTACTCGTCGGCGCCCGTCACCGCTTCGTTGACCGACGACAAATCTAAAGATAAATCTCCTGATTCGGATTTAGAGTTTGAAGACTTTGAAGTGTTTGCCGACGACGACGATGATGACGACGACTTTTTCCTTGAAAACATGAAGAAAAACGGCAAGAGATCGAAATCGATGTCGTACCTTTCGCTCAACAAGAAAACCAAGACGTTGACGGCTGCTGCTGCTGCTCCCCGAGCTTCACGTGCTCCGAGCTCACACAGTCCCAACGCAGCCGCGGCGGCAGCGGCCTTACATGCAGCAGCATTGAAGGCGATCTCGTCGAATCCCGCTGCTCCACCGGCCAAGGCAAAGAAATGGTTGAATGTCATTCGTTCCGGTTTCTTGTCGCAAGACATTGGCACCCCGGAAGACACCAGTTTGTCGGACTTGGACAGATTCTTTACCTAATCTCTCTGTTCCCTGTATTATGAACCCTCCTCCTGACTCAGTGCTTGTTGCCATTGGTGAATTTCATTTCCTGGTTAAAACGGTTTTACGGCGTTATCTGTGTATATTCTTTCTTCTCAATCAAAAACTTCATTGTACACATGTCAATTGTTGATTATCTTTCTATTTACATCATGTCATGTAGTACTTGGGTCCGTCGCCGCCCTCTGGCACCGTCCAGGTGATGTCTTGTGTCGGGACCTTGATGTCGCATGTCTTGCAGTGGATACAGTTCTGGCTGTTGATCTGGAACTTGACCCCCAACGCCAGCTCGTCTTCAACGTACTCGTACACACCTGCGGGACAGAACCGTTGTTCAACTCCTTGATACTTGGGAAAACTGAGCGCCGCATGTGCTCCAAGATCTTGGTCTGGAACCCGCAAATGACACTGTTCGTCTTCGTCATGGTACGTTCCTGTCCGTGACACCGACGTCAAGATATCGAACGTGAGTTTTCCGTCTGGTTTCGGGTACTCGATGGGCGTATAGTGTTTGGCTTCGGCCGTGGCTGCGGCATCGGTGCCGTGATGATGTAACGTCCATGGCTCGTTTCCCTTAGTGATCATCGTTGTTAAACCCGAATGGACCAATCCGCCCCAGAACCCCAAAGGTCCATTGAACGACGGACGGACGTTCCGCACCTCGTACAACTCTTGGTACGCCCATGACTGTTCAAACGCCTCGGCGTACGTCGCCACGTCTAACGGCACGTACGTTGCATCAAACGTGTCTTCGTCCACGGGATCGAGATCTTTAATCTCGTTGAAAATCGACTCGGCTGCCACCATGCCCGATTTCATCGCCGTATGTGTTCCCTTGATCTTGGGAACATTGAGGAAACCCGCAGCGCATCCCACCAAGACTCCGCCTGGAAAATGGAGCTTGGGAATCGACTGGAATCCGCCCTCGTTCAACGCTCTGGCGGCGTACGATATACATTTGCCTCCTTCCAACACATTGGCATAGTACGGATGTGTCTTCATCTTCTGGAACTCGTGGTACGGCGACACGTATGGATTGGCATAGTCCAAGCCCACAACCAAACCCACAGCCACAAGCCCGTCGCCGAAATGGTACATGAATCCACCGCCGTACTCGTCGCTCGAGAGCGGGAACCCCATGCTGTGGCCCACAAAGCCGGGGTTGAAGTTTTCAGGCTTGACTTCCCATACTTCTTTGATCCCGAGCCCGTACGTCTGGGGCTCGCTGTCGTTGCGCAAGTTGTACTTGGCAATCACCTGTTTGGTCAACGAACCATGGCATCCTTCGGCAAACACGGTGGTGCGTGCATGGAACTCCATGCCTCGTTCAAACGTATCTTTCGGCACGCCGGTCTTGGAAACCCCCATATCTTTGGTGGCTACGCCTTTGACAGCGCCGTTGGCGTATACCACGTCACTGACGGCGATGCCTGGATACAATTCCACGCCCAACTCCTCGGCCTGCTCGCTCAAGTGCTTGACGACGCTGTTCAACGACACAATATAGTTCCGTCCAGCATTGATCATCTGCGGTGGTTCTGGAAGCGGAAAAGCGTACTCTTGTGTCAAGTAATGCATTGCATCGTGGGTCACCTTTGTCACCATCTCGTGAGGCAACGGAATGTCGTCGTTGGAGTCGGGAAAGAGCTCACGCAATGCCCGTGGTTCAAGCACCGCTCCACTAACGATATGTGACCCAAAGTCGCCTGCTTTTTCCAAGAGCACCACACGAAGCTCACCGCTGCCATGGTCGTTATCCAACTGCTTCAACCTGATCGCCGTAGCCAACCCCGCCGGGCCTCCGCCCACAATGCACACGTCCACCGCATCGCTTGCGCGTTCGGAGTTCAAAAGCGCTGTTTCTTCGGCGCTCCGGCCCAATTCAGACATCGTCAATGAAGAGCGGGTGAACGGCCGGACGTTTCTCGCCACGCTCCTCGCCGCCAGACACACGGCGGCGTATCTCATTGGTCGAAACAGACGAAACATGTTGTGGTGAGTTTTTTCTGACCAACAGATCGTTTATTACTGGATGAGTCACGAGATGAGATGAGTAGTAATGTAGATGAAGAGAATGCAGATGAAGAGAATGTAGATGAAGAGAATGTGAATATGTGAATGATGTGAATAAAGTAGCTACGTTTATATTAAAGTTGATTCGTTGCAAAGTGTTGAAGTCTGACGTGGCACTCGCTACGTCGCTGATTGTAGCTCGTTGTCGCTAATTGTCGCTACGTTTCTCGCTAATTGTCGTTCGTTGTCGCTAATTGTCGCTACGTTTCTCGCTAATTGTCGTTCGTTGTCGCTAATTGTCGCTACGTTGCTCGTTGTTGCTGGCGCCACTCGCAGCTAACGCTGCTCGATTAAGACACCCAGATAGTTAAGTCCCGCTTATTATCGCCGGTATCCAACTCTTCCAACATGTCGACGGCCAAGATCCAGTCTTCGTTGGAGTCCATCACCACAAAGTCGCCGTCCTCGTCCTTATACTTCAACTTGTTCACAGCAACATCACCCGCAATACTCCGGCTGGCACCAACATGGGCCGCGATCCGGGTGTAGAGCTCGGCAAACTGCACGTTCGAATGGACTTCCAACACCTCGGCCACCTCGATCGTGTTGTAGATGAGCGTGATCTTGATGTTGTTGGCAAACGATTCGGTGGACGGAAGCACCAGTGTGGTGGAGTACGTGCCGTTCTGCAGCGAGTGCCGTGATGCACCCACGTCGCTGTTGGACTTGCGCGACCGCATCATGCTGAATGTCGACGACGACGAATGGTGTCGGTGGTACGTCGAGCCGTTGGAAGACCGTGCCGAACTATCGCCTACCGTGGTGGCCTGGGTCTGGGGGAAATAATCATAAAGCGTCGAGTCGTTGGTGCTCAACGAACCGTGCGAGTCCCGCAACTTGCGGTGGATCTGGACATTCATCTCGTTCGTCTTCAAGTTGCGCAAACAGTTTTCCCATTGGTTGCGGGCCTCTTCGGTTCGGTACCGCAACGTGAACGACCCGCTCTCCTTCTTGCCCGACCACGAAATCACAAGTGTGTAGCCACTGTGGTTCGACGACGTGATGTTGTAGATCTCCAGAATATATACGCGGCCCTTGAGCTCCAACGGCGAGTCTTTGTCGCTCTTGGCCTTGTTCAACGACTCCAAGAGATTCGCCGTCGAGCTCGACACCGACGACGACGATTTCTTGCGTGCCGAAAGAATCTCTCGTTTCTTCTTATCTTTATCTTTGACTTCGGGGTGTCGCTCGGGCTCCACAAAGAAGAAGACTATGCGTTCAAATAAATATGCCACATACTCCTTCTCGTTATCGCCGTCACGCACCCCGACGTTGCCGTGGTACAACAATTCGCCTTGGTCTTTGAGGTTGAACCCTCGCCAGTTACTCACGCGTTCGACCAATTTCTGGAGATACTCAACGTTTTCGGCTCGTCTTTGGGCTTCGTTGACTTGGTTGGCCATTTCTTTCATTGCACCTTTGGCCAACACCAATTCATTGTACAGGGCTGAATCCAGTGGTTCTGGCGAGCTCTTGATCAATTCCTTTAACAAGAGCGGATACTTGCATAGCCTCTGGATCGGTTTGATGATGTACGACTGGAGCTCGAACCCCGGGTCCAATAACGTGGTGGACTTGCGTAAGTTGCTTGCTTCTTTGTTGATCAAGTCGAGTGCCGTCAACTGGCCGATTGTCCATGGTTCGTACGCTTTGAACGGCCCGAGCGATGCATGGATGAAGATGGATCCGATTCGTTGGTACTTGGCGGGGATATTTATGTTACATTCCAAACCATTGAGTAATCTGCGTTGGAAATCAATGATTTCGTTGAGGTTGGGAAAGAGAACGTGGATCTGTTCGTTGCCCAAGAGCTCGGCGTTTTCTAGTTCGTCACGGTACCGCACCAAGAGCTCGAGATCCTTGACGTACTTGCGTTCTGTTTCTATCATTTCCTTAAATACCTTGGAGCGGTCGTCGGTGATGGCCACGTCGCCTACCGACAGCGTGAGTTTGATCATGTCGTCGGGATCGGGATGTTTCAACTCAAAGAGCTTGTTGACGACGCGGAGCACCTTCAAGAAGTCCTGGGTGCTGTCGGAAAACACGTTGGAGATGGTGAACATGATATCGTCGTCAAAGTTGAGATGGGTCTTGACGGCGATCAAGAAGTCGTACACGGACTTCTTGCACACGCGCAAGTCGTCGCTGCCGATGATGGGGATCTGGTACTCGGCCACGATGGAGTTGAAGAGTAGACAGAGCGGTGCGCCTTGTTGAAAGAGTTTCCAGATCTGGGTGACGGGGTCCACGCTGATGTTGGTGGGTAAGATGCCGCCCGTGAATGTGAAGATGTTGTTGTTGAGCAACGATTTCTTGGAGCCGGGGCTCTGGCCGTTGTTGGAGGACGAGGATGTGTCTGAGTGGATGGAGAAGGCGGACGAGCCGATGGACGAGCGGAACTCGGTGCTGCGCGAGCCCTGCAGCATCTGTTGCGATAGTGCCAACGCCTGTTGTTCTGCGCTCAGTTCGGCGGCGTTGAATGCCTGGTTAAGAAACGGGTCCATGCCTGGAACCTGGGCAAACTGCGTCTGGAGATGGACACATTGTGTATGGAGATGTTCTTCGGCCGACGACTGTTGGTTGAACAGCAGATTGATGGCCAGGAGCGGGCCCAGCGCCACGCGGGTGATGTTTCCGGCGGTGTTGAGCGACAAGCTCGAGGCGGTCGACACCGAGCGAAATGGAGGCTGCGACATTGGTACAACACGCAGAAAAGGGACAGAAGCCAAAGGGTCAGTGGCAGAAAAAGAGACAGAAGCCAAAGGGTCAGTGGCAGGAACGAGACGTGGTGGGGGGTCAGGCAATGGTGGGTTTGTGCCGGTGGTGTTGGTATCACTAAAAATTCTAATTTCGAATAAATTTTCTCGTATGCGCACCAGGGGCTCGACAAAAAAGTAGAGTGCACAAAAAATGGCGAGGGGATTACACTATGGAAAATACACAACCAGCCAATAAGAAACGGCGACGACCGATGGAAATGCTGTCGTCGTTGAAGGATGCTACTTTTTCATGAGAGAAAAAGTCGTGCCGTGGTCGCTGGCATGGACAAACGACATTTTGTTGGGAAACCACGCCAATGTCGCAAACGTCAACTGGCCCGAGCGCGAGTTGGGCACTTTGTACACCGCGGCGTGCGTGGCGGCGTCGTAGATACGGGCGTTGGCCCCGCGGTCGTACGTGCACGCCACGTAATTACCGTCGCGGCTCACGGCAAGCCCCGCCACCGACTCGTCCTCGGTCGCCAACACGCCGGTGTTGAGCATGGAGGCGGTGGCCCACACGCTGGCGACGCCGTCGCTGGAGCCCACACAGAGCACGGCGCCGCGCGGGTCGCTAGCGAGCGCGGTGGCCAGCGCGCGGTGGTGCGCGAGCGGCGGGCGGCGCGACATTTTGCCGTCGTCGCCACAGCGAAAAAACACCACCGCGCCGCTCGCTAGCGCCACCGCCAAGTGCGCGCGGCCCACCCACGCCATGTCGTGGATACGGTCGCCCGCGCTGAGCTCGTCGACCTGCTCGTAGCGAGCGTTCCACACAAACACCGTGGCGTCGCGGTCCACCGCCACCAACCACCGTCCGTCGGGCGAGAACGCCACCATCTTGAGCGCCGCCGGCCGGCGCACCGACACCGTCCGCACCAGCGTGCCCTGCAGCCGCCACACCTTGACGTGTTCGTCGCGGCCCACCGTCGCAAAAAGATGCTCGTCGTGCGGATGCCACGCCACGCGTTCCACCAGCAGCACATGGGCCTCTTCGATCACCACCGCGTCGGCCACACGGTCGCCCGCACACCGCCACACACGCACCAGTCTGTCGGTACGCAGCGCCACGAGGCGCGTGCCGGTGGCGTTGACGGCGAGGCAGATGATCTCGGACAGCGTCGCGGTGTGGCCCGCGAGCGGGCGGTCGCGCACCACGAGCGCAGCAAAGTTGGTGAATGGTGACATGTTGATGATAAATTTTTGCGCACCGCTGGCCACATCTCTTTCCTTAATGTCTCGTTCCAAGTTGTTGCTGCTCGATGCGTTCGCAAAGACCGTCGACGACGCCCGCATTCGCACCACGTCTGGTGGCTTGATCACGTTGGCGTGTGTGTTGGTGGTGCTGTTGTTGATCCGCAACGAATACGTCGACTACACCCTGGTCGTCACGCGCCCCGAGTTGGTCGTCGACAGAGATATCAACAAACAGTTGGACATCAACGTCGATATCTCGTTTCCCCATTTGCCGTGCGACTTGGTGTCGTTGGACTTGTTGGACGAATCCGGCGATGTCCAGCTCGATATCTTGAAACTGGGGTTTGAAAAGTTCCGCTTGACCACCAACGGCGAAATCAAGGACGAACCGGGGTCTGAACCAACTTCCGAAGGCTGTGGCTCGTGCTACGGTGCGTTGCCGCAAGACAATGATCAAAACTGCTGCAACTCGTGCCACGCGGTCCGCATGGCGTACGCCGAGGCCGGATGGCAGTTTTATGATGGCAAGAACATTGCCCAGTGTGAAGACGAGGGCTACGTCGCCCGCGTCAACGACCATATCAACGCCAACGAGGGATGCCGTGTCCGTGGCGCCGCAAAGATCAACCGCATCGCCGGCTCCATGGACTTTGCGCCGGGCTCGTCGTTCACCGTCAAGGGCCGCCATGCCCACGACACGTCGTTGTACGATGCCCACGCCGACAAGTTTGATTTCGACCATATCATCCACCACCTTTCGTTCGGCGCCGATCCCGACATCGACCTTGTCACCACCCACGCTACCCATCCGTTGGACGGCCATGTCGCTGTTAGTGGGAAACGCCACGCCACCACGTACTACCTCAAGGTCGTGGCCACGCGGTTCGAGTTCTTGCACGCAACCACGCCGTTGGATACCAACCAGTTCTCCGCCATCACGCACCAGAGACCGTTGCAGGGCGGCAAGGACGACGACCACCAGCACACGATCCATGCGCGGGGTGGAATTCCCGGTGTCACGTTTGCGTTCGATATCTCGCCGCTCAAAATCATCAACCGTGAACAATACGCCAAATCGTGGTCGGGCTTTGTTCTAGGCGTCGTCAGCTCCGTCGCCGGCGTGCTCATGGTCGGCGCATTGGTGGACCGCTCGGTGTGGGCCGCCGAAAAGGCCATTGCCGGCAAAAAACACTTGTAGCGGTGTGTATTTCTATGTACATGTTAAACGTTGCTCAATAAATGCTCGATTTCGTCGTAGAGCTCGGGGTTCTGCTGCTCAATCTCCTCCTTGGCCAACCACATGTGTTCCACCAGCGTCGATATCGCACCAGACAAGATATGCGACCTGATAAAGTACGCTTTCTTGTTCCCGTCCACCTGCAAATGGCACGGCGTGTTCGACACATTGAAGTAATTGATGCTGCGGCCTCCAAGACGATACATTCCTTCTTCGGCCACCGTGTGAAGCGGCGTGCTGTCGCCACTGTGCACAAAGTCGGGCAACCTCCATCCTCCGTCGTGCTTTATCACAAGATACAATGTGCGGCCCAACTTCCTCTCCAAACTCGTCTTCTCGCCCGCAACGTCTGCTGCCGTCGTTCTTGCGTTGGGCACGATCTGACGCGCCAAATCATCGTCCTTCACCGCCTCGCCACCATCAACCTCGTCGGCTTCTTTATACGTCTTGGGTAATCTCACCTCCTGCTTGAACCGTCTATCTCTCTGGTGTCTGATCTCGGGACGGCCGCGAGGAAACTCAATCTCCACGTTGTTGGCCACAGGATCACGGTTCAATTGCCGGTACCGCTGCTCCGAAAGCGTACCCACACGGAAATAAAACCATTTGGGAAACGTCCACATCAATCTCTTCCACAACTCGTTCTGGTACTTGTAATACATGGCCTCGAACCGCGGCAACTCCGCCGTTATCACTGGCGGCCGCGACAACAACAACGTCGACGAAATGATTGTGCCACTCCCAGCATTCGTGGAGTATCCTCTCAAGAACCTGAACATATCAATGACTTTTCATGAATTTTTCACCTGGAAAATAAAAAATTGGTTCGTGTAAATATGGGCATGCTGCGTACATTCTGTCATCTGAAATCCGGGTAACTTTCCATATAAATACTCGAGAAATTTCCCCTGCTCTTAAAAAAGAAAAAGAACAACGTCACCCTTTTTTTTAAAAACAGTTCCTTATTTAGACTACAGTAGAGGGATTATCAACATAAGGACCATCAAAGAAGAGAAAGAAGTTCCAAAGGACAGTAAATAAATTGACATTTCTTTGTATCAAGAGATTTTTTTATTGGGTAGTAGGAAAATACTCGTAAACCCAAACGTAATAGTCCAGAAAACCAATATTGGAAACAACGAAAACCAAGAAAAGTCGTAAGTATGTCTGTGGTTGATGAATTTGAAACGATCTTGAAGGAGTTGCCCACCCTCAAAGCACCGGGAGTGTCGGGCTCACGGATCAAGAAGTTGACGGAGCTTGCGTTGAAGAATGTCGAGAGCGAATCGAAGTTGATCACGGTGTTGTATTCCAACTGTAAGGCGGTTCCGTCGTCACATAAGTTGGGCACATTGTATGTGGTCGACTCGATCGTACGAGGCTACATCGAGGAAGCCAAGCAGAAGGGCCAGACCATCGATCCACAAGCTCCTGAAGGCACGTATGCTGCTGCGGTGGTCAAGATCAGCGAGTTGATCGAGTCATTGATCGACGATGCCATGGAATTGCTGATCAGCACGTCCCAGAATATCAAGGTCAGTAAATTAGTAGATATCTGGGAAAGAGCAGAGACGTTTGATCCACAAACCATCCAGAGAATCAGAACTAAACACTTTACATCTACAACACCGCCGGGTTCCCCGCCACGCTCGAGTGTTGAGCCCGTCAAACCCACCGACGCGGCACCACCAGAAGATTCCACCAGTATTTTGCTGGCATTGGCATCTCTCGCAAAAACCAATTCAAACTCGGCCACTCCAACGGTTCCTGCTGCTGCCGTTGCCACGAGTGCTGCTCCGGCTGATCCCAACGCCAACACGATTTTGTCACAATTATCGGCGTTGTCAGGCAGCGCCAACTCCGGAGCCACGCCTCCTGCTGCTGCTGCTCGGCCAGTCGCTCAGCCTCAAGGCAACGAACAGATGATCTTCAACATGTTGCAGCAGATGCAGAACGGAACCGGTGCCCCGATCCCCGGTGCGGGCCCGGGTCCCCAGCTTCCCCAGATCCCCAACATCCCTGCCATTCCTCCTCAAGGCAGACCTGCAAACGATTACGGCAACGCGAGACGTGGACGTGATGTGAGCGACGGGTACTCGAGAAGAAACAGATCGAGATCTCCAAACAATAATGGTAACGGTACCGGCAACGGCTACGGCAGACGTGACCGCTCGCCACCACGACAAAACTACGGCAATTACCAGCAACAGCCACCACCACAACAACAACAACAACAGCAACCTTCGCAACAGCAACAGTTCCAGCAACAACAGTTTGCGTTTGGTGGTGCTCCAGGAACCGGAGCCGAGATGAACTTGGAAGGCACGCCGCATTATCGGCCGAGAAACGTTGGCTTTGATCCCGTGTTGCCGCAAGGCTCGTTCAAGGTGTTGTCGAGAACGTTATTTATTGGCGGGGTGCCACGTAACATGGACGAGGCGGCGTTGTCTGCTGTGTTGCGTCCGTACGCCGAGGTGCAGTCGGTGATCTTGAACAGCGAGAGAAAGCATGCGTTTATCAAGGTGTACTCGAGACGCGAGGCCGAACAGGTGATCACGTCGTTCAACAAAGATAACTCGTTGCCGTTGAGAACGCGGTGGGGAGTGGGTTTTGGGCCGCGTGACTGTTGCAACTACCAGCACGGCATCTCGATCATTCCTATCCAGCGTCTCACGGACGCCGATCGGACGTGGGTGGTGAATGCGCAGTGGGGCGGCACTGGTGGACAGCCGCTTGCGAGCGGCATGGTGATTGACGAGCCTGATATCGAGATTGGGGCCGGGATCTCGTCGAAAGCCATGTCGAAGAAGATGCCCACGAACTCGGCCCGTAACGGGCCCAAGTCGAACCGGCCCGGCGAGCCAGACGAGGAGTACGTCAAGACGACGTTGATTCCACAAGCGGCGTCGAGCATGTCGCACGGCAGCCAGCCGACATTCAATACGTTTAGTCAATCGTCGGTCAATCCGTTGTCGGGCTTGTTTGGCAACGGAGCACAGCCTCCGCCAGGCATGCAGTTTCCACCTGCGATGCCGTTCAATAACCAGAATGCCAATTTGAGTGCCCAGTTGGCGAATATCTTCCAGAACAATCAGTAATTAGTGTATGTAGAAAGAATAGAAGAATGGAATAGAAGTAAAGTAGAAGAATGAAGTATTAAGAAAGTGATCTGAAGAATTGTGATGGAATGAAGCAATAGGAATATTGTGATGAAATACTGAAATGAACAATTGTAAAGAAATGAAGAATTATAGAAATATTGAAATATAGAAATATAAGAATGAAATGAAGAATTGAATATTAAGAAAGAGCGATATTGTGATTAAACATAATCATAAGTCAATCAGTCAAGAAACAGAAGACGCAGATAATGTGAAACAGATGTAATATGATAAAATATGTAATAAGATAAAAACAGATGTAAGAAACAAATGTAAAAATGATCAACAAATTGATTATATAAATATATAAATATATTGATATATTGTAATATTGTAATATTGTAATATTGTAATATTGTAATATTGATATATAAATATATTGATATTGATATTGATCAACAAAAAACAATTATGCGAGGCAAGGTGACGAAACCACGGCGTAAAAAAGCGTACGTGTACAACCCACGCGATACGTTGACAGGTAACAGCGCCGAGTTTGATAGCGGGTTGATTGATCTCGGCGAGCTTCGGCGAAACAGCACGCCGCCACCACTTCCGGTGATTGACGGGATGCTCGAGTTGAGCGACGGCGAAACGGCGGACGAGTACGAAGGGTTTGCCGAGAAGTTGGCCCACGGCAGCGCCAACGTGCTTCTGGTGCTCGAGCAGCACAAACAGGCCCAGATCGCGCCGGTGCGGGCCAAGTACAGCGGGCGGTTTCCGCCTGTAATCACGTCGCGGCGCGAGCTCGTTCGGCGTACCGAGAAACATCTCGCGGTGGTGGCGCCGATTCTCCGCGGCCGCACGCCGCCGTCGCTGTTCTACGCCGCGGCCAAGGCCCAGCAGCGCCGCTCCGGCCACGCCACCATGACGGCCAGCGACCGCTGGCTGCTTGATCCGCAGCCGTACTGCTGTGGCTACTTTGGCTTGAAGCGCCAGAGCATTGTGGGCGAGATTATCGCCAGCCGGTGTGCGAAAGAGTTGCGCCGAGCGCAGCGCCGCAACCGCACCGTGGCGTACTGGACGCCGCCGGCATTTGCCACGTATGTGCTTGCGCCGGAGATCATGATCCGCATGGCGCAGGAGGATTTGGCGTGTCTGTTTGAGGAGGCCGAGACGGTGATGCGAGAGACGGGCGATTATGGCATGGTGGTGGCCGACGCGGCGAGCGTAGCCAGCGACGATGAAGCGGCGAGCGCAGCGAGCGACGACGCGAGCGTAGCGAGAGATTCACAAAATTTACCGAGCGCCTCACAAAACTTACCGAGCACCGAAAAAATTACCGACAATTTACCGAGCAACGAAAAACCTAGCGAAAAAGTTGGCGACATCCTCAACCAACTCATCCAAACCTCCGACTCCGAATAATGCTCCGATTCCTACGTACCCTCAGCCAGAGCCGCGACACCGTCTTTATCGACCGTGTGGCGTGCACGGCGATCGTGGGCGGCGACGCGTGGCTGCACGCAGCGCCACAACCGGTGCACATCTCGCTCCAGCTCCCCACCGACTTTGGAGCCGCGGCCGTCGCCGATGACTTGAACCATTCCCTCAACTACGCGGTGGTGGCACGAAACGTCGCCACGTACGTGCGGGCGCACGAGACACACAACTACACGTCGGTAGCACGCCTTGCGGCCGCCGTGGGCGCGGTGGCGGTGGATCCTCGCCGCGGCGGCGGCGACACCGCGACAGTAACCGTCGAGGCGCCCAAGGCCGCCATTCGTGCCCGCAGCATCGCCGCCACCGTCGCCGCCACACGCACCGGTGCCGGCGCGGCCACCGTCTCCATCGCCGGCCTCCGGCTCATGACGGTGATTGGCGTGTTTTCGTTTGAACGGTTGCAGAAACAAACCGTCGAGCTCGACTTGCGGATGGTCGAGAAGAATGGGGTTGATCCGCACGCGGTCATCAGCGACGTGGCGACACACGTCGAGGCCGCGTCCTTCTTGACGGTGGAAGCGTTGGTCCGCGCCGTGGGCGAGCTCGTGTGCCAGAACCACGCGGTGCTGACGGTTAATGTCAAGGTGACGAAACCAAATGCTATTAATTATACTGATGGCGTGGGCGTGGAGACTGAAGTGAGACCAGCAACGCCGCCAGGCGTTGTTGGTGTGGGCGTGGCGACGGAAGTGAAACCTGAAGAGTTTGAGAGCCGGCCAACAATGCCCGGCGTTGATAGCCGGCCGCCAACAACGCCTGACGGCATTGTTGGCGGCGGCGACCACACCGCATTCATCGCATTCGGCTCCAACGAAGGCGATCCCGTCGCCAATATCCGCCACGCGTTGCTGGCGCTCTCGCCACACGTCGACATCGTCGCCACATCCGCGCTCTACGTCTCGAAACCAATGTACCACCTCGACCAACCCGACTTTTACAACGGCGTGATCCAGATCCGGTTCCGTGACTGGAGTCCCCACGAGCTCCTTGCGTTCCTCCAAGACATCGAGCGCCAGCTCCACCGCGTCAAGCGCTTTGCCAACGGCCCCCGCACCATCGATCTCGATATCTTGTTGTACGACACGCTCACCGTCAACACGAGCGACTTGACGGTGCCGCACCGCGCCATGTTGGACCGCACGTTTGTGCTCCAACCGTTGTGCGAGTTGGTGGCGCCCGACTACGTCCATCCCGTCACCGCCGAGCCCGTCCACGCCCATTTGCGCCAGCTTCTCGCTACACAGGGCGACCCCGCGGTCCAGCGCTCGCTGGCGTTGTGCCGCGTGGTGCCCGCCGCCCGCCGCAACCTCGTGTTTCCCGCGGCGACGGAGATCATGGCCATTGTCAACGTGACGCCCGATTCGTTCAGCGACGGCCGCGTCGAGGACGTGGCGGCGGTCGTGGCGCGTGCGCGCGACTTGGTGCGCCACGGCGCCACCATCCTCGACGTGGGCGGCGTGTCGACGCGCCCCGGCGCCAGCGACGTGGCGGTCGCCGACGAGCTCGCGCGCGTGGTGCCCGTTGTGACCGCGCTTCGTGCCGACGCGGAGTTGGCGCTGGTGTTGATTTCCATCGATACGTTTCGTGCCGCGGTGGCCGAGGCGTGTCTTGCTGCCGGCGCCGATATCGTCAACGACGTGTCGCTGGGCCGCGCCGATGCGGCGATGTTTGACGTGGTGGCGCGGCACGGCTGTCCCTACATCATGAGCCACGCGCGCGGCACGCCGGCCACCATGATGCTGATGACGGAGTATGGTCCCGGCAGCGAAGTGGAGTATATGGTGGACGCGGCGACGGAGGCCGCGCGTGTCGGCACCACGGCGGCCGACAACGTTGTCAGTGGCGTGGCGCGCGAGTTGGCGGAGCAGGTGCGCGTGGCGTATGCTGCTGGCGTGCGTCGGTGGCAGATGGTGCTTGATCCCGGGCTCGGGTTTGCCAAAACCACGCAGCAGAACCTCTGGCTCATGCGCCACGCGCGGCTGCTTACGCGGTACGCATGCGCCACCCCCACGTACCTCTCTCTTAACGGGATGGCGATGTTGATGGGACCTTCGCGCAAGACGTTTCTCGGCGCGGTGACGGGCCAGAGCGACGCGGCGCAGCGGGCGGTGAGCACCGCGGCGGCGGTGGTGGCGTGTGTCGAGCAGCAGGCCGACGTGGTGCGGGTGCACGACGTGGCGGTGGTGGCCGAGGCCGCCGCCGTCGCCGACGCAATCTACAGGTAAGTAGCACTAATTTATTGATTCTGGCGAGGTAGTTTCTTTTTCATTCTGTTGCTGACGTTCTTGTTCCACACCACGCCGGACATGATGGAGCGATGGAACCCGTAGACGTCGTGGCTGGAGTCGGGCACGTCGCCGAGCTCGCGGCGTTCGGCGGGCGTGAGCAGCGGCGCCACGGAGGTGTGGATACGTGCGCGCTGGCGCTCGACAAAGGCGCGGCAGCGGTCGATCTCGTCCTGGGCAAGCGAGCCAAAGCCGTAGCCGCCGATTTTCTTGAAGCAGTTGTCGATAAGAAAGTTGGGGTCGAGCAAGAGTTTGGGAAACGACTGGATGTACTGGAACAACTCGATCTGGTCGGGCTCGGCGCCCGCCGAGCGGCGGGCGGGAAACTGCGGCAGGTCCCAGCACATTTTGCACACGGTGAGCGCCGTGCGGAAGATGGTCTTGGAGCCCTCGTACCATAAAATGTCCCATATGCGGAGGGTGGTTTCGATGGGCAAGATGCCGACAAACACCGCCATGAACCACGACGACGTGACGAGCGTCACCGGCGGAAGGCGGGCCAAGAGGCGGTCGGCGTCGATGGCGTCGCCCTCGAACGTCTTGCCGACCACCAGCCAGAGCTGGGGAATGTATTCCTGGACACAGAGCATAAGCACGCCCTGGTCGGTGTGCACGCCCTCGAGGTTGGCGGCGTGGACCTTGGGAAGAATGCGTTCGGTCAAGATGACAAGCATCCAGAAAGCGTGTTCCTCGTCCATAAAGAGGAGGAGGAGCCCGGCGATAAAGTTGAGCGACTGGCAGTAGCCGATCTGGGGCTGGTGGTGGGCGAAGGCCGTGAGCACGCGGCGGAGCGCCGAGATTTTGGCGGGCTCGCCGGCGCCGGTGCTGGCAAAGTGGATGTTGTCGGGAAACGTGCGGTAGAGATCGCGTTCGATGACGTCGGACTCTTTGGACGTGGTGGTGGCGGTGGCACGCACCACCTGGCGGTAGACGTCGGGGTTCTTGTGGAGGCGTTCGTGGCCGCCGGCGTAGAAGAACCACGCGTGGCCGCGCCATTCGGCGGGAATGCCTTTGCGGACAAAGCGTTTGACTTTATCGCTTTTGGGCGGGAAGCGGACGGGCGCGGCGGTGGTGAGGCCGTTGGCGGCGAGGAGCGCGTGCCATTTGTGCTGGCGGCGGCGGGCGTAGTGGGAGTATTCGTGGTGCCAGTCGTTGTATTGTTGGAGGGAGATGCTGGGGGAGGATTTGCGGAAGCCGTAGCGGTCCGTTGCTGCACCAGCGAGCGTAGCGAGCGGTGCAGCGGCAGCATCAGCAGCAGCGGGCAGCAGCGGCGTAGCGACACCAGCGGGCGTAGCGGCAGCACCGGACGGTATTGTAGCGGACGACGGTGGCGCGGCACCGGGCGCAGCGAGCGACGGCACCGCGGGCGTTGTAGCGGACGGTGTCGCTGCCAGCGACGTTGTCACTGGCAGTGTCGGCAGTGTCGGCAGTGTCGGCGACGTTGTCGACAGCAGCGGCAGCATCACATTTTCATACATCTCCAACAACGAATAACTATCCAGCTCATATCTCGTGTGCATAACCACAGAAAAACAACATGTACTGGAAAAGTACGTGGTGGAAAGGCGAGCCGTACGCACTGTGTCGTGCGCTCGCGCTAGGCGACGGGATGCTCGTGTCGCACGACCTCGCGGCACCGGTGCAGCTCGTGGCGAGCGGCGTGTATCGCCAGGTGTGCTACGAGGACACGGTGCCGATGCTCAACACGAACTTGGGGCTTGTGGTGGACCAGTTTCTGCGGCCGCTTCCCGTTGTCGAGGCGCTGTGGCGAGAGTTCACTCGCGACAGTCTGCGCGGGTCGTTTGCGTACAGCGTGGTGTCCATCATCTATCTGATAGCGGTGCTGGCGGTGATCACCTGGTTCTTGACGATCTTTGTGCTCACCAACTACACCATCAAGCCGCTGGCGCTTCTCAAGGCGCTGACGGCGTTGCTGCTGGTGTACATGTTGGTGGTGGTGATCAAGGCCATCGTCACGCTCCATGTGCAGCAGCGGGCGGGCTACCTCCACGGCGCCATGTTGTTGGACCACATCAACGACAGTCTCTACATCAACATCGTGGACATGGTGGTGGTGGTGCTTCTCCAGATCAACCAGGTCCAGGTGGTGATGCGCATCTTTTCTCGCCAGAAGGACAAGAGAACAGCGTTGTTTGTCGGCGTGGTGGCCACCATGGCGTCGCAGACCATCTGGGGCGTCACCAAGTTCCACACGTTTGCGGCGCTGGACGAGGCCGGCGATATCTTGCCGGCATTCATCTACTTGGTGCGTATCGTCATGGGCCTTTCGTACGCCGCCATCTTGTCGGTGTACATGGTGCTGAAACTCGCGCATGTCGCCGCCAACCGCGGCATCTGGTTGTTGACGGCGCTCACCGTGGTGTTGATCTACACGCCCGTGGCGTTTTTTGTTGCCGATATCTCCAACGCGTTTGTCTACGAGTTGTCGGAAGTGTTTAATGTTGTTTCGTACGTGGTGTGCGTGGTGCTTCCGTGGGAATGGTGCAACAAGTTCAATGTTATCTTGAGAGCTAGAGAGAAGGAGGGGGTTTTGGGCAGAAAGTTTTATGAAGATGAGTTGTATGAATATGATCGGTTGGAGTTGTTCCAGGACGACGACGCTCCGCACCGCCCGCACCGCCCGCACCCGCACCGGCGCTGGCGAGGGTTGGATGTGGCCAAGCAGACGTTTTTGGCGTTGACTGATGAGATTATTGCCGCGGCGTTTGCCATTCCGCGGGCGACGAGTGTGGACGCCGACGCCGCCGACACCTCGCGCAGCGATGGTGGCGCGCGTGGCGGCGAAAATAGCGACGCGCGCGAAATTAGCGACGAAATTAGTGAAATTACCGACGATACCGACGAAATTGGTGGTACCGGCGCGCGCGACGGTAGCGACGCTCCGCGCGCTACCTCTCGCCACGTCTTTGTCTACTCCGCCACCAAAGTCCACCTCTAACCATGGCCCTTCGTCGCAATCTCCAAACACGCGTCCTCGTAGCCCGGAATATGCACATACTCCACGCCTTTCTCCGCCAACGTAGACGCCCCCGTATTGTTCTTAATAAACGTGTCTGGTTCCTTGACCCCCACAAACACCGTGCGGATGCCCGCGTCCAACACCCGCTGCACACACGGCACGTTGCCGCTGAGGCGCGCCAGACACGGCTCCATCGTGGTGTACAACTCGGCGCCGCGCGGCACCGCGTCGTGGTGCGCCAAGTACTTGGCGAGCGCACACTGCTCGGCGTGGGTGTTCCCCCCGAGCTCGCGCGAGTGGCCGGTAGCGAGGACCGCGCCGCGGTGCACGAGCACCGCGCCGACGTTGTACTGCGTGGCGGTGTCGCTACACTTGTGGGCCTCGGCGAGCGCCCGCGCCATGAACCCGCGGTGCGGCGCCACCGCCCACTCGGGGTACGCTGTTTCGTAGCACCAGCTGCGGTCGGCGGCGGCGTACTTGTGCGCGTGCAAGAACAAGTCGAGCTCGTGGGGGCCCGGGTCGGTGTAGAGCGGCGCGCCCGACACCGCACACACCGCGTCGGTGAGCACCTCGCCCGCGACGTCGCGGTGGAACCACAGCTGCGCCGGCGTGTCTTTGCCGATGCGGTCCAACCGCGCCACGATCTCGGCGTAGTCGCCGGCGTAGTTGGCGCCAAGATCATCGCCCCACACCCACTCGTTGGCGTAGATGGGGTCGTTGGCGATGGGGTGCCCGAGCAGCTGGAGATGCACGCGGATCTGGTGCGTGCGGCCGGTCTGCGGCCGACACTTGACGATGGACGTGTGGGACACGGGGTCGTACGACACGCGCACAAAGTGGGTTTCCGCCGGTTTGCCGGCGGGATCGACCACGTTGAGGCCGTGTTTCGGCGAGCGTGTGGCGAGCGGCCGTGCCACCGTGACGTCGTCGGCAGGAAACTCGCCCTTGACGCGCGCAAGGTACTCTTTGGTGACGCTGCGGTCGCGGATCTGCTGGGTCATGTGCGCCGCGCCTTTCGCCGTCTTGCCGAGAAACATGAGGCCGCTGGTCAACCGATCCAAACGGTTGCATGGATGCACGACACGGCCAAGCTCGTGCTGGAAGATTTTCGTGATGGAGTTGAACCGGTAGCGGCCCGCAGGATGCACCGGCACGCCGGCCGGCTTGTCGATGGCGATGATGTCGTCGTCCTCGTGCACGATGACGATGGGGCGTGCGCTCACGGGCGGCTCGCGGCGGTAGCACCGGTGCGCGATGAGATCGCCGTTGCGCACCACCGTGTCGAGCCGCGCGGGCTGCCGGTTGAGCGTCACCTCGCCGTTGGCGATGCATTTTTCATAGTACTCTTTGGTCCGGTCCCGAAACTCATCGACAAATATATCTAAAAGGGTGCGGTCGCGCCACCGCATTTTACAGTACGTGAGATACGTAAAGTAGTACGGATGCACGCGCCGGAGCGCGCCGTCGATGATGTAGCGCGCGCCTTCGGTCTCTTCTTCATGGATGGTCTTGGTCTCGCCTAGCGACTTGTCGGCGCGGGACTCGCCGCCCATCTGTTCGTATGCCGTGAGCGTGGTCTTGTCGATGTCTTGCTGCCGCATACGGAACCCACGCGCATCGCGCACGATGGCCAGTGTTGGTGGCAGCACGGGACGTTTGATGCTCATGGCTCGGTACATGATTGATTTTCACTGGCAGATGAATATCAATATGTGCGAATGTCGCGATGTGAATATGTCGCGAATGTCGCAAGATGAATATGAATATGTCGCGAATATCGCGTGGTGGTTGCGATTTATCAGCAGTCATTATTTGTGCTACTGATCAGTAATGTCACAATTCTGTTCTTATTGTCGCTGTTTGTTATTTGTGATATTGTAGGCAAGTGTTAGTCGGTGGTTATTGTTGCTATTTGTTATTTGTGCTATTTTGTAATTTTTGCAATTATCACTATTTTTGCACTTATCGCTATTGTCACTACTTGTGGGCTATCGCTATCTTCTCAGTCTATCGCTATTAACAGTCTGTCTCTAATGTCCCCATTTTCAGTAGCTGTCGCTATTTTAGTTTTCTTGTCGCTATTTGTCGCTATTTAGTAGTCTGTCGCTATTTCGCTATTTTCGCTATTGTCAGTAACTATCATTATTTAGTGAATCTGTTGGTTTCGCTACTATCGCTATTTTCAGTCTGTCGCTATTGTCACTACTTGTGGGTTATCGCTATTTTCAGTAACTATCTATTGTCGCTATTTTATCAATCTGTCAGTATTTATGGGACCTGTCGCTATTAACAGTCTATCGTTATTAACAGTCTGTCGCTATCGTGCCAGTAATTCTCGCTATCTTGTCTCTAGTTGTCGCTAATATCGCCATTGTCGCTATTTATCAGTAATTGTCACTATTTTATCAGTATTAATGCAAATTGTCGCTATTTTCAAGCCTGTCACTGTTTTGTCGCTATTGTCGCTACTATTGCTACAAGTTGTCGCTATTGTCTCTATTTGTCGCTAATTGTCGCTATCTTGTCGCTATTGTCTCTATTTGTCGTCATTGTCTCTCACAACAATCCCTGTTTCTTTAAATCCACGTAATCCTGCTGCGACATCACATTACCGTCGCCATCCTCAACCTCCACCGCCATCGCACGCTCAGCAGCGGTGTTCTGGCGCTGGCGCCGGAGCTGCTGCGCCAACGCCTGCGCCTCGGCCACCAGCACAATACTCCGAAACATCCCCGCGTCCTCCGCCACAATCCCAAGACACCGAAGTCCCTGCTGGTGCTGCGCCGTGCCGAAATGCCGCTCAAACTGCACGCGGCCGCGGTAGCTGGCGTTGCCGCAGATCTCGCACGTGTACCGCTTGTGGAGGCCCTGGAGCTTGTAGAGCCAGAACGGGATCGGCGTGCCGTCGGCGCCGAGCGGAAGACTCCGTGACTCGTCGGCCGACGAGTGTGTTTCCGAGTCCGACCCCGAATCCGACGATATCTGTGCCTCAAGCATCGATTCACGCAGCGTCATTGCTGCCTGGCGTGAGGCCGCGGCGATGGTGGCTTCAAAGTACGGCGCAAGATGGGCAAGTACTTGGTTGTGGTTTGGCGTAACCTTCAGCACGCGCGACGTACGTTTCAGCACGCCTGCATTTGCTCGGTCTTTTTCTCGTTTCTGGTGTTTCTTTCCCTGTAGATGCCCGCTGTAGACACTGGGCTTGAACGACTTGTCGCAAGCGTCGCAGTAGACGTCGTCGTTGGATTCTGTCGCTAATTTCGTTAGTGGCTCGGCGCGCCGCAAAAAGTCCGCCAAGTACGTCGCTAGCGCCGCGCTCGTCACGGTACCGTCGCGCACGCGCACCACGTACTCGGCGTACGACACACGGTCGCTGGCGGCATACTCGCGGTGGAACGGGTGGAGATCGAGGGTGCGGCCGTCGTGCTCTGCTGCCAGGAACACCGTGGCGAGATCGAGATGGGCGGCCGCGGCACTGAGCACACGGCGCCGTTTCGCGGTGTGGTGCAGCGAGAACGCCTTGTAGAGCAGCGCCATGGCGACGGGCGCAGCGTGCGGTGGCCGCCGCCGGATCTCGTCGAACAACGTGTCAAAGTCCGCTAGCGTTGCGGGCCGTTTGGCCGCGGGACGCGAGGTAGCGAGCACCGCGGTGGCTCGTTCGTGGTACTGCTGCGCAAAGTACGCGATCTCGTGCTGGACGTAGGGAGACTGTTTGTTTGTAGCCAATCTGTCGCTGAGCGCCTGTTCAATGGTATCCAACTCCTCGAGCGCCTGGCGCTGGGCCTCCATAAACGTCGCCATCGCAAGCAGAGAAAATTCCAGTGCGAAATTATGGACATTGATCTTTTTGTGTGGACGTACAACGCCAACAAACGTACGCCCGACGCCGCGGGATTCGTGCCGCAGCTCTCGGCCGCGTTACCGCCAACCGTCGCTACGATGTATGTGTTTGGGCTCCAGGAGTTGTGTCTGTTGATGGACGGGTGTTTTGCCGCGGCGGCGCACCGCCATTTGCTCGCGTACACCGAGCTTTTTCTCGCGGCGTTGAATGCGCGCTACGCGGCGCTGGCGGTACGTTTCCACACCGTCGGCGTGGGCCATAGCGGCGCCGTGGGCCTCGTGGTGGTGACGCCGTACCCGCTGCGTGTAGCGAGAGCGACGTTTGCGCGCGCCGCGGTGGGCAACGGCGGAACGTCGACCAAGGGCGCGGTGGGCGTGCGGGTGCGCTACACCGACGCGGCGCGCGGGGCCACCGAGCTCTCGCTAGCGTGCGTCCATCTCCCGGCGCACGAGGGCGCGCGGCACTATGCGCGCCGCAACCACGCTCTACTTGCGGCGGTGCGCTCGCTCGACTTTGGCGACGGCTACGGGTTGTTGAAGCCCGCCAGCCACACGTTTCTCTTTGGCGACATGAACTACCGTGCCACGCAGCGGTATCTGTTGGCGAGCAGGGAGACGCATCAGCTTTTGGCGGTGCGGGAAACTGGCGGTGCGGGCGCGCTCTTTTCGCAGTACGACGAGCTTGCGCGTGGCCGTGCGCGCGGCGACGTTTTGCCGGGCTTTAGCGAGGCGCCGGTAACGTTTGCGCCAACGTACAAGTACCATGTCGGGACCGCGATCTACAACCGCAAACGGACGCCCGCGTGGTGCGACCGGATCTTGTTCCAGGACACGTACGACGACGGGCTGGACACGGCGTTGTTTCGTAGCGACACCCACGCGCCCGTTGTTGCTCGCTACGACAGCGTGCCGATGTTCCAGTCGGACCACCAGCCGGTGGTGCTAGAAATCCGCGTGCCGTTCGCGGCGCCGCGCACGATCGTGCTGGCGACGGGCCACCTCCAGACGCTCGCGCGCGCGCGCCCGCTGCGTAGCGACAACGACGACGAAATCCTGGGCCCCACGCAGATCTACGTGCGTCCTACGCCGTACGACTGGTACGCCCAGACCGTGGTGCGGCCGGTGGCAGATACGGGGTTTGGCTACGGGTTGTGGCTCGCCACGACGACGCGCGGCCGTGCGCTCGTGGTATTAATGACGGTGGTGTGGTACTGCATTTATGGCTAAATGTCGCTTCGCTTCGCTATGCTATGTCGCTTCGCTATTTTATTATAGTGGTTATGGTACCTGCAGTCATAACCGTTACAGTAATAAACCATACTATATAAGAAAGCCACCCCAAGCACAAACCGTCGCATCGACAGTTCTTCTACCCACTATCCAGATGAAGTAAATATATTTAACAGGATCAGTTTCTGCAGTCCTTGGAGATATGGCCAGCCTCGCCACAGTTGTAACATGTCTTGGAAATGGTGCCTTCGCTGGCCGCAGGACATTCCTTGGAGATATGGCCGGTCTTGCCACAGGCATAGCACTTGACAACGCCCGCCTGGCAGTCTCTAGCAAAGTGGTTGGGGCCACTGCACTTGTAGCAGGTGGTGGCCTTGGAGAAACGGGCCGGTTTTCTGGCAGGGGCCGCGGCGGAGGAGGAGGCTGGAGCATCGGCACAGTTCTTGGAGATGTGGCCGAACTGACCACACGAGTAGCACTTGGCACCTTGAGCTTGTGTGGGACAGTCCGATTGAACGTGGCCCACGTCGCCGCACGAGTAGCATTGCTTGGACGTGGCCTGTTTGGGCTCGGAACATGCGGTCGATTCGTGGCCGGGCTTGCGGCAGTTGTAGCACAAACGTTCCTGCTGTTCACAGTTCTCGGCCAAGTGGCCCAACTCGCCACACTTGTAACACGTTCTAGGGAATACAGCAGCCATCGTGGTGATTGTACAGTAAAGTAACTTTAGGACAAGATGAAAAATTTTTGTCGCGCCCGAGTTACCCGGTCTCCATCACTTTTCTTTCATGTATCCGTACTTGATATCTCGGGCAGCAGACCCGGTTTTTGGCGTGGCCATCGGCGTGGCGTCGTACTACTTGTATGAGAAACGAACAGGCAGGGCCGCAGGCCATTCGTTGAACGAGTTGGTGGTGAAGAAATGGCGTGCTATTTAGTTAATATATATTGGATGTCTGGAACCGAGTAAGTGCGTCGAGCGCGCAAGCATCGTCCAAGTCTTGTTGGAGGAGAGCGTGGATGGCGGTCCATGTGCGTTGTGTAATCCGTGGGGTTGCTGGTTCGTCCATGGGATCATCATCGTCAGCTTCAACAACGATAGATTCAGCGCTCACCATACAATTCAACACGGTGTTGGGCTCGAGTCCGACCTGGCCAATGGCCGTGGTGTCCAGAAGCACCTTTGATTTCAACATAAGCTTCAAGTTTGCGGGCGATAACCCACGCAACTGCGGCAACGCAGCAACAAGCTCGTTCTTGACGCGGTACACCGTGGCCGATGCCGCCACGCCTCGGAGCAGGTGCACGAACTTGTACGGCGGCCGGAGCGACTTGACCGCGAGATCAACGGTGTCGCGACCCTCCGCCGCGCGCACCGGCATGGCGTACGGAACCCGTGGCAAACTGGGCCCTAACGTCGCTAGCGTGCTGTAGTCGGCGGTGGACTTGAACTGGTCGCTGCCACGCTCGCCAGAGAGCGCCACGAGCTGGAAATACGTCTCGACAAACTGCTGGGACATTGATGGGAACAACTTTTTTGTGCTGCGAACTTTGTTCAATTATCATGGGTTTCTTCTCCAAGTACACGGCGGTGTCTCAGGACGACGGCGCGCCGCTCCCGCCTCCAGCTACCGCCTCCACAAACCCCAATCTGTTCAAAACAAGAATCCAGAAACTCAATCCGTTCCGCTCGCAATCCGTCTACCTCGAAGACGATGCCAACTACGTCAGCCTGGAGCCAGGATACTTTGAGCTTTCGCGCTGGGACCGCATGCTTATCTTTGGCTTGACGTTTGCCGGCTCCATGTCGTGCTACTTGATCTGTTTCTTCTTGTTTCCCGTGTTGTCGCTCAAACCTCGCAAGTTTGCCTTCTTATGGTCGCTCGGCTCCATCTTTTTCCTCGTCAGTTTCGGCGTGTTGCAGGGCTTTCACGCCTACATGCTCCACTTGTTTCTGTCCACACGCCTTGTGTTCACAACAGTCTTTGTTACCTCCATCATCCTCACCTTGATCTCGAGCTTGGCTTGGAAAAGTACCCTTTTGTCCATCATCTTTGCGGCCATCCAGTTGCTCAGCGCAGTATGGTACACCGTCAGCTACTTTCCCATGGGCCAACAGACCCTCAACCTCGCGTCCTCCGTGGCCCGCAGCCAGGTCGACACTTGGATCAACTCGTAGTGTGTCTATATATTAATGACTATATTCTGTTTGGAACTCGTCCAACGAAAGCTGCGCAAACTCCGGAAAGAGCGCCGCCAACCCACTCTCGGCAACCTTGACAACGGCAGGATTGGCTCCGTCGTCCTTCGCAGCGGTCACATGCAACTCCACCACCTTGTCGCCCACGGCACGGTACTTTTGCGTCGTGCCCAAGATCCGGTGCAAGTTCTTGATCGCCTGCATCGCCAACACATACTTGCCTTGACAGAGATACACGCGATAAAGCACCTCCCATGTAACCTGCACGTCCTTGCCGACCTCAAGCAACGGCTGGAAGAGCACATACAACTGCTCAAGCACATCGCCTTCCTCAAGCTCTACCAACATCTTGGCTCCTAAGGGATCGCTATCTTTATCCTCACTCTCAACTCTGGCAATAAGATCTGCTCTCTTCTTGTTCAGCTGCGCCTGCAACTTCTTCTGCTTCTTGTTGTTGTTCTTCTTGAACTTGTGCATCTTCTCCACATCCCCCAGTGCCTTGCTCTGTTTCTGCTCGTACACATCAAAGTACAACTCCGCCATTCCACGCAATACCCGCAAATAAATCGGCGTCCGATGGATCTGGTCCTCCCACTTCAACATCGTCACATAGTCGCGTGGCGTACCACGTCTCATACAGTACGAATGGAAGTCGTACTGATCGTTCTGGTATATCTTGAAGATCTTGACAATCAGCTGGTATCTCTTCAACGATAATCCTTTATAGAGCTCGACACACTCGGCAAGCTCGGACTCCAACGCCTCGTTGGCTTCACTGTCGCCGCCAGTAGCCCGCAACTCGTCCAACTTCTTAGAGTACTCGTGATACAACCGCTTGTACGCCTCGGCACTCTCAACCAACACCCAGTTGTTCTGCATCAAGTGCAAGTCCTTGCATCCGTTCACGGAATTCTCGTCAAGCTTGGTGAACAACAGGATACAGTCAATGGCTTCGTCCACCTTGTTGGCACGCAAAAAGTACTTGGTGGCCTTGGTGTTGATGAACCGGTCCTGGAGATCCAACTTACGGCCGCTGTCCATGACATCGCTGGCATCCTGATACCGACCTTCGTGCTTCAAGATTCTCGCCTTGACCACGTACAATTCTACCAACGTAGGTGCATCGCGCAAGGCATCGTCAATGTACTTGTTGGCGGTGTCCAACTGGTTCAAGTACAAGTAATGCTGAGCCAAAAAGAACTGTGTCCACAACTTGATCGTAGGATTCGATACAAAAGTCGAAACTTCTTGGTTGAAAAAGTCCTCCACAAGTTGTTGGATCACCTCCATCTTCTTGGTGTTCTTGTACAACGGCTTCACATTGACGAATGTGGCAGGAACGCCTCGCTTCAACTGCGACAAGATATATTCCAGAGCCTTTGGCTTGAACTGGGGATGGTCTGCTGGAATAAATGTCAACGGCAAGAACTTGGCGGGGTCCGAACGGGGATAAAACAGGGCCAATTTCTCGTACAACTTGATTCTGACGTCGACCGGCTTGTTCTGCATGTCCAAACATGTTTCTAGCTGATGGTAGTACTGGATGTTGTCGGGGTTTCTCTTCAACAATTGACGGTACAACAACGATGCCTCTTTCAACTTGTCGAGCTGAACGTAGTTGGCTGCCTGGGTTTCCATGTATGCCAACTTGTCTAAGATCTGGTCCTTGTCGGCTTCCAAAGTGATTTGTGCCACCTCAAAGTTACCCGATTCCGAGATAATGGAGTTCTTGTACATCACACATTCACTGTGTTCGTACATGTCTGCGTCGGTCAAGTGTTCCTTGATGATCTTTTCGATTTTGGACAATGTGTTGACGGCACCATTGTAGTCCTTGTTCAAGTGGTGGGCCACCGCAAGCCCCGTCCAGTTGGCACGATATCCTGATTGGTCTTCCAAGTAGAGTTGTCTGGATTCAATCAAGTTCTTATAGTCTCTGATCTGGGTCTGCATGTGGGCCAAATCACGCAAGATCGGTTTGTTCTTGGATCCGTTGTCGTTGGCAGCCTTCAACCATTTGGCAGCCTCGTGGTAGTTCTCGATGGCACGATAGTAGATTCCTGCCAAGTGGTTGACCAAGTTGTCGGTGGGACTTTTCTGGAGCGCTTTCAAGATGTACGGTTCAGCTTCGGTCTTGTCGCCGATGTGGAAGGTGATGCAGCCTTTCAACGCAAGCGATTCGCCGTGGTTCGAGTTCTTTTTCAAGTTGGCATCCACCAACTTGAGTGCTTTCTTGTACTGTTTGGCATCGTACAACTTCAATGCCTCACGGAAATTGGTGTATTCCTTGTTGGCAAACAATGGTGGTGCTTTTTTACTGTACATGGCAGTAAAGATTAATGGTGAGAGAAAAAGGTTGAAATTAAACCGCTTGGTTTTGGCTCGCGCACGACCTCCATACACGGAACCAGTGAACCACATTGTGCCTCCCAACAACAGAAACCAACATAAAATTGACCATTAATTGGTTCAGTATGGTATACTCGAGACTATTGGTCCGTTTAGATACTTGTTTCTACAAAAATACCGCCATTGACGGTTTGTATTGGTGTTATCGCCGTTCACAGGTTGTGAAAAAAGTGTCAAGACCAAATCTGAAGTTTAAGGGCAAAAAAAAAGGTTGCATCTGATAACAAGCTTTGGAGCAATACAACATCGAAGTTTAATTACGTTAGTGTTTACTTAGACGCAAAACGGGTTTAAAATACTTCTTTTGCAGATTTCTTTTATATTTGCCGTCAAAACAGAATAACCCCTCCATTCCATACTGCAACCATGAGCACCATTCCTGGGGAGGTGAACGCTACGGCCGAGAAGAAACGGCTAAGGACAAAAACAGCATGCGACTACTGCCGTAAAAGAAAAAGCAAATGCAACGGTGATTCGCCGTGTCCCAACTGTGTACGGTCAGGAAAGGAATGTACGTATACGGTTGTCCAGAAGGAACGCAAAAAGAGAATCTCCAAGGCTGCCAATGCACAAAACGACTTGTCCAAAATCCTACAAGAAAGCAAAAACTCCACTCCAGGCTCTGTTCAGGGATTAAACGCAAGACTTAGCATCTTGGAAGCGATGCTCTCTCAGCTCACAGGCAAGAAACCGACCAGTATCACTACAACCTCAGTTTCCATGCTGCCAGCGCCTACAAAGATCCAGCCCGCAGAAATCATTACAGACGGTAACACTCTTAAAGATATGTTGGCTCCGTCCAATGGAGTCTGCTCGAATTGCGGGTTGGGTGGCCGTATGATGAGTTATTTCGGTAAGCATTCAATATTCCGGATGTTTTCTGCAAAGAGTATGAACTGGCTCAAGAATTGGTTGAAGGGAAATTCCAACTTAGCCCAACCCTTACTCAAATTCCCTCTGGCTCTCAATGAAGCCATCGATACGTCAAAGGATTCCTTGGGAAACCATCAAGCTTCAGTCGACATTGACATAGTCATGTTCTTTACTGATGAACACAAGGCTTTGGTGTTTGAAATCCTTGAATACTACTACGTCAATACCCAGTTTGCTCAATTCATTTGCAAGGCTGACAAGGTTAGAGAATTGTTCCAGGTTTACTTTTATCGCAAAGAGAACCAGGATTACGAAAAGTTAAACAGCATTTCACTGAGTTCATTCTTGCTCATGAACATTTCAATTGCGCTTTGTCTTTCTAACTCGTGCGAAGTTCAGAATATCGATGAACTGTTCTATCCCACCTTGAGTAAAACACCACAGGAAGAGTTACATGCTTTGAAAGAACAATGTTTTAGAAACGCAACTTATCTTTATGATAAGGTCTCGTTTGTCAACCAAGGTGTAACCAAAATTCAAGCAGTTGCCTTGATGGTAATTTACGTCGAGACTACTTATGTGTGTGACTTCCAGATGAACTATACCTTGGTCACTGCCATGATAAGACTTGCTCAAGATATGGCCTTGGAAAATCTTGATTCATATGCAATTCTCGATGAAGATGAAAAGAACACACGTCGGAACCTCTTGTGGTTCTGTATCTACTTGGACATGGACAGTTGTTATCGGAATGGAAAACCTTCGTTGCTTAACTATGATGATATGAGCACATTGACGGAATTTGATAGCCATTTCATGTCTGTGCCCCTCGACCCATTCAAGGATTCGCTGTACTTGAAGAATTCGTCGTCATTGATTCAACACTGTCTTGAGACAAATCCTGATTACTATTATGCTTATTTCCATTTGATGCTTAATCGACTCAGGTACAAGTCGTATCAGAAATTTTACAGTTCACGAACACGAGTAAAGGATCCCGAAGATTTACTTGTACAGCTTGATGAGCTTAATAATGAGATGCGAAAATTGGCAGATTTGATGGATCCCGAAGTAAGACCGATACTTGATAATGCTATACCTTCCACGAGTTCAGAAAATCCATTCTTTATTGAATTATGTGAATCAGCACCTCCCACTTACTACTATAATCGTTTCATATTCAAAACGATTTACTTTTCCCATCTTGCCAATATCAATAGAACCCCATTCCAAAGAAACATGGATCCAACCGATGTGCGAGTGATACGATTTGGTAATATTTCGTTACAAAGCTCGCGGGCCATATTGCATATGATTTCCACCATTAATACAAGCTCTGTTCCCAAATCAGTGATGACTTGGTTAACCTTTTATCCATTGATCTCATACTGTATTGTGTTATCCAACTTGATGGCCTTCCCAGTTGTTAAAACTACCCATGAAGATTGTATGTTATTGATCAAGGCATCGATGAACTTTTTTAAACGGATGGGTGCTGATGGAACGGAGACGTCTTGGAGATCCATGAGGTTATTGGACAATAAGCAAACAATGCTTGACTTGGTGTCGAGGTTGTTCTTGCGAGTGTTGATAAATGCAATGAATGTCAAAACAGAACATCGTTACTTGGAAGAAGTGCCTGGGTTGCAGGAACATCTCGATGCCTGTCAAAACATATACCCCGAGCTTTTCAAAACAGAAGATGGTGAAGAAACAACGCCAAACATGGATTTCTGGAAAATCGAGATTGACAAATATGCTGCGTGTGGATCCTCAATTGGATCCGAATCAAGTATATATTCTCCAGAAACCGACTTTTCTGGATCCAATGGAGATTTATCTTTGAATGACTTTTTGAAGACTCCACCGGAATCATTTAATTTTGGAGAGTTTAATGAAGAAGCAATTTCGTCTCTTTTGCTTTCACAAATGTCAGGAACAATACCAATATTTGACGATCAAGCCACCGCAGGTTTCTTCACGGACAACGTACAAGAATTGGGATTTTAAATGGAAGATATTCAGTCTGAATACCATGAATTAGGGTGGTATAGGAGTTCGGCAGGAACCGAAGGGGACATATTATATACAGTCTACATACATTACGAAATGAGAAACAAAGTTTAGGAAATCATTTTTATAATTTGCAGTGCTGCTTTTGCCACATAGTTTAAAAAAGGTAGAAAGCTTTCTAGTTTATGTTAGTGAGGGAATGTCCATTTTACTGCCAAGAGATATATAACATCAATTTTATTTGAAATTTTTTCAAGCCTTTTGAACAACCGTTGAAAAAGAATGCTGATGGACCGTGAATCTGATTCGGATTCAGTGTCAAAGAAAAGAATCAAAATTGCCTGTGATTTGTGTCGTAAACGCAAAATCAAATGTGATGGCGGTTATCCATGCAACAATTGTGGCACGTCCAAACAGGCCTCATGTCACTATGAAGAACGACCCGTTAAAGAGAACAAGAAGAAACATCTGCTGTCCAAGAAATATACTACTTCTAAAACGGTTGATTTCCTCACTGACCGATTGAATACTCTTGAAAACGCTGTTTTGAAACTCACCGAAACCATTAGTCAACATACAACCAAACAACATTCGCCCGCTGCCCTTGCTCCATCGACAAGCGACAGCCTGAAAAACAGTCCGTATCCTATTGGATATCCGAACGGTAATATTCCGATCATAAAGACATCCCATCAATCGTCCCGAGTAACTGAAAGCAACAAAAAAGTAGATCTGGTCTTCAACAACAATGGAACAATCAGTTTCCCATCGTACCATCGTATATCAAAAAAGGACTCGAGTGAGACTTTTGATGATGAGACCAGCTCTGAAGAATCAGAATCGGAATCGAACTCACTAAATGCCACATCTGCAGCTAATCCAAAGGCCCAACGCAAGGGAACCGTTGACCAATTTTTTGGCACCCATTCAACCATCTGTATCTTTTCAGACAAGTCTCTTAACTGGATCGAAAATGCAATCCAGCCCAACGGAGAAGAATACATCACACCCGTAAGAAGAATGCGACTAGTCTTCTTACAGAGATTAAGACCCTTTATAATGAAATGGGTAGATCCGCCGTTGATTGATGCGGCAAAGAAGAAAATGATGCTTGAACATCCGTTCCCAGAAGATTCAGGCACAGTCTTTGATTTGATGGACAATTACTATTGCAATATCCAGTTAACTTCCAAGCTTGTTTCGTATGAAGAAATGAGATCGATGTTTGTGAAATACTACAATTCAAGAGCTTCCGGTAAGAAAGTCAAGTTTAAATTGGCCGAATTCCTCACCATGACTGTGGGTATTTTGTTGAGCATAACGTCTAAACTAGAAAAAGATGAATCGAAACATCCTACGCCACGTCCAGTATCCAACAGTAACACTCCAACGGAGTACACTCTGTCTCGTATAATGTCCCATTCAGAACTTGTTGCATGGATAAGTGAGCTTATTGATAATATTGTATTTTACTACAGCCGTATATCGGTATTTGGAGACGGAATTGAAAATGTTGAGGCACTTTTAATGCTTATTATCTTTATCGAAACCTCCTCAGTGCCATCATCCATGTCGTACATTATGTCGTCGGTAGCGATAAGATTTGCCCAGGAAATGGGTTTGCATCGAGCGGAAACATATCTGCATCTACCCAAGGAAGTACAGTTCAAACGTAAATCTCTTTGGTGGTTTTGTCAGTACTTTGATATGGAGATATGTTTCCGGGTAGGGAAGCCACCGTTGATCAACGGGTCCGATGTTACCATCGGTACAAACAGCGATCTCGTAGCTAGTTGCATCGACATGGATTCAGATTGTCGGTCCTACAAAGCCAATCCCAGCAGTCCATGTACGCAACAGATGAAGGATGCACGGTCTCCGTTGCTATATCATGTCTGTTTTTTTATGTTGAACAAGATACGAGTCAGGTCATACAATGAATTGTTCGTGGCATCGGTCAAGACACAGTCATATGAAGCCATACTCAAGACATTGGAGTCGTTGAACCAAGAAATGTTTGACTTAACCACCTCATTCCCATTGGAACACAAGCCGAGATTTTGGCACGATCCCAAGTTCAGCTATGTGGACGTGGATTTGGCACCAGAGCAACGAGAAGCGATCATAGGAGTCCAATTGACGTATTTTCTACAGCTTACACTTACGAACCGGCTTCCGTTTATTGTTGGGTATCCCGAGCATGATGAAGATGCCGAGAGAAGTATTGGGTTCCGGAAGTTATCTATGGATGCTGCTCGGACTGTCCTACACATTGTACGGCAATTACCTCGAGGACTGACAAATGCGTGTTTCTATAATTGGGTCACATTCTTTCCGCTTTCAGCATTTTTTAGTATTTCCGGTACGATTATGAATCATCCTCAGCTCCCCGAAAATTATAATGACATCAAGCTCTTGGCAGAATTTA
This sequence comes from Teunomyces aglyptinius, assembly GCA_030581575.1. Taxonomy (NCBI): domain Eukaryota; kingdom Fungi; phylum Ascomycota; class Pichiomycetes; order Serinales; family Debaryomycetaceae; genus Teunomyces; species Teunomyces aglyptinius. Next base: position 170,827 of record JAKTTR010000005.1, read on the forward strand.
CTTTTGCCTTTTCGTCGTCGACTCGTTTGGAGTATTATAACTATTCACAACGGGATCTACCGACTGCGGTGTTGCTTACGTTGATGTTAAAGATTGTAACAAGGATATATGAAAGCGAGACAAATGTGGTTGTCAAGGAAATAATTCCGGAATTAGAGAGCCAATTAGAGCTAGCGAGACAACAGATGCCCGAAGTTTTCGCAAAGCAAGAAACAAAAAATAATAGCAAGGATACACATCCTGCACAAAATAGTAATCCGTTTACAGCATCAGACCAATCACAATCGGAGTATCCTGTTTCGACGTCACCGAGTATCAGTGCCAATATTTCTAATATTTTACGGCCAGATAATATTCCGCAAAATGCTGGGAATTTTTCTGCGACGCAATCTTTTCCTAAGCAAGGATCGGCCCACACGGGGACACCAGAATCAAATTTTATGACAGGCACTTCTGAATTGTTAGGCGACAGCATTTACAACGACGATGTCTCGTCGATTCTATACGCCCTGATCAACAGTCTCCCCAATTTCTTCTTTGATAGCAATTTAGGCATCTGAGTATTATGTAGCCTAAATTAAATTAGATTCGATTATATATTATACTTGAAACGAGGATCAATTGAGGCGTGCGTTGTAAACTAGTATTTTATCAAGTAATTCCTGCAAGTGAACCAAAGCGCAAAAAAAAAATTTTTTTTTTGTAATAATCAAAAAATTAAAAAAAAAATTTAAAAAAAAACCTTCTCCCCAACGGCCGCCTTTCTGCTCTCTGTCGTTTGGTTGCTACAGTTTTGTGGGAAGTGATTCATTTCCACATCTAATAATAATCGTGCGCACAAGTACCACAAAATATCAGTGTTACCTAAACCGGCCACTTAGTAAAAATACTCATCTTGCCATCTTAATCACATTGGTCTAAAATTGTGATTAGTGGGGAATTTTTTGTACTAGTTCCAGATTTCTTTTAAGGTTTGAATCTTTTTCGTCTCCAAATTTACATAAAACCATCAAAAAACTGAACACAACACACCTCATCCCCCCCATCCAATAGCAACCTACAACACACGTCTATCTTTATATTGTAATGGAAGACTCCTTACGCAAGCGCAAGCGGGTCTCCAAGGCCTGTAAAAACTGTCGCCGCAAAAAAGTCAAGTGTGATGGCAACTACCCTTGTCTGAACTGCAAACTCAACAATAACGGTGAATGTATCTACCCTTTGGATTCGGAGAAGAAGCCCCGAGCACGGCGCTCCATGAACAAAGACAAGGCTGAACGTCTCATGCTCGTCAACGACCTCCACTTACGTTTGGCCAACGTTGAGACAATGTTGATCAGTCTCACGCGCCATATTACTAAGACAAGTCCGGAGGCCCATGTGTCCACTCCACTTGTGGACGACGACAAGGACACCACCGACACCAGAAGTGACTCGGAAAGCGACGATTCCGATGCAGATATAAACAACTCGGACTATGGCTGTGTATCCACCATCCCGACGCAAGTCCACGATCCAACTGATGTCCGCAACCCAAAGTTGGTCCCACCCGAAACAGCCCCTCCAGTTGACAGTGAACACAAGGAACCGTTTGTAATGAGATACTACAGTGGGTTGCAGTCCGTGCTCCATATATTCTCCGTGAAGGGAATCGCTTGGCTTGCGGAAATCGTGGGACCAGACGATGGTTACTATATCTTACCCATCAAGAACCTCACGGCTTTGTATTATGTTTGTGCTGGTCCTCTTATGAACCTATTTATTGACCAATCACTGAAGACAATCAAGGAAAAACTAGCCCTCTTTCGGGGTCTCTTTGATGAAAAAGAACTAACATTTGGACTTTTGGCCGAGTACAAAGATTTGTACATGGTCTCATACTTGGTTGATTACGACTACATTGTCATGTTATTCAAAAGGTACTACGATAATCCAGAAACTGCCAACTTCAAAAAGAACTTTAATTGCAGCGAATTGATGATTATGAATATCAGTTTATGCTTTTGTATTAGTCATGAATTGGATAGAAGAATGGAAACAAGCTTTCCTGGGGCCACTTGCACTCCGTCGGAATACGTCGCCAAGCTTTCTCTTGAGACTTTGATTTCCCTTCGTTCCAAATACTTTGATAGTATATTGTTCTACTTTGATAAGGTCAAACTCGTTAGCAATGGTGTTAGAACTGTTCAGGCGTTGAGTGTGTTGTGTTTCTACCTTGACACAGTGTGGAATATGGCTAGAATCAACTACTTGTTGTTCTCTATCACCGTACGATATGCCCAGGAAATTGGTTTACACCATTGTGAGTCAAATATTGCTCTTCCACCGGCAGAGAGTACGTTGAGGCGGAAGTTGTGGTTTTTTTGCGAATTCTACGACATTGAACTTTCGTACAAGATTGGAAACCCACCCATCATTAATTATGCGGACGTCTCCTCCTTAACTGACCGTGATCCAGGTAGATTGATGACAGATGAAGTACAGTCAGATTACTTTGCTATCAGGAACTGCAAGGATAGGTTGACACCGGCTCAACAAGCTAGCATTCTTGTAACCAAACCTATTCATACTATGACATCCCAGTTTATGCTTTTATTGAGTCGACTCCGTTCCAAATCCTACTTTGCACTCTTTAGTGAATCAGGACAAGCCAGCTCCATGGAAACTATTTATGACTCGATCAACGATCTCAACTTGGAAACATTGAAGTTGGCCGAAACCATGGAGTATGAGGTCAGACCTCGTTTCTACAACGACCCAGACTTTATTTACAATGATAGAAACAAGATATTTGATCGTGCTTTTTACACAGATTGTGGTCACGAAAACACCATCAATCTTCACTTGAGTTTCTTTCAACACTTGATGACAATAAACAAGATGTCATTCCATCTCGCAAAAGGAGACAATGAGTTGGGTGAGAGACAAAGCCGCTGTTTATCTCTTGCTCTTGATAGTGCCAGAACAATCTTGCATATCAGTAAAAACTTAAATCCTTCTACAATGGCATTCTCCGTGGTGAATTTGTCATTGTTTGCTCCTACAGCAGCATTTTTGGCATTGTTCCGTTATTGTGTTGTAAATCCAACTACGAAGCAAACCCTAGAAGATACAAAATTACTCATTGATGTCTCCACCACATTCTTTGTCACAAATGCAACTAAGCTTGAGAAGTTAAAAAAGATTACAAAGTCCTCAGCGATCAATGTGTTTGGATTTGATCCTGGATGTTTACACAACCATCGTGAATTCTTGTTTGATATAGTCAACAGACTTATGCTCAAGTTGTTGCTTAGGGTTATTCAGAAAGAAAGTGGAGTTGACATACTTCAAAACAATCCATTATTGCAAGAACACCTTGATTGCGAGAAGATTTGTCCAATCATTTACAGATCTAATCCAATGACCATCACTACCAAGAGACAAAATGAGTATCCCGCAAAGGTGCCCAAGAACAATATGATGCATCACACACGTACCCAGTCGGTAATCAATTCAGACATTGACAAGCAGAGTCCTCATACTGCAAGCAATGGTACTTCTTACATGTCAGAACCAAAGTCATCACCCGAGGTGGGAAGTAGCAATGGTACACAGAGCCAAAACCAAAGTGTCATTCAAACGAATTTTGAACCTGTGCAACATAACTACATGCAATTCATACCACCATCGGGTTCCATCTCGAAACTCCCTGCCTCAGGAATATCGACAATCACCAACCAACCTAATTTTAATAACCAATTGGAAGATCAACTCTCCAACGACGGACATATGCAACAGATGCTGGCTTCTATTGGTGAACCAGAGCGAGATTTTCCATTGGCATTCAGCACGAATTTGTGGACTGACTACATCTACGAAGCAGCGCCAATTCCCGATTACTTCCTTCAGGAGGGAGGATTCAACGCATTCATGCAGAATGCTGCTAATTTGGGTGGACATACCCATTCACACGGACATGGGCATGGACATACTCATTCTCAATGAGGTATAGAAATAGGTGGGTTTTAATCTTAATAAAAACATTACATACATTAAAAATGATTATCTGGTACGAATAACACCGGCAGCTATCAAAGTATTGATCTTCTTGCTGATTATAGGATTCTTCATGTGGTCCTGTAAAGCAGCTGGGTTTTCTCTGGCTTGTCCCAAGATTCCTTGCATAACTGGGTCTTGTAAGATGGCCACGATTTCTGGATCTCTTCCAACTCTTTCCATCGTTTGTTCTGGAGTTTCTCCTTCAATGGCCAGGAAACGGTTAGACAATGCTTTGTTGTAGAGTTGGTCAATTTCAGAGATATTCTTTCCTTCACCCAAGGCCAAATCCTTTTCACGAGCGTCATTCAAAGTTTCCAACACTTGAGAGTATTCTTTCATGGCCAATTGGGCATTAGCCTTTCTTATATAGGCTCTAATGAATGATGGATCCTTTTCAATGGCCTTGTTACAGTCTTGAATGGCGTCAGGGAATGATAATAATTTAGCCAAGGCAGCAGCTCTGTTGGAGTATCCTCTAGCATCTTCTGGGGCTCTCTTGATCATTTCTGTGTAGGCCTTGACGGCATTTGGCCAGTCAGATTTAGTGAAGTAATCCTTACCTTCTAATCTGGCAGCTTCAGCCTTTTCTGGGTCAACGTACTCGTTGGCTTCTCTGACCTTGATTTCTCTTTGGGTGGCTCTCAACTTGTTTAATACATCTGGAGTTCTGTGTTCAGTCAAGGACTTGTCAAAGAACTTGACAGCACTCTTCAAATCTTCCTTTTTCAAGTAGGAGTTCCCAATTCTGGCAAAGGACTTGGCAATCAACTTATAGTCGGCTCTCATGTCTCGACCTTCATCGATGGCATTCTCACATGTCTTGATAGCAGCATCAAAGTCACCCTTTTCGTATTCGGCAGCTGCACGGTTGTTCAAGTAAGTGATATCCTTATGGAGGTCCCAGGCCTTGTTGTAAGCAGCAATGGCTTCGTCAAACTTTCTTTGCTTGTACAAAGTGTTACCTTCAGCCTTGGCAGCATCAGCGTCGGCCTTGGAGTCCACTTCAGGTTCAGCTTCAGGTTCAGCATCTTCCATTTCAACATCCTTTGGTTCTTCCTTGGCAGCTGGCTTTGGTTCTGACAGTGGGGTTTGCTTGGCCTCAGGTTTTGGTTCTTCCTTGGAAACAGGTGGAGGAATATCAGGCATGTCCATGTCGATACCCATCAAGGTGGCCATGATAGTCATAAGTCTTTGATCTGAAAGGAACGAAGCAACGTTGGCTTGAGGGTTTTGTTGGATTTGAAGAATCTTTTGTACCAAGACTGGGTCCTTCATCAATTCTGCAGTCTTTGGGTTGTTCTTCAACTTGGTGATCATGTTTGGATCGGAAAAGATGGCACCCAAACCCAAATCTGGTTGAGCATTCTTGGCGGCAATGGCCTTTTCAACGCTTGTAAAACCTTCTTTGGCCATGGCGTTGTTGGCATCCAAATCGAGAGCCTTTTGGTAGTTGGCTCTGGCATCTTCCAAGTTACCCAAACCGAAATGGGCAGCAGCCACACGGTTGTACCCCTTGGCCCAAGAACTGTTGATCTTGACACATTCTTCGGCGTCTTCCAACGCATTCTTGAAGTTCTTTAACGAGGCGTACGTTCCAGAACGGTTGGAGTACAACACATGGTTGGGTTCAGGAGATGCCTCGATGGCCTTAGTAAAGGATTCAATGGCTTGAGGAAACTCCTTAGCAGCAAAGTGCTTGTTACCTTGGCTTTTGTACTCGTCAGCAGACATGGTTGTAGTTGTAGATAAAGTAAAGTGAGATCTGGATTGACTTAAGTATTTTTTCTTTGACAATTGGCTCGCACGCAAAATTTCCAGAAGATTCTTTGCCGATTCTACACTTACTATAGACACAAGTACTACAATCGATTGCTAAAACATTAAAATACACGACGTTTTCCCTTAACTAAATCTCAATGCACTCGGAAATGACCCTGTCCACTAAGTCGAGGGAGTATGCGGGCCCGAACCCGTGACATCTTTCGTGGCCCTTCAATTTCTGCATGACTTCATAAACGTCCACACTCTCAAACTCAAGTTCCAACTCTTCTATTTTGATCTGTAGATAGTCCCACAAAGCACCGATGGCCAATATCTTGCTTCCTGGATGATCAGGAGAGTCATAGACCAGGTACATGCTCTTGGGATTAACTACATGGTTGGTGCCTCCCACAAGACGTTCAATGAAATCATCTTCTGAAGTGGGGAACGAAAACTTCTGGGTGCCCAATTTGTTCGTGGACACACCGCTGGTTTCTGTTCGGTTCGACTTCAACAACTCGTTTTCCACCAGTATAGAAAGGTTCTGTTTCTTGATTGTATCCAATTGGTCACGGAGACTCTGTCTCTCCGATTCGCTCTCCAACAAACGGGCCTCCAACTCCTTCAACTTGGTTTCTTTTCTTTCCCTAAACGCTCTCTGTGCAGCCCTGTTCTGGGCCTTCTTCTTCAATTGTAACTCAGCTTCGTTGAGCTCCGAGTCATCTCTCGCGATCAAAATGGCATCTTGTTCATCCAACAACTGACGTTTTGATTTGGGTTTTCCGATATTGAGTTGCTCCTTCTTAACGCCATGCTTATACCCACCTTCATTGGACGTGGTCAGAGAGTCTGGCGAAAGAAGAACATTGGCATTCAAGTTATTGGGCGACGACCCACTACTGGCAGAGTCGTTGGGGTATTGCATGCCTACCATAGCATAATCTCCAGAAATGGGCATGTGGCCGTTTGAGTCGCTGGATTCCTGATATAACTGAGTGTTATTGAAGCTGGCATAAGGATCTTGTGGGTATAGTTGTTGCTGTTGGCGAGTGCCAGCCATGCTATTCTGTACGTTGTTGAAAGCAGACATGTGTTCTACCTTGAGTTCGATTCCGGGATTCAAAGTATCGTACATGCCGACACTATCAGCGGTCTCTGACCACATATTCTGGGTATGGACGTTATTATGTGCCATATGATAATAATTTATCAAGGAGGTGCGAGTTCAGGATTCTATCCGAGGGAACAAACGGAGTGCTGGTGGGTTGAGTATAACTCGTAATCTATCCTGCTTCGGTTGATGTGGTTAATGATATAACAAGTATAAAACAGAAAAATAAAAGCAGGTTTTTCTGAGTATACGAACAATAAGGATTAGTCTAGTTTCAATATAGTGCTTGAATGGCTTTACTTATTAATTGAGAGTTTCAAGAGAACAAATGACACAAAATTAATAATGACACAAAAATTTTACCGATTGGAGCAAAGTTGTGTGGCATCTACCGTTTTAACTGTTGATCAATTTTTGAGGCTACCGAGAATCTCATGTCTCTAGTCGTTTTGCATCATCTTACAATTAAGCTTTACCTCTCACCACATCCGAAAAGCTTATTAGGAAGACAATGAACATTTCTTTTTCTGATAAGTCTTTTTTGAAGACTCTCTTTGGCTACTTTGGAGTCTAATTTATTCAATAAGGTGGACTCACCTTTGTTCTTCCATTAGGAAGTCTTGTCTGGTTCGAATTTATTTCTTTTTTTTTCTGTGTCCCTTATTCTTTTTCTTGTCTCCTTGTCTTTGTTTTTCTTTGAGGGTCAGCTTTTCCGATTTATTCCTGTATTTATGACCAGTTTACAGTTTGCACTCAACGAGTGGGCATAACATGTAAAATGCTTGCGTGAGGCTCAGACCCTTCAATAACCGACACTAAGCGATGCTAAGCGTCGTGTTAAACTGGATACGTCAATGGCTGCATATTTCCCCTTTTGTAAAACGTCAAATGGTCACCCCAATCTACAATATGGCTTAGCATTAGGTACCAGGACACCTCCCATTCTTCACATCTACCAGACATCGATGGTTCCTTATCTTGGACCCTACAGGGTTTTCACACGGCATTATTGTTTTTGTATACAGTATCACAGAACCAATCACTAACAAGAAATTGGCCAAAAATGACCCAAATTAACCGCTTCTTTGCCCTTATAGGTTACTCCTGGATCACCGGAACATATCCGATTAGCAAAATTGAAAGATATTGGACTTTAACCTAGATTTTCAATCGCCCAGATATTTTACCCCAAGTTGGGGTCAGGATCGCCGTTCAGGCTGCGAAAAAAAATGCATGTGGCCAGATGATTCATGCTAGCTGAATAAAAAGCAGACGAAAATCTGGAGAATAGAAACATTTCCTTTTAAAAAGAGCATATTTGGTCATAATGGAGAAAACTTTGGTTGAAAACTACGAATGTGACAGCCGTAACTCTTCGTCGTTACCAGACAACTACACACCATCTCCACAGAACAGATGGACTCGTATAAAAGACTCTTTTAGGCGGGCTGATGATAACGTACAGACATTTGACTTTTCTGGTCTCAACGACATAGAAAGAGCAAATGCAGCGACGGCAAAAGGTGAACTTCACCGCAAACTTAAAAATAAGCATATTCAAATGATTGCTTTGGGGGGAAGTGTGGGGACTGGTCTTTTGATCGGGTCGGGAGGGGCCTTGCGCACTGGTGGCCCAGCCGCATTATTGATTGCATGGGGATTGGTGGGGACGATGGTTTTCTGTACAGTGCACTCCTTGGGTGAACTATGTGTTGCCTTTCCTGTCAACGGGGCCTTTTCAACATACGCTACTAAATTTGTTGACTCGTCATGGGGGTTTGCAGTTGGTTGGAATTACGCTTTGATGTGGTTGATCGTCTTACCGTTGGAATTGGTGGCAGCAGCAATGTGTATCAAGTACTGGAACTCGTCCATCAACCCACTGGCTTGGGTGGCCATATTTTACCTCTTCATATTGGGTATTAATATGATGGATGTCAAAGGGTACGGAGAAGCTGAATTCTTCTTAACAATTTTCAAAGTGATTGCCATTGTTGGCTTTATCATTCTTGGTGTTGTCTTGGTTTGCGGTGGTGGTCCCACCCACGAATTTATTGGGAACAGATACTGGAAATCACCTGGTGCTTTTGCCAATGGCTTCAAAGGTGTCGCAACCACATTCGTCACAGCCTCTTACTCGCTTGCAGGTAGTGAAATGGTTGGTTTAGCAAGTGCTGAAGTGGACAATCCCCGTAAGGTGTTACCCAAGGCCATCAGACAAGTTTTTTGGAGAATCTTTTTGTTCTACTTCTTATCTCTCACCTTTATTGGATTGTTGGTCCCTTCAAACTCTCCAGAATTGTTGGGTGCTACAGGCAACTCTGCTTCTCCATTTGTCATTGCTATCAAGAATGGAGGTATCAAGGCATTACCATCTATCTTTAATGCTGCCATTCTTATTTCAGTGATCTCTGTTGGGAACTCGGCTGTATACGGCTGTTCTCGTACCATTCAAAGTTTAGGGGCCCAGGGTTTAGGACCAGAAATTCTTGCCTATGTTGACAGAAAGGGTAGACCTTTAGCCGGTTTGGTCGTATCCTTCTTTTTTGGTTTGTTGTGCTTTCTCTCTGCTTACGAGAACCAAGGCGAAGTGTTTGCATGGCTTCTTAGTATTTCAGGTATGGCGACGATTTTTTCATGGTTCAATATTGGTCTTTGTCATATTAGATTCAGAATGGCATTAAAGGTCCAAAACAGATCTACTGATGAACTTGCCTTTACAGCCACCACTGGTATTTGGGGATCCTTGTACTCCATGGCTCTTCTCTTACTTGTCTTGGGTGTCCAATTCTGGACAGCTTTGTTTCCTTTGGGCAAAAAGACAGCAGATGCCGAAAACTTTTTCAAGAACTACCTTGGTGCAGTTGTTATTGCCGTCTTCTACATTGGTCACAAACTTTTCACCCGTAACTGGAGAATTTACATCGCTTTGAAGGATATTGACTTGGTTACAGGAAGGAGGGTAACCGACGTTGAAGATCTTAAAGCTGAGATCGAAACTGAACATGTATTACTGATGTCGAAGCCGATTTACGTAAGAATTTGGAGATACTTTTTTTAAACATCTATAAATGCTATGATCTTGATATGTAAGTTCGACATATTGCATCGCTGTAATTAAGTCATTACTACGTAGCTGCAACAGGTATAGGGTTAGTATTTTTCAGTCTTTTCTTATTGTCTGCTTTTAATGTTTTCTTGCGCTTTGCGGTTTTCACTGGTCTTGTTTCACCTTCAATGTACACATCACTTGGAAGATCGTATAATTTAACATTCTTGATCTGTATGTGGTGAATCTTCTCATTAAATGGTTGCCAACTTTTACAAATTCCAAAAAAATCTGAACATGGAACTTGAATGTCTAACTTCTTCTCGCCGTCCTTCTGCAAATCAACTTTCAATCCAATAAACAATTTGGTTAAGTGTAATTCTTTATGAGTTTTAGCTAGCTCCTCTTTGCTTTCCGAATCCTTGCTTGGAATATTTGCACAAACTTCATCTCCTTTGATAGTTCCATAAGAATTGATCACTTCTTGTACTTGAGTTTCATCTTTGCAGTAGTAACCACTGTCAAATGATTTCACATATGGGTGTGCCAATTCAACTCCTTCGACTAATTCTAGTTTCTGAACAAGTAGTCTTAGTTTACTTTCAACCATTCCGCTGTATTGTATATGCTCCTGATATGTTGATTCAGTAGCAGCAACTATGCACAAGTAAAACTTGTATTTGAAGAAGAAATCATGTCTCTCTAGGAGGTTTGACCATGATTTTTTTCCAGCATTTACATCATTCATTATATCAATTCCTCTTTTAAATTCGTCCAAAATAATCTTTTGTGTGGAAGCAGTAATATTATGAGTTGCGCACATAGATGGATAAGCGGGTGTAATAACAGGCATCCTATGTTGTCTATCATGTGGGTATAGCCTTGGATTCCATACTCTTACCTGTAAAGGACCGTCCTCGATTTGCTTAAGCAAGACGGGTTGTGGCCAACTCCATTGAGAGTATATATGAAAGAACTTTTCAATAATAACAGCACTTACCGCATTTGGGTATAACTGACAGATACGAGCTACTAACATCGCCCATGCCACACCACCGGGGAATCCATAAACGTTGGCGTAAATAGCACGTTGCTGTGCCCACATTTTTATGCATCGCAATGCATGCTTGAAAACGGTGGTCTTTGGAACTAATGTTAATATCTCATCAGTAACACGTGTACCATTCAAAGCCCGTAATTCCTTTTCATCAATATTTCTCAAGAGGTTTTTATCCTCCAATGTAAGGTCTTTAGGGACTCTGGGAATATCCAAGCGGGCAAAAATCAAGTCAATGGAAATCCCACTAAAGACAAGAGTGATGATTGGGACAAATGCATCTGGAACAGCAGTCATTTCTTCTAACTCGGGTCTTTTATTGAGTAACTGCGTAAAGACATCAAAAAAATCATTCCTGTTAACATGTTTTGGAGCGACTACCAATGTATCAATATCAGACCCTGGACCGTAAACTCCCAAACGATACGATCCGTAAACAAAAATTTTGCCACCGGCATCCTTGGCCAATCCTTCTGACATATTTTTGCTAATTGAGACCTTGTATACAAATTCCTCAGTCAACTCTTGGAGTACGTTTAGCACCTCTACTCTTCTCTTGGTGGCTGCCTCACTCTCAAACGAGCCCTTCGTTTTTAATTCCTTGATCAATGAATCATTTAATTCATTTTCTTTGGGAGTGGGATTTGCTGTGGATATTGGTGGAGTGACACCATATGTTTGACCATTCATGCCTGTTAAAGTATCAATTGTGGGTCTTTTTTCGCTCACAGTACCTGAGGAGTTTTAAATTAATTACCCGGCCTGCGTCACAAATTATTGCTCGCGATAAACAGTGCTCTAAAATCCTGTTTCAAAGATCATTTTTATTACTTAATTGCCAACTAAGCCAGTTTGAATACATTTCAAGAATTGCTAATTGTATTAAACTGTGAGTCACATACTTATTGGATATTAGGGTGTCTTTATTGTCAGCAATTGTTCAAATACTAAGAATTTGTTAGTTCTGCTTCGCCTCTTTTGCCTGACCGCCTAGAACAACAGTTGTCAGTAATGGGATTAACTTCTAAACTTGAGAAACTCAAGTTGAAGGGATCAAATGATCACGATCATGATCATGACGATAATAATACATCAGCAATAGAAGCAGCTGAGTCTTCAAATGAAAACTCGGATGACATTGACGAGATTGACAACGAGGGTCAATCAATTTTGATGGGAATCATAACTCAATTGAAACCCGGATGCGATCTAACAAAGATTACTTTGCCTACATTTATATTGGAAAAGAAGTCAATGTTAGAAAGAATCACCAACTTCTTCCAAATTCCTGAATTGCTCTTGGAGGCAAACCTCGAAAATGATGACTTACAAAGATTTCTCCTAATGCTCAAATGGTATTTGGCAAGTTGGCATATTGCTCCCAAGGCTGTTAAGAAACCCTTGAACCCAATTTTGGGTGAAATATTCACATGTTATTGGGATGACTTGGGTTCAAATAATTCAGCATATTATGTATCTGAGCAAACATCTCATCATCCCCCAAAATCTTCATACTTTTACTTGGTGCCAGAGCAAAAAATCAAGGTTGATGGTGTGGTGATTCCTAAATCTAAGTTCTTAGGTAACTCGTCTGCAGCAATAATGGAAGGTTGGGCACATGTTACATTGGGAAACAGAGATGATGAACAATACATAATGAACCAACCAAATATTTACGTTAGAGGTATTTTGTTTGGTAAGCTAAAGACAGAATTGGGGGATCATATGTATGTGAAGTGTCCCAAGACTGGATTTGAAGCAGATATTGAGTTTAAGACAAAGGGAATGTGGGGTGGTACTTATGATGCTATTAATGGTATAGTCAAGAATACCAAAACAGGAGAAGAACTTTATCATATAAGTGGTAAGTGGAATGAAATCATGGATATCAAGAATGTTAAGACTGGAAAGAAAGAAGTATTTTATGACACATTCAAGTCGAGTCATAAGAAGCCAAAGGTTAGACCACTTGACGAACAGTATGAATATGAGTCTAGAAAACTTTGGAAGGCAACCATAGATGGCTTAAATAAGAGAGACCATACTATTGCAACAGATGAGAAGTTCAAGGTTGAAAATGAGCAACGGTTGAACGCGAAAAAGAGATTGGAGGATGGTGTTGAATTTCATCCAAAATTGTTCAGGCCAGTGAAGCCTCAGGAGGTTGAGTTACAAGATTTAGAATATGTGGTTTACAAGAATTTTGATTTGCTGGATGACACTGAAACTTTGAGGAATCACATACTTGAAGTGGCCCCGATTTTGCCTGGACAGAAGGTGGACACCCGATTTGAGATCCCAGCATTCAAGAAACATGATGCTGTTTAATATACTACATTATGATAATATTTGCAATTTACAGATGCTTTTTTTATTCTTTATTTAACTGTTGTTTTTGATTGTTTCTAAAAACATAAATAGACGTCTTTTCTAGAATTAATGATTCGTACTGTACATAATTTTTGAACATTTGTTGTTCTGGTGAAAAGAATTCATTGATTTGCTAGCAATAACAGAGTAAAAATCGGGCAACACTCAGAATGGGAAACATAGGAGAGGGGGCATTACTCGATACAATTAACTCACCTGAGTTCAGCTCCTTAGAATGCATCGATTTATTGAAGACTCATACGAGTAACATAGGAATTCACCATATACTCGTCAAGAGACTACGCAAATTTCCCTATGATGAATTGGAGTTTTATATTCCTCAGTTTGTACAGTTGTTGGTCGTATTTGAAACTGATTCTATGGCTTTGGAAGATTTTTTGATTGAATATTGTACAAAATACCCACACTTTAGTTTGATTGTATTCTGGAATCTCCAAGCGTATGTTTTTGAACTACGAAATGACCCAGAATCTTATTCATTTCAAATTGTTAGGGGTTTTATAAACAAGCTTCAAAATATTTTGTTTAGCTTTGATGTTGGCTACGGATCTGTACAAGAATTCAGAGAGAATTTACAACCCGCCTTATTGCTTTGTGCGGCAGTATCTACGTCGTTCGCTGTGCCTGGACTTCATGAGTATCTAAATCCATTGGTAAAATCTCAGGGTAAACAACAAAAGTCATTTGTTTTCAAACTAGCAAATTTTCAAAAAGCGTTAACTAAAAACTTGACGCTTAAAAACCTGAAATTGTCTTTGGATGCATCTGGGATTTCAGTCTCTGATGATGAGACAGTTTCCCGTCCTCCTTTTGACACACATCAGAGATCTGCATCTGTTCCTCGAGTCACAGCAAGAAAAAACAGCCTGCACCTTCTGTCTGATGACTCTGACCTTTACACAACTGATGATGATGAGAAAGTTTTATCTGAGACAGCTCCTGAGGTTACTGCCCAAAGAATTGGTGAAAAATCACGCATTCAGCATGCTAAGTATCACGAATTGGAAGATAAAATACAGGTAAACACTGTGATTAGGTCTAAAAAAAGTTTGAAGAACTTGAAAACCCATAAATCCCAGAATTTCTTCAGCAAACAAAACCATGAAAATAATATTTCAAGCTCTGATTACTCTCAATCATTGCCTGATCTATCTAAGATGGATGACAAAGCTGCTGATAGTTACGTTTCAGCTATTCAATCGGAAGCCTCTTTGGTTATGCCTAAAATTGATAACATACAAAGAAGCCAATCACAGCATTTGAGAAAACTGAATTCCCCATCATATGAAGAATTATTAAAAATATTGCAAGTTAATTACGCTAAGAAAGAAACCAAGTTCATTATGTCGTTGCAAAATATTTCATTGAGATTATCACAAGTCCCCAAAGAGGCAAGGTTGTCTGCATTGAGAGCAGAATTATCGATTATTAATGATACTTTGTTGCCATCTGAGATTGATGTTCCTCAGTTACTTCCCATTACAAGCAATAAAAATAAGAAGTATCATAAAATATTGAAATTGAGTATAAATGAAGCATGTGTGTTGAATTCTGCAGAAAGAGTTCCATTTTTACTTTTAGTTGAATACCTCAGTGATGAATTTGACTTTAATCCTTTTACTGAATACAATCAGAATATTATTGATTCAAAAAATACAAACGACAAAGCAAAGGGAAAAGTTGTTATAGAAGCATTAAGCTCAGAAGTAAAATCCCCATCCAGTCTTAGAACAAGTTTTGACAGAACTGAAATAGTCACACCGCAACTAGATCAAGAGGCAGATCTTAGTGATATACCAATGGTTTCGCAAAGGAGCTCGAGTCATGACTTAGGCAAAGTTAGACATAACGAAAATCCACTTAGTCCAGGAAAAAGCGCAGAAGGTATTGAGAGTCTTCCAGTAACTCCATTATTATCAAATCCAATAAACGATTCTTCGACCAAAGCACTTGCTGATCAAATGAGAATCGCATCTGTTATGCTACAGCAATTGGAGAGCTCTGGCAAGTCCAACACAGAACAATCTGCTGCCATCAAAAACCGTATTATTGAGTCAATGATATCTTTGCAAGATCAATTTGATTCTATTGATTTTGAGAAGCTCAACCAACTCCGAGGAAATGATCCAGATGCTGGACAACGAAAGTTGGAAAATGATTTTAAACTTGGAGAGGACTGGAATACTAAAAAACAAAGAATTAGACAATCTAGTATCTATGGGCACTTACATAATTGGGAGCTTTGCTCTGTAATTGCTAAAAATGGTGATGATCTACCACAAGAGGCATTTGCTTGTCAAATAATTACCATGATATCCAATATCTGGAAAAAGAAACAAATCGGAGCTTGGACAAAAAGAATGAAAATATTGATTACAAGTGCACAGGCGGGATTGGTTGAAACAATAACAAATGCCATGTCAATTCATTCAATCAAGAAGTCGTTGACTGAATTATCTATTAGTAATGGGGAGAATGCAAAAGGCATCATCATTACGTTGAAGGATTATTTTGAAAAGATCTATGGTCCTCCAAATAGCGTGGAGTATAAAAAAGCGCAAAACAATTTTGCAAGGAGTTTAGCGTCGTATTCGATTATTTGTTACGTTTTGCAGATAAAGGACAGGCATAATGGAAATATCATGGTCGATAATGAGGGCCATATTATACATATTGATTTTGGCTTTCTTCTTTCTAACTCCCCGGGAAGTGTTGGTTTTGAGGCTGCACCCTTCAAGCTTACTACGGAGTACGTGGAATTGTTAGGTGGTGTTGATAGTCCAGTCTACGCTAAGTTTGTGGATATCTGCAAGAAATGTTTCAATGCATTACGTGAAGAAAGTAGTCAGATTATCAGTATCGTTGAACTTATGCAAAAGGATTCAAATTTACCATGCTTCAAGAATGGTGATAATACCAGCATTTTATTGAAGCAGCGGTTACAGTTACATTTAAGTAACGAAGAATCAGAAGCCTTTGTTGAAAACTATCTTGTTGGTAAGAGTATTGGAAGTATGTACACAAGGTTGTACGACCAATTTCAAATGATAACGCAAGGTATTTACACTTAACCCAAAAGCAAGTAATTTACTCCTAATTCAGAAAATATTAATATCTATAAAATAATATCTAAATTATGTGGTACTATTGAGCCCGATTGAATTTTTTTTTTTTGAGGTGACATTTGATTATAAAGGTAGCTTAATTCAGATGTAATGGAGCTTTGAGATTTATTTGAATAGTTATGTCCTTGGTCCATCAGTTAAGTTTTTCTTTTCCTAGAAAACCAAAAGAATCGAGCATAGAGTCGATCAAAGAAATTGCCACAAAGCAATCATTTCCCTTGATATCTACGAATAGTTCAAGAATTGTGTACCCTATCAATCCAAGTTTCATTTCCTTTCGAGGTAATGAATCAATATCTAGTGCTGTGAAGTGCAAGAAACGTAACCTTCGAGCGAGGAACAAGTTCATAATTGCCCGAAATATTCTAGGTAAGATGGTCCAAGGAGAAGATAGGTCATTCTACAACGTTTCAAAAGTAACAGCATCAGTAAGTACAAATTTTTTCACACCTTGCTAAACAATACTAATGTCGGATTTGGAAAGATAGTAATAACGGGTTCAAAATGTATTATGCATATTTATCAATTTTGGAAACGAGATGGTATGAATTGTTTCAAAGTACGGAACCAACACTCTTGAAAAGTCAGGAGTTGGTTTCCAAAAAAGTTCAAACCAAATTCAAGATTGAAAAGAGCAGTCTGAAACCACGTTTCAGGGTTGTCGTACCGACCAAAATGGCTGATAATGCCTGGAGTGAGACCCACATTTCAGAATTTGGTATCTGGACACAGGATATTTTTTGTTCCATGGATACAACTGAAATTAACGTATAAAATATTTAAATGGCAGTCATTGTCTCACATTTATCAATGGGGCAGAAACTTGAAAAGATATGAATTCGGAGTTTAACAAAGTTCAAAATCTTTTAGAAAACTTGAGTATCTTAGAAAGATCTACAAAAAAATATGGAGATGAACCACTATTATTAATTCCTGAACAAGCGAATCCTCTGAAAGATTTATATCAAACTCTTGACGAGTCAATGCAAAGAATGATTTACGTATGTCACAAGAAATTGTTTTCGCAAAAATACTGACAAACAGCTTTCCAGTTTAATTGATAATAAAAGGGAGATGCATGTTTCAATTGTCAACTTCTACAACTTATTGAGACAACGACTTAGTATTATGAAATTCTCAACAGGAGATAGTGCTTCCAATTTCAAACTAAATAGAATTTCCGTGTCAATATCAAACGTATCTTACCATGATATGAAAAAATCACAGCAGATTAAAAAAACTCGTAATGTATTAAATCACAGCACAAAACAGTTTTTGGAGAAGGTTTTCCAATTACAACCAAGACCTTCAAAATTGGAAAGAGAGCTTTTGGCAAAGAAGTGCAATTTAAATTATCTCCAAGTCCGAGTCTGGGTTCGTATATCATTACTAGCTTACTATGAATTCACTAACTAATTTAGTTCACAAATCGGAGAATGAGATCAAAAAATAATCTGAAAACTCATAACCCAGATTATTGATTGGATGAAATCTTCCTGAAAAACAATTTTATTACTCTTTTTAATTGTTTCGAATCTTGAAAAAGTTCCATGATATGTTGCTTGGATCTCTCAGATAGCCGTTCAGCATTTGATGGTCTCAAATTCAAAATAGACAACAACTGATATCCGGTAGATTGGCGAAGTCTATGTCTGTAACCAAGAGACTTTAGTTTTTGAAGAAAAGCTATCAACAACTCGATTTTTTGGTTATTGTTCAAGCTTTTAGCAGAAAGAATGCCTGAGATTATATAATGCATACTCCCAGCTAACTGTCTTTTGTCATTCTTGTAGAAATCTAAAACTTTCATAGACATCTCTGGATCTTCATTTATCATCAATTTGAATAAAACGGAACGTAACTTAGAGGTGGAAGTTTTCAAGTAGGACAACACATCTCGAATCATCAAGATAGCCTCATCAGTTCCCTTTGATTTTTCTATAAATTTTGCAACTTCCAAAGTGATGCAATCCAAAATATATTGTTTTCCATAGGAACTTTCCACAAAACCAAACTTTGAACCCAACACATAGTTTTGTAATATATCAAGTATTGAAGCCACTTCCTTGGCTTCTAGTAAAGAAAGACACTGACCAAATGCTCTGATGGAATTGTGAAAAATCGCCTTTTCTTCGCTTGTAGCAAGCTTAAGTAAATTTTGGATATCATACGGTTGACTTTCATAGGATTCCAGCCATCTTTTTAAGATAACTTCTTTCTTCAAGGCTGTGCTAAGTAATTTATGCAAGATTTCTTCAATCAAATTCTTCTCAATAATTTTATTCCGGAGTATTGCCGATCTTGTAATTTCTAGAATTACTTGAATAGATTTCAACTTTGGGTTTTGCAACAATTTGCTATAAAACGATATTAGTTCATTTTCGGATTTATGGAGATTCGTGAGCAATATTCGTATACTTTTAGGTGTTGTGTTTGAGTGAAGGAGTAGCAATATCAAATCATGAAGACGTGGAATTTCAACGTTCTTTTCCATCACCGAAGAAGCAAGTTCTTGGTATAGAACATTTCTTCGTTGAAGTTTCGTTTTCGCGTTAATTTTGATAAAAACCTCCCTAAAATCCTGCTTTGATTCTATCAAGATACGCGTCATGGCCTCGACTAAAAGCAGGTCCTCTAAATTCTGAAATTGTGCAAAACATACTATCTTTATCTGTGTATAGTTTCCTTTTTCTATTATATCTTTCATGAGATGGCTGATGATACTTTTGTTTGGTGAGTAATTCTGGGTTAAATTGCTGGTGTATAACAGGTATATGGTGTATGGATTTATAACGTCAAGCCTCGTTATATATATAATGTCATTTTCATTTAGGTGAATGTTTTCACCGTGATGGATAGTTTGTGCTAATGTGTTGGAAATAGGAGTCACGATGTGACCATGCAAATGATTTGGTAAGTATGACGAACCTGGAAACGAAGGTGCTATGGACGAAAGCCATCCAGGGAAATTCATGATGTTACCAAACTCGGTTATTATATCGCAGCAGTCTCTGGCTGCAATGCTGGTGTTAATCTGAAAGTACTTTTTCAAGTACAAGCTATAGATGTTGATATCTTTGGCAAGAAGTACTTTGGAATTTGCTTTGATAATCTCAAGATCTTCTGGCGTCTCCACTTCTTCTAGGCGTTGCCAAAATTGTATATTTCTTTCAATCCATTCTTGTCGCATCTTATATTTGAGACAAATAGTGTCTATTATATGGTGACGGAGTCTTTGGTGTATCTGATCCGATTGTGAAGCAAGAATGAACTGAAAGAGGCCAAATGATAAGTTGTTGTTCTCTTCGATGGTTTTAAAAGCCAACTCCAAAAAGTCTTCAATATCAGTCAATGAAGTATAAGTTTCTAAGCAGATTTTCCAGCAATAATCATACTGTTTGTGAAAAAGTAGTCGTTTAAGTAGGAGATTCTTGGTGCTGGTAACAAGTGGACTGTCCAACTTCTCGTAAATATTTATGTACAAGTGAGGGTTTATGGTTGTTTGGTTATAGGTAAGAAGAAGGAATAATTTATTGTGGTTGTCCATGATCTTGTCAAAATCTTGTTTTAATCGGGGATCTAATTCGTCATCTTGATCAAAAAGCTTAAAATTCCTGTTGATTGAGTCGCTGAACGCAACAGCTTCTTGTTTGATGAACAGTTTGATGATATTGGAAACCTTAGATGGTAGTGTTATTCGGGATTCGATCTCATCTGTGGAATGTCGCTCAGATCCTGTACTTGATAGTCTGACTATCCTACCATACAGTTGTCTTAGTGGCGCCACTGGGATCTGTCTCCATTGCAGCCGCCAGACTCTATTGATCATACTTCATTAATGTATTGGAGGATAATTCACTAGCAAAATTTGGAGATGCGACATTTTTTTAATCTCTGGAGTCAATCACAAACATTTTAGGCCAAAGTCCTTATTGAAATACAATCACAATGACTCAGGTCATATGGAATGCTGACATAGATGTTTATAATTCCAGTGTTATTCCTCTCCTGATTGCGCGTACGATTTCCAAGTACTTGCCAATTGAAGACTTGGTTTCTTTTGGCCAGGTATCAAAGAACACGTACAAGTCCGCCCATGAACCGAATTTATGGGTATCAAAGTTCAAAAGTATGAACCTATGGGACTCAGCACTGGAACTGGCTTCAATTAATGATTCTGGTCTTCAGGATCCATTGACATGCTTTGACAATATAGCAAAAGTACCTAAGCAGGCTAGGCACCAACTATTGAAGATTCATCGTTGTTTGTTTCCCTACTACAATGATTTGTTTTCCAACAAAGCTTATGATCACTTAAAGCTCTTCAAGGATTTCTCTACACCGGAAGACCAAGCAAAAATATTGAACAATCTTTTGATCTATAACAGAATCGACTTTCTTGAAGAAACAAGAACAGTGATACGAGATAAACTCAATTCATTATTTGAAATATTTGAAAACGCTTTGTTACGTGAATTAGAAATTCATTACGATATTCAAGACTACACCAAGACTAGACAGTTTGTTCTGATTTTAATTGATTTGAAGAATGAGCAGACCTTGATTGAATTCTTTCTTCAAAAAAGTGTTTTTGATAACAACGATTTCGAAATATTCAATCTTGAAAGCATTGATGTTTCTAAATATTTTGTTGTTGATGAAAAATCAGTAACGATTAACGAAGATGCATTTGTGGAATTGATTGAATCAGTGGCGTACCTTTTCAACAAACAGGCAAGCGATATAGAACGTATATTCCCTGTTTCCATTCCCATGATGTACAAAGTTGCCGAAGAATTGATTTCTAATCAAATGAAAGAATTGTTTATGATTATTTTTGATGCAGCGAAGGAAAGAGATTTGTATCTACAGCTGGTTCCATACTTTTACGAAAAAATGACCGTGGATTTTATTAAGCTTTTAAATCCCTGTGCTAATATCGGAGAATCCTATAACAATTTAGTTATTGAGCTTTTGGATATGCTGTTTGAATCCTTTGTTGCTGAATTCATGCGGGAAGAAATTTTGTTCTTTAAGCATACAACTAACGAACGTATTGCAGAATGGAATGAATCAATATCCAAGAGGGAAGCAGAAACTTCCGAAAATATCTTAAAGCACGTCAAAGTGGAAACGAAGAATGATTTTTTGACCAGTTTTAAGAAAGTCTTTATAATTAACAATTCGTCTGGAAAGGCTGCAGAAGAAAAGGACGAAAAGAACTTCTCCGAAATCCAGGCAAAAGCCAAGATATTGTCAGAAAATATCAAATCGTTGAATAAGAATATTAGCCCTGAGTTGGTTCTTGATACATTGAATGAAGCCAAGATTTCACTTCACCGGTTATACAAATTTAGTAACTTTTCCATTGCTGCTTTGAAAAATGATATTCTATCTACCATGCAAGATGTTTTTATTGATGTTATTGATTCTATTGGAAGTACACACTTGAGGCCTGGATTTGAAAGAGCTATGGAATATTTACAAACGTATAATCCAAATCTGTCGACCTACACAGAGTCTCACAATGAGACCTTTGTTGAGCCATTGGTTTTATTTTTTGAATTGATCAACTTGGCTGACTTAATTATTCAAATGATAGCAATTTTTTACAAGGAAGAAATGATCAATCGTCATATCGTGAAGCATGAAAACTCGATTCTCAATCGTTCATTACAAAACAAGAAAAAATTCGAAGCTCTTGTTGATAAATATGTTGCTGATGGACTTAATATTGGTCTTGAGATTTTGGTAAAAGAAATTGAAAACGTTTACCAAACCTACTTAACAGAAAAAGATTATAACCCTCCTACAAACGAAATTTCCACATTTGGTCCAACCGATGCAGCTCAAAGAGCAGTTAAGATTTTAGAAGAAAATATTGATCTATTAGTGGATAGTGCCGACAAGTCCATTGTTGAAGTTTTTCAACAAGAAATTGCTGAAAGATTCTTCCAAATAATTGTCAAGACATTGAAAAAGAGTACCATATCTGTTAGTGGTGCTACAAACTTGATTTCTGATTTGAACTTGTACTATGATTTTATTGTTTCGCATATCAAGTCCAACAAGAAAATGGTCATTCCCCTTTTCCAATCTTTGAAGAAAGTTGGAAGTATGTACTTGATTGGTGGAGAAGACTCGAAAGCAATTGGTAAATTAGTTAGTGATTTATCGAAATTCAATGGAATCTTTGGGCAAGAGGAAATCTATGAGTTTGTTCAAAGGAGACAAGACTGGCCGTTAATCAGGAGACATGTTGAGAAGGTTATGTATGGTTTCGGTTTGGGTGATTGTTCTATAGTTTAAGATTTTTTATCATTTTGAACATTAGTGAAAAAAAATATTAATTTATTTAAAACTATTAAAGAAAACATGCAACTCCTGATAACAAGTGAAACCAATTATATACTCAAATATAGTAATATTACTTACATTATAAGAAAACAAAAATTTCGATACAAGTTATAGTATTCACATGAAGTGATGGGTTTCTGGTTGCAATAACGTGCATATAAATTTTTAATACAAAAATGTTAATAAAATGTGTTAACATTGGGATAGCCCTGACGTTGACATGCAGGATCTAGGAGTAACGGAACATGGCTGCAACCTAATCCGGAATCTGCTAACTAGAGTCAAATGAGTATGGGAGGGGGAATCCAGGTGAGCTGGTCTATATAAGTGATGAATCACTTAAGCTCTCAGGATAATGGAAAAGATACACTCCTCGGATCTGAATCACGGATATCAATCTAGTGATATTTTATTCAGAGTTATACTAGATATACTATTTAGCCTGAACTCAGCTCCTGTTATTCAACTGCAGAATATACAGAGTGCACCCCCTTAGCACCGCCGTAGTTAGTAAAGCTTACTCCCATTACGCTGTTGCAAGGCAAAACTTTGTCACACTAATACTGCTAAGGATTAGATCATCATTACATAATCTTTGTGACACAAACCTTAACAAAAAATGTTATCTTACTGTTTAGAGAAGCGTAAGGTCCATAAGAGATCACAGATGAAGCGTTTTCTTGTACGTAATATAACAAAGGGGACAGCCTTCCGTGTACGACCGATATACCAGTCAACATATCAAGAAAAAAAAGCAAGCAAACACACCAAGAATTCTCCAAGACGACAAACCAACGATGACATCAAACGGTTCGAAGAACGATATCTTAAGTTGACGGACGTGAATGAAGACGAAACTGAAGGATTTAGTCGACTTTTTCTGGTATACAAGATTTTGAGAGCTAAACTGTTCCAAGTCAGTGTCTACGAATTGCATAAGATGTATGAAGATAGTAGCCATATTTTTATTGAAGATTTGCTTAGATTCCCTAGAATCAACCAAGAAATTATCGATATCGTGTTCAAAAACATAACCAAATCAGCAGAGATCCGAATATTGGTATTTCAGGATATTTTCAAGTTAATCAGCAATGGAAATATAAAAGTGGCATTTAGTGCTTTCCAATTAATGTCTCAGTACAATGCCCTTCGCTTGGAAAGACGTCTCAAAGAGACAAATTCAGCACTTGAAAACAGATTAGTGTTGGAAACATCGTTGAGTGGCGAGGTCTTATTGGCCGCATCATATCTTCTCACATTCAAAGATAAAATTACAAGAGATACATTTCTGCAAGTATTGACGTCTTTGACAATCAGTTCAAATAATCATCACATTTACCATGCTTACGCCATTATGAAATTAATAGATACATTTTCCATTAATACCCTTTCATCGCAACAGGTCACAACAATCCTAAAGTTTTTATCGTCAAACTCGAGGTCATTATACTTTGCAAACATTTTCTACAACCGGATCAACAAAAACACATTTAAAGATATTCCCTTATTTGTTCAGCTGGCTAGAGATTTAATTTTGCTAAACTTGGATAATGGAGGTTATGACCAAGCATTGAAATTATTCCAGGATACATATGATGGCGGAGAATCAAGAGAAGACATTGACGTTATAGTCCAATTAATCCGCTTACTGAAGGAAGAAAAAACTTTGGTCCAAGTCTTATCAAAGGTAAATGTTCGAAACGAAAGGATAGTCGACTGTCTACTCAAGTATTTTGGCTCTGATATCAAATATGAATCTCAGTTCAATAAATTAGTGAAACAATTGAGCCCTCCATTAAAAAGACTGACATTGTCTCTGTTATTTCAAGCATTTGTTTATCAAAATAACGAGACTGCTGCCGAAAGTATTTTGGAGAGAATATTCACCTCCAAGAATGGCCTTACAGCGGAAGATTTTGAAGCAATAATTGGCAAGTTGTTGTTACAGAACAAGCTTGACCAATCAATTAGTATGACAAGAACAACGGATGTCAATGTGGCAAAATATGCGTATGTTAAAATATTCAAGAAGATACTACATGATGAATCTGAAATCACTCAACAGAATGAGTTCTTGAAGGAGCTTTGTGTACGGATGCGTCAGCTTCCGAGAGATGATGAGGCAAAAGTCAAATTGACGACAGAGATCATACGATACTTTAACAATAAGTTCAATCCAAGAGTGGCACGCAAGTATTACTCACAGATTGACCGGTATGTATCCAAGGCCGACGCCTTTACGGAAGACCGATCCAACATGACATTTAATTTTGAACAATTTCAGTTACCTGATACTTTAAAGAATTTGCTCATATTTTCAAACAAAAGCAGAATTAGTTGCTTGGAGTTGATTTTAGAGCAGGCTTTGGTTGATGAAGATACAGAGTCTATAATTTGGTGCGTTGACGAAATGCGTCTTTTGGGATATCAAGTCAAGGATATCATCACGAAACTGATCGAGATGGAGAATGGAGTTTTTATGAACAGCATTATGAACGAATCAACTATCTTACATGTAAATAGCAATTAATAGACACTTTATTATCATTATTATTATATACAAGGCATTTTAATGTTAAAATTAACGCTTCTCTCTGTTTCTGTTCTTCTTCTTGTCGAACAAGACACCACCCTTTTGGACTTCCTGTACGTTTTCACCCATTAATTCAATGAAACTATCCAGTTTGTCTTCTTCCTTCAGTATTTCGGCCTGATCTTCTTGAGCAAACGACGAGAATTTTTGATTGAACTTGCTGATCTTACCGGTAGCATTAGGATCAGCGACACTCAAATCAGAACGGTTAGGATTCCATAATGGATGGTTTCTTTGGTCAGAAATCATTCTAATTTCGTCTTTAGGAGCTTGTGATCTTCTCTTGATAACAGAACCGTCACTTAATTCCACCAAAGTGTCAAACTGATGGAAGATGGCTGGTCTAGCTTTGCCCAATTTGATCTTTCTCATGACTCTTCTATTGGACAAATGAACGTCACCTTTCATGGCCACATTTCCGATGAACCTCTTCTGAGAGAGGTTTATTGATCTGCTAAGCATCGTGTGTATATAAATTTTCAACTAGGTTGAGATGAAAAGTTTTGGTACTCTGTAAAATTAGTTGGTCGTGGACACACACAAAAAGATTTTTCGTGTTGATCCAACTTAGAATTAGTGTGAAGCCTACTGTATCAAACATACTATGTCGTTCTCCAATCAAACACCAACCATCGTGGTGTTGAAAGAAGGTACTGATGCCTCTCAGGGCAAAGGTCAGATTTTGAACAATATCAATGCTTGTTTAGCCATCCAAGATACTTTGAAGCCAACATTGGGGCCATTTGGTTCTGATATTCTCATTGTCAACTCGAGCGGCAAAACCACCATCTCTAACGATGGTGCTACTATCTTGAAGTTGTTGGATATTGTTCATCCTGCTGCCAAAATGTTGGTGGATATTTCAAGAGCACAAGATGCTGAAGTTGGCGATGGGACTACCTCGGTTACCATCTTGGCTGGTGAATTCTTGAAAGAATCAAAGACATTTATTGAGGATGGTATTTCTTCCCATTTCATTATTAAGGGCTTGAGAAAGGCCAACGATTTAGCTGTCGCTAAGTTGAAGGAATTGGCAGTTGAAATCAAGAAGGACGACCCAATAGAATTCCGTCACTTATTGGAAAGATGTGCCACTACTGCCATGTCGTCCAAGTTAATCAGTCAGAACTCTGAATTTTTCACTCAAATGGTTGTGGATGCTGTCTTGTCCTTGGATGAAGACCTTGACGAAAAGATGATTGGTATCAAGAAGGTTCCTGGTGGGGCTATGGAAGACTCTTTGTTTGTCGATGGTGTTGCCTTCAAGAAGACATTTTCATATGCTGGGTTTGAGCAACAGCCTAAATCTTTTGTTGACCCAAAGATTGTTTCCTTGAATGTTGAATTGGAATTGAAGGCCGAAAAGGAAAACGCTGAAGTCAGAGTTGAGCAAGTGCAAGATTACCAAGCGATTGTTGATGCTGAATGGCAGATTATTTTTGACAAGTTGGAAGCTATTGCCAAGACTGGTGCCAATATTGTGTTGTCCAAGTTGCCAATTGGTGATTTGGCTACCCAATATTTTGCCGATAGAAATATATTCTGTGCTGGGAGAGTCTCCAGTGAAGACATGGACAGGGTCATTAAGGCTGTTGGTGGTAACATTCAATCCACTTGTTCTAACATTGGTCCAGAAGACGTGGGTATGTGTCACAAGTTCGAAGAGGTTCAAATTGGATCTGAGAGATACAATCTTTTCAAAGGATGTCCACAGGCCAAGACTTGTACTTTGGTTTTGAGAGGTGGTGCTGAGCAAGTAATAGCTGAAGTCGAGAGATCTTTGCATGATGCTATTATGATTGTGAAGAGAGCTGTTAGTCACAACAGTGTTGTTGCTGGTGGAGGGGCCATTGAGATGGCCTTATCTAAATACCTTAGAGATTACTCAAGGACCATTGCTGGTAAGCAGCAATTAGTGATTGCTGCGTATGCCAAGGCATTGGAAGTGATTCCAAGGCAGTTGTGTGAGAATGCTGGTTTGGATGGGATTGAGTTGTTGAACAAGTTGAGAAGTGCGCATGCCAAGGGCGAGACTTGGTTCGGTATAGATTTCCAAAAGGAAACTGTCGGTAACAACATGAAGAGCTTCATCTGGGAACCATCTTTGGTGAAGATCAATGCATTGGAATCTGCTACAGAAGCTGCTACGTTATTATTGTCTGTGGATGAGACGATCAAGAATGATGACCAACAAGAAAGTGGAGGCCGCGGTAGAGGTGCGTACTAGTAATTCGAACAAAATAAATACAATAGAAGCACAGGAAAAATAGGGCGATTAAGGTTGTCCTATTGTAGGGACGGACATTTCGTGTATAATTAAAAAAAAAAAATTTCGACAATAAAATCGTGTATCCGAAAGCGTACACATTTTAGACCGATCCAGGGGTGCGAAATATTTATGATTGGCGTGTCACTTGTGACATTGGCTCGGAGAAAAATAATTGAGACCAGAACAGGCAGCAACCGAAAGGGTTGGCCCTCACCTGGATGATGAGCGAAACAGGGGTTTGCTGAATTTGCGGAGTGACAAAAATATTCGCGACCCCACCTCTTCAAAGATAGTGGTCCGTAGAATATTGACTGGTGACAATTCCACAGGTGCCAAAACGGTTCTAGATGAAACTAGACTGGCTTGAAGGTGTCACGAGTCTGCACGCGAATTATTCTTTCTATAATATTCATTTACAATACGTTACGCGCAGGAGGGTGCCAGAGGAGAGTTCGTCTATGTAGCGGCCAAGACGAGCCGAAGCAAGACATTGCCCGAGGTGTTGTGTCGTGGTATGTGTCCTGTGCTGGAGTGCGTATAGTGGCGACGATTTCCAAATAGGTTAAAATTTTAGACTACGCGCGAAACGCCAATTCGCGAATTGCTGCGAATTTTTACGGATTATCCTACCGTTCCCCCGACTTCGAGAAGTTGTTAACAATCAAAGTGTTCCGGGGACAAAGACTGAACAAACAATACTCAGTCACGAATGTAAACCTGATCTAAATTATGTAGACAATCATGCTCCGCCACGGATCAGTGGTTCTTATCCAAACACTCGTTATCGCCTGACACGAAATCGAGTCTCGAAGCCGCGTTGATTCCCTTGCTGCGCGGTGTTTTTGTAAGGTTTAAGGGGACGCGTCAAAAAGGTGCGTTACGAATTTTTTCACACAATAATAACCGTGAAGAAGGAACGGTCTGTATATGGGATAATCAAAAGGGCCGTTTGGGGTGCCTTGTTATAAAACCAATTTATTCCGGCTGTAACTTTTTTATTTCAACTTTCACCAGAGTTTCAATTACTGTATTTTTGGTTTCTGTTCCTCTCTTTTAATCATCTGTCCGTTGGGTATCGATTCTATCGTACTTCCATTCCTTGACCTATCTGTCCCTCTTTTCCCTTCAAAGTCTTTGCCCAGAATACCTTCCCACCATGCTGCATTTCATCCAAAAATACGGACCTCCCTCCCATATCAAACCACGGCCATACTCCATCATGCTCGAACTCTTGGAGTCGCAGGCAAACAAGAAGTTGATCTCCGAATATTCCAACGAAGTTACTATGACTTTAGCTCACTTGGAGTCCATAAGTCAAGTCAACCCTTCCATGATTGAACTCCAACCTGAAATTCAGTGGTTCATGAGACCGTTTCTTCTTGATTTCCTCATCGAACTCCACTCTTCTTTCAAGCTCCAACCACAAACCCTTTTCCTTTGTCTCAACATTATCGACAGATACTGCGCCAAAAGAATTGTCTTTAAGAGACACTATCAATTGGTGGGCTGTACTGCTCTTTGGATTGCTGGCAAATATGAGGACAAGAAGTCACGTATCCCCACCCTCAAGGAATTGACTATCATGTGTAGAAACGCTTACGACGAAGAGATGTTCATCCAGATGGAAATGCATATTCTCAGCACCCTTGAATGGAGTTTGTCTCACCCAACATTGGAAGACTGCTTGCAGTTAGCCATTTCCCACTCCAACATTGCATCTAATACCCCATGCAAGTACAACAACTCGTCGTCGTCAGCATCCTCATCGATTTCAGCAATCACAGTTGTTGGAAGATTTCTTTGTGAATTATCTCTCTACGACAACTTCTTCTTGGGAATGCCCACTTCCTTAGTTTCCATTACGGCCAACTTGTTGGCATGTTCTATGTTGCAAATTCCAAATGCTGCAAGCGCTTTGAAACAATTGCTACAGGATTCTGAACGTCGCTTGCCAGTCAAGATCAGCGGTTCTATCTACGGGAATAGCTCCACTAATTATCTGCACGGAACTTCCAACACCAGAAACAATAGCTTTGTTGATATTAATTCAGACAACGAGATTTTGGACTTTGAATCAGATGACGAATCCGAATATGACAACAATGACGACAACGAAAACAAACAGCCAAAGGTTCATGGCCCTTTTCTTTCTGGATTGGACAGAAATGCCATTCAAACCGTCAAGAAAATTGCACTTATGTTCATAATTCAATTGAGCAAGGTGACAGAGGTTCTTTCGAAAAAGTACGAAGGATTGGGAGTGATTCAGGTGATCAACAATTTCCATTCCCGGTTTACGTACATTATTCAAACCATTTACGAGCACCAAGAAAGCATTGTTAGTAACCAAGAACCTAATACTCTTGACAGTAAATTAATCCAGCTCGCTGAGATTTTACTTCAGTTTCCAAGAATGGAGACAATTTCTCCTAATCCAAATCAGATCAACCAAACACCGTTTGCATCCACCTTATCTTTCAATGCAAATGAATCGTGTCTCGTACCACCACAAACCCCACCATCCGCCTCGTCGCAGTACTCCGTGTTTTCCAATAAGCGCAGCTCGTCTGTGTGTGTGACACCGATACATGCCAACAATAACAATGGGTCTTCTTCTAATATTACTTCGTCAGGTGGTTCCATTCTTCGCGGTAAACCGCTGCGTGTGACAAAATATAATAAACTGAATAACAATGCTTCGTCGTCGTCTCTAATTAGTCGAGGGAATGGAACAATATCTCCTACTGGCGAAGGGTCTTGGTCCTCTCCAATCATGCATGTATAAAACATTTTACATCCTATTTTTTTTTGCATTACTACTGATATATACCATTCAATTCTTTACGAACGTTTACATTTAATGCTGTGACAACTGACGATATTCATCTTGCAACTTTGTGTAGTATATTTTGCGGCAATGAAAGCAAAACAATAAAAAAATATATCGGGGTCGCAAAAGTTACCTGAAAAAGCATCTAGTTGAGAATAACACACATTTTAATATCTCCTCTAAAGTAGGGATCAAGCCGTTTCGGTTCAATAATGTTGATCATTACTAGCAAACAAATATATTTGACCCCAACAATGAACAAAGGGAGGCTTTTATTTTAGCCAGATCCTAAAATAGCTACACGATTCCCTGTCGGACTCAACCTCTGTTTACATATTTGTATGCACACCCGCGTAAAATTCCAAAAATTTTCCCAGATCAAAACAAGATAACAAAGAGTAGAATCAGTCTAAGCAAATCTTTTTACTGGGCATGCCTTCGGAAGACGATGGCTTTAATTCTAAAAACTGGGTTTGGATTCCCGACCCAGCAAGTAATTACTTTTCCAAGGGATACATTACCGACTATCTTCAAGATGGTATGTGCAAAGTTACAGTAGTTGATGGAAACAAGGAATCACACCAAGTGGTTCCTCAGAACACCTTGGAGAACTGTAACCCAATCAAATTCAACAAATGTCATGATATGGCTGAATTGACTCATTTGAACGAACCTTCTGTTGTCTACAATCTTTATTTGCGTTACAATGACGACTTGATCTACACATACTCTGGCTTATTCTTGGTGGCAATCAATCCCTACAAATCGCTAAACATCTACGACACCAAAACACTCAAGAAATACCACTCGCATGAGTTCGACAAGCCCCCACCTCATATCTTTGCTACAGCTGAAGGCACTTTCAGAAATATGCTTTCCAACCGCAAAGACCAGTCGATCTTGGTCACCGGTGAGAGTGGTGCAGGGAAAACCGAAAATACAAAGAAAATCATCCAATATCTTTCTTCAATCACCACCAGTTTGCCAACTCTTGTAGATGATCTTTCTTCTTCAGTTGGTTCAAACGTATCCATCCCAACAAATTCTCGAAATATCGATACCAAAATCTTGCAAGCAAATCCTATCTTAGAAAGTTTCGGAAACGCCAAGACCATCAAAAACAATAATTCTTCAAGATTCGGTAAGTTCATTCGAATTTTCTTTTCGTCTAAAGGAGAAATCAACGGTGCTAATATAGACTATTACTTGTTGGAAAAATCAAGAGTTGTAAGTCAATCGAGCCAAGAAAGAAATTACCACATCTTTTACCAGTTTTTAAAAGGTTCTGACCAATTATCTTTGTTTGGCTTAAATAAGGAAATTACCCACCACAAGTACTTGAGCAATTCAGCTATTGACATTCCGCATGTGGACGATTTCAAGGAATTTAACTTGCTAGTGGAAGCATTCAATATAATGGGATTTACCACGCAAGAAATGAATAACATCTTCCAGTTGTTGGCAGTCATCTTACATTTAGGAAATTTGGACTTCACTTCCTGGAAATCAGAACAGGCTAGTTTCACTTCTGATTCACCAGTTGAAATTATTGTCAAATTATTGGGCATTGAAAAAACTGATTTTGTCAACAATATGTTAAAGCCAAAAGTAAAGGCAGGAAAAGAAATAGTTCAAAAATCCAAAAAGGCCCCAGAAGTGAAATATGCAATTGATGCCTTGGCCAAGCACATTTATGAGAAAATCTTTCAATATATAATTGAAAGAATCAATGAAAGTCTTAAGATTGAGTCATCTTACAATGAAGATCAATTAAACTTTATCGGAGTATTGGATATTGCCGGGTTTGAGATCTTTGAAAAAAATTCCTTTGAACAATTATGTATCAACTATACTAATGAGAAGTTGCAACAGTTCTTCAACCATCATTCATTCATTTTAGAACAAAGTGAATACTTACGAGAGGATATCCAATGGGAATTTATTGATTTTGGACAAGATTTACAACCAACTATCGATTTAATAGAGCAAAAGAAACCGTTAGGTGTCTTGAAAATTTTGGACGAAGAATGTGTGATACCAAAATCATCTGATAAGTCATTTATGGAAAAATTGGCAAGCAATTGGGGTAAAGGTAAAAGTCCAAAGTTTGAAGAAAACAAATACAAGAATGGTTTTATCATCCACCATTATGCTGGTAAAGTTGAGTACAATGTTGACAACTGGTTACAAAAGAATACAGATCCAGTTAACGAGCATGTATTGAAACTTTTCCCCAATTCTTCTAATGAATTTATTGGCCGGATGTTTGAAAATGATGAACATTTGGCGACTGAGACGAAACGGGGAACAATTAAGTTGAAGACCACTTCCCAAAAGCATAAAGAGCAGTTGGGAAACCTCATGGATCAGCTTGGACGTACAGAACCTCATTTTGTCAGATGCATTTTACCTAACCTTGAGAAAAAGGCCAACAAATTTGACAAAACCCTAGTTCTACATCAATTACGCTGTAACGGTGTGTTAGAAGGAATTCGGATAACCAGGGCAGGATACCCCAACAGAATGACCTTTGAAGAGTTTTATCTGAGATATGCTATTATTAATTTAAAGGGGGTTTACACAAAAAATCTTAAGACAAACAGTGAGCTTATCTTGAAATTTGTGCAATTAGAACCTGAATGTTTCAAGATTGGTATAACCAAAATATTTTTCAAAAATGGTATTTTGGCAAAGCTTGAAGAAATGCGTGATTTGTGCTTGAAGGGTATATTCACTGATTTACAAAGTGTTGTTAGAGGTATCTCAGCGAGAAAAAGTACACAGAAGAAAATCAAAGAAATCCAGTCGGCTCAATTAATTGCTAGAACCATCAAACAGGTGGATGAATCGCTTACATCATCGCTTTGGCTTGATTTGTTTGTTAACATCAAGCCTCTCCTAGAAGAATCTGTGAAGGTATTGGATACCAAAGAGATAAATGAAAATTTAAAGAATGTCAGCATTAAATTGAAGGATGCAGAACAGTCTAAGGCTAACTTAGAAAACGATAATACAAAATTACGTGACGAACTTCAGAAGCTTGATGAAAATGTTAACTCGTCTACCAAATTGATACAAGAACGTGATTCTGAGTTGAAGCAGTTGAAAGATGAAGAAATCAAGTTGAAGGAAACTATCCTGGGACTTGAAATTAAGTTGGGTAATATTGAATCGGTCCACGCTGAATCCACTACCAAAGCAGCCGAAGTCTCTCAGCAACTTATTCGCAAGCAAGATCAACTTGGTAAATTGCAAGGTGAGCATCTGAACGTATTAACAAGGTTATCAGAGCTTGAAGTCCTTCTTAATAATCACGAAATTGCGAAGAAAAAACACAAGGAAGAGATAGCTGGGCTCAAGCGTGAGAATGATTCATCCAAAGCATCAATTCAATCTGAAATTGAAAAATTGACGTTGTTGAAAACACAATTAGAAAAGGATAAATCCAAATTGGAAAAAGAGAATGCTAAATTAACACCAGAAAATAACGAGTTATCTCAAAAGATCGAGTCTTTAAATCTTTCTATCACAGAGCAATCTTCTAAATTAAGAACTAGTGAGAAAGAATTAACAACATTGAAAACCCGCTTTGGTCAATTAGAAGTTGAAAATGGAAATTTGAAGAGACAACTCCTGGAAATTGAATTGAAAGAAAAATCTTTAACAAGAGAGATGCACAAGAAGTCCGAAGAAGTTCAAAAGGAGAAGGATGCTTATCGCACATTACTTTTGGAAGCTGAGTCTTTAAAGTCAAAGACAGATTCTGTTGCCATTCTTAATAAAGAGTTAAACGAACAGAAATCGGAAGCCAATACTCTTAGCGGCAAGATTGCGGCGCTTGAAAAGCAACTTTTAGAAGCAGCTTCAGACAAGAAGTCATTTACTGCCGAGATTCAAAAACTTAAGGTCGAGTATGATGGTGTCCATAGAGCAAGAGATGAGTTCTCAAGCACTATTGTTTCATTGAAAGATAGAATTCGTCACTTCGAGGAGGATTCACGTATTAGAGAAGAACAAAAAGAGAACCATCCTCCTGATCCCGCTTTTGTTGAAGATTTTGCTAATATAAAATTGAAACTCAACGAACAGAGTGCAGCTTTACGTAAAGAGAAGTTTGAAAATAGAAAGTTGACTGAAGAATTGGGAATGTTGAAGGAAAGGATCACATCAGGTAAAGCAAAAGGTGATGTAAGCAGAAGATCTGTTGCATTAGGTGAACGTATCAATCTAAATGGCGGATTAGATATCTTAACAGAGGAAGTTGAATCATTAAAGCAAAAATTACAACAAGAAGCAGCAAACTCTCAACGTGCTGAGCTCTATGCAATTGATCTCCAGAAAAAGTTGAACAAGTTACAGTCCACCAGAGGATTAAACACTTCGAATAATTATGAGAAATTGTACAAACAGTCTCAACTGAGATTAGCGGAATTGGAGTTCAGATGTGAGCAATTACTTTTGGGTGATTCAAATTCAGAAGCAAGTTTACCAAGACCTTTGGTTAAAAGTGAAAGCTTCGGGAGAAGTTCAGTTATTCTTGCTAATGCCAACCAAGACTTTGTTCTGATTTACCAGGATATTACCAAAACGCTTCGTGCTACCAGAGACGAATTGAACACCTCCAAGACTGAAATTTTAAGATTGAAGTCTTTGTTGCGTGATTCAGAAGAGGAGTTATACAATGCCAAGAAACATGCATTCAAATCAACCATGTTAGATTATGAAGATAAGTTAGCAGAATTGAAAGTGAGAAACGATTCGATTAATTCCAGAAACGGTGATTTGTCGCAGAATCTTGAGTTGTACAAAAAACGTGCTGAAGAGTACTATGAGAAGCTTGAATTGGCTGACTCTTCAATTAAGATTTCTAAGAGGCACGAAGAAGCAGCTATAAAAGAGTTGAATGAGGTAAAAAGTCAATTGCGTTTGCTTCGTGATGAAACAAGATCTTCTCAAATATTGATTACTGATATTAGAAAAAAGAATACTGCCTTAGAAGAAGCTATTCTGGATAAGACCTTTGAGATCAAGCAACTTACTTCACAAATGAGAGAACTTAAGGATAAGTTAGATTACAGCAATAAGAGTGCAAACAAAGAGGCCAACGATCAATTTAGGGAAGAAATTAGAGTATTAAACCAAGAGTTAAACTTCAAGTTGGAAAAGGAAACTGAATTGGTGAGAGAAAACAGGAAACTTCAGCTTGATTTGGAAGACATGACGCGAAAGTTGGAAGAACTTGAAAATGCTCATGATGATAGTTTGATACAAGTAGATAAATTGGAATCACAACTTTCGGAAACCAACAACAGGTTGAGGGTTTTGGAAAACAGTAAGGTTCTTAGTCAAAGAAAGTTAACGACTTTGACGAGACAGCTTGATCAAACAAAGGAGTTGGTCACAGAATTGTCTATTCAGAGGGATGAACTTTTGAAGGAAAGAGAGGAATTGGAAAGTACAATCTCGGATTTGAGACATAAGAATGATGAAACTCTAACCAGTCTTGAGCAATCCAAAGTAGAAGTCTCTTTCTTGAGACAACACCTTGATAACCAGAAGGAGGAATCAGAGAATATTAAATCCGAACTCAACCAGTCGAAATTGTCTACCACGACAGATGAGCAAGATTTCCAACGCATAAGGAAGGAAATGCTTGTTGCTCTGGAAGAAAATGATTCTTTGAAAAAGATCAACAGTGAACTTAACAAGAAGGTGAATGTCCTCGAAGAGAAATTGTATAGCAATGAGCAGTTGAAATACTGGGATAAAAAGGTCAAGGACCTAAACAAGGAACTTGATATGTCACAGCAGCAAAACTTTGAGGATTCCAAGACCATCAAAACGTTGGAAAGAAATGTAAAGGAACTTGGAATTCGTGTCGAGAATGAATCGTTGCTCACCAAGAAATATAATGACGAGAACTTTGATTTCCAGAACAAGATCAACAAATACAAGAGTACCATTGACATACTTCATCACGAAAACACTGAGAAGGAATTATTAGCTAAGCAAAAGGAACGTGAAAATATGGAAATGAAAAATCATTTATTGAGTCTTGAGAGAGAGGTATTGGAATTAAGAGAACGCTTAGGATTAGTCTAATAGATGTTATATATATACAAGTCAATCAGTTTAAAACAAGGAGAACCTTTTCTTTGGTTTGATAATCTCTGAGAAAGGTCTTGGTTCTGTCAATTCAGGTCCAGAAAACTTACCCAAACCAAAGTGTCTAAGGATAAATTCCACGTCACCAAATGATTCTCTATCACCTTGCATCACTACCGATGGTTTTCCCGAGCTGATACCCTTGGTAACAACATTTCCAGTAAGCACCTTTTCTGCTACTCTTCTTAAGTCTGCTGAGCTAAGGGCCTCGATTTTGGTGATCATTTCATCAATAGTTGTCAACTTGCCCTGGCACTGTATCTGTCTACCCATATCCTCCAACTTAGCAAGTTTACTCTCTATATTCATCAACAAGGAAGAAATCAACTGGTTCTTGGCTCTCTTGACTTCACTATCGGTCAAACCGCCCTTGTCAGTATCTTTTTCCAACAATCTTGATAATTCAAAACTGATGATTTGAGACATGACCTGGGCTGCGTTTGGAGAGCATGAGATTGAAACACCAAATAAGCCAGAATCAATGTGGGAATGGTTGAAACTAGTGCAGTTTTCCACAAATGCATACTGGTTCAAGACTCTGGTATATAATCTTGAGAACATGCCTTTACCAGGGCCACCGGCTGAAAAAGATGACCCACCACCCAATAGCTTTTGTAAGGTAGCCAAAGCGTATAAGTCCTCATCTAGTAAACCAGTTGTTTCAAACCCGATTTGCATATGTACCAATTCAGGTAAATTGCTGTATAAAGGTGGTTGGTAAGGCAAAGAAATCTCACCCCCGGTATAATTAACCGTTCCCAAATCTGGTCTTTTGTTGGAGAATGATTTCCAATCACCCAATTGTGATTCTGCTAACTTCACAGCATGTTCGTGGGGAACACCGACCATTGCTACTACCACATTTTGAGGTTGGAAGAATTCAGTATGATAACTAGTAATATCCTTTCTGGTAATGCTTGATAAACGATCGGGGGGGCAATATAATGGTAAACCCAACGTATTATTATGGTAAGCGGTCGCATGGAGCACCTCAGGCAAGAACATATCATGCTTTTGAGAAATTTCACTTACTTCATATTCTGCAGTTTGGAGGGTTTCGAATAATTCCTGGTCAGTGAACTTGGGCGCTCTGACCGTTTGAGCAATCAAGTCAAACATCTTATCAATATCCTGGTTGAAAACAGAAGCCTGGTAAAGTACACTCTCTCTTTGTGCCGAAGCCATGTAGTTGCCACCTAGTTTGGATAAGTTTTCCATCATTTCCAAACCAGAGTACTTTGCAGTAGAATTCCATGATAATCTATCACAGATATGAGACAAGCCCGGTTTATCAGGGTTTTCATAGCGCGAACCAGCATCCACATATGCACCCAAAGCACTAAAGTGCCCGGGGGTGGCATCGGTTATAACCCGCAATCCGTTGGCCAAGGTAGTCATTTCCACATTTGGTACAGCGAGTTTGGTAGTCGCATAACTTCTGACTGCTCTGGCTGCAGATTGCTTCCACGAAAGCATTGTGACCTCAGAAATGTTTTTTTATAGTTTATGATCTTCACCAAAACGGTTAAACATCACTTTCGGAACAGAAATATGAAAATATTTATATGCACTACCATACACTTATAAATTCAATAAGTTCACATCGTTAGAAGTCAGTTTTACAGGAGCAGACAGTGTTGAGGTTCCAAAGATATCAAGGAGATCTTGATTAACTCCTGGAGGCGCCATTGGCATGTAATTATGGTCAATTTGTGGTGGTTTTGGTATATTTTGTGTAGCAAATTGCAATGTAGGCACCTTCGGAATCAGTAAGGAGTCGTGAATTGATGGAACTGAAGGTACTGGAGGGGTGATTATAGAGGGTGTGAGTGTCTGGAATGGTTGTGGGTCCGTTACCTCAGGGACATACGATTCAAAGTCGTCAAAATCACTGTCTTCACTTGCTTCCTGAGGCTGCGTATCGTGTAGTTGCAGATGTTGAAGTTGTGGCTCTTGTGATTGTACTTGTGGTTGCTCTTGTGGTTTTACTTGTGGTTGTACTTGTGGTTGGACTTGTGGTTGCTCCTGTAGTTGCTCCTGCAGTTGTTCTTCGGAATGTTCAAACAATATCCTATTATCGTCCTTGTGTTTCTTTGATTGTTCTTCTGACGTACCCCATAAGGCAGTAACCGGCAAGAAGG
This sequence comes from Teunomyces aglyptinius, assembly GCA_030581575.1. Taxonomy (NCBI): domain Eukaryota; kingdom Fungi; phylum Ascomycota; class Pichiomycetes; order Serinales; family Debaryomycetaceae; genus Teunomyces; species Teunomyces aglyptinius. The sequence continues at coordinate 209,717 of JAKTTR010000005.1, forward strand.
AGAAGCGTTTGCTCTTTGCATCTTTGGATTGAGATTGGGGTTCCCGTTCCTTTGAATGAATCGAGTCAGTATCTTCAAATGAAGTAGAATGAAGATCGTGTGAAGAAGGAGAATTGAATCCAAAAAGAGTTCCAAAAAACCCTTGCTTTGGGGTCGAGACAGCAGCCTCTAATTCTCGCTCGTACGCCTCTTCTTTAAGACGTAGTTTCTTTAAATGGAGTTCATGATCATGTCTTCTTCTTTCGTGAATCTGCTGACTGATCAGTTCACTGTGGTGTGCTTTGATCAATTGAATACGGTCATGGATGAACTTATTGGCCTCCAACTCGACTTGACGGGAAAGTGTTTTAGAAAAGTCTTTCGGCACCTTGATGAGTCTACCAGTTCCGGGCTTTTCCTGCTCCACCACTGGTGTCTCCTGTTCCATTTTCTTGTGGTCTTCGGATTTCTGGCCGTCTTTCATGCGTGATTTTCTAAGCTCCTGCTTTCGGGCTTCGATATACGAGTCTCCTGAAGACCAGCTGAACAAGTTATTGGCAGTACTACGAGTCTTTCTGTGCTCTTTCTGCGAGACAATGGGTTTCAGCTCCTGTGTCCCAAGCCATGCTGACACAACCAATCGCTGCGTCTCTTCAATTGACGTGTTTGTCCATCTTACGATGGAACCTTTGCTTGTCGCCGGTATGAACTGGTGGGTATGGCTCTGGAACAGGCCATAAAATTTGTTACCGTGTTCCGTTTGCTGCAATAGTGTTTCTGGATATATCGAAGACATTTGCTCATCCTCGCCATAGCTGATGTTTCCAAAGAGTTGCTCGAGCTGCTCGTTACTCATCCTGGTGGATTAGAGGGGTTGGTTATGCTTATGATTGATACCAAATTTTAATATGTAGGAAAAACACATCTTTTATTGGTTTCCTTTCCAAACATCATTCTTTCATGTTGGTGACATTTCCTCAGTTCCCTGAGTCAACTGTATTTGTGTCGTACTACAATGGTGTTGAATCTTCTGTGCTTTCAGACATTAAGGATCAACTAAGAGCAGCAAATGCAGACTACGATTACTGTTTCCTCAGCACCAAGCATCTCATAACTCTAGAACATCTTTACCAGAGTATACATAGATCGATTCAAAACAACGAAAACGGTACGTTGCGGGCCAATACATTGAACTCCGAAATCATTTTCAACTTGTCTCCACTCAACAATATTATGGATGCGTTTAAACGGTTCGGAATTGATGACAAAGCCCACGATATCATCGTCATCAAGGTATTGGCCACGGCACAAGTGCTGGACGAAACCGAACCAAGCTTGGATACGAAACTTCAAGAACTTCTACATGTCAATCAGTCACAGCCTTTGACGGACGAACTCCTCTACACTTTGGTGGATATCCCCAAATTCAAAAAGTTGTATAAATTGAACGATGCTAAAGTAAAGGATGACCAGAATGAATTATCGCTGTTGGCAATTGGCACATGTATTTTGAGAGGATGCTAGCCTCTGAATGCAAAGCTTTGTAAACTAACTTTCCTTTGTTTGATCGGAGACGGATCGATGCGTGGCAATGAGTCCTGGTCACTGTCGATGCTTTCTTGGCCACACATCTTCGAGGAAATATTCATGTCTAGCTTCATACCGCTTGATGCTAAGTGGGTCTGCCCATCAGTTATAGAATCATCTGTGTGTATGCTGGTCAATGATTCTTCGGAATCATTTAGACCAAGCTTTCCAGCCCTTTCAATGAATGTACCAGTAAAAGAACTGGCCTGATGGACGGGTTTCGTCACCGGTCTGTCAGCATCATATGTGAACTTCTGTCTCAATGTAGCCCGGAATGAAGAGAGCTTGTCGGGCTTGACTGGCGACTCTTCAATCTCGTCGTCAGGATCGTCATTTTCACCAAAAGTGTCGGTCTTTGGAGCCAGTTCTTCTACCTCACTAAGATCTTGGTCTTCATCTGTCAACTCATCTAATTCGTTCAAGATGTTTACCGTATTTGGTTGTGAAGAAGCAATTGGCGAAGACATTTCTTCGGTGAAGTCAGATTCTCCAGAGAGAATACTGGAATCAAATGCTGGTTTTGTCGTTTCTGGAGTCGGCAAACTGCTAGTGCTCTTGAAGTACTTGCTAGTTTCCGTGGTGGGGGTCGTAGAACCCTGGATATTTTCAATCTTTTTCGATGTAGGTGATATCTTGATTGTAATATTGGGTTTCTTTCTGGGTGGGCTCATGGTAATAGTTCCCTTGCTAGTGTGGGCACTAATCATATCCAAGACTGATCGAGTTACCTTTTTGGACGCAGTGGGCCCTGGTCTATTCGAAGTGGTAGTATAATTTACAGACTTGCTCTTGAGTGAAGACAAACTCTGCTCTCGTGACACCAATACTTCGTGTGTATTGGGATGCAAATTCCCATTACAGATTTGGCGATATAATTCGTTGGTGAATGTCTGTCCACAACAAGATTCTAGCACATCGAAATCAACGTCAAATTCTGTAGGATAAGAGTTCAATGTTGTTAATTTTTGGGTTTTGGGATCAAATACTTTTTGAAATTGGAATGCCAAGTCTGCTTTGATTACTTCTTCTGCAAAATCTTCAGGAACAGCCTTACTGTCGCTTCTTAATGCAGCAATAACTTTATCAAGATTATTATACTTTTTCACCAAATTGAATGCCGTTTTAATGCCAATTCCGGGCACTCCTTTAGTGTAGTCACATCCTGATAACATGGCTACCAATCGTAACTGTTCTTGGGTGTATTTGGACAAAGATGGAATCATTTTGACCTTTTCGAAATTATCACGACAAACCTCAATGCAAGAGCCATCGTCTTTCAACTTGGTTATTAAGCGGTTACATCCAAAGATTAACAAATCGGAATCTTCTGATAAAATTCCACTGACAAGGCCTGCCTTTTCCAAGTAGACCATCTGCGGATCAGCCTCGTAGGGTGCAACAACATACTTGATATTATGTTTATCAAGCTCCACCATTACTGATTTGGCCATCTGAGAGGTGACACAGGCTGCCTTCATAAACTCCTTCCATGCATCCAGCTTTCTTCCTGTCCGGAGATACTCATCAGCTTTTCTTCTTGCCTCATGACGTTTGGCGCGACGGTCATTGGCGGTTTCTGCCTTTGTAGGCAAAGCAGCGCCATCGAAAACAAAGTAGGGCTCAACACCAAAGTGTCTCAACATATCAACCTTTTTCATTATCGATGTCACGTAACTTCTGGTGGGTTGGTCCTGGCACAACTGCTGGGCACACGATATCAAGCCGCGATGCAACCAGCCATAAGTGTCTATAGCAAGCGTTTTGCCACGGTATTTTTCCAAAGAAGACTTTTCCTGAATCTCTTTGAGATTTGGAAGTAATCCACTCACACCCATACTAAAAAGACTTGCTAGAAAAAGTGGTAAGAAATGTTCGAAAGAGGTTTATGTATTTTGCAATGGAACGCGCTTGAGTTTTTGTAGAGCGACGCGAAAATAGTAAATGGTCATGATTACATAACGCTACCATAATATTTTTGAATAAGCCTATAATTATATAAGTCTAAATGGATCTGTTTGAGCCACCTACCGAAACTGCAAACTGGAGACCGTCTCTGATGCCCATCTCCGAGGCATCGCTTCTTTTAGCAATGAAGTATCCAATATCAAAGTTGGCCCAGTGGTTAAAGTATCTTATTCCCGCACCAATACTGGATGCTGCTGTATTTTGAAACACATTGTCCGAGACGTTACCTACGGCACCTGTAGCATATACTCTCAATGGGTTGCTTTCCTGGCCAAAGTTGTTGGCATTTTGACCAGGAGGTGAATGTATGAACGATGGGATCTTGGAAAAGATAGTAGCAGATACTTTGTAGAACTGAGATCCACCGTTGGGGTTGACAGCACCACGTGCAAATCCTCGGAGAGAATCAAAGCCACCCAAGTAGAACCTGTCAGATATGTGAACCGGAGAAGATGAAAAGATTCCACCAAAATCACCATTTACATTAATGGTGATGGCATTGTTGAGATAGGATTTGTATAACTGAGCCGACAAACTCGACTTGGCGTACGTACCTTGGTTGTTAGGGTTTTGTTGTTCCTGGTTCGAGGATAACTCGGCCCTACAAGCAAAGTTGGTTCCGCTAACAGGAAAGTTTCTCGTTGCTTCGTTCAAGAAATTTATCTTGGAATACTTGAGTTCGTGGAACACTGAAGACTTTAAGTAATCACCAGCAAAGAACTTTAACTCATCGGCCGCCGCGTCATCTATATTGTGGACGGTTCTTCTAGCAAAGGAAACACCTGTGAGCATTTCAAAGCAGGTGCATTTGGCATACTGTAACCCGATGAGCCCACCAGTGGTACCCTCAGAAGCTTGTTGGAAGGACAGGTTGTTTTGCTGTGAGCTAAAGACATCCACCAAGAATTTGAAGGATGGATTGTTAAGGTTGGCAAGGAACTTTGCATGCGAGATCAAGTGGTCATTTGGTTTGTATGGATTATAATCGACACCAATGTTGACCAACTCGGCATTCTCGTTGAAGTTATTGTTTAAGTAGTTCAAATTGACATTCAAGTTTTCTTCGTTGTTGAACTTCAAGAATCCTTCAGCAATGTTTAGGTTAATTGTCAGCAAGTCAAATACAACCCTAGTAGGTACAGGTTTTTCCTTGTTGTAATTCTTGATGTGTTTAGGCACCAACGAGGTAAAGTCCGATTCCAACCGAACACTAACATTTTTGAATACGTCGGTTTTCAATAATTTCTCTTGTGACTCTTGAACATGTTGAACCAATTGGTTTAAGGTAAAATCACTTCTTTCGACTAATGGTGATAACAATTTCTTGAAGAAATCACCAGTAAAAGTTTCACCACCTTTAACTTCAACACGCGACAAGTAAATTGGCTGTGTTCCAGATCTCTCTAATATATCCTGGGTGATTAGTTGAGTTGCAAAATCGTTCGACATGTTGGTATTTTCAACTATTTATTATTTTTTTTTTGCGAAATCCCGGTGCTTATTGTCTGGAAATTATAGGAAAAACTTCATTGGCATAATTGGTCGTGCAATGTTCAGTGTAACGTAAAGGTAGTGTTCTGACAAAAATAATGTGAGCAGTTCCACCATAGCCGTAATTAACAGTTTATGTGGCTAAGTATCGACTAATTTGTAAGTGTTCGGGGTGTGCTTTTGCAAATTACAAAAGCTGCTTAACTATTGTATTTCTAAATCGTATATAAAATTGAGATAAGTATTAGTTGACTCACCCCATCAGCTGACTTAAGTGAAGCACATTCATATTTGTAGACCCCGTGTCCGACAACTTCAACTCCTTTCATTCTACACCTTATCCCAAATCCATTCTTTCAAGAAGTATAATTTTCTACTTTCCATAGGTCCTGTAATCCAAGTTCTCGATTCCCAGGTTTATTCTGGAATTTTGCAATCGATATGGTTGCAACCTGCATATGTTAACACTCTGTAATCACGTGTCGGGTATCATTATTTTAGATTAGTAGAACCCTTTTTTTTTGCTTTTTTGTTTTGTATTTTTGTTTTTGCAGTTTTCATTTTTTGTTTTTTGGTGACGTTTTGTATTCCTTTTTGGATACTCAGACATATTAATTACATTCTGAGTATTGTCCGCTGTTGCAACCCAAATTAGTGTATCCGTTACTTGGATCGTATTTATGAGGTACATTAATCCTGTAATTCTCTGACCAATCTGATGGTTTTCCGCATCTTCTTCTGATTCTGTATTGTGCATCAGCCCATAAGATTTTAGTTTGGTACCACACACTTCCCCGTGATTTTGCAGGAATATGGCAAACCAAAGATCCGCCTTGCGTGACAGATTTTGACCAACTGCCTCCTAGCAAGCCTGATATGTCGGCCCATTGAAGTGGCCCTGCCAGAATCAGCCAAGTATAAGTATAACTCCAGTTTATACTTATGTCTGCTGGTCCTTCGTTTTTAGAATTATAAGTACAGCCTGTAACTTGATACCAAGGCAGCCACCACTCTCCCTTTGCCACAATTTTAGTTTCTTTCCACAGTGTAGTACATGGATCAGTTCCTCGCTTTGTCAAGTTAGTTGAAGGTGGATCTAAAACCGTAATTGAGATATTCCTGGTGTAATCCATCACAACAGTTGCGGGTTCTATCTCCTGTTTATATCCTCCTGTGTGGTAGCATCTTTTGATGACACCACTGTTTCAGCAGCAGCACCAATAATGGGCAGGAAAAATAACACCAAGTAGCATAATGCTAACCATAAGAACTTATCATGAGATACACGACTGATCATTCTGGGGCCTTCATTTTTTGCGAACCATTCACCATAATACGTACCGCATAGGTATGTATCATGGTAGCTAAAATCACCAGAATCATCGGTCGATCCGTGTTGTGTGCTGCAATTGAAAATCATCCTGTCTATTAGTTGACTCGTAGAAGACGTAAGTGAGCCACTTGGGTCATTTCGCTAATTAGAATTGTGCGGTGTTATTTATAGTGCTTGTGAAATGCAACAGGATGTAACAACTGGGAATTATTCCTAAAGGTTAGTGTACAACAAGTCGTAGAAGCTATTCAGAACTGGCTGTTTAGAATTAACATACATCTAAGAAATCTACGAAATATTGTGAGCAAGCATTATATTATATGTATTGCAATAATAGCCTTGATATGATAAGAATAATAGACCTGAGTGTATGTGTTGGAAGCCTTTTTCAATCAGATATGTCTTATCCCCTCTCAATAATATAATTGCCGCAAATTCTTTTGCATATCACGTTGTTTCAAACTAAACATGAGATTGTACATCAGTTACTGAAAACATCATTCGGCAGATATGCAGCATCTAAAACTAGAAAGTCTATGTTTATGAAATTTCACAATCGTGAGGACTAATACGATCTGCAATGATGTTGAGCAGTAAATTGAAACGGTGGTCTTCAAGATGAAAAAAATTCTTGATGGTATGGGTAGACTATTGTTTATAAAAATATCCTAATTCTTGGGTACAGACAATATGAATTGTACTACGCATATAACACAGTGATTGAGACATTCCTGGTGTAATCCATCACAACAGTTCGGGTTCTAACTCCAGTATCACGTCAGCGATATCATCCTGTGTGGCAGCATCTTGTGGTAACACCACTGGTTCAGCAGCAGCACCAATAATGGGTAGGAAAAATAACACCAAGTAGCATAATGCTAACCATAGGTATTTATCATGAGAAACATTACTGATCATCTTCAGAGCTGCACTCTTCCCTTTTTCCTGTCCATAATACATACCACATTCGTAAACGTTATGATAGGTAAAATTACCCAAATCATCAGTTGTTCCGTGTTTTCCACAGTCAAAAATCATCTTGTCTTATTTGCTGCTACAAGTAATTCGTGAGATACACACTGGACCAATTGAATTCTTACCTCTGATTGGAATTTTGTAGCCGTATTTATAATGTTCGTGAAATGCAACAGGGTGTAACAACTGGGAATTATCCCGAAGGGTTCGTTCACAGGAAGTCTTGAAAACTGTTCAGAACTAAATCTACAGACCGCCAAATCCTTTATTACATTTTGTGGTCATACTTTACATTATTTGCATTATGGTAACCTTATAATGATGGTAATACAATACTGATGGAAGTATTGGACACCTTGTGCAATCAAATTTGACATCAGATAATCTTAAAAAATAAAATTCTTTGCATATGTATTGTTTCAGATAAAGGATAGGATCGTTCTTGAGGTGCTCCAAACATCATTCAGTAGATATTCAACAAAACGAATACTAGGAAGTATTTTCCCTGTACGACTTCTGTTCATTCTTGAAGAATATATGGCACTATTTTATCTTTACTCGCAGATCTATTAAGTATATTGACAGTGGTCCTGGAAACAATAAAATAAAATAAATTAAAGTCCTGGATAACGAAAATACAAAAATTTACCATGAATCTAAAACCGTAATTGAGATATTCCTGGTGTAATCCATCACAACAGTTGCGGGTTCTATCTCCTGTTTATATCCTCCTGTGTGGTAGCATCTTTTGATGACACCACTGTTTCAGCAGCAGCACCAATAATGGGCAGGAAAAATAACACCAAGTAGCATAATGCTAACCATAAGAACTTATCATGAGAAACATTACCGATCGTCCTCAGACCTGCGTTCTTTGCTTCATACCGTCCATATAACCGACCACAATCGTAAACAGCAGCATAGCTAAAGTTCCCGGAGTCATTAGTTGACCCATGTTCAGTACTGCAGTTGAAAAGCATGGTTGACTTTATAAAGATTGTATCTTGAACTGTTGTATTTGTGATAGATATCTTTCAAATTGGAATTCTGCTAATCTATTTATAATGCATTCAGAATGCTCCATAGTAATTTTTAATATTGTGACAACTGGGAATTTACCTTTACCAAAACTGGTTTGCAGAATTAGCGGTGCAGAACAAAATCAGATTCAAAGTCCTATTTTGTGTGAATTTGGTCAATACGGGATATTTGAACTTTTCCATTGTAGTACCCATAATTCTATTTCAATAGTGTATGTAATGGAATTGATCTGCGCAGAATGTGTCAAATCCTTTATCGAAAAATTTAGGAAAATTCTATTGCATTTCGCATTGTTTTAAGTAACAATGAGTTTGGACATGTATTCCAAAAATATGTGGGGTAATAGATAAGCGGACCTTTACATTCCTGAATAACTCAGGTTTAGTTTTAAATATTTAGCAAGAATTGTTTTAGATACACGGAAATAATTGGACTAATTTTTTGCCAATTCTGAAGTAGTCCTTATATTGCTTTGAGAACCAGGTTATATGTTAACCATACCAGCATTGTTGAATACAGTAGAAGCTTCGATACGCGTACCAAAATGCGTATTGTTCGTATTGAAATAAAAAAACCGGTAATCTATTTATATTCTACAGTGGCTCCCTCATGAGCCAACTCTAATAACTTCCAGGTACACTGCACGCCTGCATCAGAGAAAATGGAGATGACTTTGGCAGCAATTTCATCGAACCCTTCCGTAGCTAAACACAAGATGGTGGGGCCAGCACCTGATAAACAGATCCCGCACAACCCCGGGTTGGTTTCGGGAGTAACGCAGTCCAATACATCAACCAAACCAGGAATCAATGATGCTCTGTATGGCTGGTGGATCTTATCCTTCATGGCCTCGTAGATAAGTTTGTTGTTTGGAGGAACCTGTGTCAAGGCCGTGGTCAAAACTGCGATTCTTTGCAAATTGTACACAATATCCTGACGGTTATACAACTCAGGAAGCACAGATCTCGACAAGTCAGTGCTGACTTCAAAGTTGGGAATAATGGCAACACATTTGATGGCCTTTGACCAGTTATACTTGAGATATTGGGCGATATCAACTGGAGGAGGAGTAGTAATGTACTTTTCCTTGGGGGTCGATTCCTTTGGCAAAACATATTCCAATGGCAAGTGCTTGGCCTCGGTATCGGCGTGAGATAAGCCGTTAAGGTACGAGCCCACAAATCCACCCAACATCGTAGCAGCGATATTATCTGGGTGTCTTTCAATCAACAAACAGTAATCCAACATCCGTTCCTTGGATAACTTGAGCTCACCAATCTCGTTACCTAACATTATTCCTCCAACGATAGCAGCACCTGAGGAACCCAACCCTCTGCCTAAGGGAATGGGGTTTATGACGTGGATATGAGTTCCGTTGGGGAAGGCTTTTATACCGTTACATCTCATAATGTACAATGCTGTCTGTGTCACCAAGTTCTTGTCACTGCTCAACGGCACATTTTCAGCAAGATCACCTTCGTACGAGAGCTTGACATTGTATGGATCGGCAGAGGTGTCTTGTTCTGGGTCGATTTTTACTTTTATTTCAAGGTAGAGCGATAAACCCACACCCAAAACATCAAAACCAGGCCCAATGTTGGCAGAAGACGCGGGTACTTTTAAATCAAATTGTTTAGACATGGCTTGATGAAAACGTATTCTGAAAAACTTGAACGATAAGTGAGTCAGTGCATCCAATCAGTTTATGTACCGGAAATTACTGGTATATGTAACAAGTAACACGTGATTATGAAGCTTACTATCATGTTGATTACATCCTTTGATTACATCCTTTCAAAGTAGTGGTTTTACTAACGTTTTGGCTGCAGAGTGCATGAATATATAAGATTATTACAAAACGCAAGTTTCTCTCTTTTCCCATACGATGTTTGCTGGTTCCATAGGCAAAGTAACCATCGAAGCGTAGTCGATGTCAGGAACCTTGCCGTCTTTCAAGGACCACTTCAAGTTATATACATAAGTGGACAAAATCGTTCCCAACTGGACGTAAGCAAACTGTTCACCAATACAACGGTGTCTTCCACCACCGAATGGCAAGTATGGAGACGAAACACCCTTGGATATAGCACCGAAACCGTAATCAACTGTATCTTTGTTGTCTTCAGCTGGTGCACGGGAGGTGTCCCATCTGTGAGGGTTGAAGGTAGCTGCTTCAGGGAAGTATCGGTCATTGGTCATAGCGTAACCAGGCGACACCAACACGTAATGGCCCTTAGGAACAACGTATTTCGTGTTTGGGACCAAAATTGGTTTGATCACCTTTCTGAAGATCGAATGTAATGGCATGTGCATTCTCAAGGTTTCCTTGATGACGTTGTTGACGGTTGGTAATTTTTGCAAGTCTTCGTAGGTCAAATCGTAGATAGAACCTGTCTTTTCATTCAATACGCTGGTGATTTCTTCGTATAATTCTTGTTGTAACTCTGGCTTTTCAGCCAAGTGCAACAAGAACCAAGCAGACGTCGAAGCAGATGTATGTTGTCCGCCCATCAAAACACCTATCATAAGGTTAGCAATTTCTTGGTCAGTCATCTTGACACCGTCCTTATAAGTGGAGTTGGTCATAAGCGAGTCAATCAAGTCACGGTTAGGATCGATATCATTATTCTTTCTTCTTTCATTGATCAACGACATGTAGGCAGCAGAAATCTTTTGTTGGGCTCTGTCTCTCTTTCTATATTGTTCCAAGGGGAGGTGAGGGAAAACAAAGTTGATTGGGGTGAACCCCTTGTCTAAGTCACTGTATAATTGAGCAAAACTGGCGTCAAACCGTTTTCTCATATCGTCGCCCATCAAAGATCTCGATGCAGTAAAGATGGTGATTTCAGGCTGGGTGTGCATGACATTAGCAACACCACTCTTGTTTTCTTCCATCTTGAAGTTAGGAGAATCCTTGAAGTAGTTCAAGACTTCTTCTCTGATCTTGGGAACGTACGATTTGAAGGAATCGACAGTCAATGATGACTTGGCAAACTTCTTCTGTTCCATCAATTTTGAGTTGGGACAGTCATAGATGACACCCTTACCGAATACTGGAGTTGTTAAGTGTTTGTAAGCATCTTCTGCCGACACATCAGCGACTTTAGCGTTAAAGACAAACTCGTGGCCCTTTGGACCCAAATAAACGGTCATGACTTTACCCAACAAAACAAAGGCAAACACGTCACCATGTTGAGCACGACACTTTTCAAAGAATCCGTATGGGTCCATACCAAAGTAGACGGCAGATCCAAACCAAGGGATCCAGTGGAACACCATAGGGGCACGGTCCTTTCTTAACGAGTAGACAAACTGCCACAATAAATGGTAGACAAACGGTCCCAAAACAATGATCGATACTTGCTGGCCCAACGAGAGTGCCATGTAGTATGAGTATACGGCAATAGCCGAGTCCACAAGAGCCATTGCAAATGAGAAAAGGAGCGTTGGTGTTTTTTGAAAACCTTCTCGATCGTGTTTTGTTCGTCGTATAAAAAATGTAAAAAAAAAATTATACGACAAAAAAAAAAAGTTGAAGTATCTGCAGAACCCATATTATTTGTGTTAGCCAAGCAGAATGGTGAATTTAGCAATGATTAGATATTGAGGTGAAAGTATTGGTTGTTATACAAAAACACTAATAAAAACTGAATAAATAATCATGAGAACTCTAATTAAATAAAGGCCTAATGCCGAACTAAAAACCTAATCCTTGTTAGTTAACGAGTCGTCAACCACCAATCCCATCATACGTGCCTTTAGCATCAACTCGTCATGTTCCTGTTTCATGCGGTCGTTCTTAAGCTCTAAGAACTTGATGTACTCAATGGACTTAGCCAAGATGGTACCTTTGTTTAACTTCTTGGCAGGCTCGAGTCCTTCGAGATCGACATCTCCATCATTATCGGTGAACAGACCGTCATCATCGCTGCGGTCGGATTCATAATCGTCGTCGGATTGTCTCTTTTGCTTACGCCTGGACACAACACGGAGAGTAGGTACGGAGTTCTGCAACGCAGTAAATTTATCGTTGATCTTGTTTCGGTATCTCTGTTCAATTATGTTGTGGGCGGATTTTATGCGTGGTCGCGACGAGGTGGTCTCGGCACTGCCCACAAAAGGCTCCGACTTGACTCTTCCCTTCTTGGGGTGCACTCTGTTTGGTTGGCGTTCTGCAGTAAAGAGTGGTGGCACTTTGTTTGGGTCTTCTTGTTTGATGTATAGGGCAGGGTTGTGTTCGTCTTGAGGTGCATACAATCTGTTCTGGGGTTCGGTAATACCAATAGAAAGTGGTGACATTAAAGGTGTGGTATATTGGGTTCCCTTGTCGTTGATAGAGTACAATTGCTGGTTCGAACCATCGCTGTCGCGTTGTAACATACTCATGGAATTAGAAGTACTCATGTTCAACAGAGTGGGGTCGGGCCCCAGTCCCAGGTGGTCCATAAGATTAGACCCTAATGCAGGCGAGTGGTCATTGCCTACATATTGATTTTGGGGGGTATTGGAGTGTTTTGGAGGAGGCACAAGGCCAAAGTCAAAGTTGACGGGAAAGTTCATGTTTTGCTGGGGGTGTTGGATTTGTTGTGCTTGAATGAGTTGTTGGCGCTGTTCGTAACTAAGGGATTGAAGTGTTTCCTGGTCTGGTGTTTTATCAAAGAGAGACGTTAAAAAGGCATTATAGTCGTTGATTTTAAATGACATTATATGCTTGTGATTCACACCTCACCTACAATATAATTGACAGGTGAAACTCGCTATATATCAGACCCATTAGAGATACACTGGTCAGCGAAACGTGAAAAATATCACTCCACCCGTTTAGACTTTTTACTTACCAAAAAAAAAAATAATAATAATAATGGCGGCCAAATAATAAAAAAAAAATCATAAAAAAAAGAACTTTACTGCACCCTTACTAGACATGCCTGGGGTCAAATCTTTTTGTTCCGTTACCAGCGGGAACCTTGCAGCTTTCCCGGAAAATACAGGGACTAATTGGGTAATTTCATAGTATCGTACGATTTTTCCTCTTTATTTTGTGTCACAGTACATGTTTTTTCGCAGTTGATACTTGTTCAAAAAAAAATGGGACCTTGAATTGCAACCTATACTGGAGGAGGAATGTATCATGTCTGGGACACAAAAACTGGATGTTCCCAACAAAGGCAATTCAACTAGGCCAAGTTGCAGTGCTATGTTGCCTTTCTCATTTGACTTTAATTTTTTGACTTCCTCGTAAATGATAGTTGGACTTCGGAGACAAAATAAGTGAGATTGAAAAAAAAACAGCAAGAGTGGGAAACGCCGGTGGGGAACACGTTAGTGTTCCGATCAAACGGAGCTATGCACTACAAACCGAAACACAAGTGTCTTGAGTTAAGTAAGAAAATTTATTAAAGTTAATAATATTTTTTTTCCTTTCCTCATCTTCTCATTCGCTTATTTTGGGGATTCACCTTTGGATACGGATCCTTCTTTTCCCTTCAATTCTCTGTGTTTTGACTGTAACGTTGAATTGGGATCCCAGAATTCTATGAACCCAACTTTGTTTTCTGTAATGGGTATTTTTCACGGATGAAGGGGCACCTTGTATCTGGTGCAGGTGATCTAAAAACCGTATTTGTATGTGTATTATTATTTTTTTTGGCTGTTCCCCGGTGAACCAGAAATTTCACGCGGGACATATCGTTTTCGGTGCCCTTCGTGCAGCTTTCTGCATTTTTCGGTGTTCCACACGGCCATAGTTGGCGCCACGGAGTGCGCACAATTTCCGTATGAAGCGAGAGGGACGCAACTCCGTCCACCAGTCACCGGGAAATGAGCAACAAAAAACGGATTCAAGACCCTTTGACCAGAAACAGGTTTAAGGTTTTGGTACAATTATATTATTTACCATTCCGACCCCGTCAAGGTCTGCAAGCAATTGTATTCGAAAAGGGGACGCTCGCTTGCTCATGTCACTTTTTTTTCCCAGTGTGGAGATTGCTACATTCTCAGCGTTTCGCTTGGATTGGTGTCTCAGTTTGTCAGACTTGCGATGAGCATCTGAAAAAAAACAAAATTGATAAGCTTCTCATAATGTCTGACCTTCATGACTTGTGCAAGTTTATCACCAGACCGATTACACAAGATTATGTCGAAAATCTCAAACACTACTTGAAAAACGGAATTCCGGCGACGTATACCATAGAAGAAGCATATAATTACACTCATGACATTGACGAGGAACCATCGACTACTACCACACCTTTGCACATCATATGTTCTCATGTGCCTCAAGATGCAAGTCTGCTGGAGATTGAGGTGGTCAACTCCATGGTACTGACTCTCTTGGAATACGGCGCAGGATGGTCCTTGACTGATATTAACAACAAAACACCTGGTTGTATATTGCTCGATCGCGGATTGGGGTCATCGCCAATGTATGCCCAAATTGTAGATGCCGGGGTCAGGGCTGAGTTATTGTTGCGAAAAGTCCTGGAATACGACATGGAGATCATTGAAGATACGGACAAATTGGATCATGATCAATTCAGCCACCAGGAACCGCCTCAAGTTGGGACCCCTGAGGCGGCGGGGCCCGATCCGAATTCCAACCTTATTTCCACCCAGCCGCCCCATGTTGCAGTTGCCACACCAGAGGATGACGCTCCTGATGCCCCTTCCCAAAATCAGGAATCATATCTTAACACCACGTTGGAATACACCAACGGTGCTCTTATCACAAAGGATAGAAAAGATGGTGTCATGATGGAATGGGAGACCGATTTAATGCAGATCGGATGCGACTCCCTCTTCAAGGGAGCTGTTGCAGATGGAGAAGCCGACCCCCAAATCAATATCCTCAATATCGGGTTTGGAATGGGTATCATTGATACCATGATCAACGCCAAGAATCCAACTAAACACTACATTTGCGAGGCTCATCCAGACGTGTTAAAAAAGTTACGTGATGACGGGTGGTACTCTAAGAAAAACGTTATCATCTTGGAGGGAAGGTGGCAGGACCAGTTAGACAACTTGTTGTCGAAAGGTAACGTGTTTTTCAACGGAATCTATTACGATACATTTTCGGAACATTATTCCGATATGTTGGAGCTATTTGACTATATTGTCGGGCTCCTCAAGCCACATGGTGTATTTTCCTTCTTCAACGGCTTGGGTGCGGACAGACAAGTCGTTTATGAAGTCTATAAGAAACTAGTCGAGATCGATCTTGCCAACTACGGCTTGCAGTGCACTTTTTCAGAGATCGTCCCACCCTCATTGACAGCCGGTGACAAGAGTGTATGGGACGATGTCAAACGTTCGTACTGGTCCTGTCCTATCTACTACCACCCCGAAGCACGCTTTATCGACTTGTAGACGAAGATAGGTTTTCCTTTCCATCTTTTTTTTTTTTTTGTGATTAGATAGCAACAATTCCTTCGCCCGAATTAGGACCAGTGGTCTGATTCTCTGATAGTGGTTCTGGTTCCTTGGCGACGGCTTTTTCTCGTTCAATAAAACAATCTAGTCCCATGAATGCTTCGTCCAACGCACGTTCAAATACATGCTGTAGCCTCCATCCGGCTCCGAGGTACTCCTTGTTCTTCGCCAACTTATTGACGTATGGATCATAATATCCGTCGGTCATCTTATCAACATCATTCAACTCGTCCATATCTTGAGGAATAGCCAATAACTTGAATCGTTTATGTAACTCACGGTCGCCTTTGAACGGAGTAAATGGGGTTTTGGGCCCATCGTTTTCTTCCTTCTTGATCAATGGGTTCGATTGGGCAAACTGTTGATCCAATTGGTTGGTTATATGCTGTAATTGTTTCTTTCTAAGCGATGACCGTTTCAACAAGTTATTTTGTTGCTGCTTGATCAAATCGTCAGAGTTGGCGTTGGATGATGTCAACTTGTCAAGCAAGTCCTGTTGCTGCTGCTTTTGGAACTCAACGTCTTCGATTTCCATCTGTTTCTGTATCCGTAACTTTTCCTGCTTCAACCTCTCCATTGCTTCCTGGTACTTGGATAAATCAGCATTCTTTTGACTCTCCCGCATGTTCTTCTCCAAGATCTCTATCTTGTGTTCCAGCTCGTACTTGGTCAACTCGCTTTCGGTGCTCTCGACATCCACCCCGTTGTTGAGATTGAATATAATTTCCTCAACACTTTCCAAGTAGAAATTGAACTCTGCAAGCGTATCGAAATCCTCTTCGGTCTTGTTGTAGATCCCACTAACCCGTTTACGGATATCTATCTCACGTTCGATGGCCAAGTCGTCAAAGATCTGCTTCTTGAACCGGTTCTTACGCAAAGTCTTGCCACACTTGGGATATGGACATGGAGCGGGACCCAACGAGAAGATACGATCCACGCATGATTCACATATCTTGTGGTAACACTCGGGGTTGATCAAAAAACTCATGTTCGGCGAAAGGTACCGGTCAGTTTTACAGATGGGACACATATCGTTGGACCGATCGTCCACCTGTGTAAGTATCGGTACCGCAACATCATACGACATCGTATCCGCAGACATTTTCTTGTAGTGTTGGTGATGATGACAAACCAGGTCCCAAAGAAAAGAAATTTAAATGGGACAGGACTGTACATACGAAACAGTTGTCAATATTATTGTTATCCTAAGCGAAACCAAGTACTGAAACCACAGGACAAAGGCAGTATGATCTTGGACCTGGCTTTCTTCAAAAACCATTGGGTCAAACAAGCTGTGCCGCCAGGCGTGATTCTTTTGCTTGGATACCTTGATTTTGCTGCGGGATACGAGTTGGGGTATAACGAAGTGTGGAAACACCATTCGCATGGCGCAGCCGTGGTTCTATGGATACTATTGGCCATCACCCAGTTTACCATGTTGTTCTACTGGGCGCTTATCTTTGTTATGGGTCCAGGAAAGTCTCCCAAATTTAGCCAGTTTAATTTGCATGGCTCTGAGGGCGACCCAAGCTTATCACTGCCACCAGACCACTTTCTCTGTGACCAATACGGGTATCCTTACTACAATAGTACCAGTAGCTCGTTGGTTGTGTCACGCAGCTTCTTTCTGAAAGACGTCGGATACAATGTTCTCAAATTTGACCACTACTGTTTATGGATCGGTAACGTTATTGGCGAACGAAACTATCTCTTCTTCATCAAGTTTATGATGTGGTTCTGGTTCATGTTTCTCGTGGTTATTGTTTACTTGATTCGCTACACACCACCCAACGTTTCTCGGGGCGAGATCAACCACAACTACATCGTTGTCTACATTTTAGGTGGACTCTGGTTCATCTTACTAGCAGCATTATTGGGAGCACATCTCCGCTATATTTGCATCAACATGACTACCTTGGACGAAATCACCGAGAACCAACGTAAACGCTATAGCCGTTTTAAGCAGCGGAACCTGGGCAAAACTGTCAAAAAACGACTTGTGCCTCGAACAGAGGATGGTATTCGTTATATCAATATCCGCCGCGAAGAGCTCCGGCTCGTTGTTGCATACAATATAAACGACCAGCCGTTCAATATGGGTTTCAAGCACAACTGGATCAATCTTATCTTCAACGGTAACAGAAACAACGGGCTTCCTGAAACAACATACACCACCACCAAACTCCTACTTGCATTTGTATTATTAGTGGTACCATACCTCGATATTCCCGTTGTGTTCAAGACAAGACGACATCACGAGCTCGAACCCGAATATACCAATTACTGTGAACAGTTCTCACCAAAATTCCTTGCTCTTATTCAAGCGAAAATCGACCGCAAAGAATGTTATCTCGCTCTGTACCTTCAACAAGCCCAGGAACCCGTCTCGTGATCCAACCTTTTTTTTTTGCACCCAAGATTACCTGCAGTTTGATTGTTGTCGCGATGATTAATAATTCCATTCTTGATTTACAGAACGACCACCATGGATTTCATCGCTGATATTGTTGAACATGAAGTGGAAGCACCAGTAGCACCTACTATAAACAACACAGTGCCGCCAAAACTATCAAAATTTAAGGAAAGAAAGGCATCTCGCTGGGCCACGGGGGCCGCTAGACGGCCAGAGGCCAAACGACACCTGCTACAAACCAGTCAAACACAGCTCTCCGAAGCCGAGAAAATCCACCGTGAGAATATGGAACAAATCTCACGAATGACTGAGGAGGAGATCGGACAGGAACGGCAAGAATTACTCCAAGGTTTGGATCCCAAGTTGGTACAAAGTTTGTTGAAGAGAACCGAAAAGAGAATAGAAGAGCAGCATGTGCATGACGGGACCTGCGACCACGGAAACGCTCATGCAGAGGGATACAATGATGGATGGATTGGTGGTATGAAGACTTCCACAGGCTTACAGGATTTATCTCATCTTGACAAAGAAGATGTGAACAAAGCTCTTGGTCTTTCTAATTTGACACTCGAAGTGTCAGAACCTAGCAAGCCAAAATCCACCAAATCTGTCACATTCAACGAAGTCACCACCGTCAAGTATGAAGATTTGGATGAAGGTATTGAACTCGACCCAAACGGATGGGAAGATGTTGATGACTTAAACGATATGATTCCAAACATTGCCCCACTTAATGACAACGACGAAATTGCCCCTAAGGAGTACCAGTTGGTAGATGAAGACGAGGAAGAGAAAGATATTGGTGTTCATTTTACCAAGCCAAAGCCAGTCGACCTAGATTTAGACGATCCAGAGTTTTACGACAAGTTACACGAAAAATACTTTCCTGATTTGCCAAAGGAAACGGAAAAGTTGTCTTGGATGACTAGCCCTATGCCCAAGCAAGTATCTACGACATACGAATCTATTGGTGAAATGAGATTTGGCTTTAAAGGGGATTTGATAGAGTTGAACGATGAGTCAAAAGATAATACCAAGGAAATCCCAACTTATATGGGACTTCATCATCACTCTGAGAACCCCCATTTGGCAGGATACACATTGGGTGAATTAGCACATTTGTCAAGATCAGTTGTTCCAGGACAAAGATGTGTTAGTATTCAGATGCTTGGACGGATCTTGCACAAACTTGGGAAGCACAAGTACAGCATTGTACCAATTGCTGAATCTGCTACTGAGGATGATTACCATTTCAATGAAAACTTGAAAGAAATGGTTGCCGATTTCGAGAACTTGATGTGGAACTTGATCGAGCAGCTCCGTATCATTGAGTCGATAACCGAGGCTGCAGACGAACAAAAGACTAGAAATATCTCGGTACGTAACTACGCCATCGAAGCCTTGTGGCTTTGGAAACAAGGTGGCGGCCGAGTTGAGAAACCGACAGAGGAAGATGTCATTGTCAAGGCAGTACAAAATAATTAATAGAGGAAAATGTAAATATCTTTTGGTTGAAGCAGTAGTTACATAAAAAATACAAGTTACTGGCTCAATACTCTAAGAATCCAACTATTGAACCACCAATGCAATATTCTATGGAGTCTCAGAACGAGATACCATTGAAGTAGCCTGGAAATATGGTTTCTGGAAGAAAAGAAAAAACCAGAGTTACAAAAACTGTAACTACCAGTCAATTCTATTCCAGTCGCTTGACAGCAAACTCAAAACGAGTTCTAATCGTAAGCAGACCATCACATTTACATTCAAGTAGTAATTTGGGTTCTCAAGATATGGGATTCGTTCTTCGCATATTGACACATTATCCGATGGTTCCCGAAGGATGAGAAAGTTCTCATATCTGACAACTTAAGTTTATGCGTTGCCTACAAGGCAAATTGGAACAATAATCAACGTGTATTACTAGTGATATTCTAAAACTAGATTGAAAATTTTTGATTTTCAACCATCTAGAATTAGTATGGTGTCCGGGTAATGTTCCTTATATGTCACAAGAAACGACTTATCGACAGTTATCTGTGACGACAAGCTCGATGATATTGTCACTAGTAAGCAATGGACAATTGGTCTTGATAAGAAAGAGCTAAACTGTAGAGAGAAATTGCATTGCATTAAAAAGTTACAATTAGAACTTTTACTTCATACAAACTCGTGTTCTTGTTCAGACACGTACGTACCAAACAACTCCACTTTACGTATCTGACCTTGCGGTACCTGAAAGTATACCAGAAATGTAGCCTGAATGTATCTATAAAAAATAGTATGAAATCGGTGTCTTCAATTGTGTGTCGCACCTATTTTGTAGATCTGAGCACAAAACCTTTGAACCAAAATCCAATCTTTGAGTTGAACTACCAGTAGAAATGCGTTTCGGACATTTCCTTGCAGCTTTCTGGTGTACCAGAGTAGTCTCTGCTGTGTTGTTTGAAAACGCATTTACCACAGAGATATTCAATCATATATATACCAAATTGGATCCATTTACTGTGGTGGATTCAGGCTTGGTGGGAATTTCTTCCTTGAACCAACTTATCAGCATCCAATTGAGTCCAGCTAATACCGTTGGTTGGTTTGTTGATTTGAGCCAGTTGCCAGGTGCTGTTGATCAATTTGAAATTGTCGGTGACATTGCATACCTCTTCTCGGCCAAAGAATCTCATGTGTACGCCTACAATGTTACGTCGGGCGTATATAAACACACCCTCCAACTTGAAGCTGCTCCTACAAAGATCTACCCAATCTTTAACCGTGGAATCATGATACATGTTGATAACGGTGTCTTCTACGCTGATTTTACCGGCAAAGTAACTGATATTGGTATTTCTTCGGCTCAGGTGCATGTACAGACATTGAATGGATACATTTATGTGTTGACCGATTCCAGTTTGGTGAAATTACTGCCAAAGTTGGAAACTATTGCTGAAACTTCGGTGTCAGTGGAGAATATTACTGAATTTAAGGATGGGTTTGCCATCAGTGAAACCTCGGTATACAGATTGGACGACGATAACAATAAATTGGTTCCTTTGGGTCAATTCGCCAATTTTTCCGTTATCAATTCAAACTTCTTGTGGGCCAAGACTGCAAACCAGATCTCATTTTACTCGGTTTCGGAATCTAACGAAGTGAAAATCTCCCATACTTTGCCAATCGAGTCAAGTAACAAGGCTGAGCATTTGCAGTACGCTCTTAGTGATTTTTTGGTTATATCTACCGACTCTCACAAAGATGTTTATGATTTAACAGACTATTTGGTGGTAGACTATCCGGAAAGCATCAAACATGTCAAGATTAAATCATCAAGGAAATATTCCCGGGATTTTGTAATTTCAAATGAGTTTATTACTCTTGATTCTTCGATTTCTGGTGAAAAGTTTTCTTTGGTAGATGGAGACTTGGTCTTCAAGATTGAACCAAGTGCTCCTTATGGATCGAGTTCAGATGAGTACCTTATCATTGACAAGCCACTTTCTAGTTCAACGATCGAACAAGTTCATCATTTGTTAGAGGATGGTGGTTTGCTTGTTACGCGTTGGTTGGGAAGAGTCCAAAGACATTTGAATGCTCTTGGCAAGTACGTCGTACTGTTTGTTGATGAATCTGCTTCGCTGGAGGTGAAGGGTTCGGATGGATTCTCCAAATTGGTTATCTTTTTTGATTCATCAGTGGCCTCACTAGTTGCTGTCAATTCTGAGGACGGTACAGTTTTTTGGAAAACCAAAGTAGAAGGCACTGACTTGTCCAAGTTGGTTGAAATTGATCAGCAGGTCATTGCTCTCTTTGAAAACAAGTTGTACCATCTCAATTCTAGAGATGGTATTATTGTTTCCGAGCAAGATACCAAAGCTACTGATTTGGTCAAGGTCAACGGGGAAGACACTTACGCATTGAAGAAGGATTTTTATGAATTAAATGTACCAATTGAGCACGATACTTTCTTTTTCGATGAAACTAACAACAAAGTTGTCGGTCACAGGATTTTAGCGGGACAAACAAAGTCAACGCGTACTTGGGAGTTCAGTCAGGATCACGTTCTCAAGGTAGTTGGCAAACCTCAAGATTCCAAGACTTTGTCACTTGGAATTTCTCTTTCAGATAAATCGGTTTTGTACAAGTATCTTTACCCCAACGTGATTGCCATTGTTACCAAGGGAGAATCCTTGGGAATTTACTTGGTAGATTCGATAACGGGTACTATTCTAAAGTCATTTATTCATAAACCAGATGAGATTATTGATTACGATTCAGTGGACTTGATTATCGACGATAACTGGGTTATATATTCATACTTTGTTATTCTGCCTGAATTGGGACAGCGAATCAATGTGATTGATTTATTTGATACCAAAAAGGGTTTGGGTCAAGAGGCCCGTTCAGCATTCGAGCACAATTCTACTATTGACAGCTGGACATCAAAGTCGTTTTACTTTCCCGAAAAGATTTTATCTTTGAGTTCGACGCAATCGGTTCATGGTGTGACTCTCAAGTCGATACTTGCTATCACTGAACTGGGTTCGTTGATTGAGATCCCCAAGTTTTACTTGAACTCAAGAAGAATTGACGACAGACAGTTGACTCAAGAAGATTTTGAAAGTGATTTCCGTATGATGCCATACGAACCAATTGTACCGAAGAATACTTTACAGGTATTGAACCATAAGCACAGGTTACTTGTGGATAAAAGAGGAAAGATCCTCGTTAAACCCTCGCGTTTTGAATCAACTGCGGTGGTATGTTACTTCAACCAATACAATCAATTCTGTACTTTTGTTCAGCCATCGGCCTCGTTCGACTTGTTGGGAGCAAGATTCGATAGAGGCAAGTTGTTGATCACCATTGGTATCTTGTTGGTGGCGTATATTGCCTCAAAACCATTTGTCTACAATAAGAGATTGAATGCCCAATGGCTTGATCGTTCATAATTATTACCCTTATATATTTTATAATCCCCTCTAATTGAAAATAGATTCGTTTCCCAGTATATACTCAATCATGTCCCCATTTTGCTTTTGATTGAGCCCAAAAGTCTCCCATTTAATATCCACAGATTTTGTGGTCTTGTGTTCACTTTGGTATATGTACCAAATTAATTCGTAGGTCAAACTTATCACCAAATGGTTTTTCATTGACTTCACCAACAAAAAAGAAGGTTCATTCTCGGTCTCTTCCAGTAATTTCATGATAAACTTATTGTCGACCTCGTTAAATTTTTGGACAATTTTGATGAACTTTGAATTGAAAAATGACCAGTCTCCATTATCAGAATCGCGCAATATCAACCCAGTGTAGATGCTATTGAACAACTCCTTAACATTCTTGTAGTCATTGACACAACTCAAGACCGGCGACTTGAATATTCTGAGTAGAGTACATGCGGCTAATTCGACAGGAGCCTTGTAGTGTATTGGTAGTTGGTTAAAGCTTGTCAACTCGGAAAAGTTCTGGTGGTACATTATATTAAGCTTGTAGCAGCAGTCGATGGCCTTCTTGACATAAAGTTTGTATTCGGCTAGACCAATTTCGATGTTTGAAAACGAATAGATGCACTTTTGTAATTTCGAAAATTCAATCGAGATTTGAATCAACTTGTTGATAGTTGGGTTTGATTCCTTGATAAGTAAAATATTCAAATCGTTAAGAATCTTTTCAAACATGTTCAAGTTGATCAACTTGGTCGTGTTTATTTGATTAGGCAACTGAAGTATTGATTCATTATCGTTGTTAATCAAATCATTCATATTTTCATTCAACTTGGCCTGGATAGTTGATATCTTCAACAAGGAGTTAATGTATTGGTCATTCTTGTCAAGCAACTCGTCTTTAATGTCAACGTTGGCAGCCTGATTAATGATATAGTCGTGACTGAAGCCGTTATAGTTGTTGTTGGAAAGTCCAAGGTTGATGAGCCAGTAGTTGGAGTTGATGTTGACAAACTTGTAAATACGCTCGCGGATCATATTGTTGAGGTTGACTTCACGGGAAATATTGATTTTGGTCTTGTGGGAGAATTCATTAATGAATTCCAACTTGTGCAAGCCAAACTGGAACGATAAGTTCTTCATCATTGATACAAATTTGACAGACAAATTGTCGGCAACTTTGCTCTGGTTGTTTGGTAGTGGCCAAGTCGTCAAGATCAAGAGCGATGAGATTACATAGACTGATCTTGGAGTTTGAAACCAGCACTGCTGTACCACCAATGACTTAACCTGTTCAGCAAGGATCTGGTAGTTGTTGGCCGACTTGGGGTCTGGGTAGTTCAAGTAGGATGTGAGGATGATACACCAAAAGAGTAATTCGTTGTTCTTCAGGAACTCAGCGATGCTGATCATGGAAAAGAAGTTGTCGGGAAAAATGGGGAGGAATTGATTAAAGTTGACTTCGTAGTTGGTAAAGAGTACGTAGGCGTCCTCGACTGAGATACTAAACGATGGCGACAATGAATTTGCGGCGATTGTGATGCGATTAGCCGATTGTACTTGATTAATTTCTTCAGGTGACTCTGGTATGTGTTCTGGAGTGTTGATGCAAGATTGGATTTCGGAGATTGGGGGCGTTGAAGGAGTTTTCCTTTGGCGGCGTATGGTTTGGGAGGATGCTGTATTTTGGATGGAGACGCTACGTTCGATCAAGAGGCTGATTATCTTGTTCTTACGGGCAATCATTTTGTCCAACGTTGACTTTAGGGATTGGACATCATCGTTGAGTTTCTCTAGTTCGTCGGTGGAAGAACGTTGTGGGACACGAGTGATGACGTCCAATGTGCAGTTGAGTCTCTTCTTGGCGCAGAGGGTGCAGGGGTATGGATCGGTGACGAGAGCATCACACTTTGTTTTATGGAGTCGGCAACGGGAGCAGGACTTGAGGACCTTACCGCCACCGATGACTGTCGGTATGATTAATCGTAAGCGTTTTTTAGATTCAATAGGCATGATCATGGCTTGTTCTGTGGGTAGAAAAGTTGGAGAGCACTTAACTGTCTTGCATGGAAAGTTGTGTTATATTATCAAAGAAAGTCGTGGTGTGTGTTGTGTGTCAGCATGAATTTACACTAGGACAATTGGCCCTAAGTCACCTATAACTGTTAGGACAGGGTATACACAGGACGTACAGTTTCTCTTCCGATAAGCGGAAGAGGTTAGTCAGCTAATTTTGGGGGCAGGTGATTGGCTGCACCGTCCTTTTTCCGCACTCCGCAGTTCGGTGGTCTATTTCATCTCAGCGCGTATGTCACGAGCCGCGTTCTCCCACGTAATGCGCGCGTATCGATTGGTGCGATGAGTCCCGAGCTCGGGGCGATATGTCCATGTCCGTGCTCGGTGCAATCTCGATAGTGGTCGTAAAGGTCGTTTATTTTTTTTCTTCTGTCATTATCTCTCCCCACTACTGAGTTGTAATGGACACTATTCATCTATACAATCTCGCCCATGCACTCCCACTCACACCACTAGCCAGATCTTATGCTGTGCGCTACCATGACGCAGCAGCCCACAATGAACTTAACATCCCTCCACCAATCAACACCCTCAAGTTTTGCCAGTCGTGCAATGCTCTCTTTATCCCAGGACTCACCGTAACTATACGTGTCCGATACCTGAAACGTGCATCCGTTCCTCGTCGCGTGTTGCAGTACAAGTGTCTTGCATGCAACCATAAAACGCACGATGATTCTCTCGTGCGGCACAAACCCAAGCCATCCAAGGTGAAGGTGGTGCAGCAGGACGTTTCCAAAAATGCCAAATCGAAACTGAGATCTAAAAAGAGAAAACTGACACTGTTGGCATCGATGTTGGAGCAAAAGAAGAAACAGAAGCAACAAGCATCGTCTGGTCTCAACTCGCTCAGCTTGATGGAGTTTATGAAATAAAGTAAAAGTGGATTGTGTTTTTAAGAACTGGTGGATGGCCGTCTCGAAAGAGTGCTTTCACGCTTACATCGACGGATCCATCTGCGGCGCCTGAACACATCCTTGGAATCATCTTGGTGGTGGTCATAGACCCATTTTTCATCCTCATCAACTGTTACCAGGTCACGTATGACATTGGCTGCAGTCCATTCGTTGACATACAAGTCGATCTCCCACTTATCGTCGGTGAAACACCAGTCCTTCGGAGGCTCGATCTTTGAAAGAGACCGTTTCCTCTTTTTTTCATCGGACTCGGTGTAGAAATAGTTGGTGAATCCTACCAATTCCCAGATATTGGTTTTGTGATTTAGTTTATGGAGCTCGTATATCTCGACTTCCATTTCCATCACGCTGTGTGCCTTGTCTTGTACAAGAAACCTTTTGGCCAAGCTCTGCTCGACCCTGTCGGTGATGTTGAGTAGCCTCACGCGTGTTTCTTCAGTAAATATCCATTCCTGGACCGATGTATGGATGTATGGGTGGAACAATAGAACAAACAGCCAGATGGCAGCAATTACACCAATCTGAACGATGTAGAAGTGTTGCCATAATAAGGGCAAGACACGGGGCACTACCACGAAATTGTTGACCAATGCCACCAAGAGTCCTAGGAACACGAGGGTTGAAACGTTTTCGTCCTTGAAGTAGAGATAGTCCTGGGTGAGCCAGAGTACAAAGTCGTAGGCAGACACATAGAGCATCATGTGGTTCTGGAGGTCTGTGAAGTTGAGCAAAAACTCACGCGAGTACTGTGGGGTTGGTTTGGGTACTTTGTAGGTATGCAAGGGTTCGTCAGCTGGAACAGGGTTGGTCTCGTAGAATTCAGGGACAAGTGCATTGTCGGGCTGGTAGATCATCAAGTAGTGAGGGATTAAAACGGTGGCAATGATGTATACAATGGGTAGCACTCCTAAAAGGTACGGTTTCAATACAATATGAGTGATGATCAAAAGCACGCCGGTGGTGTATGCGGGCTGGGACCAACTAAAAAACGAGATGACGTTGTCAATCGTCGTGAATGGTACCAGCAAACGCTGGTTCAACTGGATCGAGTTGCGGGACATGATGTTGATCGACAATTGCGGCCGGGACTTTTGGCATTCTATGCGTTGATTGAGGATACGGTTGGTATTCTTATCGTTGATATCCAATGGCAAGGCCATGGACACCACTTTTTCCATCAACTTATCGGCAAGCAAGTTCTGTGACAGTTCTCGTGCTGGAGGTGGTGGTGGAGGTGGATGTGACGCATCTTTGGCTTGGGATGTCTCCAAGTTATCGGTCGAACGCGAATAGTTCCAGAGCAGAGAGTAATCCATGTCTGTCAAGGAGCGTGTCCGTGACTTCTTGGTGTCTCCAGATTCCGCTTCGGGCTCCACCGTCAAGATGTTTTCAAAGAACGACGAAACAGAGTCCATGTTTGTTGGCCGAGGTTGCGGTTCCTGATCTTTTTTAACTAGTTTGCGCCTTTATAATACAAAGATTTCTATACAGCCCAGGCGCGGCCGGCGCCAGCGGCAACCAAATAGCGGCTTTAAATATAATCTACTCTTGTGGCCCACACAAGTTGTCTAGACACGGACTTCCTGTTTGGGTTCTTGTTTGATTCGTTTCCGGCCCTCGTCTTCTTCACAGAAACTCGACTGTGGCAGCGGCATGTTTGCGCGCGGTTTCGATTCGTGTTTTCGCTTGAGACTCGGTCTTGGTCTTTTGCGTCTGGGTGTCGTTGGTGGTGTCAATACTACCAAGTTATCATCTTCTTCTTGTTTGATCTTGATCTCTTTCTTGATCTCTTTCTTGATCTCTTTCTTGATCTCTTGGCCCTTCTTTAACTTCTTGGAATCAATCTGTTCTTGGGTAAGGAACAAGTCAGGGACTTCGCGCTTCAAGATCCTCACAAAATCGTCACAGTCACTCAACACCTCGTAGTCAATGTAGTTGTTCCACTGTTTTGAGAGCGGGGTTTTGTTGATAAAAATGACCTTTCCACCCTGGGCATGGATCTGGGTGGCCAACAGCTTGACCAACTTCTTGACTCCATCCACCTTCAACAGCGTTCCCATCACAATAAGCAAGTCGGGTCGCGATCGTAAATCTACATTGAGTCCCTGCGCAAGCATATCGGATTGCGGGTGGTTTTCGCCGTAGAGCACGATTCCTGGACGAAGCATACCGATGCTGCCTGTAAGACGCTTGCCTGAATAAAGGCGCTCTTCGTATTTCTGATAACACCTCGAACATTGGGGATTAAGTCCGTTGGATAATTCTGTCTGGTACTGTTCGGTCCAGTCAAACTGGCTGAAACAATGTGTGCATGAAAGTTGGTGGAGGTTGCCGTGGAGCTGTACCACGTCCAAGCTCTTCCAGTTCTGGTTGAACTTCTTGGTATCGCTAAAGTCAGCGGGGTTGATGCCGAGATTGAGGTTGATGGTACTCTCAAGCGAGTCGATATTCTGCGTGTAGCACCGCAAGAGCTTGTTCTTTTCCTTCAACATCTTGATGAAACGGTGTGTTTCGGTGGCCTTGGCCTCCAAGCTCGACTTGTACAACGACTCCATGAACGTACAGAACAACAGCAACAGCATTTCGTCCCGAAACAATGAAATGTCAAACAAGTCCTGGCCCTTGACTACTGTCTTCGGATACTTGGACTTCACCATGTTATAGAGCCCTTCCAGTGACCGAAAGTCCGGAATGCCTGCATTGCACGAAATTCCTGCTCCCGTCAATACAGTGGCCCGTTTGGCCTTGAAGATACACTTGATGACCTCCGTCAAACGGATTGTGTCTTGTGCCTGTGGCTTCTCAAGCAAATCTATGGATATCATGACAATGGCGTTTGTAGTCTTGTCTGGTTTGTTTGGTTGTTTTGCTTGTGGATCAGCCGCTATAGGTTTCTATCTCTTCGACAATGAAATCCTCTATATAAAACCTATTTCCCCTAGATGTTTACTGTTTTTTTAAATTTTTACCTATTTAGGAAGACAAAAACACGAAAAAAGTAAAAGAGAAAATGAATTAAAATTGTCTGTTATGTCGTTCTTGTGTCGCACTTTGTCGCTTAGTTACTTTGACTATTTACTGCCAACTCCATAATCAAGCGGGTGGCCAAGTGTAAAAACGGATAGGCCAGGAACGAGCTCATCTCGTCCATGTCCTGTTTGAGCGAAGTATCTTCTGATTCTGTAGATTGCCACCCGTCAAACTTGAAGTCGACCAAGTAATTGTTTGGCTCCAACTGAAACAACTGGATCTGCATCTTCATCAAATTAGGAATTTGCGCCTCGTTGCTGTCGTACTTCCATCTCACACGGATCGTCCACAACTCCTCTTCTGTAGGCTTCAGCCACTCGGCTCCCAAGTTCTTGAGTGCACGGTATATCTCTCCCATGACATCCAACGGGTACAGTCGCGACCGTATTCCGAAATGCCATCTTGTCTTCAGCTTCTTTGTGGGAACTGGATTTATTGCAGCCTGGTTGTTGTTCTCCATCATGTATGCACGATGAATTGATGGTAATGACGACGGAAGAATCGCTATCGTCGAGTTGGGGAGCGTCGATAAGTCGGGAACGGTAGCCAACGTCTGGTAGGTGAGCGATTGCTGCACACCAGGAGCAGCACTGGTCGAGCTCGGAGTGTACGATGGTGGTGGTGATCTGGACAAGAACGAGTCTACGTTATCGGCCTTGGTCTTTTTCAAGTCCTTGACCAACGCATGGTTCTCCTTCATAAGCAAGTATGCATCCAAGATTTCATTCAGCTGCTGCTGTGGCGATGTCTGCTGGTTACAGCGGTCAATTACACTGAGAATCTCGTCCCGGTCATAGCCCATTGTCAAGCTCAATGCCAATACAACATCCTCGTCCATATCAATCTTGTTATGTTTCGTCTTCAGCAAGTCTGGAGGTAACAAGTAGTCTTCGATTCCTTGTTTGAACCATTCGTCCTCCATAATCTCGTGAATGGTTATTCTGTTAAGTGGATTCACCACCAACATTCTTGTTAACAAATGCTTGGCTCCAGGACTCAAATAGTTGGGCAACGTATAGACCCCATTACTGATTTTCTTGAACAATGCTGGGATAAACTCGTCATCAAACGGTAACCGACCACACAACATCACATAGAGAATAACCCCAGACGACCACACATCAACTTCAGGACCCGCATACAACTTCCCACTGATAACTTCGGGAGCGGCATAGTTGGGCGATCCACAACTGGTCTTCAAAAAGTTACCATCAGTCATGATGTTGGACAACCCAAAATCAGCTATCTTGACGTTCAACTGGTCGTCCAACAACAAGTTTTCAGGCTTCAAGTCACGGTGGACAATCTTGTGTCTGTGGCAGTACTCAACCGCAGCAATAATCTGCTGGAAAAAACGGCGGGCCTCGTCTTCAGGCATCTTTCCACGCTGAACTATATAGTCAAATAACTCCTTTCCAGCAAACTCAATCACCATAATGATCTCATCTTTGGACTTGATGACGTCGTACAACTTGATGATATGTGGATGTCTCAACAAACGGAGGTACGAGATTTCCCGCTCGACACGTCCCTGCATGTCCGACTTGGCTAACGTCTTTCTATTAATGATCTTGAGCGCCACTCGCTGGCCAGTGACAAGATGCTGTGCAAGTTTAACTTTTCCAAACGACCCTTCACCTAACGTCTTGATTATCTGGTACTTTCCAATGCGATTGGCGGGGTTCAAGTTGGGATCAAGTGGTATTGCCGGCTGTTGTTGGTGTGACTCGGCATTGCTATGGTGGTGGTGATGGTGATGATGGTGTCCTGAACTTTCGGACATCTCTGGTTTATACTGTATACTGGTTCCGATTAGGGTTGAGGGCTGCTTCGGTATCGACGTATTGTGTGTCATCCATGAGGAACGGTACGGACACGTAAACTTACTATTTTTTTTTTGTGTTCTTTTTTACACATGTGCTACTTAGAATGTCGCATCGGACTTCGTTCTCGGTGTCGTTCTCGCAGAGCTTCTCTCCGTGGCCGAGAGTCTCTTGGTCGTTTACTGGCATCGTGCTCGCTGCGGTTATAGTTTGTCTTTGCTCTTGTACTTGTGTTCTTGTCCAATTCTTCCACCTGCTTCTTTCTCTCCTCTATCACTTGCCGCGGGATTCCGTCGTCGTCCTCCGTAGCACTGATAAGTAATCGCCACATCCGTTGACAAAAGTCTCGCGATTCCGATTCTCCAAGAAAATCTACCAACTGAAGCTCAATGCCCTGGATATCAGGATATTTGCCGTTGGCCTCCAACAACTCCAGAATATAATCTATTACTATGTCGTCGTCTGGTAGTTGCTTGTTGATCTCATCGCTAATCCATCGCTTAATTACGTCAAGATTGACCTGCGTGATATCAACCGGCGTCCGATACACACGCGGTGCCTTCTTGCGCTTCTCTAGAAGCTTATCGTTATAGTCGCTTTCAACAGGTTTGATCGCATACGACATTCTTACCTCTTTGTCACACGCCTTTTTATTGTGCTATGTTTCTGTTTCACAACCAACTCTCTGCAAAAATGTTCCAGATCACGTAGTCTTCATCTGCTGTAACACTTTTTTTACAGGTCCCAAATATTTATCTTTTTTGGACATTAATTATGCGGCTGCTTTACAGGTTAAGTGGCTGCAAAACATGGACTCTACTATAAGTATTCCTCTATTTCTCCTCATGCTTCTGTTTTCTCCTTATTCCAACCATGGCATTCTCTCCTCTTCAAAACTCTGGAACTCGCTATGCTGCACTGGTACTTTTAACAGCAGAATCTTTAGGAATTCCGCTTGTTGGAAAACCCAGTATCTGGTCTCCACAGTACCAAAATCAGGCACCTCCAATACACCATGTCTCAAATGATTTGACTTGCAACAGAGACTTTGACGAGTTGGATATTCTCGATCTCATTCCAACAGGACCTTTTATTGAAGACTTTCCCTATGAGGCTGAACCTCAATCCGAATTATACTCTAACCGTCACTTGCCACTCGAACAAGAATTTACCCACTCGTGTAACCTGACACCAGCTACTATGGTCTCTGATACTTTCTCCCTGTCACTGTCATATCCCGTTTCTCCTGTCTCACTTTATGAAACTACAACAAAACCTATCCCCATATTCAAGACATTTAGAAGTTACCATGGATCTATCTTCACAGTTCCAGAAAACTCGCGATTCTTCGTCATCAAATCATATAACATTCTCGACATTAACGCTTCCTTTATTCATAATATCTGGACATCCACTGAATTGGGCAATAACCGCTTGAATCGAGCATTCAAAAGCGTCAACGACACGTCGGCCAACGAATATCCTGGCAAAATATTTTTACTCTTTCTGGTCAACTCTAGTGGTAAATTTTGTGGAGTGGCAGAAATGACCAATCCCATTGACTATTCCAAGTCCAGTGATATCTGGCAAGAAAAAACCCGCTGGAAGGGTATCTTTACCCTTGAATGGATGTTGATCAAGGATGTTCCCAATAAATACTTTCTGAGTTTACGAGTACCCGCGAACGAGAACAAATCAGTTACAAACTCAAGAGATACACAAGAAATTCCTTTTGACGTTGGAGTTTCAATGTTAAAGATAATTAGTGGATTTAAACCACCTAACTAGTTCCTTTGCAAGAACCAACTGCTAATTTTTCCCTTTTATCTGCTAATGATTGCAAAAATTTATTATATCCGAAACGGCAGATTCTGTATAGAAACCAGTCCGCGGGTGGTGCCATTTTTCAAAATTTCTACTCAATATCCATCTTTCCAAGTTAAGGATGAAGTGTACACGTTCAGTTAAAGCGGCCCAGCGTCAGTTCTCTACTGTGTCACGTTGTCTTTCTGAGACACAGGCTGCGGCAAAGAAATATCATGGAGAAGATATTGAGTATGGTGCATTGAGCAAAGCACAAAAAGCGTTTCTTGAACGAGTGATACGAGTTGACCAGGCGGGAGAATTGGGAGCCAACTACATCTACCGAGGTCAATACGCTGTGTTGGCTAGCAAATATCCACACTTGAAGCCAGTGTTGCAGCATATGTGGGAACAAGAGATACATCATCACAATACTTTCAACAATTTGCAGACAATACGTAGAGTCCGTCCATCAATCTTGACCCCATTCTGGAAAATAGGAGCCTTTGGCATGGGTGCTGGTACAGCTTTGCTTAGTAAGGAGGCAGCAATGGCGTGTACAGTTGCCGTTGAAACTGTTATTGGGGGGCACTACAACCAGCAATTACGGGTTTTGATGAATCAGTACAATATTCCTATTTATGACAAGGAAACCGGAGCCAGGTTGACCTCTGAGCAGATTTCACGAGAAATTGAAACCTCACCCGAGTTGGCCAAGTTGAAGGATACAATTTCGACATTCAGAGATGAAGAATTGGAACATTTGGACACTGCCTTGAACCATGATGCTGAAAAGGCTGTGCCATACATATTATTGACCGAAGCCATCAAGTTGGTGTGTCGTGGTGCAATTTGGACCGCAGAAAGGATATAGCTGTATAGGAAATGTTCACGTGATCATTTAAGATAGAATTTTTTTTTTTTCGACTTGGGTACTACTGTTTTGATTTACTGTTTACGTTTTTTGGGGTTTACCAATCCATCACAGACCATAATGTCGCGTCTCAGTACAATATACAAACCTGGGAACGTGACACAGCGTCGTCATCTCCAGTTAACACAGAGCCAAGATGCATTTCCGCTCTTGGATAGCAAGGAGATTACAATTTGCTTACAGAGTTGTGACTTTGTTGCAACAGAAGAACTAGTCACCAAACCAACAAGTCAGTTTATTCGGTCCCTTTTTGAGCAATTTTTAGATACATTCATGGGATTATCGCCCGAGGTTATTCAAAAACGAGTGAAAGAACTAAATCGGAGTGATTCTGCCGAAAACGGCCACCAAGATGATGATGATGATGATGACACAGCGGGTGCATTGGCCTTGGTGGGTCTTCACCGGGCGGCATACAAGTTTTTCCAAGGTTGTGGAGTTTATGACTTGACGTTGATGGACATCATGCGACCAGATCCCTTTCGTACCAGGCGAATGTTGAGTGCCGTAGTGAACTTTGCCCGGTTTCGGGAGGAACACTCAACCGAGTGTGAGCAATTGGTGCTAGAAAGTGAAGCGAATTTGGACAAGATAAAAAAGATGCAAGCAGAAAACGATAAGGTGGCGAACCAGTTGACCTTTCTTAAAAATCGAATAGAGTCTAACGGACTACAGAAGAAGGCAACGCTCAAGCAAGTCAACACGTACAATCTCAAGCTTGAATCCGAGTTGAAGAAGTTGAAGAAGGCTCAGGAAATAGTAACGCTTGAGCATGTTCAGTACAAAGACGAGAAGACACGGTTGATTGAGCGTTTAGATGATATCCAATACCTAGTTGTTGAAGGAGAAAAGGAGATAGAAAAGTTACGGGCTTATTCTGAGACCGATTTGGGTGTATTAACCAAGATCATTGGCGATTTAAGGGCCCAATTGGCCGAACAGCAGCAGATAAATAGCCAAGCGCAGCAACACAGTCATAACCTCACGGTGACAATTGAGTCGATCCAAGAAGTCGAGACAGAGTTGAAAGCCCTCTTCCGGATCTTGGAAGAAATCTCCAACGATACACTCAAGGAGCAAGAATTGGTGTCACGACTCAATGACAGCCAGGAGTATCTTGACCAGCTCAACTTGCAGACCACCAACCTTACACGGCAAACACAACAATTGCAGCGCCAGTTAACCAATATGCAAGAAAAAACGGCCAAGCTAAAGATACAGGCAGAAGAACGTATTTCCAAGAGCAAGCAGCAATTGACCAACTACCGGCAAGACTACACTATGTTGGTTGAAGAGAGGAAACTCAAGGAAGAAGAGTTTAATAAGAAGAAGGAATTGATCAGCGAGATCGAGAGTAATATCTCGAAAAAGAAGTTGGAGTACCAGGTGGAAGTACGGAACACCGAGCTAAAGGTCACTCGGTTGAATGCTCAGGTCAAATTGTACCTTGAGGAAGTAGGCAAGAAGCTTACCGATTAATGTATATTAGTGTATGATTATTAAAAGTCTAGAGGGTTATTCTATTTTTCTAGGTGATGACCATGATCATTTTCGTAATCGTGGTTAGTTTTGTTTTCGTTGTCGTCTTCGTTTTCGTTTTCGTTTTCATCTTCGTCTTCCTTTTGCTTGACATCCTTAGTTTTGGGGATCTGTTTGTTTGTCGTGAAAAAGGCAAACACAAAGGAGACGAGTGAAAAAGCAAGACCCATGTAAAAAACGTTTTTAACAGCCTTCATGAACTGGTCTAACACCAAGTCACGAGCTGCGGGAGGTAGACTGTGCACGAGCTTTGGATTGGAGAGGAGCTGGCTCGCAGGAATATCATGGAGAGAAGCATATTCTGAAGATGATTTTGAGAGGCTCGCTAGAGCTTCCTTCATGTAGTTTGTACCACTTGTGGTAAAGATAAGTTGGGCCAACGTGATGGAAATTGCAGCCATGGTGGACTTGATAAAGTTGAGGAAAATTGTTCCAATGATGATGGAACCTTCTATATTGTTGGGTGCCTCAAGCTGTACTGCCAAGAGGGACGATTGAAACTGAAGTCCCACTGAGATCCCTGAAACGATGAGAAATCCGATACGGTCTCTGACAGGAGATTCCTTGGTGAGCAAGAGAAACAAGCCACAGCCGATGGGTCCCAAGACTCCAGAAACCATCATCGTAATCTTGACGTATCTGAACAAGCGAATAAACACCCCGTTGGCCATGGAAGTAAGCGAAACGGCAATCACAAAGGGTATCAAGTCGATCCCACTCCTCAATGCATTGGCATTAAAAATTACCTGAAAGTAAATGGCCAAATACATCAAATTGGACATGAAAAAGGCAAAGTTGAACATTGACGAGACACAGGCTGCCATTATAGGAAACGACATAACAATTTCTTTGATAATGATCGGGTTGGGTGAGTAGACAAAGTTCCACACGCCAAAGGCGGCAACTAGCAAGCCACCAAAGACAAAGCAGCAAATGACAGCTGCAGATTTCCATGGATACTGAACCCCACCAAACGTCAATGCTAATAAGATTAGGACTAAGCCAGCAGTAAATATTATAGTACCCACATAGTCAATCTTATTCAATTTTGCTCTAATGGAACCTTGTGGCTTCGGAGGATTGAAAAAGAAAAAGAGCATGACAAATGCTAATCCTCCAATGGGTAGGTTAACGTAGAAACACCATCTCCAACTAACGTTCGATGCAAAAGCACCTCCAATAAACGGGCCCAAGACACTTGCAATTGAGAATGTGAGACCCAACAATACGTATGAAAGGGACCGTTTCGATATTGGTACTGACTCCGTAAGGATGAGGACAACCATTGATTGTACGGCACCGCCACCAACACCCTGGATGACTCTGCCACCAATCAACATGTTCATTGAATTAGCGAGTGCAGAAATCAACGAGCCAATTTCAAACACCACGAGTCCCACCAACACGACATTCTTTCTTCCAAATGCAATTGATATCTTACCATAAGACGGGACTAACACCGCAAAGGGGAGGAGAAACCCCGAAGTGAGCCAGCCAATTTTTTCAAACTCATGGAACTTATCACCAATCTCGGTCAAGATAGTGGACACGATGGTTTGGTCAAGTGCCACGACAAACAATGACGCCACGCAGCTGCATAGAGTCAATACTAGACTGATTCCGCTGAGAAACTGTTCGGTGGCTTTTGTTCCATCTCCGGCATTACTTTCATAGTATTTTGGTTTGCTGGCTGTGAAATCTTCTACCTTTTCTGACGACAGGACCTTATCTAGCAGAGCCATAGCGTTATTTTTAAAAAAGGAAAACTAGGGAGCAAATGCTGGGCAAGTATCCCTGATGCGGCCTTAGCATCGAAACTTTTCATCTTAGTCATCTGTAATAGAGGCGCAATTTTTCTGTGTGGAGCCGTGCGCAATATTTTTCTCTCAGGGCCCATTCTTTAAAAACTCCATAAAGTCCATTTCCCCTTCTGGTAATACGGGCGTAGCCGATCCCAGTGTGTTTCTGGCAGGTGTCATAGATGGTTTGCGAGTGAATGCCAATGCCAGGGCACGTTTTGCTTTGTCCAGATGGAACTTTTTGAACTCTTCGCTATCAATCACCGACATTTGGCGTGACCGTGCCGAGCGGGACAGCGAAACGACACTATTTTTTCGGGTCAGCGAGGCTCCTGCAATGGACGATCGTTTACCATTAAAGTTTAGTGAGTAGTTCTCTAATGTGTTGCGGAACTCATGTTCACTCGTGTCGCCACGAAGCAAGTTGGAGAAATCGTGGTCTTCGCCGCCTAAATTGACGCCTGCGCCAAAGTAGTTTTTATCACCTGCTGAATTGTCACTACCCGAACCAGCAAGCGTGATGGGCGACTGAGCAGCCCCTTGTAGGAGACGGTTATTGATGTAGCGAGTCTGGAGAAGAGCAGCAGTTTCCTCATTAGGCAACGCAAAGAGCGGGAGCCGTATCCAGTTGAACCAGTGTCGCCACAAGGCGTATCCCTCGCTGTAGAGATGAGGCGAGGCGCTTAACAGCGCGTATGTGAGACGTGCGCTCGTGGCCAGTGATTCTGCATCTTGTGGTGCCCTGGGTTCAGGTCCTACAAAGCCTGGATTGTTGACGAGCGTATCCATGCGTCTTGAATGCTCCTTTTCAAAGTTGCGCATGATAGTATACTTCCACGGCTGCTCGCGATAAAAGAACACTGCCGCATCAACAAATCCATTGAACGGCTGCATGAATGCTCCCATGCAGTTCATCCAGTATATCGGGCCGTGTTCTTCCTCGTAGTTTATCTGAGTCACGTACAAAATGAAGGGAAAGAGCCAGATGAAGCAGTACGCAAACGGATAGATAAAGATCGACTTCATCTGCTTTTCGATGATTTGCTGTCGTTTGTGGAACTTGGCAAGGTTGGCTGCACGTATTTCCGGGTCATAGATGATGTTTTCCGTATCGATGTGTACTGGCTGCGTTGTAACTTCTTCGTCAACTTCTGAGTGTTTTATGTCGGTGATGATGAGTTTGGGAAAGAAACTGTTCTTCACAGCAGAAATAAAGTAAGAGAGGGCCGAGAAAAACAGTGGTTTCTCGGTATGGGTGGCCTTGGGGTCCAAGGCACTCGGTGAATTGTGGAGGGTGTTAAACACACCGCCTAAGGTCTTGAATTCACGGACAACATGGAAATAGATGAGAATGTAAAATATCACAATGACAACAACGATGGACCAACGTGGCACCCAGCTCAACACAAGACGGTACCATACTGGCTTTTCTGGGAGGTAGCACCAGCACACAAGTGGAGTGTATCCCTGGCCGATAAACGCCAAACTAGCGAGCACAACTGGAATGAGGAAGGAAAGAGCATAGACGTAGTACCGGAACCGGTACAAACCGCCCTCGGTACGTGACGAGTCCTTGACTTTTGTATTGAGTCCTGGGCGAAAGATGAGAAGGAATGTGTGGACAGCAAACGAGAGGATTGCTATATCGGCGCCCTCGATGGCTGTAGCTGTAAAAAAGCCCACGACTTGGCAAAAGTCAGAATTGTAGTAGGATGTATTATGATCAAGCACACGGGCTGGGTATAGTAAGAGAATGATAGCCTTTAGCAAGTCGAACAACAAGAGGAAGCAAATGAGTTGGTGACGAAAGATGAGTCTGCGGGGGTCGATCGCTAGGAAGAAGTAGAGCGCCGCGAGGCACGCAGCAATGGAGGCACACGAGCTGGAGATGGCAAGGATACGTTGTACCAACGTCTGGTGATTGGTGAACTGGGTAATTTGGTTATGGTCATCGATGATAGCCCGTTTGCCTAGTAGGACAAGGTCACTCGCTAGCTGAAGCGGCAGCAACAGCTTCGGTAGCATTTGCAACTATGAGAAATAATGTACAAAATTCGACCACTGAGTAACAATATGACCAAGTTGTGAAGCAAGAAGATTCTCGTAGGTTCTTTTTTTTCCACAAAGATAAGGCGCTGGTAATGGAAACTGCGGATACAAACGAGGAGTCTTACCTTCGGGACGTTGATGTCTGGCTCGTTTTTTTTTCGGGTGCTATCCTGCAGATAACCATTTTGTTTAAATAGGAGGAAACAATACGGACAATAATTCAAGAATACATAAACAGAGGGAATAGGAAGGCATGTGGTGGGTGCCATGGAATTAGAGAAAGTTTCTAATATTGGTTTGAATCGGTTTGTTTTGATTTACAATGAATTCTTTTGACTATTCTTGTCAAGCACCAATGAGACTTTCCATAAAAATCACGTATTATTCTTTTTTAATTAACTATATATATAACCCTAGAAACTTAAGCGAGGAGAGCCATGGCAGCAACAATGGCGGCACCAGCACCAAAGGAAGCAACGTTAGCACCGTTAGCAGAAGCAATAACGGAGACTTGAGCCTTGGTGGAAGGAGCTGGAGCTGGCTTGGTGCTGATACGAGCAGGACAGTCAGTCACGTCAGCAGAACAAGAGGTGATGGTGACAATTTCGTGGTTGGTTTCAGTGTCGGTCTTGGTACCGTTAACGTAACCAGAGCTGACAGAAACGGAAGCAACTGGGGTGGTAGCTGGAGAGGTGGCTGGAGCAGTGGAAGAAACTGGAGTAACAGAAGCTTGAGCATCGTAGTGAACTTCCAAGGAAACTGGGATACAGTTGTCAGCTGGAATAGAGTTGTAAATTGGGTTGACACCATTTTCTGGGCAGACGTAGAAGTTCTTGCTGTCAGCAGCACCAGAGAATCTGAGCACACCGTCGACAACACCAAAGTCACGGCCAGTGGTGGCGTCAGACAAGACGAAACCACCAGTACCATTTTCAACTTCTTTGGAACCAACGGTAAGTCTACCAATTGGTTCAGACAAGTGGAAAGTGGCTGGAGCATTGTCACCAGCATACAATTTGTCTTGAGAAACAATGACTTGTTGGTTGAAGTTTGGACCGACGGCCTTCAACCAGAAATCTTGGTCAGCAACGGCAAAGGCAGCAAGGGAAGCGAAAGTGATAGCGTTAAAGATTTGCATTTTTAGTGAATGTATTTGTTGACGAACTCGAAAAGGTGGAAAGGCAAGACCTTATTTATAATGTGAAGAATGCCATAGAATTCCATCTGCCAACCATCAGGGTTCTGTGCGTTGATGTCATGGTTATGTGATGTAATGTTGCTTGTATTTCCTAATTTGGCCCGAGTCACGCCAGCCGCGAATCATCCACCTGCAGTACCTTGTGGCTCATTATTTACTGGTTTTCTTCTATTTTCGTCAGCTAGCAAGAGAAGCGCGCACCGCATGCATCGATGTTAGGATATGTATGCATTCGAGTAAGTGAAGCGACAGGGGTAAGTGTTGCTCTACAGTGGACATCTATTGCACCTTGCTCTTTCCGTCCCCCTTCCCACACGTGCATCTTTCCTCGTTTGTATGCATCAGTAAGGTTTACAAAGAGAAACCTTTTGTTTATTTGTCTATTAATAACAGTCCATGCCAAGCCTTGCCTGTATTTTGGGGAAAATTCCCCTGCGTAAAACCCCCAAGTCTGCGATGACGGACCACTAATGGTATTTTTTATTTCACGCACATGCATAGATACAATACTAAATGTCTTGGCACATCGAAAAAATGATCATCTCTGGGGTGCCAGTTCAAGCTGGCAGGTTGGCCCACAATCTGAAAAGGGTAACTTACACTCGAGAACCAGCTGAGTTACCTTAATCTACATGATGCTGGTGCTTATTGTTATTCATGATTAGGTTGCTGGTAATGATAGTACCAAATGCTGGCTCCCTTTCTGTTTGGCTCTACGGGCCGAACGGACATCCGTTTCAAAGTCGCGCACGCGCGTTTTTGTGCTGAAGCTATCCCCATTGAGCAACGGCGCGCGCACAACTGAGATTGCCTTGTTTCGGCATCTGTCATACCCACCCAATGTGGAAATTCGGGGCAGCATGGTGCGTGGCGAGCTGAAATGGTGGAGGCAGATTTCACGTTTCATCCATTGTTGGGCGAGGTTACGTTAATCTTATTTGAATTCATGCTACAGTTTGAGCAATAAACACTCCATTTATGCATTTTTTCGCTCTTCCCCTTTGATTCTCACCCGGTTTTTTCTATTTATGAGTGCGTCAAACCTTAAAAGGGTGCTGGGTGTTTGTTTGTTTGTTTGTTTGTTGTTGTGGTACGTTTGTATTATATAATTAGATTCTAATGTTTAGCTGCGTGTTCGTGATGACATGAAATTTTTCTGGTAGTGAAATTTTAGCGAGACTTGTACTCTACTAATGAAACGACCGATGTAGTCTGGCTCATCTGTGTCTGGTCCTCATCAAATACCGATGGCGTGGCACTGTTGTCCACCGAAGAGGCATCCGAGACTGGATCTTCGCTACTGCTCTGAACCGGGGTAGTTTGTCCTGCACGATCCGGAACCCCGTTGGTAGTACGTGATGGAGGTCTTGATGATCTCGAATAGGTGGACATTTCAAGTCTCTCGGGCGAGTCTCCGGGATGCAAGTATGGGCTGGAAGACACGCGAAGGGGTATCACCGGGTTTTCTGGGTCGTTGATGGCGGTGAACGTCGATGCCAATGGATCGACCGATGAGATATCAATCTTCGACACACTCGAGTATGACCAGCGACAGAACTTGGTGGGGTCAACCACTGGCAAGTGGGTGTACTTGGTGTACTCAAACACTGCCAACAGCAACACGGCCCCGCCAATCAAGTCGATAAAGTAGTGATGCGTCAAGTACATCGTACTCCACCACAACCAGGTAGCGTAGGCCCAGAAGCCGATACGTAGGCGAGGGAACAACCACGTTAAGAATAACACGTCCATTACGGCACACCCTGAATGTAACGAAGGAAACGCGCCAAAGATAACGGGGGAGTTGGAGAATGCTGTAGTGTACATATCGATGCCAAACAATTTGTCGATGCGGCCCAAGCCACCAGGGGAGCCGATCATGGTGTAGTTGGCTGGTTGTAAGCCGTACAAGTTTTTGTACCAAGGTGATGCGGCAGGAAAGAGGATCTGGATCAAGACTCCGAGCAAGTTCATGTAACCGAAGGCAAAGCCAAAGGCACGGAGAGACGTAGGAGGGGCAAATAAGAATATTGTCAACGCTACGATAAACGGAGCACTAAAGTGAATCACTCCGTATGGGATCCAGGCCAAGATGTCAAGGAAGGGGGTGGTGATGGTGGCCAAGACGTTGGATAAGTTGTCGCCGTACATGATGGTTTCCAACGCAGGCAAGACCTTGACAGAGATGGCAGGTTTCCATGAGGTGGGGATCTTGCTGCAGCTGAAATAGAGGGCCAACCAAGTAAAGATCGGCAAGGCGTGAACAAAGAACTGTGACGTGAGAGGCACGAGAAAGCACAGAGTAAACACGGCCAAGATGAGGGTTTTGATAACAAAGGACGCTGGAAAGATGATGTAGACAAACAAGATGATTGACAGCAAGAAGCCGTAATGAAGTACTTCAGCTACCGTCCAGGGATGCTGGCGGAACTTGGCGATGGAAATAGACACATCTGTTTCGAAACTCAAGTTCGTAATGTCCGAACGCGGATCCTTCTCCAGGAGAAAATAGTAGTGGAACACTTGGTACGGCTTCTGAATCACCTTTGTTCTGAGAAGCGACATGGAGACTCACAAAACCAGGGCCGGATGGTGGTTTACTTTTGAGTATGATGTTTTGAAAAATTTCTTTTCTGCGAGTTTTCCCCCTATTTGCAAACACCAAGGGTGAAAAGAAGAAATGCTCCAAAAAGCTTATGGCCTGGCAAAGCCACCATCAAAGACAACTGTGGAAATGTGCTACATGTTTGCCATTACATTCACATATGTGGAAGTGTTGACGGCATAAAGTTTTCTGTCTTGTGTATGGAGAGGAAGGGGACCCTTTTTCTTATACTGAGACCCGAGCCTCAATACTCAATACGATATCCCACTGGTGAAAAAAAGAAACGAATCTCAAAGTAACATCTCGTCACATCAATAATGTCATCAACTTTTGGTTGCTCTCCTAATTTCTGAAATGTATGGCAACCTTTTCTAGAATCGAATCGTAGAATCTCATTTTGATTGCTAGTTTCTTATCTGTAACCTTGTTCTCAACTCGCCTACTAAACTTTGAAATAATTACAGAATTATACAAATTGTCTAAAATTTTATGATAAAACATATACGAATCTTATTCTAGGTTTCAATATCATTTCTTTGCCTAAATCTACATGGTCCTTGTTTTTAAACTTTATATTCTTTATTCTTGGTTAGTTCTCTTATTCTTTCTTTTATTTGTACTCTACTTAATGTTTGTCAATAGTTGAATTTTCAGTCGCGAATTCACCACTCCACCATGCCAATTGAAGAATCAGATACTCAGGTCACGCTTACGCATCCAACGAACCCCAACTCTTCCGTTACCATCTTGAAGTATGGTGCCACCGTTATTTCGTGGAAAAATAACGGAAAGGAACAGTTGTGGCTCAGTGAAAGTGCCCATGTGGACGGCTCCAAGCCGGTCAGGGGCGGCATTCCGTTGGTATTC
This sequence comes from Teunomyces aglyptinius, assembly GCA_030581575.1. NCBI lineage: Eukaryota > Fungi > Ascomycota > Pichiomycetes > Serinales > Debaryomycetaceae > Teunomyces > Teunomyces aglyptinius. Next base: position 253,509 of record JAKTTR010000005.1, read on the forward strand.
CCCATCTTCGGCAAGCAAAAGGTCGAATCCCACCCTACCTTCCCATTGCCACAGCACGGGTTTGCCAGAAACTCAACCTGGGAGTTCTTGGGCCAAACCACCGCCGATCCATTGACAGTCCAGTTTGCTTTGTCGCCCCAACAGGTGGACCCCGAGTTATACAAGTTGTGGAACGAAGGAAAGTACGACTTCACGTTGCTTCTTTCTATCACGCTCGATTCCGATAAGTTGGTGACCCATATTGAGGTTGAGAATGCCGGCTCGGAACTGTTTGAGTTCAACTGGTTGTTCCACACCTACTTCAGAATCCCAGACGTAACAGACACCTTGGTAAACAACTTGGTTGACCAGCAGTGCTTTGACCAGTTGTTGGCCGAACAGTACGTCGAAAAGTCGCCTGTCATCTCATTCCATGAAGAGTTTGACAGAATCTACAAGAAGGTGCCTCAAGAAAAACTTTTCCAGATCATCGAGTTGGGCAAGGTCTTGATCAATGTCGAAAGAGAAAACTTGCCTGATGCCGTGGTATGGAACCCATGGATTAAGAAGTCGGGTGGCATGGCGGACTTTGCACCCAAAGACGGCTACCTTAATATGTTGTGTGTCGAGCCTGGTAATGTTTCCGATTTTGTTACATTGAACAAAGGTGATAGATGGTCCGGGGCCCAGATCTTGACTGTAGGTGGCGAGATCAAGGTCCAGTCAAATATCTACTATTAATTTATATTTTATTATAGAACTGAAGTGACGATAAAGTTGAGTGTAGAGGGGGTCTAACTGAAACGGTCCTTGAAGCGTTGAAACTTATTTAACGACTTCTGCGATGACGATATTGTTGGTTTGTCATACAAGGTATTCTGCTGGGGAATGGTAAATTTCTTGCCGGCAAGTGAGCCAGATGAATATGAGGATGCAAGAGGGGTATGAGTGCTGCTCTTAAATGATGACAGCAGGGAATGTATTTTGCTTGAGGTATTGGACTTGGGCAACGTCCAAGCAGGTGGCGGTGACAATGACGCTGGTGTTGGTGGGACCGAGGCCTTGCGGAGGGTATTCATTTGTAGCTGAGGGATTGACAGTTTCTTTTGTAATTGAGGGATAGACAGTTTCTTTTGCAATTGAGGGTTGGATGGTTTCTTTTGCAATTGTGGAATCGAAGGCCGTTTCTGGAGCTGCGGGATCGACGATTTTTTGGTCAATGTTGGCTTGACACCGGCCATTTCAAGTGAAGAAGGTCTCAACTTATGACTTGGTGGATACGGTTTGATAAAAGTGTTCCTCACAGGGGAATGGTCGTCGCCTGTTAAAATCAGATTCAAGTTCATCGAACCTTTTGACGGTGATATTTTCCGATATGGACTACTGTTCAACTCCAGCAGCGTACTGGCTCGCGACGAAGATGCTCTGGTGGGTGATGCTCTGGTAGGTGAAAGTCTGGTGTTGGTTCCAAGAGGGAGTTTGGCGGGCGATTTCAATTCTGAGGGTTTTAATGAAAACGGTTGCAACTCGGTTTTGACGGGAGAAATCTTTCTGGTGGGACTCAGATGCTTCTCATGAGACGTGGATCCGGCTGTAATCGATTGGTACTGAAGAACCTCGTCCGGTCCGTTTAATGTTCTTCTTCTTTTGCTATCGGACTCGGATCCTTCCTTTTGGGGCGACGTTCGTGGATGGTGTACATCCAGTAAAGGTGTTGGCTTGACGGAATAGTGATCTGCAATCGATTCCATCTTGTTGAAGCGGTTACGATGGATCCCACTGTACCGTTTGTTTCTTTGAGTGTGCTTGGCTGATGACTCTTGTGGTGGAGACCGGATCAATCGAGATATCTCGTTGGCCCGCATGTTTAACTCGTTCAAGACATTGTGAGTGAGCTTCATGGAGTAGCCCTTGTTCAACATATTTGTCTCCACATTGACATTGCAATCCTGCAACGGCTGCGTTTCGTCGTGGTTACTGTGCATCTGGGTCGTGGGTGTTGAACTGTCGAAAATTTTGCGGTTACAGAGCTGGTTAATGTTCTCTTGATCTTGACTTGGTGGAGTGGAAAGCGCGTTCTCAAGACGTGGAAACAATGCCTTTGGTGGGGAGTTTAGCGACAAGTACTGGATTTTCTTGATTGGCGTATTAAGATCGAGAGACTGGTTGTTGATGTAGCCGGGAGAGGAAGTATCAAGGTATGAAGATCCTGTAAAATCTATGTCAATATCCATGGTACAGGGACTGAGACACGGCCACAAGTTGATGCTCTATGTTCTAGTGTCTTTGGTTTATTGTATGGTACTACACTTCTTTTGATTTTTGAGGATGGGTATGGATAATCAATATGCCTATTTGGGAAGGAATGTAAATATATAAATCACGTGGATGGTAAAAAAACAACTCTTATTCATTCTTTCACGTCTCAAGGTCGTTTTATACCTTGAAGCTGTTTAGGCGACACGTCCCTTCTTGCACGTTGCTAATGCGTCGCCAATTTGCAATGACTCCTTCGTCATTCTATAATTAAACAAACAAAAAAAAAAGAGAAAAAAACACCAAAAAAGAAAGCCCGATACGGGGGTCGAACCCGTAACCTTTTGATACCTTTAAAGCGTAATGTGTGACTTTTTAAGAGTCAAACGCTCTACCGATTGAGCTAACCAGGCTCCTTGTGCTAAAGTACCGAATTTGTATGTTTATATTAACTAAAATCGTCTCTCGTTGGGAGATAAGCCAACTTTTGTTCCCCGCAAGACCCAAGAAACAGTTAGCTCACAACTGACTCTAATCAGCACCTACCTCGGTATCTCGCACGAAATAAGCAGCCGAAGGAGAACAGAATAATTATGACCAACATCAACACATTTTAACTTTTAAAAGTCTATCTTGCGATCAGATCATAGTCGAGGAAAGAGTATCGTGGCGTGATAGGTCAAACGGACCACGGCAAGAAATATTGGAGCTGGATAACACCTGATCCAATCGGAGAGGTTCAGTTATCTAGTACCCGAGTACCTACAGGCTGAAGGGATATTTATGGCTAACAAAAAACGTTCCGACTCCGGCTCCAGATTGCTGATACAATCTGCAGTTCGTTGAAATCGGAAAGACTACTGTTATTTTGTTTCTGGTCGCGATGGGACGCGGTACTCCGGGATCGTTAAATTATGTTGTAGTAAAGGTTGGATATAGTGCAAAGCACCTGTAGACTAGCACAAGCCCATCATCAATCCCAGGAAAACCGGGTAGGTGATGGGGAACAGCCGTCAGCGGAGAGATGACTCAAGGTCATTTTTTCGGACCCGATACTCCGAATCATATGCTACTCGCTTCCCACTACTCAACACCGGAGAATTGAGCCTTCCGACCAAGGTTATTTTCTTTCTTTTTTTTTTCTTAATTTGCGGCTCCGAATGCAAAAAAATTTTCTCGGTGAAAAGGATGTAGCCCCATCTCCTTCATGGCCTATGACACTAAAATGCGCCACGGAGGGGAAACCTGGGCATCCAAACCACAATAGTTTACCTGTTTGTATCCGATCCCCACCCAAAGGCGGAGAACCGAACCGTTAGCTGTGCATGGCATCTCTCCTCAAAGCCCGCCCGAAAACCAATAATTCTACACAAACTTTGCCACCGATATCGAGTTCTGTTTCTATCTCCGAGTCTTAACGGATGACACACATCCATACACAAGGTGTGACGTTCCCTGTTACGTGTGATATTGTAGTGCATATAAATTAAAGGAAGCTTATTGTAGTGTGCGCAAAATGTGAGATTCCGATTTTGTCCGCAAAGGTTCGGATTATCCTAATGCCCACCTGTGTAATCAGGAAGGCGACTCATCTGCCTCAAAGTCTTCCGAGGTTTTCCTATGCCAACGAAAGAGGAGGTCCGAGAAAATGATTAATGGTAGAAATTTGTCATGATACATGGTCATCTAGTGTTTTTAACCTGTTGCTGGAAATGACGATAGGATACGGAAGTTCCGAGCACAGGCAAATATCAACAAGTACGCGTCATACGCCGTCCCCCTCTTCTATTCCCTCCACCTCAAGAACCCCATCTGTTTCTTTTGTCGGAGTTTTTTTTTTTTTTTTGCCTTTTGTAGCGCTTGCACCGATTCGGAGTCGAGTCAAGGTGGCTTCACCCCTCTCAATCCAGGACTTTTCCCCAGGAATATCTTGTTCCGTATAAAAGAAAAAAAATTTTGCAATTATGGGAAGCCGTAAAAATAGGACCTAAGATATAAAACCAGGCGGCACCTCCCCATTTTGCTACCCTGTGATTATAGCCTTTGTTATATTTTAAGTCCAGCCATTTTTAAGCAAAACATGTCATCGAACGATTTATTGTCGTATTCCATAATGAATACAAAACCACACACATATACCTCAGTATCCTTGCCGCCCTTGCTGCCTATATTAAAGCAGTTGAACTCCAACAAGTCGATACCAGCCAAACCAGTCGTCTTGCCTCCTATCGTTTCATCTAACTACTCCGACTATACTACCTTACCCGTTCTCAAGCACACAACGATGTCTAGCGGCTCCATTACCCCGCCCTCGTTGAAGCTCACCGAGCACAACCTCTTGCATTTGGGTTCCGAAACCAGTGGTTTGGGACTCTTGTCCTCTACCATAGCTGCCCACATCGACCACCATAAGTCGTCACAGTCTCCGCCACTGTTGACGTCATCGTCACTGGTGTCACTGGTCTCGCCCATGTCGTCGCCAAACTTGTCCTCGGCATCACTCCATATCGCCAAGAGCGACAAGTCACTCATCATCATTAGCAAAAAGAGAAGACAAAGATTGGGACCCTCGTGTGACTCTTGTAGATCAAGAAAAGTGAAGTGCAATGCCGAAATCACCATTATCGCCAAGGCGTTATCACAAACACCTGGTGCTATATATGGTCTTGGTTTACCACAGGCAAACATCGAGGAGATTCTTACTCAAAACGCAACACTGGTGGTCATCAACAGCGAGTCGGTAAACTATATCGTGTCGAACGACAAGTTGATCCGTCTCTATAGCTGTAAGTCATGCAACGTCAAGGGCTTGACGTGTTGTTTCTCCAAGGGGTTCACCAAGGAAGACATTATGATGAACAACAAGAAGAAGGGAACCGACGATGAGGAAGGTACTGCCAGCGCCGCTACTGCCCCAGTGGTGATACCTGTCAAAAACAAGATGGCCAAGATTGCCAAGAAGAAGATTTCTGTCAAGAAGACAAGTGCTGTGGTGGCGATGTCTGTGATGTCGAATCTCAATGAGGAACCCACCAGTTCGCGTAAGTCTTCGTGTGTTTCGTGCCGCAAGCGCAAAGTCAAGTGCGTATTTAACGTTGCATTGCAAAAGTGCGAGGGCTGCAACAAAAAGGGCAGCGAGTGTATGTTTGACAAGAAGTAAGGGTCGACGTAAAGGGTATTTAATTTTTTTTTCAATTCTGGATAGGTTTATAGACGGTAACCTTTAATATTAATTATGTTTTGTTTCATCTGTCAAATGTGTCATGAATATAACTCAATATAACTATCAATTATATGTGACATTTGTTCACACATCTGACCACATCCATTTAAACGACAACTATTTACACTAGAATTATTAACCACATCTAGTCACCAGATCCTTTAACTCCATTGTAAGCATTTAGGTGCTGGTGCGGGTACGCGTTTAGTTGGGTCCGGTTCTCACCGCGAACAAAGGGCACCCCTCACTTTTTCCTCCACTTGTGTTTCTTTCCGATTTCAGATACGGGCCACCCACACGTCTGTTTCCGCTTGTCCCCCAATCAGATGTCAGGCTCCCTGTCACCAACACCATCGCCACAGGGACACCTGCCACTCACTGTACCTCAATCCCTGCACATGATCTACAAATCCCCCCACGAACTGGGGTCCAGCCGGTCCTCGTCCCATCTCCGGATAAACGTTCCCGCCACATCCACATCGTCGTCGTCATCGCTCTCCCCGCAACCAGACTCTATTCCACGTTCATCTTCCAGTACATTCAACTCCTCGTTGGGTGACCCCATTGTTTTTTCTTCTTCCCCGGAATCCCCGTCCGTTGCCAACTTTGACGAAATCACCCAGCTCCCCACTCCCATCATCAGCAACGGCTCGTTTCTGCAATTTCGACCGCTTGAGGTTGCCAAGTCAAGAACACACCACCACAACGTCATTACTCACTCGTCGCCGCGTGTTACGTCTGAGTTCAAGTCATTCACGACTTTGGGCCGTAAGAACTCCCTTGTTGAAAGAAAGAGATACATCTCCAACCCAGCAACTTCACCAACATCCATATCTACACCACCAAAATCGTACCAGCAAGAACATGCAAGACCGATTTCTAAGTTTTCGTCACAGTTATTTGTCTCCCGCAAACTACAGGCATCTTACAAGTTTCTTGAAGAAATAGGCCACGGCAACTTCAGCACAGTCATTTCTGCCTACGATCCCGGATCTCACAGCGTGGTCGCAATCAAGATTATTTCTATTCCCACAGAAAGCGATATCGAGATCTCAAACTTTAATTCGTACCTCAAACGAGAACTCAAGATCTTGTACGAAATTAACCATCCATGTATTATAGAACTTATTGACTTCAACATCACGGTACCCATCTCTATTGACGACATAGATAGTGAGCCCGACGATGCTGGCGACGTCGCTCTTGTTAAACAAAAGAATGACCAGTTGATCTTTCTCAACTATTGCCCTGGTGGCAATCTCTTTCAGTTTATATCGAAGCATTCCCGTCTCCAGGCTAACAATATCGACTACTGGCTCACCGTCAAACGTGTTGTATGCGAGCTAATTGCTCTGGTTACGTACCTCCATTCAAAGAGCATTATTCACCGCGACATCAAGCTCGAAAATATCCTTCTTACACAACCAGAGGACCGTGAGTTTCAATGGGACGTGAACGATCCGTTGATCAATTTGGCAGACTTTGGGTTATCAAAAAAACTCCAGTCCCCAGACGAACTCTTGACAACACGGTGTGGGTCTCAAGATTACATCCCTCCGGAGTTGTTGATGGGTTTGAAGTACGATGGGAGACTTACTGATGCTTGGTCAATTGGAGTTGTCATCTATGCGATATTGGAAGATCGACTTCCGTTTGATCTTCCACCCATTGAAGTGCTCCAGTCTGCTGGAATATCGCCATCAGTCATTAAACGCAAACTTTCAAAACATAGCCCAGCACACAGAATTGCCATGATCGACTGGGATTGGTTTAAGATCAACGATATCTTGAAACACGACCTTCATCCCGAGATCAGGTCTACTATCGAAGGGCTCAAAAAGGTGGTCGAAACACTTTTGGTGCGCAAAACCAACCGCATAAATGTCACACAGCTTGTACACAATCCCGAGTTTTCCTGGATCAAGGAATGTTGTCCGTCATGGTTTTGGACTGTTGGTAATGTATAATTTATCCATCAATGTATAATATAATCAAAGTCGTGTTTAGTGACAAAAAAAACAACTAGGCGCGAGTACTGAAAAGGTTCAACATAAAATTAGTTTACTAGTTCGTGACCTTAGTCGACTCATTGGAACACAGAAACGTGGCTGTATTGACAAATTCAATCATTGTGTATTTCCACACCATCGCCCTTTCCTTTTTCTTTCTGATAAAAACACCTTTCCGTCAGATTCCTGTGAGATAAACCAACATGAATGGATTGTCACAACCAAATGGAACGGACACGAAGAAAGGAAATGGGGTTGGGTCACCTCCAGAAATTCCCCACATCACCAGCAACATAATACCGCTATCCAATATCTTGAAATTCTACACCCAGGAAGCATACAAACAAATAACAGTATTGATCGAGAATTTATCATCCACTCATGACACGGAATCCGACGTCAAGCGCAAGAAACAATTTCTCGAAGTCATTATCTCCCTTAGACAAGAGTTCATCAAAATATACACCCTTGTGAAATGGGCAACCAATTCCAAAGATGTTTCCAAATTTATCGACCTTTTAAACTGGTTCCGGATGCAAGAATTTCACTTTGAACAATTGACGTTCCAATTAAACGCCCTCAACAGCTTTTCGGGGGCTAAGCTCCCCAACTCAGACTTGATGACTGCATTGGAAGTCTTAATTAAGAAAAGACCCCAACTACCATCATATAATTATATCAAAGTCCAAAAGATACTGGCACAGAAAACCCTCGAAGTTTTACACGACCTTAATCTCATATTGATGACAAGAATGGCCCTTATAGATATACCCGAAAGATTCTTCAACAATTACGTTATAGAGAACGGTCGTGTGATAATTTCCGTCCCAAACGAGTTCCAAATCTCCATCACAGTAGCTAATGATTTGATTATTGAAGAGGATACAGAATACTACAAATCACCATTCTACTTTGTTGACTTTCAGTTTTTGTTTGGAATCAACCCTGAAACTTCGTTAATTACTCATAAAGATAACAAAACTGTCACCAAATTACCAAAATCATCACACGAAAAGTTAGAAAAGGTGGTCAACGCCACTTTGCTAAATCAAGGATTAAGTGGATTATATGATTTATTGCATAAATACTCGATTTCCTTTAAATTGTTCTTGATAGCCAAACAACTAAGAGAAGTATCGGTGTACACAAAATGGAGAAATAACATCCAGTTCAACTACCAAACAGGAAAGTCTTTAATTGTCATCAATTACTGGACCGGTCATTACCTATCCCGTAATTGGAAGTCTTTTATTGAAATAGGCATCGACAAAACTTACAACTTAAATTTCAGATGGTTTAAAAACGGGAAATACGTATTGAATCATGGCATCACTGATATATTTAGTCAGTCACAGGAGACAAATGAATTAGCAGTTGAAGGTGAGGATGGCAACGAAAACCCGAGTGAAGCCCAAGACTTGAGTGTGGATTTGATTTTGAACACCATAGTGAACAAACACTCGGCATTATTGATGAATAGTATTTTTGAAACCTTCCAATCAAGAATAGAAGTCCAAGATGAGGATGAACAGGTTTCCTTTATAACTCCACATCAGTTGCTCTTGAAGCTTTCCCCAAAAAAGACAACTATCTTTGCCATCAATCCTACTACAGGGTTCTTTCACTTTATTGATCCAACGCCGCTCCAAAATCAAACGACAAAAAAAATCAACTATTTGCCCACAAGTCTCAAAAATTCCGCATTTGTTAAAGAATCGGACATGGTAAGTAATATCGTGGAAAACTTGCTCCACTTGAGATTGGAAACATTGAACAAGGAAATTCACAATAAATTAATTACGACAGAATGGATCTTTAATGATATCATTAAATTGAATGATTATGAAACCACCAAATTATTCAACTTCTTGATTGTGAGCAACTTCAATTTCAATAGCAGTATTAGTAAGATTCAATTCTATCGGCGCAAGAGCTGGCCTCCAAGTTGGTTTTTGATCAACATGGTTAGTGGAATTGTTTCAACTACTGTGTGGTGGGTTTCACGTATGAGATCAATCAATGGAGAATGGAAGATTCAGTGGATTCAAATGTTACACTCCAACAAGAAGGAAAACGATCACGAGGAAACCAAAGTTGCATTAAACTTTGACTATACATTCTTTAGCAGTTTATCCACACTATGCTCCAATATGATTATAGATCACATGCTTTTAGAGGAATTGAAGGAAAGAAAGATCAACTTTTTGAAGTTGGATAAGATAGAACAAATATTGCCAAAATTTAATATTGAGTTGCCTACTGATGATGAGGATGTTACAATTAAGAAGGAAGAAAAGGTCGAAGAGGGGGAACAGGATTCGAGAGTGAAACCTTTGGTTTATGAATCTATTTTAATGTTGTACAATAATAATGACCTATTTCCGATCTATAATTCGTCAACCAGTTTGTTTTTGAAGATCAAGTTGATTAATTTGAACAATGTAACTCAAATGAAAATCAAGTTATTTGGACATTTGAGGAATTTGTCCATCAAAAATTCATCTACAGATTTCCTGAAATTGAGCTTAGTGATTGATAACGTCAAGAACTATTTTGAGATTAACGAAATGGTGAATTTGTCAGCTAAGATAAGTGGAGATGAAGAAGTGATGAGAAAAGATACTCAATCAAAGAACTTGTTAGATCAGATTTTTAACAATTTGAACAAGTTGAACAAGTTGATTAAAATATTGGATCAGTTAAATAAAAATGGAATTGAAGTTATTAGTAATTCAGTTGATGATATCTTGATTAATATTGATGATGGTTTGTCAAATTTGAACATCAAATTGCCCGAGTCTTTTAAGGAGCCAATTTTCTTGACAGCAAAGGGGAAGGAAAATAGTGAGCTTAAGCTTGCATTGGACTACTTGAACAGGTATTTAAAGACATATTCGGACGACTTGACTCAAGGTATGGATCTTTCTGCTGGAACCAAAACTGTCAGTCCCTTGATAATAATGATCAAATATTTGAAGGAAATGCATCCAATCTTAAAATCCATTGAAAGAATTAAAGCTAGCTATAGTCGCCCTGAGAGCCAAATCAAACTTCCAAATGGATTATCTAAGATCAATTTTGAGTTTAAAGTTCCAACGCTTAATGTGATTCAATATATTTTCTACATGAACTATATTACCGTGAACTCAGCTAAGAAGATTTATCGGGACAAAATTCTTATTAATCTTTCATTCAAAAGGAACAAGTTTGATGTCCAGGAACGGAATATGATTCGAGTATCTTTGAGAGAAAATCTTAATTCTCGAAACCTCAAGTACAAGAAGTTGTTTGAGCTTATTATCAAAACTGTCAATGTATTTGACACGGAAATACAGCATAAAAATGATCTGGTTGAAATGCCAGCCACTAACAACGAGACCATGAGCACGTCATTTGTGAAATTAAACTATGATTTCCTTGTGCTGTCGGCATACATTGAAGAGCTTATGGTGAGAATTGCGGAAACGTTTGTGACATATTTACAAGCAGAGGCCAAAAAAGTGACATAGTTTGCTCTTTATATTAATATACTATACTTTGTTACATGAACCCTTCCAATACCCGGAGTGTCTTTTCCAATCTCTGAATTCCAATTTCGTATCTACTCTCATCAATAACCATATCCAGAGTCAATCTGGAAAGAGCATCGACGATCTTTTCGATAAGTTGCTTCTCTTTGACCGGTAAATTCAACTGACTGAACTCCTCTCCGATGATGGTACCATTCATACTTTCCAAAAGGTTGATCAAGGTATGGTAACTGAACGGTTTGAGTTCGGAGTTTCTCTTTTTCCCCAGTTTTGCTTTGTTCTTTGTTCTTCTATGTGCATGTGCTGATTTAGTGGTTGACTCCTTGACTGACTTGATTCTAGTTGGATTGTGTACCAAGATGGGTTCATCAATGTCATAGTATTGGTCATCATCGTTTGGAAGGTGTGGGGTTGGTTGGTTAAATCCATCGGTATATTCACTCGTAGGTGTGTTTTCTCGAAGTTGGGACACACGACTGATGTTAGTCTCATCTTGAGCCAGATGTATTGGTTCCTTCGACACGAGTTGCTCCACTTTCTGTTCGTCTGCTCCTATCTCTTCTTCCTGTTCTAGTTGATGTTGCATCAGCTCGACGCGATCCTTGGTTACGTTGGAAATCTCACGAGCTTTTAAGATTTGATCCTTAGATGGACGTGGTGGAAGACTTGTATTCGAAGCGACCCGCTGTTTATCATACGGTAATTCTGGAAGTTCTTGAGGCTTGAATTCGGGTTGTTCTTGCTTAGGTAGAGGTGCTGTTTCTGGCAAGTTGACTTCTTCGGCTGGGGCAACTTCAGTTAAGTTACTGGCACTCTTCATTAAGTCATCAAGATCATCTGCAATACTTACTGACTGGTGCTTACGGTGTTTCTTCTTGTGGATCTCGCGCTGGATGGTGTTGTGGATCTCTCCAGTGAGAATCTCTGACTTGGGTCTGCGTGGAGAACGGGCCGGAATTACTCCTTCAATATTGGTGGTGTATGTGTAATCAGGATTAAGGGAGAGTGCCTCAGGGGTTTTGGTTCTTCTTGTGGGAAGCTTTCTGCTGGGCCCAGATGCCTCTGATTCTATATCAGAAAGAACATGGTGGGTTTCGTAAGCAATTGACAGTCCCAGTCGACGTTGTGCATGGTGAGTAGAAGGATACTCAACAAGACGGACTTCGTGTGGTTTACCCAAGTCCTCTACACTATTGACACGTCCCGAGTAATCAGAAAACTGGGAAAACATCGACTCTCGATTGATTACGTGCGGAGGAGGAGGTGGTGGTGGAGGATGGAATACTCTGTGTTCGGTGGTGGTTGAAATTTTCTCAGGAACATCTGCTTGGTTGGAATGGCTAGATTTATTCGTCTTGGAGACAAATGGTTCTTCAGTACCGATTGCTGGCGATGCTGGGATTGGAACAAGAACAGGCACTGCCTTGTTCTTGCTGGCCGTCTCGAGCGTTTCAGACTGACCGTAGGAGAACTCTGAGCTGAATGAGTCGTTCTTGCTACTCATGATGAGCCTGTTGGGTTGTTACAGTTTGAAACAGAATCTCTGATGCTTCCAGTGATTCTGAAAAAGATCTCGAGGGTCGACAATCCTGGGCATTTGTTATTAACTCGACCTAATTAGGAAAGGTTATAGGATACACCACCAAAAATAATAAGACAAAAATAAACCAGATCCACAGACTTCTTTTTGTCTGTGACAGGCGAATGAGCAGGGGCTATTTCTCGAGACCGCCGCTCAACTATGAGACGTATCTTAAACGTCTCAGCAGGTTTTCCAAACGAAATAATCAAAACAATCTTCCTGTTTTCTTGACTGATTGTATCGCCGCAAATAGATGGCTACAGCGGACAACCACTCGATCAAATACCGAGAAAAACGAGCCTAATTTTTTGCAGTTGCAGCTTCATCCCAGTAATGAACTGCTTGAAGCCAAGCTCTGGAATTTCTTATATCGTACCCATAAGTCAGAATTGTTATCTGATGAAACTATTATTAAACGGTACTTGACAACTTCGCCGACACCCGATAAGGTTAATAACTTATTCGTTCTTGCCCAGGAAGCGTTCCATCACAACTTGAAGCACGGTGAGGTGTTCAAAAGCACCGTGTACATTGTCTTGAGTCTTTTACTTGACACCAAGGATTATAAGAATTGTTTTAAGCTCATCGACGAGACATTCGTGTCTAGGCCGTATTTGCAGTATCGCAAGACTCAGTTGGCACGACTGATGTGTGGCTGGGCAGGGTTTGCTGCTGCATGCACCGGAATCGAAGTTTTATTGCTTCCCGCAGTTTCACCATGGATATGGCTAGCAATGAACTTTGCAGCAACGTCGATGCTTGCGGTTGGACTACTTCGTGCAACCTTGGTTGAACATCTCGGACGGTTAAGCTGGCGACCACACAATTCCAAGTTGTTCAATTATTTGCACCAAGATGAACTTCTTGCTGTCAACAAGGTGATCACGCATTTTGAGGAACATAACGAGGTGAATATTCGTAACTTCCACCACAGCAAGGTCCGTAAGGTCGCGAATCTTACCACGTTTGACCAAAACAACTATGTACTCGAACTTCCTGCCAGTAGTACCGAATTGGCCATGCTTGAATCCATTCAGGACGATGAAGAAATCCTTGAGCTCCAAAAGTTTCTCCGGGCTCAGTTGTATGAGAAAAAAATGGTGTTGAACGATTTGCAAGAAGAGTTGATTTTTCTTGAGTTCTGGTTGACTCACGGAGAGAATTTTGAGTGGGTTGAGCCCGACCAGGATCCAGCAGAGATACACAAGCTTGAAATCCGCAACAAATAACGACCTTAACAATGATATTAATGATGATGATTATAATAAAGAAAATTCGCAGCCAAAAGCGGCACCAGAACTTTTTTTTTATAGATATATTTCTTATTAAAATACCCTAACAAAAGCCATGTCTAAATTTATGGAATTGAACACTCCATCGGACTTGGATATTGTATCGTTTGTGGAGTTTTTACCGTCAACTTCGCACTTGCTTGTGGCGTCATGGAATAAACAGATTTTGTTGTACGATTGTTCCCGTCATAGCACGGACTCATCCAATCCAGCAAGCGTAACCTCAATGGCTCGCTTTGAAACCGGATGTGCACCGCTCTGTGTGGTCAACTATGATCCCAATTGCACGTTTGTGGGACTCTTGGATGGAAGTGTAAGAGAAATCGATTATGAGAACGGGGTACTTGGCTCCGACAACTTAGTTTCACAATCAGATGCCGGGGTTGGCCACGGTATCAACAACTTGGCTCGGATCAAGAACCAGAATAACTTGATTGTAGCCAGCTCTTTTGACAGCAAGATTCGTGTGATTGACATACGACAGCGCAAGCCGGTTCTTGGTACGGAGGTATCAATGGAAGATCCCTTGAAGCGAAGCAAGATATTCACAATGGATAGTTCAAAAGACTACTTGACCTTGGGATTGAGTTCCAACATTGTCGAGATTTATGATTACCGTAACTTAAGTGCTCCTTTTGAAAGAAGAGATTTGGGACTCAGCTACCAAATACGGGACTTGAGATGTTTCCCAAATAATGAAGGCTTTGCTCTTTCGACAGTGGATGGACGCGTATCGATGGAATACTTTGACTCGTCGCCTCAGGTTCAAAGCAGCAACCGTTTCACCTTCAAGTGTCACCGAGTGCACGATAAGTTGACAGATACTGATTTGGTGTATCCTGTAAATTCCCTTGCGATGCACAAAACGTACAACGTGCTATTTACTGCCGGTGGTGATGGTTCCTTGTGTCTCTGGGACTACAAAAAGCGCAAGAGAACCAAGCTCTACAATAAATTCTCCGAGGACGGACCCCAGAGTTTAGTTAAGATCGCCTTAAACCATGACGACCTGATGATAGCTGCTGCTGCCAGCGACGACAGCTATATGAGAGCAAGACGCTTGTCCGACAGTGTGAATCGTCGTACGCCCAGCAAGATCTACTTGCGAACATTTGAACCGGATGAGTGTAAAACAAAACAGTAAGATAAACAAATAAATTCGAATGCGAAATCGATGCTCATCTCACCAATGTTGGGTACTTTGACTAAAATATACCGGTACTTTTCTCCGAAACTGTTTGATGAAGATACAAACGACTTTACTGCTTGGTTGCAGACAGAAGGCGTTGTTATTTCGCCCAAGGTGCAAGTGGCTGACTTAAGATCACAGAAGCAGGGCCGTGGTGTTGTCGCCGTACAAGATATCGAAAAGGACGAAGTGTTGTTCACCATTCCTCGAAATGTTGTTCTTAGCATTGATAACTGTTCTTTGGTGCAAGATAACCCTGAATTACGTGAAAAGTTGACAGAATTATCGCAATGGGAACTCATGATTATCATCATCTTATACGAAATCAAGGTCAAGAAAGATACAAGTAAGTGGGCTAATTACTTTGCTGTCTTACCCTTTTCCAAGGGACATCAATTCAACCAGTTGATGTTTTGGAGTGAAACCGAGTTGGAATTATTAAAGCCATCTCTTGTTGTTGATCGTATCGGCCTTGCGGAGGCGTCGGAAATGTACAACAGACTTTTCCCTCAAGTCGTGGCGGATTTGGGAATCATTGCCTTGACTGACACTACGATCCACGAGTATAATGTTGTTGCCACAATTATTATGTCTTACTCTTTTGATGTGGAATGTCCTGATGAAGAAGAGGAAGAAGAGGAAGAGGAAGAAGAAGAGGAAGACCCTGTTCTTATTAAGTCTATGATACCTTTGGCTGATACATTAAATGCAGACACCAACCTTAACAACGCCATATTAACTTATGGGCTGGATACTTTGGTGATGAAGAGTATCAAGTATATTCCAAAAGGTGAACAAGTTTACAATACTTACTCGGACCATCCCAACAGTGAAATATTGAGGAGATATGGATATGTGGAGTACAAAGGATCTGCATATGATTTTGGAGAGGTGCCATTGCTGTGCATCAAAAATTACTTCATCAAGAAAGGATTGGATCAGGATACTTTGGAAAAAGTATTGGAGTTTATTAATGAACTTGCTGACGAAGATGAAGAAGCTTCCGATATTGTTATTGATTCTTATGATTGTTTCCGTGCCCAAGAAGTTAATATTGAGTTGGTTTTTGTTATCCAAATTCTCACAATTACCATAGAAATATTGAAAGAAACTAGTTTGGACCACCAGTTATTCACAAGAATTTATAAAAAGTGTTATCAATTAGTTGAATCCAAGAAGTTAACAAAAAACTTTGTGGAAAACTACAAGACAATTATTGAATCAAGAGCTAACGATTATCCAGTCGAGGCCCGTGAACCATTCGGTAGTGAAGAATTTTCCCGTGAAAACTTGGCCCTCACTACACTCAAGTCCGAATACCAATCGTTGCAAAACTGCCTCGACACAGAAAAGACATTAACGGACGATGGTGTTGTTTTCCTGTTTGTCGACGATGGCAAATTGCTTAGAAACATCTTGAAGAAGAGACCTACCGAATCCAAAGGATCTGCTACAAAAAAGCAAAAGAAATAACCAAATATTAATCAATTAATGTACAAGAGAACTAAACTTTTTCCCGATGACGTAGTCACCATTTTTCGTTTCTGTCCGAAAATACCGTGTCGCCTTCCGTGAGGGAAGACCACCGGGTATCTTCAAGCTCTGGTTCCAGAGAACCTTGGATACTAAGAGTATCCGCGTCATATCCTGGTTGTTGTTGCTGTGCTTCTTCCTGTTCTTGTCTGATCTGCTCGAGAGTCTTGACAACAAGCTTTCTTGGCCTTGCTACTTGGAACCCCTTTTCTATAACCTCTTCCTTCCTAGTCGGAACAAATACCTGTTTTACCTTTTCAAATATTGAAACTGGTTCAGCACGCATTTCATTGTTGCCATTGAAAGTAGAACCTTCATCCCAATATTGTCTTGAATCCCATAACTCCTTTACTTCAACATCAATGGAATCATCAATAAAGTATTTTTTGTAAATTTTGTCACCCTCACGTACACGATAATCAGTCTGTTGTTTACGAATATTGGAAAATTCTTGCTCCATGGTGAATGATTGCATATCACTCAGAGAATCAACAAACAATCCATTCAATTCGTCAGAGGTATCGAAAGAAGGTTCCTTCAGATTTCGAATGCTAATATTGTCCGACAACCGCCTCGTGTACTCCTTCGGTAACGAATTCTTGGGTGCCTCAATAGTTGGTGCTATTTCCTTTTGTCCCTTTAAACTCTTAAATCTGAAGTAAACCTTGGGATCTACCTCTAAGGTATCCACAAGAACAGTGTTTCCGTTATCAAGGAACTGATCTTCTACCAGCTGGGCATCGTCCAATTCTGTTGCTTTTTTAACATGAAAGGGCGTGCTATAAGTATTGTGGAATTCGCCCAACTCTCCAAAATTACCCATGCTAAGTTGGCCAAGATCATCTATGGACTTCCCTCTTGTTTTGAGCGAGTATTTTGAATACTGTCTTCTTTCCCGGTTAATTTTGATGAGGGTTGCTATGGTGCTTGCAAAACAGACAACCAACTGAACAACAAAGACGAGGGCAACAATCAAATGGATAATCAATTGAGCATATGCAGCGTTTGTTCTGACTTTTTCAGATACACCTAAATTTGGAACGTAGGCAATACACAAAACTGTGACTAAAAACTTCGCTGTGGCTAACATCCAGACTGATGATGTCAATGTCATTCTGACAAAGTAAGGCTTCACAATAATCAAGGAAATCAATTCAAAGAATTCAAGGATAATCAAAGCAATTACTTGAACCATTCCGTTATCCTGGCAACATCCAATAAAAATCAGCTTTACCAATAGGTTAACCAAGTAGTATGCAATATAGGTAACCCTGCTTGGGTGGAATTGATGATACAAGTCAGCCCATAACAAAATAGTCTTCATTGATGTGTATAATTTTGTGACTCTTGGGTTGGTAATTGGTCTCCATCTTCTAAATGAAATTAAGTAGTTGAAAATAAAGAATGATGCCAACCCAAGCCAAGCAGCAAACATGACACCACCCACAGCAATACTTCCAACCGGGATGGTTGTGTACAGATCGACAACCCATTTTGTGTTGTTCAAACTAATGTTGGTCATGTTTGTGTCCATGGTATAGTTGGATAAATGATGCCATGTCTGATTCTCGTGAGAGGGCTTGGATTTGTCTTGTTTGTATAAGAGAGATGCAGCTGGGGCAAAAAGATAATCGTAGTCCATTGACGAGTTAAACGCACCCGAATATAACGATGACAAGTTGGGAAAATATTTGTGTTTTCCGTTCAAAGTGCCAGCAGTAGCGAACAAGTAAGACGTCAATACCAAAAAGGGAAATGCAAAAAGGACAAAGAAGTTGTTGATGACTTGACCTGCAATAAGATACAAGTTCTTCTTGAATGTAATTCTCATCGCTGATGTGGTGTAACTAGTTCTTGTGTTGTAGAACTTATCAAAAAAGTACTTAAAGACAAACAATGCCAATTGTAATACCATCAGGCACATTATCCAAATTACAAGACAAAGAATGAAATTGGGCCAATTTGATTTGGCCGAGGAGTCAGTATTGAAAAATACGATTAAACTCTTTAATCCACCTGTGTTGATAGTTCTGTAAATATTATCCAGGGCAGCATTCGACCAAGAGTCGCGATTGATGATAGGATAGCCCAAGAGAGCACACCATCTGATTTGACCGATCAATGGTTGGAAAAATCCTGGATAGTCGAGTTGCAAGGCACCCATGAATAAGGCAAACTGTAAATACATAATGATTCCCGGTACCGTTGCACCTAGTTGCTTAAGCAATTTTTCATTGCAAATTGTTGATGCAGTGAACAAAAATGGATTTGATGATTCTTGATAAGATGAGAAAGCCACCGTAAATAAATTGACAAATGCTGTTACCAGCAATAGGACAATAACACCTGCCATGATACCATTTGAAACCCAATCTGGTTGCACGGGGGTGACGTGGATTTGACTGCAACCAAGGGTACTAGAAAACCTGTCGTTATTGAGTACTCTGAATTTGACGGCATAAGATCCTAAACGGTGAAAATGTTCGCTGATATCTGCTTGGTAGTAAAGGACAATGGAGTCATTCACATATAACGGGCACTGCACAAGGTTACCCGTTACATTGTTGAAAATGTATTCTATTGAAACGTTAGATGAAGCCAATGATTGTTGGAAGCCATTTGGTAAATGACGCTTGCCAACATGGGGTGAGGGAGCTGAGCCGTTCGTGCTACCATTATGAGGCAGTTCTGGCTCCAGTGATGGTTCTTCAATGGTGAAAAACCGAGGACCGTCGAAGTATTGATCGGTATCGGTTTTGACAGCAACCAAATCGCAAAACCTAAGGTTCTGTTCAATAAAGTTGTTACCCATAAAGTCAATCTGTACGTTAAGAGTTGTGTACTTTAATGTAGTCACATTGACGTCGGTGATCATGGGTTTGGATGGGTCGGTGTTGGCTGTATTCAAGAACTCCCAAGTATCGGTGTCATAAAAGTTAGATTCAAGATCTTGGGATACTTCATTCCTCATTTCCAGCCACCAGTAGTCGATGACCTTGGTATTTAGGAAGAACTTGAGTAATTTGTTCTTTTCGTCGATGGCAGCATCTATGACAAATGGCTCTAGGAGGTATGTTAGATCAGCGAAATCATTGCACGAAGAAGTCAGTACAAACGCTGCAGAAACACTCCTCACAAGGTATAGTAGTATGAAACTACCAAGAATGAGCAGTCGTAGCATTAGGACATCCAACGGTGCAGATCGGAGTGTATGACTTAGGAAGCAGAAGTGGTCTTTTTTTTCCTTCCGGAGACAAGGGGGGTTTTCCAAAAATTTCTAGTGTAAAGAAAACCCACAAGGCTATATTAAAGAGGCAAGAGAATCAACAATAGAGAATTCTCCAACAATAAATCAACGTCTAGCCACACGATGTCCACAAAGCTGTATTTGCGCTTTTTTTTTTGAGGGTGTTTGCGCTCATATTGGAGGATGAGTCTTCTTAATTTTACTGAGGTCTGAGAAATAATCGGTAATGCTACCTGCATTTGCTTATAGTCTCTTACCTGCCTACAATATCTGCCATATAACTTGGGTAACATATTGGCTCCTATTTCCTATATGACCTATTATTCAATCTTTAGGCAGACCTTCCATGTGTTGCGTATTTGACCAAAAGGGTCATTTAACCCCTCTTTTTTAGTGACCTCATGAAATTGCACACTAGTTACATTTTTTATTTCTCCGCTTTCGTGTGACCTTCAGAACAGTTATTGTTCAAAACTTATTTTTCCAAGAAATGCGGTTTTAGCTCAGTTGGGAGAGCGTCAGACTGAAGAGATTCAGTCACAGTTTAATCTGAAGGTCCTGTGTTCGATCCACAGAAATCGCATTTTTTTTTGACATTTTCACACTCTAGTTATTGATATATACTAGTTTCATATTGGTCTTCTTCTTCTTCTTCTTCTTCTTCATTACATATGTATCTACAGTCGTAAAGTATCGTTGGCAATGCCATGTCTGTATTTCGTATCCGTTATCTTTATATACAAGTGAAAACACCCCCTGGTGAAACCTTTCAAAATTAATCGTTGACCTTACCTCTAAGTTTAGGGTACAATCTTTGAGCGTGGTAGTTGATGGTACTCAACCTTTCTGTCTTGGGTCTCTGCACTTCCATACATCCCTTCAAGTCTTGTTCAAAAGAAGTACACTGCAAAGCACCCTCACCGTTGGATGCCCAACAGTTCAACAATGATGACATCAACACGAAGCATTGATTGGTGGACTTCGCAACAGTTGGCCTTCTGAGCTTCAACCTGGGCAAAGGAGGAAGATTCTTTGGTGGTGGACCGACCTTCTTGTATGCCATCTTTCTTTTTTGTTACTATAGATCTTCACCAGTTTTTTTTTCAGTTTGTTCACGAGGTTGGAAAAAAATCACATTGGTCGCGTGCACTACCATCAATTACTATCTAAACTAATAATCAATCACGTCATCAAACTTCTTTAACTTTAACAGATGTGCTTTCCTAGAATACATGTTAGCATTCTTGACATCATGAAGTCGCCGTATGTTGATTAACGGATAAATCCGCTTGAAACTCTTTGACCGGTTCATGTATGGATTAAAGATCAAGGCATCGTATTCAAGGTATCCTGGATGCAACGGCTTGAACAACTTTCTCAACTTAAACTTGATAACATGGCCAACTAACTTCATTATGCGCTTTTTGAGCTTGTTTAACCCACCCTCGTTGAAATATTTGATCTTGGCGAGGGTAGCTACTTCATCCTCAAGATTAATCAAGAACAACTTGTACAAATGGTTTCTCAAGTTTTTCATTTGTCTCGAGGAAGTAAGAACAAGTCCGTAGTTTGGGATCATATTAAACTCTTTAAGGTGGTAGTTTATGATGAGTAATGAGTTAGAATCAGGCGACGGCTTCGAACTTGTCTCGCACAATCTATACTGGTTGTACTTGATCGCCTGGTTACGATACATCAAGAGATTAGACGTCGTTTTTATCACCGCCTCAATCTCATTTTGCAATGATACTCTCATTGCAAGAATTTCGTTCTCGATCCGTATCACCATATCTTTGTCTAAAGTAAGTGTATTGTAATTCTCGATGCCATTTACCAAGATTGTATTCTTGGGTACTTCAAACACGTTATTGAAAATCTCACTTACTTGTTCCACCCTGGGGCCCTTCTCCAGTTGTTCCTTGAATCTCTGAATAACTTTGGGATCTATATTTGTCGACTCTTCATCATGCTCAATCATATCTAAATCCCGTTTGTGAATAGGTATTTTCGTTCTGAACATTTGTAAATCTTCAATAAACTCCTGTGGAAATCTTGCCTTTTCATCAACTGGTCGGAGAGGGAAGCCAGATATGCTCTTATCAAACCCCACAACATTGTATGGCAATTTGGCCAAGTTGGCATTAAATAATTTATAATCCTTACCAAGATAAAAGACATCATGCTCGTTTCTCCTTAACAAACGGAACTTCTTGGTTATCCCGTTGAACTCCTGAATCAACCCGGTAACAGGGTCATCATACTTCTTCACCGCTTTAAGATGCTTCAACTGTACTGTCTTATCGCTATCGAGTCTATCGAGGTCTTGGTAAATCTCTTCAAGGCGGTCCATATCCTCAGGATTAAGAATATCAATCTCGTCTGGTATATTTCGAATGATTTCCTTTCTGTTAAGAAAGTGTTGTGATGCATAACCAAATAGCTGCTTGCCCTGGTCAAAGTTCTTCTGGATCGTTAAGTCGTTGGTAGTCATGTGGGAGACAGTATCATACAAATTATTCATTCTGTCTATGTTCCCTTGGTCATACAGTAAGGGAAGTGATGTGCTAGGTGGTATGCTGGTAGGGCCAACAGAAGCCGATGTCGGCGGGGGCGATTCGTGGTCCTCCTCATCTGTTTTTAGGTTTCCTTGTTGGAGTGACAATCCCAAATTCTTTAATAGTTGTTTGGGTTTCTCATCCTTGCGTATAATAGCCGAGTAATGAAATAACCGTATCGGTCTTAGCAATATCATTTTCATTACTAACCGGCACTTAATGAGGATATTAACTGGAGAGATCATTTGATTTTCGGAACCACACAAATCCAGTCAAAAATTGTGTGCAGGGATCGTGTCCTTATCTGACTGTGGAGAGAGATACTTGAAATAGAGGTTAAAGACAAGCTAAGAAGCTGGGGACTTTGTTAGCTGTGGGGTTATTTCACCGATTGTCTTCTGGTAACTTCGATATTTCTTTCTTTTTTTTGCTTCATTGGTTGAATTCTGTTCCAATCTAAGTATCTATCGTCGTGATAAGAATTCTGCCTTACTCATTGTTTACCGTTTCAGCTCTGGTTTGTTCACTTTCAAAACTTATTGTGCCTGGTTTCTTTTGTTTTTATTGCAAGTTTTTATTGCAAGGTTTTATTTGCTTGCTCCATCATTTTGAAATTGTACAACAATGGTTTTGCTTTAGTCATCATGGGAATATTTTGCAGCATTTTACTGATTTTTTTGTATAATTTCATATTTCCTAAACAAGTGGGTCAAAGTGGATGTATAGTTTTCCATATTTTATTCTATTATTATAATATTTCCAACTCCCACACCTTTGATAGGATAAAGCATTGGTTAGGTTGTGTTTCATTTAAAGTACACCCCCGTGCCGCAAAACTATTGATCAAATTAGGTAAAATATTGAAGTGCCAAAAAAAAATAAGAAAGTTGCGTTCTAGACTACACTGATATGAAGATAGAATTGAATGGTATTATCTAGTATACAATAGTATGTTTTAAAGTTCGTTAGTCCGTTAGTTCGTGTGAGTTACTTATTGTCTCAAAGCGTAAGCTGCAGATGGCGACTGATGGTTGTTGTTCAATTTCCGCAACAATTTGTTCAACTCAATCTCTTCCTTAAGCGCAGTTAACTCTATTATTGGATCCACAGCATTGGAATCCTTTGTAGGGGAGGAAGTGTAGTAGGAGTAGGAGTTTTCCATGAGAGAAGAGCTGGAGCCAACCGACGAAATAGAAGATGACGAATGTGTTCTGTAATGCAGCGAGTTTGGAGTTGTGTGACCAGCAGACAACAACGAGTTGGAAGAAGAGATTGAGGATACAGAAGATGATCTGGTTGGAATGTCCAGTTGAGGTTGTTGCTGTTGTTCCTGTCTGGCATTTTGCTCTCTTCTTTGTTGAGACAAGAACTTTCTCATCTTTGCCGATCTGATAATATCATATCTGATTGGTTCCAAGAATGAGTCGATGGCCTCCACCATGTCTTCATTGGTGACCTTAAGGTCCCAATTGAGCAAGTACAACAATTGTCTTTCCATGAGGTTAATGTCTTTGGTGGAGAATAAGCCGTCAGTGTATTTAGCCCAGTGAATATTCTTAGGTGAAGAATCGTTGTGAAACTTAGATGACAAAATCAAGCAACTTAATACGATTCTGTGTCTAGTGCAAGGTAAACCCTGAGCGTTTTTTGGTAACTTAGATTTCAACTTGTTCAAGTAGACCAAGGTAGCCATAAGGGTGCCCGTGTAAACGTTGGTATAACGAACGAGCTTGGATAAAAAAGTCATTAAGGAAGGTAAAGGTTTGGTTTCCGTTGAGGTGGCATAGGTTTTGTTCTTTGAGTCTTGACATGGCAACACCTGTAAAGTTGCTACCACTAACTTGTGGATCATGTCCTGTGTGACAGGAGATGAGATAAATACATCCAAGGCTTTCAAGTCAATAGCAGATACCATAATTAAGGAGAGTCGATATAATCAAAAGGATAATAGGTGGATGAGGGTTGCTGGGAACAGATCAACTTATATGGATTTTTCAACTCCTGCTAACAGGTAAACAGTAGGTTACTGTTTGGGATAAATTGACACGCGAATTCGGTTGAGAACAAGACCGCGCAGCACTCCTGCAGCGCGGTTCGCGCTAAAGCACCCAATGTGCAATTATCAGGAGCGGTACTTTGTTTACTTGGAAATATTTTTTCTTTAGGTTTGTGCAGGTCAAAATCGATTTTACAGGGCCGAGACTAGTAAAGTATGGACCGGGCTGAGGCGTGACAAGGAGGTACTCTTCCCTTTGGCTTCGGTCGCTGGTTTTTCGACACGGAAAAATAAAACCGGGGTCGCGCAACAGAAATTTTCACGGTTAGATCTTCATGATTATGGCTTATAGGGGGTTACAGGGGAAGTACCTTACGATCAAGTCCTTCTCGAGGAGTGGGTGTCGGGAACAATACGAATAATGATAATTACTGTGGTAATCCCACAATAGATTATTCTTTCACAGATAATCATCATCTAATACTCCGCATTCTGTTCACCTTTAGAATTGACCAATAGTGCATTCTTCATAGTCTGGGTTATTATTTTAGTTTGGTGGTATTGTTATCGTCTAATTATTTCTTTTCTTCTTGCCATGGGAAGTAATCCTTGACGATGAAGTATTATTCTGCCTGTAATTAATACCAATTGGGAACTAATTATCTATTTTAGTACGTAATTGCTTTTTGTTGGTTCGGTTGACCACTCTACATTTTCGGCTGTAACAAAGTCGGGTCCTACTTGAACTTCTTACGTGTTCATTAATCTAGATCATTGGCAGCTCCTTCATAACCCGTTTCAATGCACACTGACACGTCCCTCGAATAACAATGCCTAACAACAAGTTACAACTCCATACATGTAAATCGCGTATTGTATGTCTAGAACCTTAACTACAAGTTCTCTTAGTTACTTTTACAACGGATAATTGCCATTAACCAGCCAATTCAGTCCTGTACTTGAGTCAGCACACCCTTGCTTTCTTTTTTGGGCGCCGACCAGCACAATAGCCTCCAACAGGTCCCTGAGATGCTTGACGTCGTAATTCACCTCAAATTTCGTAACAATTTGCTCCATCATTCTGACTAATTCTTATATTTTTTTTACTCACCCAATCTTGGATCTCTCGTAAGGCTACCTCCTGCCAAGAGTTCCACATAGACAATCACCAACTACAATACTTCTAAGCGTGCTTCTCCTCGTCCTTGTCACAAAGTAAAAGAAATAAACTGGTAAGGTTGTGAAATTTATCAGAAATTTGGGTATACTGGGTCTGTCATGCAAAAGAGTACTCAGACTGGTGCACAGCGTTTTGTCGTCACTTAAAATTCACAAGTTACCAGGTTTATATTTTTCAACTTTGAAGGTCGTCTGACCTTGCAAGTAAACTGAAACTTTACCATAGAAGCATGAAATCCACTATGTTACTACGAAAGTTAGCTGAGAATTCGCATTCCTTTTATACTCTGAAAATTTTGCACCTGGTAAAATTTACCCGGCCACACCACACACAGGTTTTTAGGGCTTTGTGAGGTTTCGCAGCTACTCCAATTATGGTATCGATTGTATATTAAGCTTTAAATATTAACATCGCTCTGATGGAGTGACATGAGCTGATCAAAATGTAGGTCATTAAAAAGCTCAAAGGAATCCAAGGCATATCCATACACATTACCACCGCCCTCTCCGACAAAGGCATTTGCGTTCGCCAAGCTCTGTGGGCTTAAAGGCTGAGCTGCAGGTGTTGCAAACCTGCCAAAATCGGAAATATTAGGTGAACCGTTTCCCATATAGTGGAAATCACCAAGATTAGATGATACATTTGCGCCTCCAATATGACTAGGTGAAGGCCCGCCAATATTATTATTGTTAGGGTTAGAGTGCTTGGGATCATGTTTCATGCTTACCATCTGGAACCACATCTGGTCAATCTCTGCATTCTCCACAAATTGATAATCTTCCATTTCCGAAGATGAACTCACTGAAGAACCTTGATTACTATGCACACTGGTGCTCAAACCAGTAGGGGTGGTAATGATATTCTCTGGGGAGTGTTTCTGCTTATTAGAAACCTTAATATCCTTGTAGAATTCCCTGGGATGTTTTGTTTCGACGTGACTATCAAATTCATACTTCGAGAAGTACTTGGTCTTACAGAACTTCTTGAGGCAGTGCTCCGTAATAAGAATGATCTCGTCAAGCTGTTCGATAGAATACTCAGGAAGTTGAACCTGTCCATCCAGGCGAGCAAACTTGTAGTAATCTTGACCAACAACCAATTTTAAAAGGTATGTATGGGCCTTGGTGACTCTCCAAGCGTAGTAATACCGCTGGCTTAATTTGGCCATTCCTGCAATACAGAAATTGACAATACGTTCCAAAATCTTTGATAACTTGCACAACTTCCCATATCGTATTTTGTACTCAAAATTGTTTCTCAATGAAGGTTCATGGATATCAGAATGCTTCATGTTATAGATGGCAACATTCAACTTGACCAATACGGAAAGCATAATATGACTAATCCTATGAATTATGCTTTCAATAGTTGGGTTAAGAATTAAATCAGCCGCTTCACCGAAATTAATACTATTATTAGCAATTAGCTCAAACATTCCCGGAATGAATTCTGAACAACAGATTGCTAAGAGCTTTTTAATATAGAAGAAGGCATAATCAACTTCGTTCTTTCTTTCAAAATGAAGATGTAGTTGGAAGATCATCATAAGCAAAAATGATTTCAAATTCATATAATTCTTGCATTTCATAACCTTAACAAAGGAATATTCAAAGGTATCATTGGAAAATGGAACTAAGAAGTGACTCAAAATCCCATAGCTCTTACTTAATGAAGATTCCACATCTGAAATCATATCAGTTAAGGTTGGTATTTTCACACTTTGTTGCATGTCTAAGGCAACATCAATAACTTCAGAAATCTTCTCGTAATATGATTCAAAATACGCGAATGAACTCACAACATGCTTTTCTTTATCAAGGTCCCCAATATTCTCATGTCCTTTCTTAAAATAAGGCAATCTTGTATCAAAATGCTTAGCGTTGATACTAGGTGGATTTCCGTATATGAAACCCTGCCTCAAGTCACTAACTCTCAAAAAGAACCAAATTTTTCTCGCCACATTATTGGACTTGATATCGTTACACACCTCTGTCCAGTTATCTGGCTCTCTGTTTAGCCCCATGGAATATGCCATCTGGACCAACATGCTACTGTAAATTTGGGAATCACCACCATCTGCTCCATCACCATCTTCTGGTGAGAACATTCGGTATAGTCTCATGAAAAATGCACACTGCAAAACAACCAAGTTCGTCTTTCTGAACAAATCAAATTGATTAAGACACAGCTGTGCCAAATCAATGAGATCTATATTAACAGGGTTTGATAGCAAGTATCTGAGCTCTTGAGCTTTAGGAGAGGGATCTTCTGTCTTTAAATTATTTTCATTTTCCCCATTACGATTAGTGAACAATGATAAATATGTCAACCGCAAAACAATCAACAAAATGCCAACATTAGCCAAATCTAATCTTTTCTCCACCTTCAATACGGATATCTGTTGGTCCTGGTAGCTTTCAGGACCCAATATTTGTTTCATTTGTTTCTTGAAATCAGTCTCATCCAAAAATGGCATGTATGGATAAATGGAAACAAAAAACTTATTAATATACGTCCAAACAACCTTTTGTTTAGGCATCATCATTTTTATCTTTTCAATCAAGTGTAATTCGTGATCTACGTCTTCTTCAAAGAATGTAAGACCAAGCGAAAGAGCATTTTTATTCAAGGCTCTTCTTTGGATCCTCACCCGATCAATACCAGCGACCCCATTATTCTCCTTCTTTTCACCATCATCCTGTTTTGGGTCACCCCCAACATTTTTTGATCTAATTTGAGATTCTTTTTGAACATTTTCGTATAATCTTACATCATTAAAGCCATCTCTGTCGATGGCCTTCTCTCGAAATATTGTCTCTGATTCGTGCTCTTCCTTTATCTCTTCTTCAGAATCCGGGGCAGATGGTGTAGTCAATGCCTTTGAAATTGGGGTATCAGCAAAAACTGATTCATGATAAACCACGGGGTTTGCCCTTGCGGTTTGCTGGATCTTCTGTACGGCATCAAATCTTGACGTCATCATATACTTCCAAAGACTATGTAACCCCGGGTCAAGCTTTAAAAAGGCTAGCCATGATAATGGCCCAAGATTGACTCTTCGCGATTCCTTTTCATAAATAGGGGTATAATTGTGATAAAAGCTCACAGAATCTTCTTCTAAGGGATACGGATTCACACCAACAAAAATAGGGTTATTGTCGGGGTTGTACTTGTAGATTCCTTGCCCAAGAGTAGAACGGGTTTCCGAAGTATTAGATTGTGGTGACCACTTAATGGGAGGGAGTTGGACACGGCCATTTTGTGAAGGAGTGCTTGAGCCTGAACCATCCAGATTTAAACCATTGGACCGTTTACCATTGGGCTGGATTTGAGAGGAATGGCTTGATGGCAGGTTACCTGAATGTGAAACTGGACTACCCTGAGATGAAGCTGACTTGCTATTCAGTCGGAGCATGGATTCTTCAATTTCTCTGATCTTCAACTTTAATCGCTCTAGTTCCGATTCTACTTCCGGGTTGCTAGTTATTTCATTGGCAAATGGTTGTACTGCAAATCTTTCTGATTGTACATGTGTGGGAATAGTCTTGGTTTGCTGGACATGGAAAGTAGTCTCTAAACCCGAAGGTTTCATACGATTGCTGGGGTTTTTCTTGCCAGAGGGTATTGATATGCTGCTGTAAGTAGATGTCACTTGACTTTTCTTGTGTTTTGGTTCATCAGCACTTGACTGGAAATGTTCCGCTATCGTCTCTGGATAATCACACAGATCAGCAACATTGTATTTCAAACATGACAGACAGGGATGTCCACGATCACACTTGACTTTCCGTTTCTTGCAATAGTTGCAACTGAGTGTTAACCTATTACGTTTCTTAACTGATTGTTTAACCACTTCTTTGTTCATATTTGGATGATTAGTTAGGCTTGTCATTGCTAAAATCACTACAGAAATTTAGTGGTAGTTCAGCCTTGGATTCCGACACTGCATACAATCCGCAGTTTCAAAGTTTAATTTGCTACGAAGGAACAAAAATATCCCGTAAGTTTTATTAGGTGAGACAATATGTAAGTACTAAAAATAGTGATGAAATTCTCATCGTAATTTAATACTTTGTCTTGGCTCGCTTAGGTGACTGTATTTCCTAAATATCCATACATCTCAAATAGTTGCAACAACTCTTCATTGCCCACGTTTAGACTATCAAATACCACATCGTTCCAATTAGGATTTTTCTTCTGATTACTAAGTGGGTCATCGTCTGTAGTATTTAGATTGCTCACCTCAGCCGGGTGTTGTGCCGCAGACAAAGGCGGCTGGAACAGGGCTCCAATAGGCGTTGGCATAGTGGTATCTAAACCTACTGCATTGAGGCGGCTTGCTGGGTTAAAAGAATCGGGATACGGAAGATGAAATCCCTCCTTGGGAAATGATTGGTCACCGTGCCCTGCTTTTGATACCTTTTGTTGCTCTTTTGCTGTCCTGAAGTCTTCGCAAAGTTTGCAAAGATACTCAAGATCGTGAATTGTGAAAAACTCTAACATATTCGTACCTTGATGTGAAAACCTCAGGTCAGTTGTCGTCTTTTCAAAGAACACCTGTGGATTATCCATACACTGCTTAATCACAAAGTAAACCATAACGTATAGTTTGTACGAATTGATGTAAGTACGACTCAACTTACGGAAGTGGCCAACAAATAATTCAGATTGAAGGACCACAACCATAAATAATTTATCCACGACATCTAAGCGAGACTGGAATGAAGGTTCAGACGCAAGTTGATCAGTTACTATCTTTTTATGATGTAACAATCGTACAAAAAACAGGGCAAGGAAGGAATGTGCTTTGACCATTGTTCTTTCACCAATAGAAGTTAATAGATAATCATAATTTCTTCCAAACAGCTTCACAGAGTTGTCCAACGCATATGAAACAATGTACACCAATTGAACCACCGACTTAATATAAATCTTGAAGAGCTCTATCCCTGCCTTCATTGATGGTGTTTTAGAATTATTAAATTCATTCTCATAATGGATGGCAATCATATAATACATGCAACACAAGTTGGCTCGCAACTCAATGAACAGACAAAATTTCATCACTTTGATTATGCTTTCCTTGTTTTCCTTGCTATTGACATCAAAACCATGAACCGAAGCTGGCACCTTGGCTGGTACGCAAATGCAATCCCTAAAAAAATCATTGCCAAAGAAATTGAAAAACACCTTCTCCAAATGATTCGCCTCTTGCAATATATCAATCACTTTTGGCTTGTCTCTAACATTGGTGATTAGATTGACAATTTTGCGGTACGAATCACATATTGTACGTACAAAACACTTTAAATCATTCAATTGGCCATCGATGTCATCTTCAACCACAGGGGGTTCCACGTCACAAATATCTAAATTCGGTATATTTAAATTGGTACCACAGTGAATAGCAGATCTGGCATCGTAATTGACCAAGTACTCCCATAAATTTCTCCATGTTCTTATCAATGGTTCACGCTTGCTGATAGCTTCGTGTGCAACGTAGTAAGTTGGGTCACGATTTAATCCTATGGTTTTGGCATGCTGCATAATCACCCCAAACTGAACAAAGCCATTAACAGATCCCAAACCAAGGGAATCATCTGGAGCAACTTCTCGATAAAAATGAAGGAGTGTAAGACACTGAACTAATTTGAAGGATGATTTTGAGGCAATTATTTTATTTGACAAGCAAAGGTCTACAACAGCAGTCAATGTCTCTGTATCGACCCGCTTCATATCAAGTATAACTGCTTTTTCTTCATCACCATAATGGAGATTATTCACTCCATTAGTTACCAAACTCATATATCCCAATCTCATCACCAACAAGACAATTCCCATAATCAACAAGTCATTCTCAGAGTTGAGACTCAAACTAGTAAACAGCCCAAAAAACTCCGAATAGTTTGGAAATAGAGATTTGATGTCCATGATCAAGGAATTTTCATCTACAATAGGAATGAATGGGTACACATATTTGAAGAAACGGTTCACTGTCAGCACCATGGTTCCCCCCTCTGGGAGTACTTGAAGAATTGCCTTTTCAACAATCAAATAAAATTGTTTTCGGGATTTCTTGGAGCTGTAAATCGATTGAAGCCCAGGAAGAATTTGGGGTAAATTCAAGCGAGTTTGCTTATGCTTGATTCTATGCGATGGCGACAAGTTTTTATCATTCGCTTTAACACTCAGTAGGGAATCAATTAAACTTATTGGAGTGTTTGAAAGTTCAGACTTAATCAGAGTGGAATCATACTGTTTCCACAGGGTTTGGTCTTTATCGTCCTCTTCATTGCTCAAATCGTTCACATTTTCTTCCATCTCTCCAATCTTTTGAACAATTAAGGCATCCTCGGCAACAACATCACCCGGCTCATTATCCACATCTTTCTTTGAGTCTGCTTCTGATGTGATCGAGTTAGGAGAATATATCGCAGAGAACTTCCTTTTTGTAGGGTTGCTGTATTGTGTATCGTGGTTCATTCTGGCGGTGGCCGACCCCAGAGAAGAATTTGAATGACTGGACAGCCTATTAGGTTCTGGTTTGGTGAAGTTTGCAATTTCTCCAGATTGAAATAGAAGCACGGCATAGTTTCTCATTATCTTCATAAAAGGATCACTTTTTGTCAATCCCAAGAGAGAAAGAGCACCCTGCTTTTGCCACATAGGTCCCTCAAGTGCCAAGGAATAACTGGCATTTGTGAATACAATAATGCGATCTTCAGGATTAACAGAAAGGGTAGAATTTGGTCCCAATGGGATAGAAACCAATTCTGGTAAAGGTTTATTTTCTGTTGGAATTAGCACAGGCTGTGGAACAGGAATGTGTCTCTTTGGTCGAGAGTCCCATTGATCTGTCAGAGGAAACTGTTTTGGTGATGATGAATCTGCTGAAAACGGTGAATTGAACTGAGATGAATTGTATTTGGGGATATTGATGGAACCATAATTCACAGTTGGCATATTGTAGTTCTTGGTGTTTGGAGGGTAACTGGTGGCTAAGACGACATTATTTAAATCTTGAGTTTGATAGTATTCGGGGGTATTTATGACAGGGTGATTCGTTGGTGGGAGGTACTCATGCTGATGTTGTGGAGGCTTGAATAGCGGAATTGATGATGGTGGAGGCTGCGGTGCCAGCGAAATTTGGTGAAGTGGAGGCAAGGGCTGAGTGATGTTGGATGGATGTAGCTGTTGTGGGTATATTTGGTGTGGCTGGGGCTGTGATGCACTATATTCTACGTCAATCCCGTCATTTTCAAAGAAACATAAATGGGCAATGGATTTGGTTCTACACGAACCACAAACGGGCCGTACACGATCACACTTGGATTTGCGTTTACGACACACAGAGCAGGATGCAGGCACCCGGAGCCGTTTTCTGTACAACGAGTCCATGGAAGAAGACGTCTTTTTGTTGGTATATATGTAATATAGGATTAAAAAGTTTATGCGGAAATAGAAGAGCAAGATCTGGCCTATCTAGGAGTGAAGTACGATTACATAAGAAAAAACCCCCAACTTTAGTTCGAGGAGATCATGGCAGATACTCGGGGGATTTCTGAAAGACCCCGAGTTCCACAGTATTTATGCCCAGCAACATGGGAGATCATGCTTGCTTTTTTTTTCTGTCCCCTCCAAACATTCTTACCAACGGGGTCACTAATAAACAATTTATTGTTCGTTCACCTGCAAGAGAACATTACGGGGCCATATTCCCGTTGGCACCAATTACGACCAAGCCCAAACCACACAACAAGTGCTAAGCAGAAATGAAACGAAGTTGGACTTCTACATAAGAGAAAAAAATTGGAATAGAATGCTTATTGTTATACCAGCAATTCTTTGAGATCTGTCATAGATCCCAAACGGATTCACATGCCGATCGATATTATTAATGATGAATGGAGCCGCCTTCGAATACGCAAAACGTAAAAAAAAGATAAACTTAATTTATTAATATAAAAAGAATGACATTTTTTTTTTGTCATTTGATTATGTCAGACATGAGGTAATTATCTTTACATTTTTTCACACACGCATCAGACGTGTCTACGCGTACCGGTTGTTTTATTGCAACGCAATGAGTTCAGATAATGAAGGCCTGTACGACGAGTTAGACGACTTTATAGCGGACGATGTGCCAGTTACAAAAGAGGAAAAAGAGATCATTGAGGAAGAAGCCGAAGATCGACTTCGTCTCATGAATACGGCATTGAAACCCAATGAGTCTCAAGCCCAAAAGGTCTTGAAGGTCCATATTTCCATCTTGGTCTCGGCTCTAGGAGGACCTGATCACGCGTCGCATATAACTCCACCACCATATAAGCTTGGCCACGATGCATTGGCCTGCTTGAAAGATATCAAACGTTGGATCAAATCGGTCGACGAAAAGAAGAATAGTTACGAAGTGGCATTGGCATGTGCCGACTCCAATTTGGTCACCAATGACTTGTTAGTCATATTGTGCCAGTGGGATAAAACCCAGAACAAAAGAATTATCGAAAAAGTCAAACTTGCATGCTTGGAACTACTCGTACTCTTAACCTGGCCAGTAGAGCTACACCTGCAACTGTCCGATTCCCAAAGACTCTTGTATTCAGACATCAAAAAGGCCCAACTTACTTACAAGAAGGCAATTTTGCTGTACAACAATGGTCAAACTTTAAAGGCAATCATCCGCTTGGTATTACCCACGATTGCAAAATCCAAATTAGACCGAGAACCTCGAGACAACGCCATTCTCAGATTAGTCTTGTTCTTTGTGAGAAATATCCTCTTTATTGAGCCAGCAAACTTATCTGTTTCCTCGAAATCATCCAAGCAAGTGGTTGGCCAAGATAACTTACCAGCCAATGTACTTTACGACGATATATCTCTCAATGCTGTGCTTACATCTTACAAAAACAACAAGGTTCTCATGCTATTACTTACAATTTCTGGTTCAATTGGCAGTGAATTTGACCGAGAAATGTTTGGACCCGTGTGCCTAGAGTGCCTTTACTTGATTACCCGAGGTGTCAAGGCAACAGATTTGATGAAACCTAAACTGGTGTCACCAGCACTATCACTTGGAAATGCATCAGAGCCACTTCAGTCGGTGACTACGACGTCGGGGATGCAACTCCAAGATTTATTGAAAGAGGAATCTAAACGACAGTCGGTCCAAAACCAGACCCTTCCAACAAGACATGGGAGATTTGGTTCCTTACTTTCTATCAGAACTAATGACTCCGATTCACTTGTAATTTCAGGGCAGGAAGCCTTGATGAACACCGACTCATCACTTCAAAAGCTCGACAGAACCAAAAAGTGGAATAATCGGTCGTCATTCAGGTACGATTCCGACGAATATATTAATACTACCACAGCATACTTGAATTCTGCGGGTCGGGAAACATTCAAAGAATTTATTGAACAGTTCTTAACTGGTGGTTGCTTCAACAACTTGGTAGAATGCATAAGTTCCATCTTTTCAGGGATTAATGACCTCTCCCTCATTAATGAATACGAGAAATCAAACTATTTTCTCGTCATTGCATGGTTCTTCAACTACAAACGAGAACTGAAACTGAGCTCAGATGATTATGGCTCAGTGGGGGCTGCGCTCAGTGAGATCAACTTTATATTAATAATTGGTTACTTTAGAGAATCATACCTGTTTAGGAGATGGAGTTCCTTACACGTCGCAATGATTTGCTTTCAAGAAATGCTTCTTATTTCTAATTCGTTATTCGGCAAACAGAGAAGCGACGTAGAAGAAGACTCTCAACACGAAATTGACCGTGAATTAGCCGAGGGAATTATCCGGAAATTGTTTTCGTTCAATGATTTTATCAATATGATTGTTCAAATTCCCCAGACAGCAGCAAAACATTCACCTGATTACTTGAAAGTCTGTATTTCTGTTGTTCACATCATTCTCAAATCGTTTGAAACATTTGCAAAGGAAGATATCAAATTGTATGTTCAATCAAAGAGAAAGAAGAGTAAGAAGAGAATCAATAATTTAGATAAACATACAGAAGAATCGTTACGTGAAGCTATCGACGCAGGATCCGACGAAGAAGACGCAAAGGAGAGATTGAAAGAAGTTAAACTTGAAAGAAGTCTTGATTATAAGGCAACCGAAGTAAGATTTTTCCATACTGCAACCGTCTCGACTTACATTGAGTATTTGTGGAGATACCAAGAATTAACCAACCAAGAAATCAAGCAATGTTTGTCTTACTTTCATAGACTCTTTGTTGTTCGCAAAGACTTTACTGGCTTATATCGCTTGGACTTTATGCAGTTGATTCACAAGTTGAGAAACTTCTTACCTAGAGGTTCTTCAATCAGAAATCATGTCGAGGAATTTATATATTACTTTATGAAAAAGTTCAAGACTGCTTTTGAACGATTCCCCAATCCTATCGAGATTCTTTTTCCTAGACTTGAAGATATTGAATGCAAGGTCTTTCTTGGAACCGGAGATTTGCATCACAAGACCGAATCAAAACAATCGGTTCCACGTTTGGCGAAAGAATTGGAATTTGTTCGGGATCTTCTGTTGGATGAACAGATAAAGGTGTTGGTTACTGTTTTATATGCCCAGGAGAAGCAATTTGTCGTAACGTGGTTGATTAAAGAGTTGAAAAGTATAATTGAGGACCGAATTCTTCGTGACGGAGTTGAAGAATTGAGAGGTACACTTCAGTTGCGTCGTTTGCTCATTAATAATGGATACTTAAGATTATTACTCCGGATTATTGGCTTTGAACTTCCTTTTGTGATGGAAGAGCCATGTGAATTACCTCAATCAGTGAACAATGAAAAATTAAGAGAGTACTTGGAGCTAATTGAGAAATGGAGTCAATCACAACCGGTTGTATTTGAAGATGGTAAGGATGCATACTTCTTCTTAAGAGCAACTGATACCTACTATGCTCCTGATGATGAATATAACGGCGATATTGATTTCAATGAAGAAATTGCATTTGAAGCGACACCAAATTTGCATAGGGATAAAATTGATGATGGCTTAGATGATTTGGAAGCATTGGAGCGTGCGTTAGAAGGGAAGACTTCTGAGCGTGGCAAAGCTCGGGTCAAGAGAAAACCAAAGAAAACAAAGAAACTGGAAAGACATTCTCGACCATCTTCGTTCAAGGTAATATCGGATGAAGAGGGAGGCGGCATCAAATCAAAGGCTTACGTTCGTGACTCTGATGATGAATCAGACGAAGAAAAGGAAAGAGAGTTCTTTGAAAGGGAAGAGAGGTTACGTAGCTTGTTGAATGAAACTGGTGGAATTGTGAATCCTACTCAGTTGAAAGAGTTCCAGAAGGTATGGTCATCTTTGGAAAAGAGTGGATCTTCGAACAGTATCTCTCAAGCGATTGAAGCTTCATCTTTGAAACTATTCCAGACATTGGATGACGACCAGTCTGATGAGGTGGTAGGAGATAATGCAGAGGTTGGGGAAGCTGATATTACTGGGAGTGCAACAGACGGAGAATCTACAAAGCGTACACACAACGAAAGTGAAGAAGACGAGGTTCCTGTTACCAGAAAACGGAGAGTTATTATTGATGACGATGACGAATATTGACGCGTGGCCTACCAGAGGACTAATCATCCACACAATGGGCAGGACTAGTGTTGTGGATACTTGTCCTTATGCTCATGAACGAACTGATTATCATGACCAAGAATCCAAACACCACACAGCTAATACTGGGGATGGCCTTTGTAAACAAGAAACGTTTCTTTGCTTGCTTGTCATTCAGGTCCGTTTGGTCCCACTTTAATTTTAGAAAGCACATAGGAGGGATAATGTACGCCATTAAAGAGGCAGATGTAGCACCAATAAGCTCGAGAATAATGCCCAAATTGCAAGTGAACAACGAGACTGCCATTGACGAAAATACAAGGATAGTTGTGAAGACAAAATGTTGAGTCTTTGAGAGTTCGAGATGGGCCGTGCTACCGTCGCTAGCAAGCACAATGTCCTTAAGCACGTCTCTTACGACAAATATCTCGAGGGGAAAAGTCGTGAGCATATTGAGACCAAAGCAAAACCGGGCGACGTTAATCCAATTATCGTCGCTTTTGAAATTGTTTAGGATATTCCCCTTGGTGATGTCACCAAAATTAAGGAACCCGTTGATACCCATGACTAAGCAACAGACCATTGAAGCCAAGCAAGCGATGTGTGTAAGCTTCGAGAAGCGTTCAATGGTGGGGTTTTTCATAGAGTTGTAAATGAACATGGTGTTGTGGTGGCATACCAAGGCAAACGAGATGACAGAAATACCTTGAAACAAGTTGTAGTTGACAAACCACTCTGCCTTTGTCAAGGGTGCCTTGAGCAGCGGATCGATAAACGGTGCTCGAACTACCGTGAGTACAACGATGATCAACATGCCAAATAACGCAAAACCCGAAGCTTTAGCAAGCTTCGAGATATCTCTATTGAGCGACAATGGATAAGAGATGCAAGTTGTGAACAAGATAATGATACTGTTGCGGTGAAAAAGCCATGAAAGCCACGAGCCTTCTCCCCACACCGACTGAGGAATAAAGGCCCGGAGCACATGCGGGATGGTGTCCCCGATAATGACGCAGAAAGCCATACATCCGCCGTAAGCAAACGATGAAATCGATATCAAGAGGAGGATCTTTCCGTATCTGCCATAGCAATGAAACACAGTGTCTTGGTATGATTTAGTGTTGGAGAGGTTTGCATTGATGACAATGAGACGTAGCGTCCAGTCAATGAGCCATGCAAGTGCTACCATCGCCACAATACCACCGACAAGACCACTATTACGGAACGCAAATGGCTGGCCAATGATTCCAGCTCCAAGAATCGAGTTGGCCATATTCATAAAGGCCATTTTCATGTTGGACCCACCTTCTTCTGGAGGAGGAGCAATATCTGTCACCTCATAGTCAAGAGATTCGAGTTCGAATTCCTCGGACTCGGGCTCAGGATCAGGCCCACTGTGTGAATTCGGTACCGGTAAATAGGACATTTGTTGGTGGACAAAATTGAATGAGATAAATTAAAACATATGAAACTTTAAACCTATTTTCGTAGTGTTGAACAAAAACACAACACACACAATATTTAGCGAGAGAAGAACATTGACGTGTTATGAACTAACTAAAAACCAAGGTCTGGGAAGTTGTGAAACGATGCGTCCCAAAATTGTAACCTCAGGAACTGGCGGGAGAAATCGTTGCAGAAGAATAAATCTCGCCTGATTAAACGTGTAAATTGACACTGGTAATTATACACGCATTACAATCCAAAAACCATAAACGTAGTTTTTAGACTTGAAGAAAAACTATTTTGGAGCTTACACACTTGACTTACCTGATTGGATAGAATTGCACTAAACTAAACCCTTCCCATGGATTCTGAAACTTATCATTCTGCTGATCAATTTTTAGTGCGCGCAGAAACTCATCTTTAATTCTCATCTCATCATGTCTGGAAGAGGGAACTACAGAGGCAAGCGATATGTCGATAGCAGAGAGTCAAAGTCAAGAGAAATCAAGAAGGCACTTACGCATAGAGCCAGATTAAGAAAGAACTACTTCAAGTTATTGGAGAAGGAAGGGATTCCCCAGTCACCACTGGGAGAAGATCAGGAAGAACGGTCCCCCAAGGAACCAGCCAAGAAACCAGTCAACTTTGCCGAAAGAGCTAAAATAGCAAAGGAAAGAAAAGAACTGTCCAGAATAGCTAAGCTAGATGCTATCAAGCAAAAGAGGAAGACGATAGAACTCAAAACAAAAGAAAGGGAAAGACAACGGGAACGATTATCCAAAACAACCAAGACAGGGCAGCCATTAATGGGACCTCGTATTAACAACTTGTTGGACAAAATCAGAAAGGATTTGGGTTGATTGTCTTTCTCTTTTACTTCGTCATCATTCACTTTTATTTTGCATTATAAACGGGAATATATATATATAGGATTTTAAAATCCGAGACCATTTTTGAATGTAACAAACATCATCACGAAATCATAGATGTAAAGCGTACTGATCCGTTTCTGATATTGCCACCAGTTCTGGACATACGCAAGCGTACCCTTGAACCAGTATTTATCACTGGAAGCAGCAATATCTTCGTTCTTCTCGTCATATACAACTTTGGCACAATAGTTAGCAAGAATTAAAAACGTCCTCTCCGGTCCTAACGGATTGTTAAGGTTTTCGTCCAAGCTTCGGGTCAAGTCGTTGGTCTTAAGAATCAACAATACCATCCGTGGCATGGAACTCAATATCTCCATCAAATCCTCCAATACACCTTGCCCCGAATGCAATTGACTTTGAATACTGACCATCTCATCATCGGTTCTGGCTTTGGATATGTCGTACTTGAGCGCATTCTCGGGCGCCCGTCCCGTAATGGCTGAGGCAAAGATTCGAAACTTCTGATCCCCCTCAATTCCAGCAAATCTGGCAGCGTACTTCTTCATCCCAGCAACATCTCCATCCAACACGGCAAGCCAAAAATGCGAGTAATCCCGCTTCATTTGAACAGGTATGTCTCGGTACAATCCATGGTCATATAACACAATCTCAAAGTTATGGCCGTTGTTTTCACTCGCGTTGACACTTCTTATAGCCAAATTTCCTCCGTGGGGATCGCAATGTAAGCCAACATCCGGGGTAAAAATCATATTGTTAAATATATGAGATAAGCACGACGAGACCTGTGATGTACTGATGTTATGTTGTTCCAAGTACTTCAAGTTATCCAATCTGACACCACCGATGTATTCCATGATAAGGATTCTTGGCTGGGCAGAAATGACGTGAGGAATCCGCAAAGCAGTAACTTTCTTGTACTGTTCAAAGTACTTGGCAGTATTCTCGGCATTGCGACCTTCATTGGTGAAGTCAAGCTCCACATAGATAGAATTCTGCATTTCATCGCCCAACCACGTAAGTGGATACTCGGGGAATATCTTGTACATAAGATTGAATACGGTCTTAGTCAAGTAGACGTCCAACGGAACAAACTCTTGGAGTGACGGATGCTGAATCTTGACGGCTACCCGCTCGCCAGTCTCTCTTAAAGTAGCAAGATGTACCTGAGCTAACGAGGCAACACCAACCGGGTTCGGATTGAATTCACTAAACATTTCATCGATGGTCTTTCCCAAATCGTTGACAAACATCTTTTCGATTTCTTGGATCGATGACTTTGGGCATCTATCCTGGAGTGGAAGCATGGTATCGGTCCACTCCCGAGGTAACAAGTACGTCAATGCCGTGATGTGTTGGCCCAATTTGATGTATATCCCTCCGTTCTTCTCCAATGCCCTTAATGTTATTTCTGCAGCGCGTTTGTGGGTTTTGGCCAACTCGTGTGAACGGTCTTCCTTTGAGTCATAGTTACGGTCCAACGTATCCTTGTATAGCTTGAAGCATCTTAGCGTTGCCATCGTTACCACACCGACTCTTTCTCCCGTCAACACAACGTGATGCACAGTATCGTTCGTGGCATACAACACTGAGCCTGTGAACCCGATGGCCAAGCCTACTTTAAAAAAGCGACTAAACCGTGCGGACAGTTTCGGTACAGCACGTGTAGTATAACTCCGAGCCTTACCCACAGCATGACGCTGCGACAATCGTAGCAAGCTATTTCCGAACA
Source organism: Teunomyces aglyptinius (assembly GCA_030581575.1). Taxonomy (NCBI): domain Eukaryota; kingdom Fungi; phylum Ascomycota; class Pichiomycetes; order Serinales; family Debaryomycetaceae; genus Teunomyces; species Teunomyces aglyptinius. Next base: position 294,741 of record JAKTTR010000005.1, read on the forward strand.
TTACTGGCCTTTAACCGTTTTGAATGAGTAAATTCTTTCAAACTTTACGACCAATGTGCACGTGAATAAATTCTCTCACTGAAAATTGCTCTCGATATTGTCGGGCGCACCAAAGGTGATCTGCTCAAAGATTCCTTCATTCGAAAGAAAGTCAAAGTCGAATTCGGTGAACGCCTGTGTATCAAACGCCGCCGCTGCCGCAGGACTAAAGCCTGCCATCGCCTCAAACTTGATTTCGGGCAACGGTTCTTGCTCGGCTTTGAGTTCGGTCTTGAATTCAGGTTCACGGTTACGCACGGTACTAAGCGGCAGGCTCCTTTGCGACAGCAGTTTCAGATAAAAACTCTTGGGTGATTCGCCTCTCACATTGCTTTCGAGTGATGGACGTACCCCTTTCTTTATAGCTTGATGGTCAAAGGGACATTTCCTTTTTTTCCCATTAACATCGGGGTGACCAGGTGGTGGCTTGACATCATCCATAGAAGTAATCTGCGAGATTGGACATCGAGCATATTTGGCTTGATTATGGTTAATCTCGTTAGTTAACACAGGACATTTTTCGCCCGATTGAAGGCCAGTGAACCCAGGAACATTGGTATGTATCTTGGCGTAGTTGATAGTCGACATCTTGCTCGAATTCTTGACAAAAGTCATGTAGAAATTCCAAAGTTTGGTGAGCTTGTTTGACTTTTCCTGGCTATAAAGCGAGCTAGATTCAAGAAGAGCCACCGTCTCTTCAATAATCGCCACAATATTAGTAAAAACATACTCCTGAATAGGAATGGCTTGCTCGCCAATACTCTGGTCAATAATTGGTACTCCATGTAACTTGACTTGCTTCCTCAAAATATCAGGAGCCTCGCTACTTTCATGAAACCGCATCAAGATTCCCACGATAAACTGAATCCACCTCGTCAAGAGTTCAGTCACTGACAGCAATACGTATTGTGCATAAAGCGGATTGAAGCTTTTGATCTCATTCTGCAAGAACACGACATAGCCATAGAATCGCGTGAACAAGTTGGGGATGAGACTCTGTACAAGTTCTTCGTCAACCAACTCCTCGCCCTGCAAAAACAACACATATTGCATGAAATATCGAAGGTAATGGAGAAGAGTGTATACTTCAAATTTCCTAATGTACCGCAATCTTTTAATAGCTGGGTCCAAGATCCATGTACTGCACTGTTTGATCAATTCCTCAATTGTGGTCACGGTAAGTTTGGGGTCACCTATCTTGCTGATACCATGTGATAGCGTAGACGAAATACGTGCGATCAAGTAGTGGACATGAAGTGATATCGTCAAGTCATCTAAATTGGCTGAATCCAACTTAGTTATATACTTGAGATGGTACAGCACAGAATCAGCCTCTTCGACCTTGGTGTACAATACTTTGAGTAACGAGTCCAACTTTTCCGAATGTTTGATTAATGGTACGATGCTAAAAGTTGCAAGGTTAGCCAACCGAATAAGATCACTCCACAAGTAGCACAAGTGGATCTTGAGATCCTTGTTCTTGCGCTTTGTCTCGTTATCGGCAAAAACCACCAATTCTGGGTCTTTCCAAATTTCAATTGTGAAGTCTTCTTTAAGTAAGGCGCGGAGAAGGTTTGTGAGAATTGCCGTAAAATCTATTTTGGTATCTATGCCCTGTTTCTTGTAGATGGATACAAACCGGTTCAAGAGCCCCACACGGCAAGAAAGGCTGGGTAATGAGGGACTGGATTCGCCGTTGAGATTACAGGCAGCAAGGAGAAAGTCCAGGATGGTTTGATGGATACTCGTTGACTTGTAGCCCAAACTGGCATAGATGACTTCGGCAGGGAAAAGGGACTTAAAAGTCGATGCCAATGGCTCTACCATTGTTGTTAGATGCAGACGCAAGATATCGAGGGACTCGTCAACAATCAAGGCAAGCATACACAAGTATACACCCTTCATATGGAGACGGCAAAACAATGATTCATCAGTGAGTACCTGAGAAGCCCCGTTAACAAGATTAATTGTGATTTCTGTTCCGTTCTTTTTGATAATGTTTTGGATATCCTTTTTGAAGAAGAAAAAGAGATCCCTCGACTCAACATCGTAGTCGTTATTGAAGTAAAAATCTATGAGGAAATATAGCTGTTTGTAGTTGATTTTTTCGTTACCTCTGGAAAGACAAAGGATCGAGTTCCAAAGATTCTGGATTTTGAGAAGAAGCATCTTTGCCTTCTCATCTGTATCATCGGGCGTTAGAGCAGGTAATTTTTTGGGTGCCACAGCAATGGTTGTAGGGTGAGGCGAGATAGAATGAGGACTGGGGGTTGACTGCTCTTCGCTCATAAAGTTAAAGTCACATTCAATTACGGGGCACCGATGATCCAGGGTGTTTGGTGGGGTTGTGGAGTAAGTAAAATCGATTTCGTTAACACGATACGGCGATTTCTTGACTGTGGCGATACTTGGGGTCTTGAGCATGTTCATTTTGTATGTGTGGTAAATCTTTTGCAAGTTTGTTATCTTGAACCACAAGGTGGTGAGTTGTGGATCGAGTTTGATAAGGTTGACCCAATTGAAAGTGTCGGTATGGAGGCTCTTTATCATGGTTTTGGACAAGATCAAGTAGGTCAAGTCGTCGGAGATCTTGAGCTTGTCGCGGTTGAATACTGAAGCTGGACACAACTTGTTGAGGATGGTGACGTACCTTTGCGAGTCTGTGGTATCGATACGAGGCAGGAGTTGCTGGAGAACTGCAAGCTGCCGCTTCAAGTCCTCGATTTCCTTCCTCTGGGTTCCAATAGTACGTTCCAGCTGGAACTGGAGTCGACGCAACTCTTCCAGTGGCTGCATGGGTGTCGGCTGGTGGTCGTCATCGACTACCGTAGACCATGATGGCTCAAGGTAAGTGCATGAATGCTGCACACCGTTGCGCATACACCCACCACAGACTGGTTTTACCTTGTCACAACGGACTTTACGCTTACGGCAGTTGAGACACGACGTTGGAACCCTGTTTCTCTGGCGGGGCATGGCGGGAAAAGGTTGGTGGTGGTGGTAAAATTAATTTGCGACTGCACTAATGCGAATCGGGGATTCAAAAACTTAATTCATCATCATCATCATCATATCATCAATTGCTAATCATGTCAGCGGGAATCCCTGTACGTCTCCTTAACGAGGCACAGGGCCATGTGATCTCCCTAGAGCTTACTACTGGCGACACGTACCGTGGAAAGCTCTTGGAGAACGAAGACAACATGAACCTCTCGTTGTACGATGTTGTCATCACCAAGGGCCGCACCGGCGCCACCTCGTACATGAACCAGGTGTTTGTACGGGGATCCATGATCAGGTTTGTCACCGTGCCTGATATCCTCAAGAATGCACCCATGTTCTTCATGAAACCAGGGGACAAACCCAAACCACCTGTGAGAGGCCCTCCACCCAAGCGTGCCAAACACTAAAAAATCTTTTCCCTAGTATTATTGTATATTAATCTAACAAGACAAGCTAACGCTTCCTAAAGCTTTCATTTATCTCATTGTAACTAACTCCTCGGCAGAGGTGGGATGGATGGCAACACAGTTGTCAAAATCCTTTTTGGTGGCTCCCATTTTGATGGCAACTCCAAAACCCTGCAAAATCTCAGCACTCGAGTCTCCAACAATATGCAACCCAACAACCTTTTCTTCAGGACCAGCAACAACAATCTTGTACTTGGTAGGCGACTTCTCGTCGTCGCTGTCCATCATGGCATAGTACATGGCAGTGAAACTAGAGGTATACACCTTGATATTGTCTTCGCCATATTGCTTGATGGCTTCCTTGGTACTTAACCCAATAGAACCAGCTTCTGGATGCGAAAAAATCACCGATGGCACATTGTTGTAATCCAACTTATCTTGAGCAAACTGGGCCTGTCCAGAAAAGAGACGGTTCGACAATCTTCTACCAGCAGCAATGGCAACGGGCGTTAATTCAACCTTACCAACAACGTCACCAAGTGAGAAAATCTTGGGATTGGAAGTCTGCTGGTATTCATCAACAACGACTTGGTTTTTCTCATTTAATTGGACACCAACAGTGTCCAAGCCAATGTCAATCAAACCACGTCTACCAACGGTCCAGATCAACTCGTCAACCTCCAATGTAGTTCCGTTACCAAGGTGAACAAGCTTCTTGTCACCTTTGGCTTCAACCTTGCTGACACTACCTGATTGCTTAATCACATCGACACCCAACTTTTGGGAGTAGTAATCAGTCACTGTGTCTTGTATCACCTCATCAAAGGAACGGAGCACAGTATCGCCTCTAATAACCAAGTGGGTCTTGGATCCAAAACTGGCAAAGATACCTGACAATTCCACCCCAATGTAACCGGCACCTACAACAGCAACCGACTCAGGCTGCTTCTCGAGATCAAAAAATCCATCAGAGGTCAAGCCAAGCTCACTGCCTTCAACTGAAGGTGGCACAATTGGAGCACCACCAGTTGCAATCAAGACCTTGTCTGATTTGAAAACCAATTTTTCATTCTTCAGGAACGTCTTGCCTTCCTCCAAGAAACTGATTTCTTGGTCCCCAGACAAAGTAACCTCAACATCACCGTCTGAGTTGACAAACTTGGCAAACCCATACAAGTACTCAACACCTTCCTTGGATAAGTTTCTGGCATAAATACCGTTTAATCTGGTAACGTATGCGTCTCTCTTTTCCTTTATTGCCCCCCAGTTGAAGTCGCCGTGTTGAACATGTTGGGATTCATCAGACAAGCCGTAGGCCTTCAATTGTTGCTTCTTGTGGGCCAAGTCAGCAGCATACCACATCACTTTCTTTGGAACACAGCCAACATTGACACAGGTACCACCCAACTTGTTGAACTTGGCTTCGATAAGCAAAACCTTGGCTCCGTATGAGGCAGCACGACGGGCTGAGGCCACACCTCCGGATCCACCTCCAATAACTAAGTAATCGTAGTGTTTAGCGATGTTAACTGGTGGCATGCTTGATAAGTGTCGTTGTATACTATTAAGACGGCTAGTGGTAGAGATGATTCTAGTATTGAACATTTCGTTGGGAGTTGCTCCAATAAATGTGCAGGCAGGATTTAATAATGATCTCCAGCTTACTAAGCGATCTAGCCACACTCGGTTTCTGATTAGTTGTTTAATCCTCTTCTAGTTCCATCTTAATGCAGTTTCTCAAGTAGGTGGTTGTGAAGACCTGTAATTCGTCATTGAGGTCATCTGGATGTTCCTCCTCTTGATTTAAAAAATTTTCATAGACTTGATCCAACTTATTAGTAACCAATGCCTGGAATTTGTCTAGATCAAACTCTTTATCTAATACATCAGGGAGCTCGCCGCTTCTTCTGCGCTTGCGCTTAACGTTTGTTTCTAAGCCTTGTCTTTTAGCTTCTTCAAAATTGTGTCTTGTTTCATCCAACATCTCACTATACCGTTTATCTTCGTCCAAAAGAGTTGTGATCTCTTCTTTATCTTCATGAAACGTCTTTTGTATGTTTGTAGTGTTATCTAGAGCTGAATAGGTTGTGTTGTTTGTGATGTATTCCAGGTTGAGATTGTTACTGTATCCAAACATGCGATAAAGTAAATCCTTCTTTTGGGCTACTTGAATCTGCCTTCGCGTGTTGAACAGGTGGGTCTGACTATACATTCTTTCCTGGTTACCTTGAACCATCTTCTTGTACTCATAGAGCAACTGCTTTTCATCAGAGCTTGTTTGGGCAGTAGTTTCTCGTTGCGTATCGTCAAAGACTCGCAATATAATGTCCAATTCTCCACGTGTATACCCAGGAATCGCCAGTATTTGTTGGGTATCATCATCTTCAGAATCGCTATTACCAAAGATAACGTTTCGGCTAATCTTTTCTGCAGATTCCCATGACTTTATCTGAGAATCCTTGACAGCAGGGGGCAAATGGTCGCCATGCTGAAGATCCTCACCACTGAGATAGTTTGTAAATACTGAATAATCGTATGAGGTGTGATTAATTGGTTTGCGGATAATAAAACCTGGTACAGACATATTGGGATGGGTTGGGTCCAAAGGTTCGACTTCGCTATGGCTACCAGAGACATAACGCTTCAGCGATTGATGTAGATTGAGTAGTTTGGTCTTGATGCCGTTTTTTGGTAGTTTTTCCTTTAGATGTTTGGGTTGTTGGGTGCTCTCCTGGCTTTGTTGGTGCTGCTGCTGTTGTTGTTGTTTCTGGAGGAGTTGTTTTTGGTGCTGAATTCGGCGTATGTTGTTGCTGGGTGTGCTGACCATAGACGTGGACGATGCACTCACCGTTCGTGTAGTATTTATTCCTGTGGTCTCATTAGCATGTATGTAGGAATCGTCAGACGGTATTCTATTATTGGGGAGATTATATGATTTCACCATGGTATTGATATGTTTTGTGGTTTGGATTTCCTCTTTGGGGCGCGCTTAAAAAATGGTTGCAAATAATGAAGCAGTTGTAAGAAATGTTCTAATGCTACTTCAAAAAGGCGAGTATCAGAGTAAGAGTGATTTATCGTTATATTATTCAGCCTTACAGACACGTCATTCCATAAGAGTACCCGTTAGTAAGAGAGTCTACCGTTCACTTGTAGGAACCAGTATTGGCAAACTATTAAATAAGACGGGAGATTACTGACAGGTCAATTATAGTTTTCTTAAGGAGAAGCAGCATAATTTGAAATAGTTGCAAGTCAACGAGTAGTAAAGTCACCAGTTTGTCTTAATCAGCAGAATCATCTTTGTTACACTTTACAAATGTAGGAAGCTACAGAAGTGTCTTAATTGATTACCGTACTGTAAAATACAACACATACCATTGGTAAATTTCCAATTATTTCTAAAGCGGTGTGTACTTGACTTTGATTGATCTGCTTTATTTGCAGATGTCGGTTGTATTAATACAACATTCGTTAAGCCGTTAGGCGTGCATGATAGACGCGTTAATTGAGACTGTCACGTGTTGGAAAATATACTAGGGTTTGTGCCCTATGTTACTTATATACACGCCGTAGTCCAAATTGTTAGTGAAAATGACACAAAGTCCCTCGCACACTACTGGGAATCCACCAAAAAAAATTTTCAATCCCACTACTAGTGCTAGTCTTGAAAAGTTTACTTCTTTTTTTTGTTCAGCATAATAAGCAATAAGTAAAGATGGCTACTGAATTAACCGTTCAATCTGAAAGAGCTTTCCAAAAGCAACCTCACATCTTCACCAACCCAAAGGCTAAGGCTAACAGAAAGACCAAGAGATGGTTTAAGGATGTTGGTTTGGGTTTCAAGACTCCAAAGGCTGCTATTGAAGGTACCTACATTGACAAGAAGTGTCCATTCGTTGGTACTGTCTCTATCAGAGGTAAGATCTTGACCGGTACTGTTGTCTCCACCAAGATGCACAGAACTATCATCATCAGAAGAGACTACTTGCACTATGTTCCAAAATACAACAGATACGAAAAGAGACACAAGAACGTCGCTGCTCACGTTTCTCCAGCTTTCCGTGTCCAAGAAGGTGACATTGTCACTGTTGGTCAATGTAGACCACTTTCTAAGACCGTTAGATTCAACGTTGTCAAGGTTGCTGCTGCCGCTTCCAAGTCTAAGCAATTCACCAAGTTCTAAATTTGATATATATTGTACAAATAGGAATTTAAAAACAGTATAATTGAAGAAATTCGTTCATGTAATGCTTGTATTCTATTGTATATATACATAAAAGAACCTGTGACTTTTATCTAACTATTTGAAGGTGCCTTAATTCTCTTGACAACCAATTTTTTATTACCCCACTTGTTCAAGTATTCCAACAATTCTCCAGCTTCATGCATAGCTTCGAAGTCGTCGCAGCCTCCCTTACTTTCATTCAGGGCACCAACCAACACGTTTGGCACTGTCTTTCTACCCGAAATCTGGCCGAGATATTTCTGTAAGTCAGCACCATTTTCGTGCAAATCAAGTTCGACAATAGTTGGTTCAGGAGTTATTTCGTAGTTGTCATGGAGCAACTTCTTAAGCTTCATTGAGAATTGACAATATGACTTGGAGAAAATGGTCATCGGGGACATGGCTCTGATCTGGAGCAAGGCTTCAGCTGGGTCAAACTCGGCGCTTGGTTTGGCACTTGAGTGGGTCTTCTCAACAGATTTGTACAGTTTTGATATTTCGTTATTGATGGCTTCGTCTTTCTTGTCATCGTTCTTGGAGTTGATCAAGTCACTTGCCTTTTCCCCTGAAGCAGGTTTATCTTTCTGCAACAAAGAAGACTCGGAAGTGATACCTTGGTCCCTGTTTGCAGAGTACAATACAATAAGTATAAATATAGCAGCAATCGCAGCTCCAATCAACTTTATATGTCTAGCACCAGCCATTGTATGTGGTATTTGGGTTAGTAATCAAGGTGTATTTGTAAAAATTGACACGCAGTGAGAAAACAACGCGCAACTTTAATCACATGCTTTTTATCACATGACAATATCTCTCATATTTAGACAGTTTAAGTAGATTCTCGTGTGATCAATAGCCTAAGCCGCAAGACGTCATCAACACAAAATCTTAATTTTGTAGTGACGTAACATATATATGTAATTTAGACATGAATTTGAAGATAATGTATTACTTTAATGTAACCACAAGTTCGAATTCACTATTCTTGAAGTGGTATTACCGATCGATTGTACGATACTGTTTTGGCACGAGACATCTTTGTTAAGTCAAGCACCTGCAGGGGAACAATAGTTTATTGGGATCTTATCCAATGTGCTCGTAATTGTGAACATGTGTCCTCTGCAAGTTTTAGCGAATAGTACTCGATATGATTTAGGTTGGCAACAAGCACTGGCCATCGGTCAACTTTGACATCCAGGAAGAGGCAAAGTATCTTTTCTTTTTTCTGAAATAGAACTACTACAGGTGCTTGCAATGAGTGGAAGAGGATCGGCAATTGGAAAAGTCCTTTCGGTCAAAGAAAATAAAAACATAAAGGACCAAATATATTTAGACTAAATTAGCGATAAAAATCAACTGCTTTAAGTGCACACGTTCATCAATTGATACTTATTTAACAGGTGCATGGCACCTCGGCAGGAGGAAATGAAGTGATGGGAAAAACGTGGGTCGTGTGCTCACCATGAAACGTGGGGTCCTTGCAGCCAAAAATACGGTTGGTTGCAACGCACAATTTCCAAAACCGGACACAAGTAGCGAAAAATTAATCTTGGTTTCGAAAATAATGCCCAGACCACACACGTGGGTAGGGGATGCCAATGTCAAAGAGGAGAAGCAGAGATTGGCTAGCTTGCCGAAAGCTGAAAAAGGTAGCACTAGGACAAGCTTTTTTGAATATCATGATACACATAACGGTGCTTCTACAACTGTTGTAGAAGCTGTCAAAAAGATGAGCAAGAATGAATAAGTTTCTTGGTGACAAAAGAGAGAATAAGCGTTCATAGGCGATAAGATTTTGAGGTTAGATAAATTTCGGTTTTACTTTTTATTTTTTTTATAGTTTGTCAAGCACCTGTTTTTTGTATTTTACGCCGTATCTAACATCGTACCGCAGTACAATATCGGAGACTCGTGGGACTTTGTAGGAGCGTTTCAATTAATTGCTTCCTAATTCGTTTCTTTTTCATTATTTTTTATCTACTGATGGTAACTTATTAAACTTTTTTTTTATTTCTAGGGAGCTATGCCATGGGAATTCGCCGTAAGTGATCTGGATATATAAAAGAAGCAGATCCGGGAACTATTTGAAATTCTTCAGTACAGTCAAACTACTTTGCTCTAGCTTAAAAGAAGACAATTTTCAGCCACCAATGTCTGACATTAACGAAACAGTTCCTTACAAGGAAAACACCTCTGGAGGTAAGACCGCCTTCAAGGATTACATCGGCAAGTTTGCCCACATCGAAGATCCATTGGAAAGAAGAAGATTGGCTTTGGAAGAAATCGACTCTGCTGGCTTTGGATGGACTCAAGTCAAGATGATTATGATTGCCGGTGTTGGTTTCCTTACCGACTCTTACGATATCTTTGCCATTAACTTGGGTATCACCATGTTGTCTTATGTCTACTGGAAGGCTGGTGCCATGCCAGCTTCCACCACTACCTTGATTAAGGTTTCCACATCAGTTGGTACCGTTCTTGGTCAGGTTACTTTCGGTGCTTTGGGTGACAAGGTTGGTCGTAAGGCCATTTATGGTTTGGAATTGATTATCATGATTTCTGCTACTATATTACAATGTTGTTTGGGTGAATCTCCAGCTGTGAGCTTCACTGCCATTTTTGTAACCTTGAGAATTGTTCAAGGTTTTGGAATTGGTGGTGATTACCCATTGTCTTCCATTATCTCGTCTGAATTTTCCACCACCAAATGGAGAGGTGCCATTATGGGTGCTGTTTTCTCCAACCAAGGTCTTGGACAATTGTTTGCAGGTATTGTTGCCATCATTTTGGTTGCTGCTTACAAGGACGACTTGATTGTCGCTAATACCGGTGCTGAATGTGTTGGCTCGTGTATTAAGGCTTGTGACCAAATGTGGAGAATCATTATTGGTTTTGGTGCTTTGCCAGGTTGTATTGCACTTTACTACAGATTGACTATTGCTGAATCCCCAAGATACTCTTTGGACGTTAGCCAACATGACGAAGTTCAGAAGGTTGCTGATGCCGAAGCTGCTATTGATGTTCATGCTAAGGAAATTGTTGCTCCAAAGGCTTCATTCAAGGACTTTGTCAGCCACTTTGGACAATGGAAATACGGTAAGATCTTGTTGGGAACTGCCGGTTCCTGGTTCATGTTGGATGTTGCCTTCTACGGTTTGGGTTTGAACACTGCTGTCATTTTGCAAACTATTGGTTACGCATCTTCTAAGAACGTTTACCACAAGTTGTACAACTCTGCTGCTGGTAATTTGATTTTGATTTGTGCTGGTTCCCTTCCAGGTTACTGGTTTTCCATTGCTACCATTGACACTATTGGTAGAAAGACCATTCAATTGGGTGGTTTCATCATCTTGACCATTCTTTTCTGTATTATTGGTTTCGCTTACCACAAGATTGGTGAACACGGATTGTTGGCTTTGTACGTCTTGGCCCAATTCTTCCAGAACTTTGGTCCAAACACCACCACTTTCATCGTTCCAGGTGAAGTTTTCCCAACCAGATATAGATCCACCGCTCACGGTTTGTCTGCTGCTTCCGGTAAGGTTGGTGCCATTATTGCCCAAACCTGTATTGGTACCTTAGTCAACCACCACTGTGCCAAGGACAAGCCAAACTGTTTCTTGCCTCACGTCATGGAAATCTTTGCATTGTTCATGTTGATTGGTATCTTCCTTACCCTTTTGATTCCAGAAACCAAGCGTAAGACATTGGAAGAAATCTGTGAACAATACCACGATGAAATTGATACTACCAAATTGACTAGAGACAGATATGCTGCAACCACTCAAGAAGAATCTTACGATTCTGACTTGAAGCAGTAGATTTATAACTAACGATTCATTGTTCACTTCTTAATAGCACTTTAATATAAATACGTTTTAAATTTTAGAAACCATTTCTCTTCTTTCTTGCTTTTTTTTCGTTCAAATAATGAAACAATACTTTACGTCAAGACAGTTCAAACAGTTCATCCCCGATTGGATCGTGGTTGTGGCGTTGGTAATCGTGTTCTTTGGCGTGACAGAAGTAGCCAGACCGTTTTCTAGGCAATTCCTGCTTCTGGATCCTGCTATCAGTCATCCGTTCGCAGTAAGTGAACGTGTTACCGACAACGAACTCTACGTGTGGGCCGCATTGGTACCGACGGTCGTCATTGTTCTTGTCTCTGCCGTGTCAGTTCGCTCCCTGTTGGACAAGATCCATCTTATACACGTTTCCACATTAGGTCTCTGGGTATCGGTAAGCATAACCAATGTCTTGACTGATATACTTAAATGCTGGATCGGCAATCCCAGACCAGATTTCTTGGAACGATGTGGAGCAAAACAAGGCACTCCCTTTAGCCAATTGCTTGATATTGATGTCTGCACCGCTCCATTGGGTCAAATGTACTTGTTGGACGGAATGAAAAGCACACCGCTGGGCCATTCGTCAATGTCATTTGCTGGATTGGGCTACTTGACTCTCTGGCTTTATGGCCGCCGGCAAGTATCTAAACTGGGTCATTTATTTGACTTGTTGGCAATAGGAGCACCCTTGATTCTCGCTAGTTACATTGCCTTGAGCCGGACCCAGGATTACCGTCACCATTTCTTTGATATTGGGCTTGGTGGAATTATTGGTATAGTCTTCGCTGTTGTTAGTTACCAGAGATACTTCCGTGAACACCAACCACTCGAAAGCAATTAGAAATCTACATTATCCTTTATTTATACCAGTATATTAGATCTAATACCTTAATGTCCGTTGAGGACCCCTAATTAATGCAATAAAAAACTCTATCCTTTATCAAAAATGTAAAAAAAAATCAAGACATTACGAGAACGAAAGCTGGGATGGTTCCGGGAGAAGCAACGGTGCTGGAGGGGGAGGGGTGGTTTTGGTGTATAAAAACAAAAATCGTAAGAATTCGAAACAACGAGTTGAGCGTTGTTTATCGGAACTTCAGGAGAAAAGGCGTACTTTACCTCCATTGGCTTGTCATCACATTAATTTATCAAGTATTAAGAAGCTCTTTAGAACTTCAATTTCTTTGGTTGTTCCCATGGGTTTTCTTGGTTGGTGAAGTGACCATAGGAAGCGGTCTTGAAGTAGATTGGTCTGGCCAAGTCCAATTCCTTGACAATCACACCTGGTCTCAAGTCAAAGTTGGCCTTGATGATTTCAACCAATTGCTCAGAAGAGTACTTGGAAGTACCGTAAGTGTCAACGTGGATCGACAATGGTTCGGCAACACCAATGGCATAAGAGAATTGAACCAAGGCTCTTCTGGCCAAGTGGGCGTTGACCAAAGACTTGGCAACCCAACGAGCGGCGTAAGCAGCAGATCTGTCGACCTTGGAGAAATCCTTACCGGAGAAGGCACCACCACCGTGAGCACCCCAACCACCGTATGTGTCGACAATAATCTTTCTACCAGTCAAACCAGCGTCACCTTGTGGGCCACCAATAACGAATCTACCAGATGGCTGAATGTGGTAGACAGTCTTGTCATCTAACAAGTGGGCTGGGATAACCTTCTTGATGATGTGTTCCATGATTTCACTTCTCAAGTCTTCGGTGGAGATTTCTTCAGCGTGTTGGGTTGAAATGACAACGGTGTCGACTCTCAATGGAATGACAGCACCACCATCCTTTTGGTACTCAATAGTAACTTGGGTCTTGGTGTCTGGTCTCAACCAAGGCAAAGCACCGGATCTTCTGGCAGATGCCAATTCGGCGTTCAACTTGTGGGACAACAACAAGGTCAATGGCAACTTTTCGTCAGTTTCGTCAGTGGCATAACCAAACATAATACCTTGGTCACCAGCACCCAACTCTTCCAACACTTTTTCGTAGTGCAAACCTTGGGCAATATCTGGAGATTGTTGTTCAATGGCTACCAAGACGTTACAGGTTTTGTAGTCAAATCCCTTCTCAGAATCGTCGTAACCAATGTGCTTAATGGTATCTCTGACAATCTTTTGGTAATCCAAGACAGCCTTGGTGGTGATCTCACCAAAAACCATAATCATACCAGTCTTCGCAGCGGTTTCACAGGCAACCTTCGACAATGGGTCAGCAGTCAAACAGGCATCCAAGATGGCATCGGAGACTTGGTCACAGATCTTATCTGGGTGACCTTCACCGACAGATTCAGAAGTAAAGAGGAATTTTTCAACGGACATTGGAACGAACGAACAACTAGATAGTAATTATCGTGGACTTTTAGTTGGAAAATTTTTGCGTATTTATATACGATGCGAGCCACACCTGGCCACGAGTTGATGCGTGTGTCTACCGCGAAAAATACCACTAGATCTGCCCAAAAAAACCGATGGATTGGGTCAATTCACGTGAAGCATGTGATGGAATAAGAAAACGATAAACGGCTATACGAGTCGGTTTTTTTATTGGGTTTTCTGCATTAATTTACGATGCCGGGAGCAAGGAGTCCTGGGAGCACGTTTTCATCCTTTTCTAGATCTACGTTATTTGGGGTCATTTTGTTCGTTTGTATATCTATTGTTGTTTTGGAACAAGTAAGTGTCGCTTAGCACTAGTAACGGTTTATTTTTGGTTCGGAAAATTACCAGCATGCAAGATCGGCTTTGTAACAGGGCAAATCAAATGTCTCTTTTCCCAAAATGCACTTTCTTTCCTTCCACTTCTTTTGTTGACAAATTGAGCATGTTCACACGACCTCGCTTCCTAAAACGCGACACCTCAGAATGGTTGCAGCATACACGCGCGACGCGACTCATTTAAACCTTTCATCTCTTTTATTCTACACTATACTAGTATCTTCTTCACGATGGACTTGTTGGACCAGATCGAAGACGCTACACAGAACTTGAATCATCTTCACGAGTCTGAGCATGAAACTCAGGACGATCTGCCGCTATTGGGCTTCGATTTCGATGTCCTGGCCATTTCCAAAACGCTCCATCATGACACAAGCATTCTATCTAGAATAAAGCAAAGATTAACAGGAGCAGAGCCAGATACTCAAAAAATAGAAGTACAACATCTTCCTCAGCTAGACATAGATGAGTCTGAGTTCCAGGACACTCTAGTTACGGATACTCAAGTTATCCAGGAATCACAAGCCATAGCACCAACTCAGGTCATAGAACCAATTCCTGAAGTCACACATACCTTTGCTGACACACAAAAGATAGACACAGTGCAAGCATCACAAACACAATCATTATTTGTAAATGACGACGAAGAATCAGAGTCTGAAGTCCCGTTGACAAAGGAACAGCGGCAAGAAAAGATTGAACAACTTGCAGCCCAACGGAAACAGCAACGTCTAGAACGTGAAAAGGAATTGGAAGCTGATTTGTCTCGTCAATCTCTTACCGATGAGGAGCAGGATTTGGATCCAGACATAGTGGTATCCACCATAACTAAAGAAGGTGTATCTCGAAAAGAATTGGAAGAGACAGAAGCCTTTCTCAACATTCAAAAGCGTCACAAGAATATAAGGCCAGAGTTCCAAAAGAATGTTATTTTTGGCAAAAAGGAACTCATAGCGGCATTCAACAATTCCGAAGATGAAGAAGAAGAAGAGGAGGAAACCGAATCGCTAGGTCTTGCTGATATCAAATCAAGTCCCAACACGTCACCAGTGAAGGACTCCAAACCAAGCGATATTTCCATTGTTTCCCAACCCAAAAATACCATACAAATCTATGCTCAAAATCTCAAGAGGCAACTCTTATCTTCACCCACTAAGGAAGAGAGTTCTGGTGAACGACTTATCAATTTAGATGATAGTGGCTCTGAATCTGAAGTGCAACACTCTTCGCCATTGAAGGCTCGTTCAAACATCATGATCCCGACAAAGAACTACGATGACGGCAGAGAGTTGGACATAATTCCCAAATTATCTAAAGAACAACGATTCGTGGTCAAGCAAGCATTTTCCAAGAAGAAGGGACCTAAACCGTTGCTTGTAAACCAGACAAAGCAATTACTTTTAGGATTACAAAAGGCCAATGTTAATCAATTAAGACGCCACCTCAAAGAAAGCCCTGATCAGCAAATGTTAGAAGAGTTGGAGAAGGATGAAGAAGTTATGGGCTCATTATTGGAACGCGAAATGGAGAGAGTCCGCAATATCAGAAGAAAGGAGAAGTTACGTGAGCGTGCACAGGCAGCATTATTGAACAAGGATGATGATGATTCGAATGCCGAGTTTGAAGATGAAGAGGTCCCTGACAGTGAATCGGGGTCTGATATTGATGAAGAAGGGTACGAAGATGAAGATGAAGATGAAGATGAAGATGAAGATGAAGATGAAGATGAAGATGAAGATGAAGATGAAGAAGTAGTAAACAAAAGAACTACACATAAGATCATTGACTCTGATGAAGAAGGTATTAGACATGATGATAGCTACATGTTCGGTAGTGATGAGAGCGTGATTCGGCATGCTCAAGATGAAATCATCACAACTTTTTCACAGGACCAGAATGAAGGTTTTTCTTCTATACCTTTTGATAATGTTCCAGACAAGGATGAGAGCTATGAATTATTCCAAAACTTACAACCTAGGTCAGGTAGTGTTGCAGTACCAGTTGAGGTGTCGCAGGTTGTTGATACCAGTGTGGTTGTGCCAGTATTTAATGACTTGCCTACTCAAACTGAAACTCAAACTCAAGTAGACGACACCCAGTTTGACGAGGTGACCCCTGCTACAATACAACAAGGACTTGACTCAATTCGTGAAAATATTATGCCCATCGATGATAAAAATTCGGATGACGAAGAAGAGAATGATAATGAACAAATTCAGCAACGGATTACTATGTATGAGGCCAAAATCCGTAGAAAAGAGTTACAGGCTCGTAAGAGGAGAAAGGAGTTGGAGAGACGGGGTATTAAGAACATCGTTGAAGGTGAAGCCCAAGAATCAGAAGATGAGTGGCAGGGATTGGGAGGAGAAGATGGCGAACTATCTGACCAAGCCAACTCCGACGATGAAAGGATGATTGATAATAACTTCAACATTGATTTGAAGGACGAAGAAATCAGAAGAAAGTTTATGGAAGAATACCAAATTAAGGACCAGAAAGAATTAGAAAAGTTGTTAGATGATATCAAGAACCATCGCTTAACGAAGAAGGTTGCTGGCAGTGGCCTTAACATTGAATTGAGTGATGAAGAGGACGAGTTGTTGGCAGCCTATCGTCGCCAAAAGTTGCAAGAACAAAAGCAACGTCTACTTCTTAATAAGAAAATGCAACTGATGGGCAAGAATGAAAAAATGAAGGCATTTTTTGCATCCATAGAGGATCAGGCTTCGGTTGTCAGAATTGATGACGATGAAGAAATACAAGAGGAATTGCAGGATCAAGAAGGAGAAGAAATCCCTATGAAGAAGGTTATTCGAGTAGAAGAATCATTTGTACAAAAGCAACTATCATTCTTGACTGCCCCTAGTGAATATGAAATGGAACAAACCATATCACGGTACCAACATGGGATTGGCTCTGACGATGATATCGATGATATTCAAGCTTTGAAGTCGCGATGCCTTACTAACTTGACTAGTTTTAAGGAATTGTCTAGTGAGTCTTCCTGCAAACGTTCGGTAGATTTATTAACTGATGCTGATGAATCAGAGGATGAGTTCATGCCAGTATTCAAGAAACCGTCGATTACCAAATCCATCAGATCATTTCATGAACAACGGGAAGATCAAGTTAAAGACGGTCGACTGTTCTCAGGAGTCACGGTAAACCATCAATATAAAGTGGTTACTGGGAACAAGGGTTCGTTCTCTCGTCTGATGAGGGCACGCAGCTCAAAGAAGAAGTTCAAGAGTTTGAAAGATAAAGAGATTGAAAAAACCATAAATGAAGAGCATCGGTTGGACAAGAAGATTTTTAGTGCTAGTGGGTTCGAGTAATGGTAATGAGTGTAATAATACAAAATCTATAGAATGCAAAAAGTGGAATAGAACTCACGAGTTTATCTTAACCGAAAGTATCAATATTCACGACTTAGTAAAGGCTCTGGGATAAGGCGTCACGAAGTGAGTTACGACTGAACTTTGTCATTACCGGTTTCTTGAACGCAGACGATTCTCCATGATTGATAATCGCGGTGTTATTAGCAATTGAAAGACTGGAATGAGCACCAGACATGCGAATCGGTAGTCGTTTAAACTGCGACTCGTTCTTGATGGTAATTGGTTTGACGGTCAGTTCACGAACTTCGTTAAATGGATCTATGAGAAAACTGCTAGTGGAGGTAGTTGTAACTGTTGGAGGAACCGGTCCCACGAGGTTCATGATGGATTCGGTAAATGATTTGCTGATGCTGGGTCGTCTCTCCTTGCCTTTGGGAGAGGCTGTCACTGACGTTTTGGTCAGGGACTCAGTAGGGGGTTTCTCAGCTGGTGAAGAAAAGAAGAGCGAAAATGCCAGGGGTTTCGATGGAGATGACAGAGGTGTGGATTGTTCAACATTACGCATCATCTCACTCAAAAGTTTTTTGGTTTCAGACTGGTCAAACCGGACTCTTTTCTTTCGCTTGGATTCATCAGTGGCACATACCTGTGTGGTTGCAGCAGTTACAGGCTGGATGCTTTCTGCTGGATTATGGAACTTGTATGCAAATGGTTGTTGATGCTGTTGTTGATTAAAAATGCTGTCATGGGAGGTGGATTTCTTAATATTCGGGAATGCTTGTGAGATATCTATGCGAGACTCACGTAGAAACCTTTCGTAATCGTCAAAATCATTATCCACATGTTTCTTGGGTGAATAATATGAAAGATCAGAACATATTGAGAGATTATCAAAGTCAGAATGATCGTTGATATCAAACTTTGGATCCGGTGTGCTTTCTGGCTGATGAAAGTCTTGGTAGAAATGGTTGAGACCTTGAAAGCTCATCGCATCCTCGTGAAGTGTAAGATCCATATTATCCATATGACTGTCATCTTTCCTGATGATGGATGAATCGGGAAATGAGTTCGACCGAATACGATCTCCTGCTGCAGAATACGACGATACTGTCGCTTCGTCGTGCAGCATTTCGTTTTCCATAAAGTTAGACGAAACAGTACGTACACTGGCTGGTGGTTGCGGCTCGTCAATCACACTGGTATCCATTTCCTCATCTACCGTAGACTCATCATTAGTAACGGGAATAATGTTGTATATGCCCAGAATTCTGTATCTCGATTTCTTCTTGTATACCAGCTTTGTATTGCACCGAATTGGTTTCAACTTGAGGTTGGATAATGAGATAGCCTTGGAAAGCGAAGTTGTAGTCAAAGGATCAAACTGGTCGTCGTAGAGTGTTTCAGGTGTATCGGGCACCGATTCAGAAGCTTCCATTGGGAAATTAAATAAATCATTAGGCTCAAGTTTGCCCATCAACAGTTGGAACTCCTCGGTGAGAGTTTCAAATGACATTTGGTTGGTAATGTTATCGTTCAAGTGAAGGTTCGACTCGAGATAAAATGACTTTTCGTAAAGGTTGGTAAAGTGGGACAAGCTATTGTGGTTGTCCTGGATCAAACTGCGGATCTCGTCGATATCCGTATCTATCTGGAATATCTCGTGGTTGGTATGGAGTACTGTGCTTAGAAGTGTATTGCACTCACGGACCATGTGGTCAGATCGACTGTTTAGATCTTCAGCATAGGCCAATATCAGGTCTAGCCGTGACATGTCGCTTAACCTGAAGGCTTGACGGATCTTCCAAGTAAATGTATATAGATATAAAAATTTGGTAGGTGCAGGATGTAAACAAATAGTACCCAAGTGATGATCCGTAAAAGGAAACTGGGTAGCCAGAAGAGTGCGTAGAGCAAATAAAAATACTTTGTATTAATGCTTAATTAACGTTATTTAGTCACTAATCATTTCTGGCTCTTTTCGAAGATGATTCAACTTCTTCATGAGACCGTTTCTTGTCCTTCTTGTCCTTCTTGTCTTTCTTTTCCTTTTTCTCCTTTTTCTCCTTTTTCTCCTTTTTCTCCTTTTTCTCCTTCTTTTCTTTCTTTTCCTTCTTTTCTTTCTTTTCCATCAACTTATTCTCATAAGCTTCTTCCTCTGGTGCAACAAAATCCTTTTCACGTTCCTGCTTTCTGGCCTCGCTGATTTCTTCCTGCTTGTCTCTCTTTTCTTGCAACTTCTTTCTTTCTCTTTCCTTCTTACCCAAGAAATATTCACCACTTTCAATCTGCAAATCAACCTTTCTAGGAGTTTGAGCAGGTGGGAATGGTGTGTATACCTTCTTTTCCTTCTTGGGAGCCTTGGTCTTCTTACGTGCAATGTTTCTCTTCTTGAAGCTGGGCAAGAACCGCGACCAGTCCTCTTCAGCTAGTTCAGGTTTCTTGGCCAACTCCTGCTTAATCATGAGTTCTTTGATGTAATAAATCGGATGCACGTTTTTCATACAGTCTTCCACAACTCTTCTAACTTCCTTAAGACCCTTGAACGGACCCATGGCACTCACAGTGTTTCCCTGGACCAACACATAACATTTGGTCAAGAGTTCCAACGCCTTCAAGGTGTTCCCGTTGGGGCCCACCAATCTCTGTCTTCTCTTGATAAACCGCTCCTTTCCATTAACGATGTTTCCAATTTTGATAACGTCACACGCAATGTCGTCTTGCAAAATCTTTACGGCTTGAGGAAACGGCACCGATCTTGCCAACAATTTGATCAAGTCTCGGGCCTTGATAATCATAGCTGGGTCAAAAGTCTTGGTGGTCGTTTTAACAGTCATCGACCCTTCAACCAAGTCCAACTCACATTTTATGAAATGCTTGTCCAACGCCTTCGTGACGTCAGCCCATATTGATCGCAAGTACTGTTCTCTGTACTTGGGGAACAATGCCATAAAGGAGGATTCCTCGGTGAAATGTTGCCCAGAAGCATTGTGTTCTGGCTTAAATTCTTCTACTTCCCATTTGTTTATATCTGGAGTGTCCCAGGGCTTGTCACGGTTGTGAGTGGAAACCATTATATGTGCTAGATGGAGGGATGGTGATGGATTGATCTTTTTTTTCTCCTGTGTCTACTCTTCAGAACTGGAACTTTTCAATGAAAAAAATGCGATGAGTTACTAAAGAGTAATGCCAAAGGTCATCAAGAAGGAAAAGAAGAAGTCGAAAGTCAGTAAGGGCCAGTCGAAACTGACAAAGATTAAGATTCAGAAACTAAACGCCAATATCAACGAAATTGAAGAAATCAAATTGTTGCTCGGCACCACTCCCAACAAGACCACGAAGGTATTGGATGTCAAGTCTTTGAAGGAAGACTTGAAGAAAGATGATCAGAAAAAGTCAGAGAAGAAGGCAGTCGACAATGATTTAACGAAACAATTGGAATTACTCACAGGTATGGGTTTATAGATATAATACATGAATGATTTTAGAAACCGGAACTTCACTTGAAAAGATGTAGTCGCTTTGTACATCAGCTATTATCATGATTTTGTAGATATTTTGATGTTAAAGTGATAAGTTTTGTTTCATTCTTGTTGCAATAGCAAGTCGGTAGAGAGTCAGACCAACCAAAAAACGTCAAAATTTTAGAATTTTTACGAAATGTCTTAATTTTTTCACACTAAAATAACCGTTTATGTATGATTTAACACCAAGTAAAATCTACATCTAGAGAACAACTATGTATCTAAGAATAACTACATAATCAAAAAGACTGAGAGTAAAGATACTTTTTGTTACCTGTTGTCCTTAAGTTGATTTTCACGATGACGAGAGTTCTAGCCCGAATGTCTCGCTTAAGGAGACGACGACCAAAAAAAAAAGTGTATCAGAAACAACTTGCATATTACTGCGGTTATGATGCGTCACATTTGCCCGTCTAACCCTTGGTTCCAGCCGATCAACATGTTGCTGACGCCCCATCGTTGCACTTGCCTATCCCTATTAATTATCCGTTTTTGGAACAAGGAGGTGTTAATAACAGACGCGTCTCGCGCGTGTTTCCAAACACAATTTTTTGAACAAAACAATAAAAAAGGCGACCAGGAAAAAATATCAAGGCCAACTTTTTTCTAACTCAATCTCTACATATCACATTCTTTACACTCGTTCATACCCAATATGTCGTCTCATTCAAGACAGGCCTCCATACTGTCATCAATAACATCCGCCTACAATCATTCACATCCCCAGAAAATTGGTCCTTGGAAACTTGGAAAGACATTAGGACGCGGGGCAACAGGAAGAGTCCTCTTAGCAACACACCAATCAACAGGCCAAAAAGCTGCAGTTAAGGTGGTATCCAAATCAGAACTCCAAGACGATGACCACAGAAAATCTACAGATGATGCAGGGTTGCCCTACGGCATTGAACGAGAGATCATCATCATGAAATTATTAACACATCCAAATGTTTTGAGACTTTATGATGTATGGGAAACCTCCAAGGCCCTCTATTTAGTATTGGAATACGTCGAGGGTGGTGAATTGTTTGACTTGCTTGTTGAAAGAGGCCCCCTTCAGGAAGCTGAAGCCATCAAATACTTTCGCCAAATCATACTAGGCACCGCATACTGCCACGCCCTCGGTATCTGTCACCGTGATCTCAAACCCGAAAACTTGTTATTAGACGCGGCACTTAACGTCAAATTGGCTGACTTTGGTATGGCAGCCCTTGAATCTAATGGGAAGCTCTTGGAGACCTCCTGTGGCTCCCCTCACTATGCCGCTCCTGAAATTGTAAGTGGGTTGAAATACCATGGCGCTGCCTCAGACGTCTGGTCTTGTGGGGTTATTTTGTTTGCATTATTAACTGGTAGATTACCATTTGACGACGAAAATATCAGAAACTTGCTTTTGAAAGTCCAAGCAGGTAACTTTGAGATGCCAGACGATCTCAGTAACGAAGCCCAAGATTTGATTGACCAGATGCTTACTGTGGATCCAATTGACAGAATTCCCACAGAAAAGGTTCTTTCACATCCTCTCTTGAGGAAATACCCAATTCCAAATGAAGATTTAATCAGTGTCAAATCTTTACCTCACCCAGAAACCGCATACAAATCATTAGGATCTGTAAAGAATATTGACATGCAAATTTTAGCAAACTTGTCCATCTTGTGGCATGACAGACCCCAAGAAGATATTGTCAACTGCTTATTGAAGAACGGTTCCAATCCAGAAAAGACGTTTTACGCTTTGTTATTAAGGTATAGACATACCCAAGACGGAATCAATAACGCAAGCCCAAAACATTCTTCAAGCTTTAACACCAAGCGTGGCATCTCCCGCAGTGGATCCATCAATAGCAGACATACTCCCAGAAAAGGAAGATCAAGTCAAATTACAGTATCGAGACCAACTTCGTTTCAGTACAAGAATGGTCAATCCAATAGACACTCTGTGGTAGGCGCTGGTCACAGAAGATCAGCAGCATCTAGTATTCACAACTCCCCACGCAAATCACCAAAAAAATATGAACAATCGCCAGGAAGATCACCTCGTAGATCTCCTAGAAAACAACAACTGCAACAGCACTGGGATGAAAGCAGCCCACCACCAGCAATTCCAAGAAATATCTACAATGAAATTGTCACTGCCCAACGAAACGGATCTGTTCAATCCATGGCACCTACGTTACCTTCCAAAGACAGTTATATGGCATCCAAGCAGTATAACTACCAATACGATCCAATTGAAGAAGATATCAATCCTATTGTTAACGAAGATGCTAAGTCAGATTTGATGGCTTCGGCGAACATCTCATCTGCAGCCAAGAAGAATACCAAGAACCTCCATAACCTCGATAACCTCAAGAGTAGTAACTCTTCTTCAGTCTCTCCGAGTAAGAGGCAATCAATTATAAAGAAGAGCAATTCAAAGAATAGATTATCGAAAAGAAAATCCTTCAGAGCATCAATGACAACAGGTTTAAAAAGAAATTCTATAACCATGAAATTGTTATCAACATATGCCAAATTGTCTGGTGAATCTGATTGGGAATACATGGACAAACAGACAAAGAGAACTTCGGCTACGTTTGCTCTGTTGTGTGATAAGATTTTTAATCAAGAGGCATATGATGAAGATGATGAAAACTTGGTGGACCAAGAAGAGAAAGAAGCAAGAGAATATGAAAGATTAATGGAAATTGAACGCAAGAAGCATGAAGCTGAATTGAAAGCCAGAAAAGAGTTGGAGAAAAAAAGGAGAAGGCAAAAAAGAAAGTCTTTCTTGAGTAGTAAGAAGTTAACGATTACTGTGAAGGAAGATGCTATCAATAACAGTGAAAATGATATTCCCGAAGAAGGTGAAATTGAGCAGCCAAAGAGACAATCCAAGAATCTAGCTGCCTTAAGATCCTTGTCAGAAGGAAACAAGGATGACTTAACAGCAGAAGAAGTTGAAGCATTGAAGAAACGCTCTGTAACCCAGCCAGCTCCAAAAAGAAGACAAACCCCAATCTTGACTAGGCGACCAGTTTCCAGGTTAGACCCATTATGGACTGCCTATGAAAATGAAGAATTGGAAAGAGCCAAGGAAGTTTTAGAAGCTGAGAGAAGGGAATCCAAACAGAAAACTAGAAGGAAATCCAATCGTGAATCTATGGTACATCGCGAGTCTAAGAACATCAACAGGGAATCCATGATTTCGGTAATGGATGATGGTTTTGATGATCGTGTCAGTCGGGATAGTTATTATGGCAGCAAGGCTAAGTATGAGTTACCTGAACCAGAAGTGGAATTATCCGATTTGAGTGAAGAGTATATGTCTGAAATTAGAAAGTCAAGACTTTTGAACTCACAATTGAATATCCATGGCCAACTTAAGGGCGGCAAGGTGCCTGATTCCCCTGGTCCGAAGACACTAATTGGCGATGTCAAGATTCCAAATGTCACTAGAAAGTCCAGGAACTTTACCAATTCAAACAAACGGTTGTCTGTGCTATCTATGTATTCTACCAAGGAATCTTACCAAGATTTAAGCTTGATCTTGAAGGATGGACCAAATGATCAACCAGCCATGAGAACTAGTTTTGCTGACAGATTGAACCGGGCAGGATTGAGAGAGGAAGACGAAGAAGAACCATTGGATGAAGGTTCGATTCTTGACTTTGACGAGCACTTGGAAAACAAGAGATCTTCATACTATACTGGAGAAAATAGGAGAGATTCTGAGTTCAGTACTATAAAAAGAAGAAGTGAACGTGGACCATCTTCGAAGTTGCCTCACATTCCTGGGGACCAAACCTATGATGAGACGTTCGTTACTAAAAATGATGAGGTTAGAAGAAAGAGCCAACATTCTGACAAGCACAATTCTCATGGAAGGGAAATGGCCACTGATAGCGAAAGCAGCGATGTGTTTGACAATATTAAGTTGCCAAGTGGTAAGATGAGCAAGTCTTCGAATCCTAGCACTGTTGAAGACAAGAAACCCAGAAAGACCAAGTCGATGTTGCCAACCGCTGATTTGATGTTGCTTCCTGATCCAACTGTGGTTGATTCTCAGCCATATCCTAAGGTCCGTAAGGCTAGAGAAGGTCAAGAAACCATTCCACCAACTCCACCAGCACATGCCAAGAAACCATTAGAAGATACGACTAACAAGCCAGAGCCAGTGCAACAAAAAAGAAACCGTTCGATTTTCAGAAAATTGTCTTGGGGATCTAAGAAGACCCTCGAGCAAACCAACCCTCAATTACCTTCGCCAGCTGATTCGAGGATTGGTTCAAGTGAAGAAAAGCGTAAGAATTCGTTCTTGAGATGGTTTTCCTCGTCGCATGATCATGGTAGTGAATCTGAGATTCGGAGATTCCGTACGATTTTGCCCAAGCAAGAAATGTCAACAGCTTTGTATGCATTATTGAGTTCTTGGTCAAATTTTGGGGTCAAAAACTTGGTTAACGATCGGGTTGGGTTCAATATCACTGGTTCTATTTCGTCTGTTAATCAGTTCAATCTTAAGAGTTGTAAATTCAGAATCAAGATCAATTCTCGCGAGATGAACCAAAAGTCTGAAATCGTTTGTGCCCGGGTGAAGGGTTCCAAGACAACCACAGATACATTATTCAAAGAGATTGAAAAGGTTTTACGTAAGGAAGGGGTCTTGGATACTTGATATAGTATTGTTTGTATTATATTTGATAAGATAATTTATTTTTGTATATATAATAAAGTCATTAGGATCTATTTGGTTTAATAAAAATACATTAGAAAATTCCCCAAACATCTTCACAACCGTGACAGAACTTGGAACAGGCCACGGACGCGGACAAGGGATAATCCGAAAGTCCGATCTTTTCATCAACAAATTCATCCGCAAAGTTATCCTTACCTCTGGCCATGGCACCGACAAAGACACAAATACTTTCGTCATCGTCCAAAGTTTCAACATAATCCTGAACACGCTTGACTTCAGCATCAAAAGATAATGTGATTTTGCGGCACTTGGTTGGCAAGTGGTCAGTAATTGGGTTCTTGATAACTTTCAAAAGCTTTTCCTCAGAGTTGACCGAACGAATACTCAACTTATGCAACAACTGGACCATCAAACCAGAGAAGCGCTTGAAAGTTCTAGGAATTCTGACACTAGGATTAACCTCTATCAATACACCCCTAGCAGTGTGAATGTATACTTGTAACTTTCCTGCTTTGTTGATCGGCGAGTCCAATAACGTCAATAAACATTGATGAGTTATATCTGGTCTGGCTTCGGCAATATCTCTTCCCATCTTTCGCAACAAACCTTGGTGATCGTCACAGTTCAAGAGCGCATACTTATCACCACCAGGTCCACCAGTATTTAACTTATGAGTTTCCAAACATGCCTGCGACAAGACCACCACTAACCTTTTGGTGGTTTTGTCACGCGAACTAATAGCAGTAGGCTGCACCGGCACAAGCGATGCAGGTGGAGCCGACTCTTTACCTTCAGGCTTTTTTTCAGACATGGTCAATCTAATCAAACTATATGAAGAAATTTTCAGATGGAGTGTAATAGATTAAATCACGTGACACCCCATCGATGTCCCACCCCAGGATTGGCAACATGCTGCTAGAAAACAAAAAAGGTTATATGCCAAAAACAACATGTCCTCTGATTTTGATGACGACGATGATGAATTGCTTCAAGCGGTGATTCGAGGTGATAAGAGTGTTGCCAACGTCGAGAATGATCAAAACATTCAAGCAAAGTTATACCGTGCCGATGGAGAAATCGCCATTCTTCGGAGTCAGTTGCAACAGATCCAACACCAAAAGCAACTGGAGGTAATTAGGCTCCAGAATATTCATGAATCATACAAAAAAACCAACGAAGAACAGCTCGAATCACTAAAAAATGTTGTACAGCGTTTAGAAGACGAAAAGCGGTTCCTCAACAATGAGTTGAAAACTATGGCCCAGCACAAGAAAAGAAAGACATCAACCTCGCATGAAATAAATGTCAATATACCAACTAGAAGTGCAACACCTCCGAAGCAGGAACAACAGGCTCCGCTAGACTCTAAAATCATCAAAATCAATAACGATTCATTGCTCTTTATTGACCAAATATGGACACATTGCATTCTTGGCAGCAAGCGCACGTCGTTGGAGTACTTGAACAAAATCTGTATAAATACTGACTTAACCATTGATGAATTACATATACGCAAAAAGACTCCGATAGCAACTGCCATTTACGAGTTTCTTGTGCTTAAGAAATTCCTCCGCCTCGATACCTTAATTGATGCCTTCTGCACAACAATAGTGAAGACAATTGAAGCGCTTTGTACAAAGAATACCATCCTTCCAATTCCGTTTTTAATTTCATTAATACACCGTGCTGTGGGGTACCGTCCGGCTGCAATAACCCCAGCTTTGATCCGCCAACTTCACGATAAGTTTAGAGATATTGCTTTAAGTCTCTCATACGTTCTTGATACCAATTCTCCTGAAGAAGAAATATTAAACTATGGAGATGTGTCTCACCAAGTAATGGTGCTAGAGAAATTTGTCTTTATATGCTGTCTTGACATGATTGAAACATTGGTATCACTTTCGTCGTTATTTGATAATAACACAATTAAAACAATTTGGCAAGATGGCGTCTTTTCTATTGAGCTTCTTGCTAAATGTTTACCCGAGAACTCAGAACGATTTAAGAGTACAGCTCAGATTAATCTCATATACAACTATGTGGAGATTTTGACATCTTCGATCTCAGAAGATGATTTTGCATTCAATCAGACGTCTGGTAATGTATCAGATAAAGTAATATTTAGTTCGTTGCTCAAGATATTCCTTATCGAGGTCCCCATGAAGGACGATTTCATGTTCTATGGACTCAATCGCATAATTGGCAACAATTCAGATTTTGCCAAAGTGGACTCAACGGTGCCAGTAACCAAAGATGTCTTGGACGACTACTTAGTCCATATTCCACAACCAATCCCATATGAACTTCTAAAAAATAACAACCAGTTTGAATTACAACTGAACCATGAGTTTCACTTGTTGAATCTCCGCATCAAAGTTGCAAGTTTACTAGAATTCTACATCATAACTCGCCAATCGGTGGAGTTTTTGCAGCATAAAGAACATTTCAAGTCGCTTGTGCGTGTCATTGGATTTGAACAAGTCAATATTCAGAGATCTCCACGGTCCAAGTTTGTGCATCTCCGTATCCAAATCATCTCAATTTTGATCAAGGTGCTTCACTTCCTTACCCAGGATATAAGAGAAGTTAGCCTGCTCATATATCCAGAAACTATGTATGAATTATTTGTTGTCCTTCTGAAAATAGCCTTTGGATCAGACTCACTCTCTGTCGAAGCCTACAAGATGCTTGTCGAGATCAGAAACAAGGGTTTCATAAAGGAAACAGTATTCAATGGATGGTGCGAGAAACGAGCACAGGAATTAAACCATTTGACTCATAGCGATTCAGAGGGAAAGTTACGAGCTGATATTGAAAGTGATTTTGCTAATGGTCTTGAGTTTCCATACGAATTGGATACAGTAGAGTTGGCTAGAGAGATCCTTAACATCTTTGTTACTCACGAAGAGGCAGACAATCTCTACTTCAACATGAACATGCAGGAGGACAACTTCGATGAAATGGATCTAGTAGAATAAGGTAATGGAACTGTATAGTTTTGTTCATGTATTTTCGAACTACGTAACCACATACCGATTTTTGTTTGTATTAAGACAATAAAACCTTATGGATGCTTTATATATTCCACTGGCTTATCAATATGAATTAACTTAAGCGGATTGAGGCTTGGCAACACCAGTTTGGAAGTTGTTCTTGAATCTTCTGCTGACGTGCTTGAGGTAGGACATTCTACCGGTACCAGTAGTTCTTCTTCTCTTAGCCTTGAGAGCCCAGTTGTGAGATCTCAACTTAGCAGCTGGGTAACCACAAGAAGCACAGGTCTTCTTTTGGATGTGGAAAGAACGCTTACCACATCTGTTACACAAAGTGTGGGACTTGTTGTGACGTTTACCTAAAGATGGAGTACCCTCTGAATAACGTTAGTATTTGTTTCTTCCAAATCTTCCATGTACAGAGGATCAAAAAGCTTGCATGCTTTGCTTGAAGCGTCATGCATACTTGTTATCCTCTTATATCTTCCATAGTATCATTCTTGGTGTACATACTACCCATGTTTGCTTATTCTTATTATGGTTATATTAAGAAGAAAGTCTCTCAGATATGTCTTTGTAAGGAAAATTTTCATTCCCTGGCTGTTCGGGGTGGAAAAAAAAAACATTACCTGCAGGCACATGATTACATAAGATATAGAGTTCTTCTTGTAATGAAAAATGTGATAATTTCAATCACGTGAAAAATCCAACAACAGGGCACAACCCTAGATTGAATTCTTGTTCATTTTTGCTAACCAACCATTTAAGGCTGGTCTTCAGGAAGAGCTAATAGGAATTAGATTACGGCATATTACGTATATTGAGTGTATCAGAGTTAGTCAACCAGTCCATTTGTCTTGTTTGTTCAAGAAAATAGTGTTGCCTAATCACTGTTTCATAAAATGTTCATCAATTCTTAGGAGGAATAGTACCTCAGATGTACCCAGGTTTAATCGAACCCAGTAGTTAAAATTGATAACTCTACAATAACAAATCCGCCTTATATTGCAAGTCATTTTGCAGCCCTAATTGCACGGATCAGCACTGAGAATAACTGCAGAAAGATTAAGAAACGCGTATGCATCCTAACCGCAGTATAAAACACGTATTTCCTTTCTTTTTTTTGGCGTACCGTGTCTGTTTACAAAACAAACCACGGTCTGGAGTCACGGTTTCTCACCTAGCTCCATATTTCTGACACTTTTAATACTTCTTCTCATTAGAGAGTTTCATATTCTTTAATTACAAGCAACATGTCGGCGTATCAGTTCCCACCGTCGTCACCACTTCTTGATAGTGCCTACGAAGAGTTCTCATTCGAGCCCAAGGGCTGCAAAAAGCCTGAACCAGTGGTTGAAAGAGGTAGATCCCACTATCCCACACCAAACCCATCTTCAGCTCTTTTTAGATCTTCATCGCCAGCATTGGAAAAAACTGATATCGATTTGCCAAAGAAAGTTTCGTTCGATTTTACACAACCCCCGAAGGTAAACATCAACACTGACTTTAATGTGTTGAACCCAGACGCAAACGTGTTGCGAGTTTATCTTGGTGAAAATCTGGGCCGTATTACTATTGGAAGATCCTCAAAGTCAAATGAATATAGTTTTGCTTCCTCCGATAAGAATGTTAGTCGGCTGCACGTCTCTGTTAGTTACAATTCTGAACAGATGGTGTTAACCTGCTTAGGTCGTAACGGTTTGGGAATTCGTATTCCTAAACCATGTTACGTGTTTGCTACCAGCTCACAAGATAACTACATTGTCATGGAGAATAAAAGTGGTGTTCCATTATACTTAGAAGATATGGACTTGAAGGAATCACACAAGTCAATTAAATTGGACTCTAACCACACTGAATTTACCTTGCAGAGAAAGGAAACAATTACAGTACCTTCCTTTAGAAACATTTTGCTTGAGATCAACAAGCATTTGATCTTGTTGAATCCGTTTGATGAAGATGAAGACCTCACTGACGAAGAGACTCTTGAATTGTTACCACAACTTCAAACCCCTGTGAGACACTCAATAGAGACTATCCCTGCTCCTCAGGCCCCGGCGAAGATCATACAAACCGCTCCAAAGCAAGAGGAAGCTACTCCTAGTAAACCTCCCGTTGAGGAAAACCAACAAACTACAATATTATCAGTCCCACAACCAAGGAAGCTTGCTTCTTTCACAGTATTTGAAGATCCCAATTCAGTACCAACTATGGATATTCCGAAGTGTTCATTGACCCCATTAGTTGACAAATCAAACACTTACAGTACACCCCCCAGCCCCAAAAGAAAGGCCCAATCGGAAGAACCGCAACCAATCAAGCACCAGGTACAGAAGAAGAAGAAGAAGATCCAAGAAAACCAGAAGGTTGAAATCGACCAGGAATGGATCTCACATATACAAAACGTCTCTGAGATTAACAACATATTGATTAATCATCTTGCATTTTCCCGGTTATCGTCGACCCCTGCTTCTTTCTTAAGAACCATCAGTGTTTTGACTTCCGGATTGCTGTTGAGGGAAATCAGAGTGATCTTGTATAACATTGAATGTATTGGCGTCATTTACAGACAGGGTAAGGATGCCGCAGGTAAGCCTTTGGAAGAAGAATATTACTACATGCCAGAAAATGATTTGGATTCTGAGAGAACAGAATTGGTAGCTAGCATTAAAGGAACAAGTGGATTGAGATCGTGCAGACGTACACATAAGCAATATTACTGGAAGAAACCAGCCCCCTTCAAGAAATAGTTTGACCGATTCGAAAATAAATTTGTATATTAATTAACTACTATAAATACTTGACGTAGGATCGTTTCGCTTGGTTTCAAAATTATAGGATTGTCCTTGAGATGAAATATAGTCACTAGAATTGTTACGATACGGGTTTGAGAGTGGATAATCATATTCAGATTTCTGTTTCTCTGTCAAAGGATACGGATTGCTGATTCCATGTCTTGCAACCATTTCGTTCTTTTGCACCCATTTTCGACATCCAACCACCACCAAACCAACAACAACCTGTAAGAACCAAAGTCCAAAGATAATGAGACTAATAACCGTTTCAAGCCAAAGCGCTTTCTTAAGACCGTCAACAGTATTTTGAAATGCAGGTATAAGCTTATTATTTAACGGAGTGGCTGCCTTAGCTGCAGCGTTTCGAATATCCTGTTTAGTAGTATTGCTAAGGGTGGGTAAGGTTATTTCCAAATTGTCAACAATCCAAGTCAATCCTGTCTCTACTTTTAAGAGCTTTCGACCAATTGTACAGTACACCACAGTACTTATTGGTGCTTCCAAAGGGGTTCCACCAAATACGGAAATCACGGTATGGTTCAACAGCAGAACAAATGTGCTAATAGTTGAATTTAAACTGGCAGTAACATTTCTGATATTACCAAATAGGTGATAGTTAAGAGTACTTGTTTGATTTGAAATGTAGAAATTAGTTTGCCTGAAATAGGCATCAGTTGCTTTGGAAACAGTCGAATTGGCAATACCAGCAACTTCCAAGGAGGTGTTTAAGTTATTCACCTTCTTCACCATTACACGAAGTATAAGGTACTGTAAGAAGCAAGAAAATAATCCCATTGATCCAATAAAAAACGCATGATTGGCATACTTGGTTGTAATGTAATTAACTAACCAAAGATAATCAGGTGAGTAAAATGGACTGAACTTATGCCAGTAGTAGACTGCTGGATTTTCATATCGGTTTATGAAATTGAAAAGTGATATTGGTGATGTTGGTTCCTGTTGACTTAATTTATTTACCAATAAAAGATTTCGCCTCCATTGTTTGAATTCTAGCCAAATCAACGGCAAAAGCGAAAGAGCTGCCAACACGATCAATGTAATGATTATGTATTTGGATGTCAAGTTTACTCCGTTTCTTAGATTGGTTGAAAGGTTATCAAAATTAGTAGAATTCTGACAATAATCTATTTCCAATACCGGCATATCATTGTTTAACAAGGAGTATGTTCCACCCAAGGAGTTATTTAAATTGGTAAGTATTAATTGTTTTGAAGCCAAATCAAATGGACTTGCAACCAATTCCTGAGTAATATTCTCTAAAGTGGTAAATCCAGTAAGGGTATAATTTTTAAATTTGCTGATATCTGCAGTTACACTTGCTGGAATAGACAAGTTTTGCAAGGCACTGATGGATAGACTAATTTGTTTAGTATATTGGCTGCCATAATTATGTGTACTTCCTGTAAATAAATTCTTAACACTCTCAAAAGTAGAGACAAGCAGATTGAGAACCGATGATAATCCATCTAAACCTTTTTGGATATCTTGCGATACCGCAACAACTGTTCCATTAACAGCAACTATTACTTCAGAGGCGGTATCCAAGGCAAAACCGGTTGTACCTCTTACTGCTGCATTAAGTAGACAGGAATAAGTACCGAGAAACACTTCAATATAGAAAAGAACCACGTTCTTACATATTTTGATAGCCATGATAATTAATGTAATATAGTTATACTTGATAGTATCCAAACTGGTTTGTATATAGTTATTGAGCAACACAGATAAGGTATTGGAGTAGTCCAGATTTGAGCATTGTAAAAGAGAAGTTACTTCGTCTAGTTTTGCAACTAATGAAGTCTTGAACAAATATATCTTAACAATAAGCAAACAAATAACCACTGTATATTTGTTGAGATATATTTGAGATATCCTTTCTAGGAAAGTTAGGAAGTAATGCTGATTATTCATTGTATCAGTTACTTGAGGTGTTGGAGTGGGATGAACTACCATTCTTAAATGGAGATTCTGTGAAACACACATGAAACATGTAGAGTCTCAAAAACAAAACATAAAAAAATACTACGAATACTGAAAATCAGGCTGAATCGGTAAAACTACACAATGACTAGTTGTAATACATCTCAGTTTACCAAGAAAGGTGCTAAAGCTTTTATTTTCACTCTATCGATATGGTGAATATTTTTTAAGAAGTTGGTCGTGATACACATCTCCAAGATTTTTTGGGCTATTCGAGTGAGACCCAAGTTAACGTAACTATTATTTAGTAATAAATTAGGCTTTTCCGGAAGCCGGATTTAGGTGATCTAATTGACTTATTGTATATTGTTATAATTATTTGTCGACACATGTTGAAGATATTAAGCTCAATTGGTAACTATTCTAAAATTTTCTTGAATCAGCTATATATGAATGGAAGCCAAAGATCATATTTTGAACTTCAAAGCTAAAAGTTAAAGGTAAAAGATATGTCGTGTCAGGAATCATTAGAGTTCAATCCGTGAAGTTATACTGCTTCATCTAATGAAATAAAAATGCCATTGTCAGTTCAAGATCAGTCAGAATAAGAAAGGTAGAACTCTTGAAATCACAATACAATACGTTGTGGCGTACGCTTACGTTTTTTGTACTTATATTTTTTACTTCCTTTGCTTATGGGTTGGATGGTATGATTAGATTTACATTTCAAACTTATGCTACAGCCTCATACAACACTCACTCCTTGTTGGCAACAATTAATGTTGGTTTGTGTGAAGGTCTGAAAGGTAAAAATTCACACAACCACGGAACGACCATATATGCTGCTACACAAAGAGATATAACTTTTTCACGAGTTATGTGTGGCGATAAACCTCATCACATCGTCAAAAGGTTCCAGTGGTAAGAATGGGAAAAACACCGTCAATTGATGACACCACATGCTCATCACATCAATGGATCCGACAATGCTTATGTTACAACTGATCTCGTGATATTTCTCTAGATTTCCTCCGCAATAAATAGGGGAAGAGAATCCCTGGAATATTAAGAAGATCATCCGTTTAAATTAGTTCTATAGCTGCATTACACAGTTCCTTTCTACAAATAGTCTAAAGTATCCCCTGTCCCCCGACAAACTAAACTTCGCTATCTTATTATAAATAGGCCATAAACTACACCCTGTACATATTACCAAAAATTTTTATCATAGTCTTAACAATAGATAAAGAGTAAAAAAAGCTCTACTCTGTTATAATCACGTGATCGATATTGCTACCCCTTCGTTTATCGCAGTAAGACTGAATGGTCCTACCCACTGGCAAGGACACCGCAACTTAGAAATTCTCGCTAAGGTTTTCGCTGAAGTCTATTCAAAGTATTTCGCTGGTGACTTCAAGATTGTATTCTTAGAAGATGACTGTCGAATCTTCAAGAGGCCCGAATTTAGACACGGATACATTCACCGTCTGAAGCCAAAGTCAAAGCCAAAGCTAAAATCACCAGTTGAGAACAACAGGGATCCATCCAGAATCAACAACCATAAAAAATACTTCGTTGTTATCATTTACCTCTGTCATTACCGGCCCATTAGTTGGTTTTGTTGTCGTTTACTTCAGAAGACTAAAGCTGTTTATTATCTTTGGCAAATGTTGTTGGATTATTGTTTTGGGACTCTTGGTATATTACAGAGAATCTAAAGATGGAGTCGAACATGAAAAGTACGTCAATGGTATTATTGGATCTCTTTGTTTAATGGGATTTGGAGCTGTATTTTTTACATGCTCCACCCAGGTGTCAATCGAGAAGTGTACCAACCACGAGTCCATGGCTGTTATTTTATCACTTTATTTGACTTGTTACGATGTGGGATGGAGTATTGGAGCCAGTTTCAGTGAGGCAATTTGGAGTATTGAGATGTACCGTGCTATTGTTCGTAAGCTTAGCCAGGCTGGACTCGATACTTCAATAGCCACTATTGTCTACGGTGGTTCCGTTGGTAAATTGATTCAAACATATACTTGGGGGTACTCCAGAAAGAATTGCTGTTGTATTAGCATATGCAGAGGTGTAACGTTCTTTGTGTATTACTGGATTAGTCTTGTGTTTCCCATCGCTTTTATGTACTTTCTTTTTGAGAGACCATCCATTGCATTAGGTTCAATCTATGGAATTAGGGTCAGAAAGTGGCAGGATTGTTGTTAACACCAACGATGACGATTTTATTTTACGGAACCTTCAGTTTTTTAGGAGAAGAAATTAAACTGAATTGGTTGCAAATTACTAGATTTGCATGTTAGAATAAAAAAAATTAAAAAATATTACAATTAGATCGAAATAGAACGAGAGTCAAGTTTTAGTGCGTAGAGGAACAACGGAAAAAGGCAAGAAAAAAAATACCTCAAAGAGATTCCGGGTAAGAGCGTAGCGTGCACCTACCATTTATCAATAAACAGAACGGCCAGATATAATCGCAAACAACCAGTTCTAAATATCGGGTCGCTACCATGTCGGACAACGAACAACCTAAAGAAGAAAAGCCAGACAACACACACATCAACTTGAAGGTGTCTGATGGATCAGCAGAAATTTTTTTCAAGATCAAGAGATCTACTCCTATGAAGAGATTAATGGAGGCCTTCTGTAAGAGACAAGGGAAGGATTTGAGCAGTTTGAGATTTTTGATTGATGGTACCAGAGTTTCTCCTGACAACACACCAGATGACTTAGATTTGGAGGATGGTGACACCATTGAGGCACATCGTGAGCAAACCGGCGGATGTGAGTTCTGAGATTAGCAGAAACACACAACATAGACAGTAAGGTACACCACTGATACTTTGAAAAAAATCAACCGTTATCACAATAGGAGACCGACAACGAAATTGGTTTCACGATGTTTTTCTAGAATCAGAAGCACACTCCAATATACATAACCAAATACTAAATATAAAAAGCATGTAACATGGCATGTAACACGGCAAGAATTGTTGGATCCCGGGAGGAATAGGGAACCGAGGGTTTACTAGTGCGGGAAGTATCGTATCTAATGGTGCAATGAATTATGAGCGACGCAAGAATAGTACCGAAGCAACAGACCAATGGGAAACAAGGGACAGTGGGCCAACTCCCAGAAGGACATGACCTCTGGTCGCATGATGACATGTGCTGAGATTTACTTCAGAGAATTCAGTTTACCCAACAGGTGGGAACGCGAGTGGGGCCGAGTTCTGGGTCAAAGGAAGTAAATCTCGGGACGTGACGCTCCCTCGCTTGACAGCATATAAATATGATAAAATATGTAGCAAGGATTCGGACATTTACAATCTTAACAACAATACCATTTTACAATTGAGAGATGTGTAGAACAGAAATTTGCGGCATTTGCCAACATAGATCGTGGACAGGATGTGGTGAACCAGAACAGGTCGCCAAGGTAATGAATCAAACACCAAAGGAAGATTGGTGTACTTGTGCAGCGCATGATCCAGAAGATGTGATACAGGGATATCCCCCCAAGGCAGGTACGGGGTACAGGAAGGCCACTTCTTCACGCAAAAACAGCCTTATTCCATAAGGTGTATCAAGGAAGGCTGGCCATTCATTCATCAATCGTATATAAATACAAACTTGCACACATACTCACACATTTATCCCGCTATTTAGGTCTTATTTATGTCTGAAAATACAACATTTTCTAAAATATTAATTGGCGGCAAACCCACGCCACGCAAATCCACGTATGTTTCCCCACTGCAGAAACAAAAACAGGGCCTGTTTTTTTTTTGTTGGAGGACAAATCGAACCCCATATGTACCTGCATAGAGAGCAACCGAAATTTGGTATTTCCTTGCCCTTCCAACATACGCAAAGTCATTCCACCAAGACAAAAACACAAAATAGTGACCCAAGCATAAGTAAATAGATTTTACCTTGCGTCGGCCAGCACACACAAAAGTTTTTGGACCGCACCTTGCTACCTCCATACTGTTTTAAGTATCCAATTGAAACCGAATTCCTTATAGACTTCCCTCTTTTTCCCCCTCGTTTCCAACTATGAGCAGTTTCAATTACCCCGAGTTTTTGGTACCGTCGTCGGATCTCAACATCAACGAAAACCACAAACCTCAACACGAGTCTTATCCCGAGTCCAGTCAGCCAGATAGAAGAAGCTCTTTAATAGTTGATCCTACCAAATTTGGCGTATTACCACAGACCACGACAACTAAACCCAACCAACCCCCAAACACTGGTGACGGATTTGACCGTCTCTTTGACAAATTGTCAACCCTCGAAGAACCAGAAAACAAGTCTCCTACATCAGGCCCTGTCAATGACATATTTAACAACCAGTTTTACACCAGCAAAGACTCGTTCAATTTACCATTGGAACTCCAAGGTGGTATTGGCACCATTTCCTCCAGAAGACCAAGTTACGCCGCCGAATCTTTTACCAGATCAAGTTTTGGTCCCTTATCGAATAACACCAGCTTGATGAACTTTAACCAGTCTCTGCAATCGAACAGCTACTTCAACAATACGAACAATAATCCACCAAATATATCGGCGAACACGTCGAAAAATTTAACCTCCCTTGCAATGATGAATAATTACAATCAGCACTTTACTTTTGATCAGTTTAATGACTCCTTTTCCAATTTCAACCTTAATTCGAACTTTAACGACTTTCAGGCTAGAAGACCAAGCCAATTGGTTGATTTCCAGTCGCAACAACCCTCACCCCCTTTCCAATTTCAACAACAACAGCAGCAACAACAACAGAACTTCCTCATTCCTCCAAATACGATGAGTAATACGCAACCTTTTATACCAAGTCACTTGCAACCACAACAATCTAAGCCCCTGCAGCAACAACTAAAGCAACAACAACCGGCTCAGAACAAACAAGTACCATTGCTTAACCAGGTCAATTCCAACAACAATAACCCTTATGCCCAGGCAATGAAATTGGAAAATGGTCTTATTTTGAAGGATCAATATATTGTCGCTTCCACTGAATTGAAGAATTTGTATTCAAAGACGACAAAATACTTTCAAAACCAGTCCACAACTAAGGAAATTCTTGCCCTGTTACAAGAACTTTTAGGGAATGCAACTATTATAAAATTAATTACCTTCATCAAGAACTTGAACAATTTGACTTTCAATCACAAGTTCTTATGTCTCGTGATAAATAAGAATGGTAAATTTGATTTATTGTCCTATCCGAATAACTCCAATATATTTTTGCAGCACGAGGATCTCGTAATTGTTGATGGTGATAGAGGTAAAGACTTGGTTATGATAGTCGAACCCTTGGTCAACTTGAACTTTGCTATTTTATTTAATTTTTTGAAAAAACTTGAACACTTGAAGAGTTTAACTATTCAAGACGCCCACCAAAACCATGGTGGAAAATCCAGTGGTACCCACTCAACATTGTCAAATGCTTCGGCAATAATTAATGCTCATCTGAATGAAGATAATGAATTTATCATTACTTTGCCAACAAAACAAGTGTTGAGATTTGCTACTCCAAAGGAGGTTCACAAAATTAGTGGGAAGTTCCTCGAAGAGAAGAAAGCGTTTATTACTTGCTACAACAAGATTAAAGAGTTAAACTTGCAGAAGAGTATCACTTTGATCAATGTGGAGTATCAGTCTGACTTTAAAAAGTTAATTTTTTATTACTTCGCAAATTTTAAAAGAATTGATTTTAGAGGGTTGATCAAAGAATTGTTCAAGATCTACAAAACTAGAATCTGGTTATGTGCTGTTTTGCCTCATGACAGACCTGAGTTGTATGCTCCTCAAGAAGAGAAAGAGATTAAGAGCAAAGATCCTGAAGCGACTGAAAAGCATATAGAGTTGTCCAGTGCTAACCAGATCCCACACGAATACGAACTATCAAACGATCAAATTTTAAATTTCTCTATTAACGAGATTGAAAACATGTCAACACCTAACTATTTCCACCTGGCCAACTTGACTAACTTGATCAAACATTTGAATAAAGACATTGAGGGATACTTTTATGGATTCAATTCTAATGACAAGCCAGTCAAGCAAACAACAAAATGGTCTAATGCAATAAGCCCACAATCATCGCCAGCTGGGAAAGATCAAGTTGGTCGGAGAAAAATAGCTCCTAACTTCAATCCTTTTGGTGACGCTTAAATTTTAGGTATTATTATGATGAAGCTTATAGAATATTTTTATCGTGGCAGATTGACCTTAGATTATAGACTTTTTGGGATTATAGGGAAGAAAAAAAATTGATTACTTGTGATTGTTCTATTTTCAATACAACTATCGAACTAATAGAATTGGGACATTCCGTCAGATACCTTTTGGTTACATTGGCGTAAACGATGGTATGAAATTATAGTATTTTTATTTAATTAAATTGTTTCACATTATTATAGAAAGAAAGATTAGAAAAAGAAAGATAAATGGAACGATAGAGAACTCATCGAGAAGAAAATTAACATAAGGACATAATTACTTTCCAGTTGAAGATGAAGAAGAGGAAGTTGAATTGGGGGTCTTTTGAGGAGTAGCATGGTCAAGGCTACCCACCGGATTCAATGGAACTCCAGTTGCAGCACTTTCAACACCACTTAAAAGACCCGTGGGTAATGGAAGGGCACTTGCCGGATTGGGAAGTCCACTTAAGACATCAACTGGGTTAGCAGGAAGACCACTTGTGATACTTCCAAGTGGGTTAGGAAGGTTTGGAATAGGAAGGTTTGGAATAGGAAGATTTGGAATAGGAAGATTTGGAATAGGAAGATTTGGAATAGGAAGATTTGGAATAGGAAGACCAGATGGAGTTGGAATAAGACCTAATCCCCCAAGTAAAGGCAACTTTTGAGCAATTGATTCCAAGGCTGCAATCTCAGAGTCAAGCAACTTGACGAGAGACGGGTCAATGGGAAGTGTATTCAAGAAGTTTTCAATATCATTTGTCAAACTCGCAAGGATGTCTGTGTTAGGGATGGCTGCACTATAACAGAGTTGCATTAAAGTAGCGATAGATAAGAATTGGAAAGCTTTCATTTTTATTAATGTTTGTTGATTGAATTTTCTGGAATGATAACAACTAAAGCTTCAAAACCAGCTGTATTTATAATAATTTTTCAAGGCTATGACAGAAGTATAGATACGTCTTTTGAGCAATACTTACAGTTATTCAGGTAGCCAGCACCAGTGATGTGGTGCTTGTAATTGCAACAAAGTGAAGGATTGTTTGCAGCCAACAAAGAATAAATTGAAGTAGACAAATAACAAATGAAAAAGGTTGGTAAATTAATCAAAGTAGTAGGTATGTTTATAATTTTTAACGCTAAACTTGTGTTTGATCAATATTGTAGCTACTACAGAAATCTTGTGGTGAATACCATGCCTGATGGTCAGTCAGAAAGTTTATAATAATGCAATACTTACAAACCAGCAACAGAATAACTAACCACAATCAAAATTACAAGATCGGAACACAATATTAATCTGAATATTGCTGGTTGTTTTGTATTAAATATGCTATATATGGTTGTCCATATTTCCATTTTGGATTGTATTGTCTTGTTTATTGTTAAAGTATCGATTGTTTTTCGCAATTTGATGATCGCATCGGAGAAACCAAATCTTCCACAATGAGTCGGCGCCCAATCTCAGCAGAGGAATTCCTCAAACAAAACACACCAGCGTACGAGGCAGTGTCGAAACCTAAGTTGTTGTCCAAAAAAGAACGTACGCAATTGGCAGCCTTGAAGCAGCAACAGCAACAACAACGACAGCAGAACCAGAACAATAAGAAGCATGGTCATCCAAAGCGGAAGGTCCAAAATGACCACGAGAAGGACGACAAGCCCAGCAAATTGACAACGAAAGACAAAACAAGAAAATTCAACTTTGGCTGGAACGAAGATGAAGACACTTCTGCCGGGTTCGTACCGTTACTAGCCATAGAATCGAAACCAGAAGAACTTGGAATGAGAGATAGACACTGGTCTCAGAAGTCATTGGGTGACATGACTGCACGGGACTGGCGTATCCTTAAGGAAGACTATAATATCACTACAAAGGGAAACGACGGAATCAATCCCTTACGGGCATGGGAAGAAGCTGATGTACCAGCTTCATTGCTTGACACATTAACCAAGAAATTGGGCTACACTGACCCTACACCAATCCAACGAGCTGCAATTCCATTAGCCCTAAATAAAAGAGATCTTGTTGGTATTGCAGAAACTGGGTCAGGTAAAACCCTAGCATTTTTGATCCCATTACTTTCGTATATTCTTTCCATCGATTCCAACTACTTAAAGTATGAACATCAACAGGAGATCAATTTCAACAAGCCCCTTGGGTTGATATTGGCACCAACTAGAGAATTGGCCTTACAGATCACGAAGGAGGCAGAGAAGTTCTGCAGGTATTTGGGACTAAACGTTGTGAGTATCATTGGGGGTCATCAATACGAAGAGACCATCAACTCCATCAAGGATGGTGTTCATATAGTGGTAGCTACCCCAGGAAGATTGATTGACTCGATAGAACGTAATATTATTGGTCTTTCCCGATGCTACTATTTTATCATGGACGAAGCTGATCGAATGATCGATATGGGATTTGAAAAGCCACTTTCTGATATCATTAACCACCTACCAACTAATGAACACTTGACGAATACTATTGATCTGAGAATATTCTACTTGAAGAAACGAGTGACATTGATGTTTACTGCCACCATATCTCCACCCATAGAAAAGATAACCAAGAATTACTTGATCGAACCAAGCCATATTTCCATTGGTGGAGCTGGTGAGGCAGTGGATAACATTGACCAACAGTTTGAATACATTGCTATGCAACCTACCACTCTAGATGACTTTGATGACAAACGCTACAATCGTATGTTGAAGGTATTGAGAAATCACTCTACCGGCTACTATTCCATCATCATATTCGCTAATTATAAGAAGGTATGTGATACATTATCACACGAGTTGACCAAGCAGGGATATGCGAACGCCGTAATACATGGGTCCAAGTCCCAGGAGGCGCGTGAAAAGGCCATTGCCAGTTTCCGTAACAACGAAGCCAAGATTCTCATCGCTACCGACGTAGCTGCCAGGGGTATCGATATCCCGAATGTCACCTTGGTCATCAACTTTCAGATGGTCAAGAAATTTGATGAATACATTCATAGAATTGGGAGAACCGGTAGAGCAGGTAATACCGGGACCAGTTATACATTTGTGGATGATGGTAATGCTGATATCTTCTTGGACTTGAAGAAGTTCTTGACTAGAGGTAACAAAAAGTGTCCCGAATGGTTACTTCAAAAGACCCAGTCAAATTATCTAAAGGACTAATCGCCTTCGCTATCGCTTGAGTATGCACCAATCAAGGAACTCATGGTCTGTGTAGTTGGCGGTGGTGGTCTCTCGCTTTTCAACTTTCTGATCTGTGCAAGTGTTTGCAAAGATGTTTTGTTGAAAATAATTCCACTTGTCGGCACGGGTTCGATAGCCTTGGGTTCCAGTGGAAGTGGTGCCTCTCGCAGATCTTCATCAGGTTCCTCAACCACCACTTTCTTTTGTTTCTTCTTTGAGGGTTCCTGGGTCAGAGCAAGTAATTTCTTGACGGTTTCGTATGCGATCTCTTCGCGACGAAGCTGTTCCTCACGCTGTGCTGCAGGATTAGGATCTTCACTAGCCCATCGTATAGTTAAAACGTCATCAGCACCAAGGGATTGGCTCTGCATGGCTTCCTTGGCAAACTGGGCTTCAGCCTCAAGCCTGAACGTTACAAATGCACATGATTTTCCGTATAACACCCGGACTTTTTCTATTGAGCCAAACTCCAGGAAATTCTTTGTGATGGAGTGTTCGATTTTGTC
Organism: Teunomyces aglyptinius; assembly: GCA_030581575.1. Lineage (NCBI taxonomy): Eukaryota > Fungi > Ascomycota > Pichiomycetes > Serinales > Debaryomycetaceae > Teunomyces > Teunomyces aglyptinius. The sequence continues at coordinate 338,166 of JAKTTR010000005.1, forward strand.
GTTCATATGAAGACCTCCGACGTAAAGGGTTCTGTTGGACTTGAAAGAGCCTACACCGTCCATATCGTCCCTATATTCCGCTGTTCTGTCCCGGCCAAAACAGTCCTGGGTGGGAAGAAAAATGTCTGATTCTTGTGGTAAGCTGTGGCGATAGGCGCACTTCTTACCCAAATAACAGCATCCCTGGGCAAAGAAAATACAAAAGGGACTGTTTGGTTTGGCTTTGGTGTATCCTGAATCACGCTTGATATCAACGCGAAACCGCAGTCTGACAAAGTTGCGTTTCGATGAACTGTCTCCGCCGCCGGACCATTTCAAGAACCAGATATTGAATGTAGTTCCTGTCTGCGGTGGTTTATCATCGGCTGCAATTGTGTCTGGATCCACCTGAAGCCGTGCAGGTTTCAGGGTCATCTTTTGGTTAATAGTTGTTGAGTGATGCCTGGACTTGAGATGAGCCTTGGAGGGTGGAGACAAAAATAGATATATTGTGCAGGAAAAGAGGTTGCAATATTATTACCCAATTAGGAAAAAAGTAAAACTTCTAATAAAGCCAATAAATAACCAGTTTTAAATTAATTTACTATATACCGTAAAAACTTTAAAAGACATTTTACACTCCCAAAAGAACCTAAGAAAGGTTCAAGATAAACGAAAACCCGATGATACCAGCAACGGCGGCAGCCTTCTTCCAAGAACCAGCCTCAAAGTTAGCTGGGGCAGAACCACTCTTTGTAGAAGTAGAAGAAGAAGATGACGAAGTCTTAGAACCGGAGCCAGAAGCAGAGCTGGAGGCAGCTTTGGAGGAGCCGCTAATGGAACCACTGGCAGAAGCAGCAGCAATGACTGGAGAACCAGAACCAGAGCTGGAGGCGTGTGCATCGGAACGGAGACTTTGAACGTCAGAAGCAGCAGTGTGTGCAGCGTGGTCAACGGCAGAGGTGGCAGTAGAGAAAGCACCTTCCACAGCCGAAGCAGCAGTGTGAACAGCACCATCGGCAAAACTTCCAGCAGTGCTGAAAGCACCACCAACAGCGGCGGTAGCGGTGGAGAAAGCACCGTCGATGAAACTACCGACATCGGTAACAGCGTAGTTTATAGCGTTGACACCCATTGTAATTGTGTATAAAAATTGTAGACTTTGTAAAAGTAGTTTTCCACTATAGAAACCAAGAAAAAAGGAAGGCTGTCAACGTCCTTTTATATATGATGTTGACGTTTACTACATGGTTAGGGGCTACTTGCGGCCGCAGGTACCGAATCAAGCCATTCCTGGAATAGGGTACAAAATTGACCAGCCTTTATTGCTAAGAATAGGTGGATCACAGGCTGCACAACCGCGACCGACATTCACAGGAGTGACATAGCGCGCAACAAACAAACAAAAAAAAAGTTTAATTGGTGGAACTGCTGGTTTGAGTTGTGAGCAATCCTCTGATTTTTGCGAGTTTATTTATGGAATTGACAGGGGTCCCCCTGGGTCCATGACGACAAATTGTTGTTTACATGTTTAGCCAGCCTCCACCGTTAATTTATTGTCTTGCTGATCTGCTGCGGATTGTCAACCATCTATAAATAAAGTTCCCATGTGTGACCTTTCTGCACCGAGGCTCAGCACTCAGGTTACACGGGACCGAAGTAACAGTGGCGGCACCTCGCTATACGCCCACTGACACGCACTTACACGGGCGCGCGCTTCCACCATACTATTTTTTTTTCCTTTGTTTTTGGCGTTTGTGTTCTATTTTAAGGGCCACCATAAACAAACGAATCCCAGGTACGAAACCTGCGAGGAACGCGCACCACTGCGTTGACCTCTGGGTGTGTCTTAAATTAGCCCCAAAAGGGAAATGCTCGTACTGACCCCGATTTTACACTTACTATTCCGTTTTTGATCAACAAATGTGCTCTTCTCTGAACCCTAAGGTCAAGTGTCTGTATTGGGCAGTTGGGTTTTGCGAGCGGAAGCAGCGCAATTCCAATTGCCCAAAAAGGCACTCCGATCCGCACCCACCCTCATCCTCTTATATATAACTGGCACCTTTATCCACAAGCCAAACTTGGACATTTTCATTCCTTTGAAACACACTATGTCTCCTCCAAACACTACTGGTTCCAGTTCAACCAAATCTTCGTCCTCGTCAACGTCGTCAACCAGCTGTTGTGGCTCAGTATGCAAATGTGGCGCCTCTTGTTCTTGCGAATCGTGCAACACGACAAAATTATAATTCTTCCCGTAACGTGAATTCTCCTCAGGTAATTTTATTTATTTAGTTTGTGCTCTTGACGAATAAAGGCTTACTACAATAAGCATTTGATACGTAGGTTCGTGTTTTTTTTTTCCTAATACATAATATCCCTCTACTTACTTTCTTGGAGACAATGTCAAGACTTCTCTCCTGATATTGTCGGCCAATTCGTGACTGACATTACCAAAGTACTCAAACACTCTGTCTTGAATGTGAGCATCGGCACCAGCAACGTGCACAGAAATGTTGTGGGCCAAGTTCTTCTGTTGGTTAGGGTACCTCTTCAAGACATTGTACAAGTCAGTGGCTTGCTTGTAGTCTTCAGGAGTGGCCTTCCAGTGGAATGGACAAGCGGCACCAGTCCACACTTCTTGTTCTTCTTGCAAGCTGTACTGCTTGAATTCGACTGGCTTGCTGGTAGCCAAGTAGTTTGGACAGTTGCCCAAGTTTCCGTTGACATTCATGACACCATCCCTCATGTGTGGGTTAAACACAGCACCGGTGACAGGACAGTTGACTGGGATCTGTGTATAGTTTGGTCCCAATCTGTGTCTATGTGTGTCAGCGTACGAGAACAATCTCGATTGCAAAACTGGGTCAGCAGATGGTTCCATGTATGGAACAGTGTGGGCTGGAGAGAAAGCAGCTTGTTCAACTTCGGCAAAGTAATTCTTTGGGTTTTCATTCAATTGGAACTTACCGAATCTTCTCAATGGGTAGTCCTTGTGTGGCCAGACCTTGGTCAAGTCAAACACAGAGAATGGAGCCTTCTTAGCTTGTTCTTGGGTCATGGTTTGAACGTAACAAGTCCAGGATGGACCGTTACCAGCAGCAATATTCTTGAACAAATCTTCTTGAGCATAGTCTGGGTTGGAACCGGCCAATTCACCAGCCTCTTCGTTGGTAAATGTCTTGATACCTTGGTCAGAGATAAAGTGAACTTGGACATAGTGCCATTCACCCTTCTTGTTCGACCACTTGTAGGTGTGTCCAGAGTAACCATTCATTTCTCTGTAGGTAGCAGGAGTACCACGGTCGGAGAACAAAATCATAACTTGGTGAATCGATTCATGGTTAGAGGTCAAGTAGTCCCAGAAAGCATTAGGGTCCTTCAAGTGAGTTTCCGGGTTTCTCTTTTGGGTGTGGATAAAGTGAGGAAACTTGGATGGGTCTCTGATGAAAAAGACAGGGGTGTTGTTGTAGACCAAGTCCAAGTTACCTTCTTCAGTGTAGAACTTGGTTGAGAAACCTCTTGGGTCTCTTGCAGTGTCAGCAGAACCCAATTCACCACCGACGGTGGAGAATCTAGTAAATACCTTGGTCTTCTTACCGACAGTGTCCAAGAAAGCGGCACCACAAATGTCTGTGATGTCGTCGGTGACTTCAAAGACACCGTAAGCACCAGAACCCTTGGCATGGACAACTCTTTCAGGGATTCTTTCTCTGTCAAAGTGAGCAAGAGAGTCAATGAGGTTAAAGTCTTGCAACAAAAGAGGACCGTGTTGGCCAATTCTCTGTGTAGCAAAAGGTTCAGGGATGGGCTGACCGTTGGAGTTTGTAAAGACTGGAGCCATTATGGAAATAAATAAAACAGTAAGATTACACTTGTTGTTTTGTTAGTTGTTAATCTTAGGGGCAGAGGTGACTATATTTATATCTGGGGAGCGGGGGGCAGGTGCGTCTTAGTTATGCGTGGCCTACGATTGGGTGCGCTGATAACTAACCTCGGTGTGGGCGAGACTGCCATAAGTGGGGTCTAGAATGCGCGCACTTAGTAACGGAAACTTTTCTTGCTTACACCAGAACCGTTTCCTCCGACAAAAAGACTGTCTTACAGTGAATTTCAGGGCCTAGGTCCTGGATTACTCTAGCAGATCATACATGTTCTCCACTATAGGACCTATCTTTTGGGTCTGGTTGCTGACATATCCTTGGGTGGTTTGTGGACTGTCGCGCGCTTTGTATGAACGTCGCAGGACAAATGGAAGCGGCATGTGAACGCTTCTCCACTATACGTGCCCGATTGGGAAATTAGAGAAAGTGTCAGGTTTTGTGACACTTGGTCGCCGATATCTGCGACAACCCTAGATCCCAAATCTCCAAAATTACAAGCAGAATTACAACTGTTGCCTGGGAAGTGACACCTTTTTCATAGTTATTTTACAGTACAGAATATCTTACACTGGAGACCCACAGACATCTTGGCTTGTTGACCTGCATTTGATGGTCTCGTTCCCCCGCCCCGCCTTTTCGGCATCTTCCTCGGCAACCGGCTGCGAAAAATTTCAGATTGATGCTCTCCACTGACGGAACTCTGTCGGTATCATCTGTTCAGTGATGCTCTTGCCTTCTTCTACCAACTCACGTAACGAGAACGTTCTCGAGCCCGAATCATAGCTCAATCGCCACACCTGTTCGCTATCACGCGGAACCTCGGCGATGATCCAGTCGATCACAGCTCCGTACCATTTTAATGCTGCAGTGCAGTTCAACTTGGTCTGCTGTTGGCCAGCATTCGCAATGGCACCGCTCTTAAGCATAACAGGCACCTCTTCGGTCTCAAACACCTCGGCTGCCTGCAAAATAAGGTTATCGTCACGGAATCCATACACGATTTTCTTGATCCCCATCAAAAAGCACTGGGCCCAGGTCTTGAACAACTTTTTCTCAAACGTCACGGCATGTCCCTTTGTTTCAACTACCCGTGTCGTCTTGAGTTCGACATAGTGGCCCAACACATCGCCCTGTTCGGGCTTATAGTCCCACACAGCATCGACTTCTCCGGCTAGCACCATTTTGGTGCTGCCGATACCGGTCTTGATCACCGAAATATACTGCTCGTAATTATTAACCACCCTCTTGCTTCTCTTCTCTATGACCAGCCGCGAACAATCGGCCCATGGCTTCGGTAACAGCGCCACGGCTTCGAACTTGTATCCAGAATACTCACACCGCTTGGTATAGTCGTACTTGTCAGGTGTCAAGTCTCTCTTTTGGCGCTCGTCCTGTTCCGTCCGACGCTGGAGCTCGATCGTGTCGTCACTTTCAATAAAGAGCTGGCCGTCGAACAGCACGATATTGAAATCGAGTGGATCAGTCAAATTATACGGTAATACAAGCAATTTCGTCATCAAGCCACGAAACGTCACTATATCGACGCCCAATTTGGCACCTTCCTTCTGTTCGTATTTCATGAGTGCCACCATGAGACTGGAAAAGTCTCCCAAGTTCTTTTCTTCAGGAATCCGCTCAAACTTGGCGTAGCCAGCACCTAGATCGATCCCTGTCTTCACTGCAGCATCTGGAAGGTAGTAGTACGAAACCGCTTCGTCAACTTTCTCGGAATCATACACCCATTCACTATCAATATTTCGAGCATAAGCAAACACTTCTTTTGGTGCTTTGAGAGCTGTGGTCTTTGCTCTGGCCGTAAGTGGTAAGCTCTTCATGGTTGTTGATGATGACCAGGATTTTCGCTCATCTCAATCGCACGACACCAAAAAAAAGATTTGTGAGAGTTTGGGAACATTTTTAGTGAACTTGTAGGGAGAAAAATTCTTGTTTTCTCGCTATGGCTCGGTGTTAGAGAGAAATTTTCGCTAACTCGCCAGCAAAAAAACTCTTTGCATGGGACTGCACTCAAATCTAAACCAAAATTTTTCAATCTTTCACGTTCAACCAACATGTCTGCCAAAACCCATATGATTAAGTTGGTGGTTGGTGCTGGAAAAGCAGCACCAGCACCACCAGTTGGGCCTGCGTTGGGTTCCAAGGGTGTGAAAGCTATTGATTTCTGTAAGGAATTCAACGCCCGCACGGCCCACTACCAGCCCGGAATCCCCATTCCATGTCTTTTGACAGTGAAACCCGACAGATCGTTTACATTCGAGATGAAATCGCCACCAACATCATGGTTGCTCATGAAAGCTGCTAATGTCGAAAAGGGGTCGGGAAATCCCGGCTCAGAGAAGGTGGGCCAGATTTCGTTGAAACATATCTACGAAATTGCAAAGATCAAGAAGACTGACGAAAGACACAAGACCGTTGATATGAAGGCCATTTGTGGAGCTGTGTTGTCTACAGCGGAGATTGTGGGTATTGAAGTAGTGCCATAAGTGTAAATAGAGAAAGAAAAAGCCATACAATACAAAGAAATAATAAGAAAGTGTCTGATCAAGGGGATTTTAAGTAGAAGAGAAGAAGAAGCTTATTTCTTTTTGCTTTTGTCAAACGCAGCAATGTGTGCCTTGGACTGATCCACTTGAGTATGTTCGTGGTTGTGTGCTTTGACAACCTCGTAGCCCACGACACCGTCACCGCCGACTTGTTCTTCGACAGTACACATGGCGATAGAACTCATCCATTCGTCCAGGAAACATTCTTCGAGAGTAATACGACAGGCTGGTGCCAACTCCACCATGCGTCCAATCAACGGACGACAATCCTCAGGCAATGCCAACAACAATCTACCAGCACCGGATTCGGTTGACGTGTGCGCACTTCCGCTAGGATCGGACGTAGGAGCCTCGATATTGAGCTGCTGTCCTTCATTGATGTTGTCCAACTCACCCATGGGGTTCTGGGAATCGTGAGGTGTCTTCTTGAGCATTTCAGCAATGGGCACCATCTCACCACGACTGGCAAATAACTTGAATGAGTTATCGGTTAACTTGGGAACCTTCCATGGGAATTTCTTCAACATCATGCAACAATAGATAATGGCTGCTGACCATACATCTACAGGTCTAGGGTCGTACTTGTTGAAAACACACACTTCTGGGGCCAAGTAAGGGTCAGAACCCACAATACCTTGAGCTTCAATCAAAGTCTTGGTGAAGGGATACGAGAAGACAACGGCAGAACCGAAATCAATCACCTTAACTATGCCTCGTTTGTCAATCACACAATTGTCCAACTTCAAGTCTCGATGGGACAAACCCATTGTATGCAAATAGTGAATTCCGCTCAAGATTTGCTTGAAACAACAGTTGATTTCGTCACGCGACATCTTGTTCGACATCACAATGGCAAACAAGTCAAAGTCACAGTACTCCATCACCTGCAAAATCCGTTCGTTTTCGTAACAAATCTCCACGGTTTCAATGATGTTTGGATGCTTTAATGTCGACCCAATACAGTATTCACCCGTAATCTTTTTGGCGTAGTCTCTCTTAGTTTCGTTCTGGTACTTGGCCCGGAACTCTTTCACAGCAAATACTTTCTTGTCTGTTAAACGAGTGACCAATTTCACAGCACCTCCAGCACCAGCACCAAGTGACTCACCAAACTTGGAGTATCTCTTGGAAAACGGCAATTGTTGCTGTGCGTTGTTGATGAGTGGCAGAACTGAGCCTCTTCTTTCCTGGTAGCTGATTTTGTTCTGTAATGTCGATGATCTCGACATTGATGACAGGGTTTGTGGTGACTGTGAATATGAATTGTTGGAGGTTGATTCCGTCAATGTGTACGAGCTGGACTGAAAGGTCGTTACCGGTGTCGAGGCACTCGAGGGTATGTTCATGCCACCAATACTGTTTGACGAAGATGTACTGTTTGTTCTGGACACGCCGTTGCCTCTGAGCGAGCTTGAGAGGTTGGAGACAGTCGAAGACAGTGGTTGTGGCCCGTTACTCTTTTTGAAAAACCGTTTGAGGTTAACCATCGAGTTGTGTCTCGTTTGGGTAGTAAACTGGACGGCCGATTCTGAGGATGAGATGGAAGATGGAGATGAGGCTATGGCTTGGTCATGGTACGAGTTGTTGTAGAACGAACCCAAGTCGGTTGAAGAGTCCTTTTTGGCCGGAGGTTTGGCTTTCGAAGAGAAGAAGTAAGATAACCCGGATTGGGACCCGTTTCTTTGAGCCGAAGTGCCCAAGGAAGCAGCCTGAGCAGCCTGGGCCTGGGCCACACGTTGCTTAGAGATGACGAACCGAGGCTCGATTGATGAGGAGTTTACCTGAGGCGACTGGATATGTATTGACAGAATGGGTTGTCCGTTGGGAAGGTTGGGGATGTGGGAGGTTGGGGTTGAGGGCTCGAAGCTGTTGAGATTGAAGTTGTTGATATTGTGGGTGGTAGTATTGTTGCTTGACGATGCCGAGTTGGTAGACACCAGGCCTCTTGTGCCGCCCGGAGCGCTGTATGGGATGGACGACGACAAGCTTTCGCCGTTGAAGAACTGGGACGAGTGGGAGACCGAGTTGTTGCGGATCACACGAGGGCTAGCGGTGGAGAGCGAGACTGGTCTGAACGCCGAGTTCTGGAAGGCCTGGTTGCTGCTGGAGACCGAGTTTGAGTATGGTCTAAGCAGGGATTTTGGAGATGTTGGCGAGAAAATGGGTGGAGCCGAGGTTCCTGGCGACGCATCGAAGCCGTTGATCACCTCGACGGCTGGGCTGGGGTTGATGTCGATGGATAGTTTTTCAAAGTACTTTGGGTTTTGTACGAGTTCATCGATGGTATCCGTGTCTTTGTCGTTGTTATTGTTTGCTGGAGTGAGGGTGCCGGTGGATTCGCCGGCGAGCGACACTTGGCTGCCTACTTTGGAGATGGTGGCACTCGAGACGTTGGAGTTGGACTCGTTGAGGAGACGGGTCAACGACGACACAGGCTGGTGTTTGCTCGGAGCAGCAGACGTAGACATGGTGAAGAAAGAACGGTATGTATTTTCAACGAAAACGTCCAATTACTTTGACGTTGATGATAAGACCAGCGATAGATTGGTTGGAAACTTTGGAGATAACTGTGCACACGTGATGTGGAATTAGTCACTTGCGGTCACACCATACAACAATTTCCAGGCCGGTGTTTTTAGTTACTACAATTAGCGACAGTAAGCCTGTTGTTGTCTGTTTTTTTTTTGACGTTTGTGTGTGTATCTATGTGTGTATCTATGTATGTGTAGAGCAGTGGCGGCCCCTATGGTTACGGGTGGCGTTCTTCCACGAGATCGGGACGCTCCGCAGTAATTCCGCTAACTGTACGGCAATTGTCGGGGCACAGCATTGCGCGTGATTGTTGTCTCGCGCGCCCGCCGATACCGCTGAAAAATAGGAGGAGGAAAAAAAAGGGTTCTTTAAGTTACATAGAATCGACAAACAATAGCAGCGAAGCAACACAATTGGATGTCTGACGATAGTGAAATGGAATGGAACCGTATTATTTTTATATTTTAAATTTTTAAACTTTTTTTTCTTCTTCTATTTAAGCCTTTCTTCCCTTTCTTTTACTGGCCACCTTCTTGCCGATTGCGCTTCCACTGGTACTCACATCGGCATCGGCATCGGGAAATAACGGCATCTCGCCGTTTTTCATTCCGTTTCCCATGCCAATCAGGCTCCGTAGCTTGGCTAACTTCATCTCCAACTCTTCAGGCAGCTCTGGTTTGGCGTAGATATCTGCTTTGCGTGCCTCCTCCGCCTGTCTCTTCCTCAACTTCTCTGCCAACGGCACGTTGCGCTCGGCTTCCTTCTCTTGTCTCTTGCGTTCAATCGCTGCCTCCTTCTCTAACCGTTCAATGATCTTTTCCGTATTGACAAACACTTTATGCTGCAACTCGTCGTTGTCGATCTCGTTTCGTACCTTGGTGACTATCTTACACTCCTGAATAAGATTCCCTCCATTCAACTTGAGAAAGATCGGCGCATTCATGGCAAACATCACCGACTGCATTCCTTGATACGCACTCTTGAAGAACAAGAACCACACTGGCCACAATACCAAGTACACCACCAAACCCCAGATCGTGCCCATGGATATAAACCGTCTCGTCAGCGGCGTACGCATCAAGCCAGGGTTGACAAGGTTGATTCTCACGTTACATGGTGCCTTATCCTTACGTTCGTAGCCCATGAGCTGTTTCTGGTACTCTCGAGCAAATAACCCAAGCAACAACTTTGATGTTCCGTACACCTTCCATGGCTGTGAGGACGGATACCGCCTCGTTTCCCACAACAAGTCATCGGCGTCGATCTCGGCAAGGGCCTGGGTGGAGCACGTCACAAACACCACACGTACATCACGGTCTGGTGGCTGGACCCGTAACGACGGACCAAGCAACGTAAGAAGATGGAAATGGGCCAAGTAGTTGACCCCAAGCTGTCTTTCCACGCCTTCCAACGTCACTTGTTTCTCTTTGCCACGAGGAATAGACTCGGCAGCACAACATACCACGCCGTCCAAGCGCCGTGGAGGCTGGTTATCCAACCACTTGGTAGCAAACAATCTCACTGAATGCAAAGATGCAAGATCACACTCTTCGGCGTAGATCATAAAGTTGTTGGTTCTCTCTCGCATATCGTCCACGAAATCAACCACCCACGCATCCTCAGTCGACCGTACCAACATGACAATCTGTGCCCCTTTCATGGCCATCTCATACACCAACTGCTGTCCCATTCCTGACGTTCCGCCAGTGATGATGAACACTTTGCCATGCAAGTCTCGTTCCCACGTATTGCTGGCACCGCCAAAGTAATACTTGATACCTCCAAGCGCAGCTACGGCAGGCGTCCACATCTTGAGATACTCCCATCCAGGAACACTGTCTGTCCCATCAAAGAGCACTTTGGTAAGAAAATCCACCGGCATTTTGGTGGAGGGCACTACGCGTATTTTTCGAAATCTTTATGGTCGCACCTACAGAAAACTACACCTCCTTTGTCGAATATGTTGTAAATAGTTGCCAAAGTCGTACTTTCTTGAACTGGTTGATTTGCTGAAATGTACCAATGCAAATCATAAAATGCTGTTGTTACATGAATGGTGTATCCAGGAATATTTGTCAGTATCTTTTGTCTAATTCTGAAAATTTTCATAATTCGTCATTATTAAACAGATTACCCGTAACTAATTACAGTCAACCATACCATACTCCTCCCTTTTGATCTATGGACTAATTGAATCCATTCATTGTCGTTGTAAAGAACCACATCGGTGTCCTGTACACAAATGTGATGAGAGCCTGCATGTAATTATTTGGCACATTTCAATTTTTTAACCTCTTCACCAACCATCTCCTCTTCATACCCCAATGGAAGAAGCTGTCTTTTATATTGGCCAGGGTAATCCTGCTGATAAACACTCACAGGAGTCGGTGGCATTTTCTTCTTCGTTGCACACCTCGCAACAACACGCCAGTTTCAGACAGGCCGATTGTCCACGTAACGGAGCTGTTCTAACTGGCGTGGGCCGAGGCGAACGCTTGATAACTGCGAGTGCCTCCAAGGCACTTATCAACGTGTATTCATGGGGCAAAGAAAGTCCTGACCAGAAAATTCCTATCCCTGAACCCTTGACATGCTTGGCATTGTGCTATCATCCCGAGGTTCCATCACAGACGAGCCATGCCGTTCCGAGCTTCAGAGTACCGTGGTTGCTTGCCGGTGGGTCCAAGTCAGGAAAGTTTTATATTTGGGAATTATCGTCGGGGAATCTCGTGTGTGTCAAGGAAAGCCACTACCAACAAGTCTCGTCGATCGAATTCTCGAGCTGTGGAACATTCTTGGCTACTGGAGGTGAAGATGCACGGGTTATGGTGTGGAGAACGTTGGACTTGCTCACCTTGCTGGTTGAAGATAGAAATTTCAAGCCTCACTACGCTATAACCGATAATACGTTACCGGTGACCCAGGTATTGTTTTCGCGTACTGGTACCATCAATGATTTGAAGCTCTACACCTCTTCTGGTGATGCTACGTTACGCATTTACGATGTTATGACCAAGACCTTGTTATCGACATTCATATTGTCTTCACCTATAGAAAGCGTTGCAATCGACCCGGCTAGCCGGGCAATGTACGCAGGGTTGAACACAGGAGAAATCAGAACCATTCCTCTCTACCGCATCAATGCCAGTACTTCGGTGTTGGAGAGTGTTGGAGGAAACAAGAAGATTGTCACTGTTGAACACGATCCTGAATTAAAAAGCACATTTGTCCATCATCAACAGAACCAGGAGGCTGCCGTTACACAGCTCAAAGTATCACTTGACGGCTCAAGTCTTGTATCGGGGGATTCACTTGGCCGCGTCTTTGTTTCTGACATTACAACGAGACAAGTTCTAAAGACTTTTGCTCCATGTAACGCTGGGATCTCGTTGATCTCCGTCCATGCTTGTCCTTACGAAAGCATCAACGTATCTGATGCTGCGAGAATCAAGAACGAAAAGAAACACAGACTTATCCCAGCACTCAAGAGAGTTTTGGTCGACTCCAATACCATTTCGCATCAGTTATACGTCGAGATACCCGAACAGAATGAAACCGAGGAAGATTTCGAGGATTGGCTCACACGAAAACTGGAACAGGAGCTCAGTTTCAAGAACTTGAGCAACATCAATTCCTCAGTAAGGGTAATGGGAGGAGCCTCCAGCTCACGACTTGTCAACAGTACTGTCACTGAATTGCAAGAACAGTTGGATATGGTGTCGAACGCCTATACCGAATTGAGAACAAAACACGAGGAATTGTTGAAGGAACATGCAAAGTATTTAGAACAATAGTAATAACACATGATACACACCTTTGTGCCTTCACCGATTGCCGGGCGATAGGGCCCGATTGAACCCTTTGGTACGGTTCATATACTGCCTATACTCTGTTGTTTTGGTCTGTTTGATGGTTCCGCCTTTGGTTCCTTTTACATGTTTGCCCTTGGTAGACCCAAACCCACCAAATCCCATGAGACTGATCATGTCGTCAGTATCAGACTCAACCTCTGTGGTTTCGCCATCACTACTACGATCGCGTGACCGTCCACGTGTCTCCTGTTCCTGCTGGAACTCTGGTTTCTTGATCATGTTATTAAACGAAGTGTTCAGAAGCGGAACATCTTGCTGTGACGTGGTTTCCTTGGTGTAGACGGTAGCTTTATTGAGTTTCTCGACTGATCGGCCAGGGGACCGATCGCGATACGGTTTTAAAGGCGATCTCAATGCCGATTTCGCTGTACGCACCGGCAGTCGTGAACGAGCTGGGGGCAGGCTTTCCTGGTGGCCTGCGTTGGATGCTTGAGCCATTGAAATAAACAGATAAATATGAACAACGGGCTTGTGTTTTGGACATGATTCACACGGATGTCTCACGAAATCTTGGAACAATACTGTCACGTGAGCTCATCTCCCCCGAAACCATTAAGCGTGAGATTTTTTGGGCCGAGTACATGACTAGCAACGAGAATTAATGGAGGATAAATTGACCAAGAAGCAACGTAAAGCGTTGGAGTTTAAACAGAATAAGACAAAGGAGGAGAGAGAAGAGGAAAAGGTAAAAAAAGTAGAGAAAAAACAGCAAGAGGAAGAAGAGATAGCCAATAAGAAACGGAGTGCTGAAGAGAGCGATGAGCCCAAGAAGAAGCGCAAGACAAGAAGAGGAAAGAAAGGTAAGGGTGTAAATGGCGGTAAGGGTCCTAGATTTATTCTTTTTATTGGTAATTTACCGTATGATATAGCAGAAGCCGAATTATTGGGCCATTTCAAGAATAGTAAACCTGATCGTGTGAGAATCAGAGGCGATAAGGGAATAGCGTTCTTGGAATTCGATAACGATACCAAGGAGATCCAGAGCAAGATGGAATTGGCTCTCAAGATGCATCATCTGACGTTAAAGAGTCGAAAAATCAATGTTGAATTGACTGTTGGTGGAGGAGGAAATTCCGAGAATCGGGTTGAAAAGTTAAAGCAAAAGAACGAGACCTTATTGGAAGAGAGAAAGGAGAGGGCGAAAAAGAGCAAGGATGAGAAGGCAAAGCAAGCTGTTCCCGCAGGTGTGCATCCCTCGCGGGCTGCATTGATGAAGTAATGTTATAAATTAAGGTGCGCAAGGGCCAGCTAAAATGTATAATTTCTTGGTTGTGAGTAGTTGCTCTTTTACGCTATCATTTGAATTAGCAGGATATTGGATACAGTGGAATACTCCTACCAGTTAATTTGAGAGATTTTTCACAGATATTGGGCTTCTTTCTTCTCGTGTTAGGGGCCTGCGCACCTCCCCCTCACAAACCTAAGTTATTTAGACTTTTTCTATGGAATTTTAAGTATCAGATATTTTGTTGTATCAATTAATCGTAGAAATATCTCAGGTTTTAAAAAGGCTACATTGAACGTAGAAACTTGAAAAGTACAAGAGGCCCCTCCTTACTCTAAGACACATTATCAATGATAATAAGTGCACTAAGATATTCTTACAAGTGAATTCCGATATTCATAATTTACTAATTTCCCGAAGTATAATTTATCACCCTGTAGAACTTAATTTTGGTAATTCATCAATCTCTACAATTATGAAATCGATTTTGTCGGTACAGAGAAGTGGAGATAAAGGTTAAAACTGACCGTTGGCTATACTGCACCAGGAATGTTGGATAGAATAAGAAGCGGGTAATACTCTAAAACGGTTGAATCATTGAAGTCCTAAATGAGAACTAATTAGAAAAAAACATTACCGGGAATACTTCCAAATTGCCTATATAATATGGCCAAATTTAGACTGTTGGCAGAAGATTTCATGGCGTAAGCTAATACAGCAGTGAAGATTGAAGGAGCTGGAAATTAACTCAAATGATGATAAATCTTCTAATTAGAATTGGAATGAAAAGACTCTTAGTTGTATTGAAGCTCCCCACTAGTGTAACCTTATCTCTTGCTTGTGTATCTCACTATATGTACATTGATTTATGCACTTCTATTTGTAATTAGATTCAATATCATAGATCAACACTCACATCAATTCTAAAAAATTAATCCCCGAAATATAGTTGCAAAAAATAGAGTTAACCAAGTAAAATCTTTATGAAATTGTTAGAAGAATCTGGTGTACTTCACTACGATCCATCATATGACACACGGCTCAATATTCTTCTATATTATCTTTGCCATTACATATTATTGACTCTAGTGAGTGGTATTAATTAATGTAAATAATATGAGCGAAATTATCGAGACTGCAATTGATCAGGATTCTGTTGATTCTATTCAACAAAAATTGAATCAACAAAACAATTTGGTTAACCATTATGACCCTGTCATGGAGCTATCCGTTCTTGATAAGTCATGGTGTAGGTATCAATACTTAATGCATTTACATTGGTGCGCCTTCTTTATTACCCCAACTTTCTGCCACCAATAGTTATAATGGTAGTATGCTTAATGGATTGGGTGCTTTGGATTGAAGGGGTATCTTAGGTGATATGTTAGTTGCCATTGGTGCTTCTTTGGCATCTGACAACTATGGTGGAAAATGGACTATTATTGAAGGAAATGCCATTTCCGTCCTTGGTGCTATTTTTTAAGGCGTTTCAAATAGTTATGTTTTTATTGTATTTCAAGATTAATCATCGGTTTTGGGTCAACTTTCTCTGGTATATCTTGCCTTGATTTCTGGATTCTCCCATCCACAATTCAGAGAATTCTGTACCATCTTTTGCAAAGTGTGCAGGGTACCTGGGTGCAGTTATTGCTGCTTGGGTAACTTATGGTACAAGAACAATTCTCGGCCATTTCTCTTGGAGAATCTATTCCTACTTACAGGGTGCTCTTCCATTAATGCAAACATTGTGTTTCTGGACGGTTCCTAAGTTTCCAAGGTATTTGGTATGAAAGTAAAATTTAAGAAAGCAAGAGAGATTTTACACAAACTATACAATGCAACCGATGATCGATCTTTGAAATCAGTTGATGCTGAATTAAAGCTAATTGAAGTGACAATTGAAATGCATAAGTGAGGTGACCAAACAAAAAACAGTGATATTATTACATTCCATGTTACAGAAAGAGTTCTTTACATGGGTCGTACCATGCAATTATCCGGCAATGAATTGATTTCTTTCTACTTGAACAAGGTCTTGAATTTTATTGTTATTGGAGGTGAGACAAGAAAATTGCAAATAATGGTGGTTTGATGGCACATAACTTGGTACTTGCATCTATTGTTGCCATTAATTTTCACAGATTCAAGAGAAGAACATTATTTATCACTTCTGTTAGGTTGGTGTATGTCCTTTATATTGTCTGGACGGTTCTACCTGCTGTTAACCAAGAAAGGAATTTTGAAGAAAGAGGATTAGGAAGAGGTGTTTTGGAAATGATTTTCTTGTTCAAATTTGCTTACATTATTGATGCAAGAGGTTTATCTTACTTTCATGTTGCTGAGATATTTTGACTTACAATCTTAACTAAAGGTAAACAATTATTCAGCAAATTATTGGGGTTTTCAACTCTTTTGACAACCCAATTGCCATGTATGCTCCTAGAAGTACTACATTGTATACTGCTGTGTTAATGCCATGAACTTTTCTGTTGTTTTCTTTTTCTCTGTGGAAACCTGGAAGAGGTGACAAAGGTTTTTGGAGACGATCTAGCTCACAAGTACGATGTTTGCAATCTTCTCTTGGAAAAGAGTTCGTAGAGCATGCTGAACTGTTAGGGAGTAACTGTTTGAAAAGTCTGCCTTCAAGCACTCTGAATCGGTTAGTTTTGTTTCCAAGAAAGTGTAGAACCGATTATGTTTGGTCCGAAAACTATTTATTTTTAAGAGTTCTTTGATTTTTTTATTCTTTATTACTTTGATATGTTCTATTAATCTTGATAGTTTAATGGGTTACAATTTCGTTAAAATTTCATTCATTTTTGAATTAATGGTTGATTTTTAATTTTGGAATAACTACTGATGAGAGAGATGTCTCCTAGTCATCACGATTTGTAGTAATGGCGATACGGAAATCTCTTCTTGGAATAAATGTCAAAAATAAGGAAAAAATCAAATTTCTTGTAATTTTCACAATATTTTATCCAAATTTTAACAGATTATTAAATGAATACCCCAAAGAGTATCTTATCTAATTCAAGCAGAAGAGAAGTAACGAAGGTTTGAACCTAACCGAAAAATTAATAGCATTTTTATTTTGTTCAATTACTATATAAGATAATACATTACCATGCTGAAATAAAGAGCAGGAGAAGTCTATAAATCCACACAGTGGATCTAGCATGCACGATCTAACACATGGATGGAAGGTAAATGTCTAATGGTAGTTGTTATTAATGGGGTTAGTAGACAGTTTGTTGTAATCAAAAGAAAGGATGTGAAACATAGAAGGAATAAAACAAAAAAGCGAGAGAGGATTGTGAGTTACTCACAAGATAACACATCTCTTGGCCTTTTTGACTTTTCTCTTTCTCTGGACCACTTTCCCAGCACCAGCACCTACACCAGGGGTGTGGGATGGGATGGTTTCGGTGATGTATTCTGCGTCTGACTTCGAGCTTGGGGGGTCCAATACTGTTCTGATGGCAAAGTCAAAGATCTCCTTGACACCTTGTTGTGTTGCAGCGGAGCATTCCAAGTATTTGACTGCGCCCAACTCCTTAGCCAATTTGGTTCCTTGTTCCAAGGAGATGGGTTTGAGGTTTCTTTCGGCTAACTCATCTGCAACATGGGGGTCGTCTCTCAAGTCTGTTTTTGTTCCAATCAAAAGGATAAGGATGTCCTTGGATAAATGGTGCAAGATTTCGGGTATCCACTTGGACTTGACATTGTGGAAGGAGTCTGGGCTGATAACGGAGAAACAGCACAAGAAGATCTCTGTTTGAGGGTACGAAAGCGGTCTCAAACGGTCGTATTCGGACTGGCCAGCTGTATCCCACAAGCCAAGCTTGATGGGTTCACCATCAATCATGACTGAAGCCAGATAGTTGTCAAACACCGTAGGGATATAGTCGTTAGGAAAGGTGTTAGTGGTGTAGGAAATCAACAAACATGTCTTACCCACGCCACCATCGCCTACGACAACCGACTTAATAGATCTCATTATTTAATAACCTTTTGGATTGGATGAATATGTATGAGAGCGAGAGAGAGATTTGATTAAGGAATTTAGATTATAGAGTGAAAAACCGAAAAAAAAAAAAAATTTACCGGTTGGAGCTTGCTGTCTTTTCTGTAAAATATCCTGGTAAGTGAGGGGGCTGGCGCGGCCCAGACAAAAATCGCTGGAAGCAGTACACACACAAAAAAAGAAAAAAGAGCTTTATCAGAAAAAGTGTTTCCTGGAACCACGCCAAGATGGGCATTATTACGAGCGTAGACGATCTATGTACTATGATCGTCCCAGAAGCGGTCGGTGCTGACACGGGAACCCGCCTTATATGCCAAAAAAATAAATTATAAATAAGCCGACTGAGTTCGTTGGGCTTCGACGACATGACATGACATTTCTCGTCTCGTCTAATGCGACAATTGTCGTATCGTACAAGTAACTAAAAATTTGGAGGAGGAGACTTGCATATGGACCGAAACGAATCGCGCACCGCCCCACGTACGCACGGGAGACATGAGACGGCGCGAACATGTCTGCATAATAAACGCTTGGTTTCTTGCACGTATTTCTCACCCAATTTTCAATGGAACAATTCTTTTCACAGCTTTAGTGGCATGGTACCAATTTCTCGAGACAATTAGCCTTCGCTACCTCCCCTCCTTTTTTTTTTAGTCTACTACACCACCCCATTTGTGTGAGCTTTTTTTTTTTGATTTTTTTTTTTTTAATGTTCTCCAGACACTTGTTGATTCGCCAATTACATACCACCAGATCCAGTGCTGCCGAATTTTCACACGCAGTGATTGGTGCTGGCGTCGTCGGGACTGCAATTGCTGCCGAGCTCCAGGCAATAGCTGGCAACTCGGTGCTTTTACTCGAACAACATGCAACGGGATGTACAGAAACCTCGTCCCGCAACTCCGAAGTCATCCACGCCGGTCTCTACTACCCTCCCGACTCGCTCAAGGCCCAGCTCTGTGTTGCTGGGAAGAACAAACTCTACGATGCACATGCCACAGGAAAGTTTCCTGTGGAAATGCGCCGCTGTGGCAAATGGGTGGTGGCCCAAACCGACGATGAAGCGGCGTACCTCGACCATTTGGCCGCCAATGCTCACAGCTTAAACGTGCCGGTCACGTTCGTGTCCCCCACGGCCGCAAAACGACAAATTCCAGCCATTGCTGCAAAATCCGGAGTATTGGAAAGCCCCACCACCGGCATTATTTCGGCCCACGACTTGGGATTTTATTTCCAGGGCAAGTTTGAGAACACCAGTGGAACCCTTGGACTCAATACAAAGGTTACTGGTTTGGAATATGACCCCAATTTCAAACACTATTCGCTCAATTTGCTCGATACGCTTGAACAACACCAATTCACTTTGACAGCAGATAACGTGGTCAATGCAGCAGGACTCCATGCCCAACGTATCGCCAACATGCTTTTGCCCAAAGAAAGATCCATGCCCAGTTACTTTGCCAAGGGAACTTACTTTACTGTCGATTCGTCTATTTCTACTTCTACCATCGATAAGTTGGTATATCCGTGTCCCAACCCCAACGCCTCCTCTTTGGGAACTCATTTGACGTTTGATTTGGGTGGCCAGCTCAAGTTCGGGCCTGATCTCGAGTGGTTGGACATAGATGATGCCAACAACATCGACTATACACCAAACGGACACAATTTAACAGCCGCATACAACGCTATCAAGCAATACTTTCCTGCAATCACACAGGCCCTGCTCAGTCCATCGTATTCCGGTGTGAGACCCAAGGTCTTGTCTCTGGCCGATAATAAGAAACGGTTTGCTGACTTTTATATCAAAGAAGAAGCGGGATTTCCTGGATTTGTCAACCTTGTGGGCATCGAAAGTCCTGGCTTAACGGCCTCGTGGGCCATTGGTGAGTATGTGGCCAGGATTTATCATTAGTTTAGTTTAGTTTAGTTTAGTTTTCTCTTCTTGTTCGGGTCATCTTCGTCAACCTTTTCCTTCTTTTTGGGTAAGTCGACAGGTTCCGATGGTCGTGGAGCCTCTATAAAGAACTCATGCATCAATGCTTGTGTCAGATCACATCTTTTACCTGGATCCAACTGGGTCATGGCGATCATCAAGTCCAATGCCTTTTCTGTAGCAGCACTGAACCGGTTGCGTAGTTCTTGTCGTGAAGGCGGTGGATACACCCGCAACGCATTGTACAACGGCAACAGCGACACGTTGGGCCATACTTGTTCTGTAGGTGTTCCCAACGCCCGAAACGTAACGTCGAGCTGATCCACATCATCCTTGCCTGGCAAGTACGGTGTTCTCAACATGAGCTCGGCAAAAATGATACCCACAGACCACATATCCACGGCTCCGGTGTAGTGCTTCGCTCCAAACAAGAGTTCGGGCGCACGGTACCATCGTGTGACCACGTTGGACGATAAATCTTCGTTGGGGTTGCCGAGCGACCGGGCCAAGCCAAAATCAGCAATCTTGAGCTGGCCATCGGGAGCAAGCAACAAGTTGTTGGGCTTCAAGTCTCGATGCAAGATGAAGTTGCGATGACAATGGTGCACACCACGTAAAGTCATAAGTAGCCACGACTTGATGTCAGCCGACTTGAACACCACCTGTGGGTCTTTGATCAACACCTCCAAGTCACAGGGCAAGAACTCCAACACCAAGTTCAAGTTGTTTGCCAGCAGAAACACGTCCACAAGCTCGATGACGTTGGGATGCCGCAATTCTTGGAGATACTTGACTTCTCGGATCGCAGACATATCGAGACCATCCTTGAACAAACCGGTTTTGATCTCCTTGATGGCAATGTGGCGCTTGGTGGAGACCTGTGTCCCGAGATAAACAACAGCATATGTCCCTTCACCAACACGTTTGTCCTTTGAATACTTGGTTGTGGTGGAAGACGAGGGCATTTTATGGTTATGCTCGAATTTTTCAAAGATAAAGAAAAGATGATTTTAATGAGTTAGTGTTATGTATTTATTGGCCTGAGCCACTACGTTCTATGTTGTATTAATATTAGTAAACCGTTCGGTTCGGAATGCGTTCAATTTGTTATGGTTCCGGCCACACAGTCCCATTGGGCAAAGACATACCAGCTGTTTCCACTGTCGCCTATCACCAAGCCACGGTACAACCCGATCTCCAGACACTTGATGTTACTTTCGTACGTTCCATAAGGTTTCGACGGATCCACCTTGGAAAGCTTGAAATACTTCCCCGAAGGAGACTCAATCACCAACTTGAAGTCCTGGTTCAAGAACCCGGAGCCACTGTTGAGTCCCTGTGAAGGATACTGCTCGATCTCAAAGTTGTACGAGCTCTTGACGACAATCTTGCTGGTCTGTGGAAGCTTGATGTACAAGTCGTGGTTCTGGCTCTGCACCGTTGGGAACCGTGGAACAAACTTGCACTGCTTGTACTCGCCAATATGGTACAAAGGAATGACTATGGCAAGCTCATGTATGTTATCAAAGTGTTTCTGCGTGCCCTTGAGCCCGGCAAAGATCTGGAGAACCCCAATCGATTCATTTTCTGGAAGAATGGCCTTGATCTTAGCAACACGATGGTTGTTCACCCATTTGACCTGACACATGCTCAACTCGTTGGTGGTAATCTTGGACGTCTTGACCAAGGCAAAGAGCTCAACGTCAACGGGAATATCCAACTCCAACTCAAAGAACTCCAAGTCCTTCAATCGTGTCAAGGCATTGTTGAAGTTTCTAAAGCCCAACCGGTTCTTGTAGAATCCAGAATACGCCCGTGGAAGGTAAAATGCAATATTTTGATCAACGGGAGGAATGACATGCTGGAGATCAATCACGGTGGGGATGTGCGTGGAAACAAGCTGGAGCGGTGGTGCCATAAAGTAATACTCGTTGAAACCACGCGAATTGTCTCTGATGTTACACACAGACCCGTTGAAGAAACAGTACGTATCCATGATGAAGTAATGCTTGTCGACCAAGATGGAAAGCCAACAGTGGTTCACCACATACTGATCGTTGTGGTAGAATTCGTTCGGTTTCTTCCAGAACCCAAGCACGATTTCGGACGGAATCCGAAGTGCATCCAAGATCTTCTTGAAAAGATAATTGAGTTGATAAATCGACGCTTCTCCCTTGTTCAATACCTCATTAAGACGCGGCTTGGTTGTCAGAATCTTGTTTGGCTCCTCGATGATCCGAAACTTACACAAGTGGAGCAAAATACATCTGATTTGAGCAAACTTAAACCCATGGAACTTCACAGAAATGTCTGAAATTAACTCGTTGAGATCGCTTGAAGTGCTGTAATGTTCGATAAATGCATCGATCTTCTTCGATGGAACGGTGACATCGATATCAATTGTTTCGTCGCCCACAATCTCGTTGGTGTTGATCTCCGAGATAAAATCCAATGGCTTCACTATCAACGAACCCTCTTCACGAACAACACGACGGGTTCTTGACTGTTTCTCCTGTGAAGTTAACGAGTTCATCCGGTTCAAATCCTTCTTGAGCGTGGCCCAGTCGATTTCATCCTGTTTCTGTAACTTCTTTTCTATAGCATGGAGATCGTCGCCACGCTTGTTTAAGATTTTCTTGAAAATGTTGGGATGCTTGGACTTCTTTTCCGTAAAAATAGAGTTCATTGTATCCTTAGTGTGGTCATCATCGAGGGAGAGCTGGCTCAACCGAATTTCCTGGTGTTGCTGCAGTTGCTGTATCTCCTTTTCGTACTTGTGTCTCATGAATGAGCCGGCACTGGTGGCACTGAGTTCTGATAAGTTTAAAACGTCGCTCTGGAGTGATTTGATCGAATTTTTCAACTCTTCTTGTTGCAATTGAGAGAGCTTAAACTCATCTTCAAGACTGTAGTGATACTGCTTGTTTGTGCTCGTGTGTTTTGGAGGAGGAGGCGGTGGCATATCGTCTGAATCTTCGTCCGTGATGTATCTCGACAACTTCTTGCCTAAATCCTCTCTGGATTGGTAGTTTTTCGACGATTGCAAGTCTTCGGAATCTACAGAAGGATCGTAGCCACCGGTAGGCCCTATGCTCTTTTGTGGGGTGGTTGTGCGTTGGATCGATTTCTTTTCCAAATGTTTCAATTGTTCTAGTTCCAACTCGAGTTGCGCCCTTTTGGCCGCGATTTCGTGATATTGGTCCATGTATTCCCGCTGTTCATCAGGAAAACTTTCCACAGTGTGATTATTGAAGAGTGGCTGCATTTTGGCTGCGGCTGCAGGGACATCGGGATACGAATGTGTATGTTTGGGCGATCCCTGGGCCTTAAGAGGCACCGAGGATCGATATGAAGTTTTTTTTATATGATAATTGTGTTGTTGCTGGAGCTGTTTGAATGCGTCTGTTTCGCGTTCGCGTTCACGGTATGAAAGTCGCTTTTCTTCTTCCTTCTTAGGCAGTGGTTTCGGCGTCGAGTTCTTGCTGCCTCTGGGCGTCGATGAAATAGAATTGGATAAGTTCGATTGAATGATTTCAACGTAATCCTTTGGAAAAATCCCTTCGGCGTTGTTTCTTCTGAGTTTACCGCTCCACCAGCTCAGATCGACAATAGAGTAGACTTCGATGATTTCATTCTCAATGAATCCCAAATCTCCGTCTTCTTCTCCAGGCCACGAGACGTTGGTTCTGACCTTGAATGGAGGTGGTGGTATGGACATCCTTCCGTGAACTAATGAAAGGAAGGACTAATGGTGTGTAGAACAAAATGGCTGCTATCTCTGTATAGTAGTGAAAATTTGAGATCAGGAATGGTAGTGCATACCAGTAGCCGAAATAGGCAATAGGTAAATACCAGCAACATCCATGCCGCAGTACTACGGACTAAAATAGGTAACTATAAGGAACAATATGAAAAAAACATCATCGTGCAGCAGAGAGCTGAAACATGATGAGATGTACACAGACCACAGTAGTGGGGCCACGGATACTGACAACACGTCACTTTTTTATATTTGCTAAGCCCGTGGCTTGAATATTTTTATTCAATAATGCAGATCCAAGGGAGGACCCTTGGATTTCTAATATTATTTAGGGTTTCGCTTCAATTTCTTATATTTCTAAACATTTATACTTTTGACATAAATTATTGAATGGTAGCCTTGCTTGAGGTGGAAAATCTTGTTTCCTTCGAATAGTTCTCTTTACTTCTTTCTAGTGTGTTGTCAGCTTCTTTGCCATCGTTATATCGGAAATATGGCCATTTAAGCTGCAAACTTTCGCAACCATATATTTCTGCAGCAATAATTAATCCAGACACTTTTACTTACAACTAATACTCGTACAGCTCTAAAGGAGATTTCATTCTCCTTAAATAATCAATACTCTTTTAAAGCTGCAAAATGGTCGCAATATTGGTCCAGACAAGATTTGGTTAAAAAAGTAGAGACATCATCGCTTAACCTCTTCGATTTGGTGCAATCACCGGCTCAAAACGTGGTTTTGGCAGTGACGTTTCTGACACTCTTGCTGCTCTTGGAAACAATACCGAAAGTCGCTTCAAAATCGGCAATGTGACCTATGGCTTAACAAGAAAGGAAACGGGAAGGAAACGTTGCTGAATATATCGTTTTGGAGGAACTGTCGCCTCAAGATATCAATGTATTGTATTCTAGATACAACTAATCTCTAACAGAGGCAGTTGCGTGCTCCTTGGGCTTAAGGTAACCAATAAGAAGATTATGATCTTGGAAGTAGTCACCTGCTCCAGCAAAACAACCAAGCTTGTATCTTTATTGGATGCCACTGGTGTGATTGGTTACACGAAACACAACTCAATTTTGCAGCCGGTTCCTGAGTCTGCAACCGACTCCAAAATCGACTATATCTTCGATACTTGTGCCAATAATGATCGCTTTGGTAGCTTTTACAATAATGGCCAGAACTTAGTCTACGGCACCATAGTTGGCGACTCAAAATTGGACTATTCAATAAACTCGCTTCTTCGTCAATGATATGGTGGCATAAAAGTGACTGCGAAATTAATCGGAACCATAATCGGTTGCTTGAACTACACTCATCGCCTTACATTTGTTGATACACGCCACCAAGTTGATTGAACAGGAAGTATTCACTGTGTCTGTCGACTCTGTCTACGATTTCGCAAGCTTGCCTCAAAATTTGAAGTCGTATACTGCCTGTGGCAAGATCCTTGTTGAAGTAAGCAAGCAAAACTAATCTTTCTCTTCTTGTATTTGTGACTATTGCTCCTGCTGTCTAACACCACTGACGATATCGTCAACTCTCAATAATAAACATGCACTCTCGATTCCGGTCTTGATCGACTGTTGCTTGATCACCTCGGGTTCCCAAATACCGTATTCGTTCATGTCTACAACCTTACCCAAATCGCCGTCGATCCCCCACGTATGGTGGCCAGCAGCGTGCTTGGCTCTCAATTGAGACAAGATCTTGATGGGGTTGCCCCCGCAGTTCTGGATCAAGGTTCTTGGAATCACCTCAAACGCATCGGCAACAGCTTGGTATGGCCATTGACCAACGCCCTCGATCGTCTTGGCCTTCTCGGCGAGCTTGACACTTACTGCCATCTCCGTGGCACCACCACCAGGTGACAACGAAGGTTCGAACATGACGTTTCTGGCAACAGCCATGGCATCGTGCAAGTTACGTTCAATCTCGTTGAGAATATCCTTGGATGGGCCTCTCAACACAACGGTACATGCCTGTGGCTCCTTGCACTTGACCAAGTACGAGAAGTACTCGTCACCAATCAACTCAACGTTGAACAAACCACACTTGGTTCCAATGTCGGATTCCTTCAAATCTTCAACTCTATTAACAATGGTAGCACCGGTGGCACGAGCAATTCTGTTGTTGTCACTCTTCTTGACTCTTCTGAGCGCAGTGACACCGCCCTTCAATAAGTAGTGCTGCGCCAAGTCACTGACACCCTTTTCGGTAAGCACAAGATCGGGCTTGAATTCCAACAACTGTTCACAAAGAAGCCTGACTTGTTCTTCTTCGATTTGTAATATTCTGTTCCAGTCCTCTTCCTTTGTGATTTCTATATTGGTCTGGGACTCACCCTTCTTGTATTCCAACGGACAGTCCAACAAGATGATCCTGGGGTTTTCGATTCTTCTCTTCATCTTTGGATGCGTCACATCCTTGTTCAACAAGATCCCATCCAATACCTCGGAGTCGGTAACTTCTCCGCCAGGAATCTTTTCGATACGGACGTATCTCTTCACATCGATCTCCTTGTATGTGCCCTGTTCAACCAACACAGTCTGCACCGCTTTGAGAGAAAGCTCACACATCTTTTGCGACCACTTGTTGACGTACTTGGTACCGATGGAGGCCTTGATCAACTTGATCATGGCAGCGTTGTTGTGGATATCCACAGGAACGGAAACCAGATGGATGATCTCCAATGCATCGCTCAACGCCCTTTTCAAGGCCTGAATAACAATGACCGGGTGTATATTTTTCTCGATGTATGGGAATGTCTGAGCCAAGATTTCTCCGGCCAAAATAATGACGGTGGTGGTTCCATCGCCGACCTCTTCATCCTGAGTACGACTCAACTCGATCATGGACTTGGCAGCAGGATGAGACACGTCGATTTCACGCAAAATGGCATGGCCATCGTTGGTCAACACGATTCCGCCCATCGGATCCAACAACATCTTCAACATTGCCTTGGGGCCAAGACACGTGCGGATAATGTCAGCAACCGCTTTTGCTGCGGTAATGTTGGAGATCTGTGCCTTACGGCCGCTCTGTCTCTCGGTGGAGGTGTTCATGTACACCACTGGCGCCTGCATTGTTGGTTTTGGTGAAAGTTTTTTGATGTGAAAAATCCGCACTGAAAACGTTGGTGGAAAATAGTGACAATGCGTGGGACGCGGGATGATACAGCGAAAAAGTACAGGCTCTAGCGACAACGTCTCTAAATTACCGCTACTTCTCGCTATAATTACTGAGAGATGTCACTGGACAATAATGGCACCATGATCATTATTACTCTCATAACTATTTCATAAAGCATTTTGATACATTTAATTCACTTCTAACATGCTACAAAACACCAATTTAGCACAGAAAACCTGGAAATAGTACTCATTACAAACAATCTACTTGCTAAAGAAATCTGACGGCGAGGCGAGTGTTCTCGCTAAATTTTTTTCACTATCTCCAGTCACGTGAGCGAATATCTCATATTGTTCCAAGTATTAACAGCTATCAACTATTCCTTATGGGCGTGGATTATCTTAATGCCAACTTCACCGCGGTGGAGGATCTTGTGGACATTGAAGCACGGATCGCCGATCTTGAATTACAGGCTCATGTGCTCCAGGAAACAGCAGATGCAAAGATTGCTGGTGTTCACACTGACAATAACACCACACCGCCGTCCGCCGAAAACAGGGCACTTGTGGATACAGCCGATGAAATTGTGCTGGAAGTAGCTGCGTCTATTGATAGACCAGAGATCCTTGATTCGTTGATCTACAGGTACGATATACCGCAGCTCCACGGGCTCCAGACATTATTGGTGAACAAACAGCAGCTTCAAAGCGAGATCGAGCTTATTACTGAAGCTCTCAGTATCGAAAAGGAGTTGAAAGAACCAGATATCGATCTCCAGCATGTCAGTCGTCGCTTGAATGCGTTGGATACCACACACGCATCCCCAGAAGTGAGCAACGAGGTCTCCAGTTTGCATGGTCAGCTTTTACACCATATCAACTCCAAAAGACACGAGTTGGAAGTACAATTGAAGCTGCTGCTTCCTCAAAACTGGTTTCTGCTGGACTTTAAGGCTCCTTCGACCGTTCAGCTCAAATCCATTGCTGACATTTTGACCAAACTCATCGAGCTTCAAGCCATTGTTCCTCCAAAGTACCCACAAACATGGTGGGGATTGGATATTGTGGTTGAACCCATTGCCACACGATTCCACTACCATTTCTCCGGTTCCAGAGACACCAACAAACTTTCGAAACCTGAATGGGCATTCAGTTTCATTGAGACAGTCTTGACCGATCATCTTGAGTTTTTGACATTGCTTGTTCGACCAGCATTTGCCTCTACGGGCCGCTTACCGGAGTACGAGATAATTACGTCGCTTCTTGTTCCTGTTCGACAGAAATGTGTGGCATCTCTTCGCATTCTTAACGAGAGTATCGCCAAACACCGGGAAACCCACGAAAAGACTGGCCGACTTCTTTCTCACCTTGTCTTTGAAGTGTCTTCATTTGACCAGCGTCTCCGGAACCTTTATCAGTACAATCCTTACATAGAAAGCTTACAGCTGCCTACAGAAAAGTGGACAGGGATCACCGGTGATATTCTCATAGGCAAGGAAAATGATGGGGTGACGAATTGGTTACAGTTTGAAAACGAACTTGCGAACAAACGGTTCCAGAGCGAGATCATTGAGGCGAAGGATGCGTTCAAGATCGACTTTGAGTTCCATTCACACGATTCAGACTTGGTACTCAAGCCCACGTACTCGGCATACAACTTGGTCAAGTTGTTTGATAATCTCACATCACATTTCCAGACGTTGGGTATTGTCAAGTACCAGTTGAAGTACGTGTCGACGATCCAGTTGGACTTGGTGCAGCAGTACGCTGATGCCATCAAGCAGCAGCTCAAACGGTATGTCGACACGTACCTGCCATCGGTGTTGTCGTTGATTCCCGGTGGCATGAACGAGGATCCCAAGGTCAGAAATAACCTCGAGGCGTTGGAGCTCTTGACATCGGTGTATTGTTCGGCCAAGTACGTTTACGATGCGTTGGAAGCATGGAGTGTTGATCTCATTTTTATCCAGTTGTGGATATCGTTCAAGAGCATTAGCACCAAGGTCCAGCAGGGCGAATCGATCTTTTCCACGGCATTGCAGCAGTACGAGTCGATCATGACGCAGGTCCAGACCAAGTACGAAGACTTTTTCCGTAAGGAAATCCGGGCTTCGCTCAAGAACTACGTCAACTCGTCACGGTGGGACACGGACGATATCGATTCGTCCGAACCGTCAGCCGACTTGTCGCTTCTTGTCCACAACCTTCCGGCATATCTCTCGTTCTTACGCCGCAGCTTGCCGGAGTTGGACTACTTGTACTTTTCCGACAAGGTTGTGTCAATTATCGCCACGATCTTGCTCGAATTCGTCGTCACCAACAACCGATTCAGCAAATCAGGTGTGGCCAAGCTTGAGACCGATTTTGAGTACATCGTGGCTAATGTCCAGAGCTTGTTGCTTCTCCACGGAGACAACAAGAACAATAAAGAGTACCAAAGACTTGTGAGTTCGATAGAGGTTTTGCGCCGTGTGGATGCTTTGACGGCAAGAAACTTTATCAACAAAGACAAAACGGTGCTCCGTGAAATGTTTGGTCAATTTGACGGTGTTGATGAAGACGAGTTGAATGATTTATGTACGAGAATAAGGTAAGTTAGCTTAATATACTGCGGTTCGGATGTTTTATCCTGCATATTCAGGATGCTCGCATTGGATATCCAAACAATTTGCAACAACATGTCGCTCAACAGAAAGCGGGTACGTAGCAGCACGAAGACGTTACCAAAGGAACCATAGATGGTTTCAATGTGTTTCTTGGGTCCAGTTTCCATAATGAACCTTTTTTTTGTGGGATTCTAACCTTTTTAGGAACAAAGTTTCACCAACGATACCGTCACCAAGAAACCTACCCAGCGGTACGGGCTTGTGGCAACGTTGTGTTCTACCAATCCCAAGCATCAGCATCTTGTGATTCCTGCTAAGAAAAGTGGAGTGGTTGTGGGACGCAGCAGTGCGTGTGACGTGCGAATTGGTGGTGGTGATGTTTCCGGTAAACACTGCCGGTTGGAGATGAAAGACGCGTTTTTGGTGGTGATAGATACGCTGAGCAACGGTGTGTATGTGAACGACGAGCGGATCGGGCGCCAGGGGGTGCTTCTACGCAGTGGTGACACAATTGCGATGGCAAAGACCGGAGGCAAGTACATTGTGCGGTACAGCGGCGAAAAGCGGCAGACGTTCTTTGATGACTACATTTTGGGGTCGCAGTTGGGAGCAGGACACTATGCCGTGGTCAAGGAGGCGCGGGACCGCACCACGGGCGATATGGTGGCAGTCAAGGTGTTCCATCCGAACCGGTCTGGTGGCCAGCACGATACCAAGCTCCAGCTGGAGATGCTGCTTCTTCTTTCGATAACACACCCCAACATCGTCAAGTTCATTGCCCACTACGAGGAGCCGGTGGGACCACACACCAACACGACGTACTTGGTGCTTGAAAAGATCAATTCTGGCGAGTTGTTCCAGCGGATAGTGGCCAAGCTGAAGTTGCGGCAGGACGAAACAAGAGCGCTCTTTCGCCAGTTACTTGAAGGGTTGCTGTATCTCCACGGCAACGGCATCATCCACCGTGATATCAAGCCGGAAAACATCTTGCTTGACATTGTTCCGCGACACGAAGGACAGGCGCAGACGGGGCCATGGGATGCCGACGAGGCGGATATCGTGGTCAAGATCGCTGATTTCGGGTTGGCCAAGTTTATTGGTGAACGGCAGTTCACCAGCACGCTCTGTGGGACGCCGGCGTACGTGGCGCCCGAGATCTTGCACAACAGCAACTATACCACCAAGGCCGATATCTGGCTGGCCGGAGTGCTTTTGTACGTGTGTCTCTGCGGGTTCCCGCCATTCAGCGACGAGTTGGCGCCGCCCAACATGAAGGAACAGATCTTGCAAGGGAAATACGCCTTCTACTCGCCATACTGGGACGCAATCAGTGATGTGGCGTTGGACTTGGTTTCAGGGATGTTGGTGGTGGATCTGGAGCAACGGTACGATGTGTTGCAGACGATGAGCCACGCGTGGTTTGACGCAGACGAAATAGACCCCGAGCCCATTGGCAGTACCAACGGCGGGCTCAAACGGCAGCCAACCGATATCAAGATGTTGACGTTGAAGGAACAGTATACTGACGTATAATAGAGAGACTATTTACAAAGAAACGAGTTGGATATCGTTGTTTCTGGTGGAGAAGAACACCCGCAACGCGTCGTCGGTGACCGAGCCCGGCTCGACCTTGGCCCGCAAGTCTTCAAGACGCATCAACACGCCATGGGCTGCTTTCTTGTTGTCCATGCGAAGCTCGACATCAAACAGACCCACCATGGACGTGACATCGCCGGCAACCGCGCCCAACCGGAACCACTGGCGCGCCTGTGACAAGTTGGCAAAGACGTCCATCTCCAAGAACCCAAGCGGCGCAAAGCTCTCGCGGAGCCCACGCCCTGCCAGATGTTCCCAGTGCCAGCGGGCGGTTTCAGGGTGTGTCGTGGCACAGAGCTGGCCCAAGTAATAGTGGGCTACGGGCTGGTGCTCGCCCAATGCCACCGCCTTCTCGAAATGGTACCGTGCCTTGTCCAAGTCCAGCACATACGTGAAGTAGTATGTGCCTAGCGACAGATGGACCTGTGCTGCACGGAGAGTGTCGGGCTCGATACCCAAGAACTCGTGCCAATACTCGGCTGCCTGTGCATGGTGGCCCTGCTTGAACGCCATGTCGCCCGCCATCTTGAACACAAGTGCATGCCGCATCTCCACAAGCTGCAGAATCAACGCGTTCGCATGCTCATAGTCCGAATTGTCCACGGCCGTCTTGTTATCCACGCGTTTCTGCACCGTCTCAAACGCAAGCATCGCAATCGCGTCGTTATCGCCAAGCTCCGCGGCCTGCTCCACCAACTCGTTTTCAAGCGCAAGCAAATGCTCGTTGATAGCACCGGTCGCACTCCGCACCGCTCCCAACACGTTCTTACACACCATCAAGTCACGGCCCGCGATGCCGCGCGGAAGCTGGATCTTCGCCGGCACGTCAAGGTGTCGGTACACCGCCTCGTACACCGGAACCGTTTTGCGGTACGAAAGCCGCAGGTCCTGGTCGAAAAGGATTCGGTTAAGAATCCGTTTCTTCGGAAGAAGCCCGACAAGTGGAGGCCGCTTCATTGATAGGGTGCACTATTACTTTTTTTTTCTTATTGTATATTTTTCAAAATTTTCACTTCTATTACTGCGGTTCGGGTCTTCAACCCGAATTTGTACATTCGCCACGAACGCTGCTGAGGTGCTGTGGCCCATATATTACACCACGCCTATGCTCCAAAATCAATAAAACTGTCGATATTGCCCTTCTTGGAACTGGGCGCGTTCAATTCCGAAATCGTCTCGCTAAACACCGATGCATACTCGTCCTCCAACCCGAAATCAAACTCGTTGCCTTCCTGAGTATAGTCGCTTGTAGTTTCCTGGTGTTGCGTGGTGAAGAGGTCGGGCAGAAAATCAAAGTCCACCGACGATTTCCGGGGATCAAGTTCCGACTCCGGATGAGAGGGGTGGAGTTGATGTTTCTGGGGGTGTGGGTGTTGTTGCGTATGGGGGATAATTGGGGGCGCCGCGACATTTTCTTGTTCCGTATCCTCGGAATTCGGCCGATCCCAGATCGAATTGCCCTCGGAAAAAAAGTCGGATGTCGCCAGAAGCGATGGTCCGTTGTTCTCCATGATGAAAGCATTAAGGAACTGCAACAGCGATTTGGATCCAACAAGCACATGTGGGATCAGCACACCGCTGCCGCCGTAGTACGCCAGACTCACCTGCTGGCCCTCCAGAAAATCGTCACAGATCGACCATTGGTTCGACTGCGCCAGCGCCCCGGCAAAAAAGAATACCAGGAACTTTGGCTGGTGGGCCAACAGGAGCCGGAGCTCGACATTGTCGCGGCTGATGTTGTTGTCGACGAGCAGCAGCTGCAACACTGCCGAAACCGGATAGAAAATCCGAAAAAGGATTTTAGCTCCTCCCAGCACGGCCAGAAAGAAGTAGTTGATCTCGCAGTTCTTTCGCAGTAAAATAACAAGGAGATCGGCCGACGACATCGTGTTGTGGAGCGTAAATGGCGAGAGGTTGATTAAATTGTTGCGGAGAGCCCCTTCGTCGTGGGTTCCCAGCTTGATCCGCTGCCACAGGCCTACCAGCAACAGCTGGCAGTCCATAAAGCAGTATTTGTCGTTGATGGTGATGGGCATTCCGTTGGACTGGGGCAGCCTCGTGTACAGAACACTGTTTGAACGCAGCAGCAGCCCAATGCTCTGTTGCAGATTCATACGTTCGAACTTCCGGATCTTGGCCCTCCGGTTCTGGAACCATATGCGTACCGCCTTTTCGGTCATCCCCGTCTTCTCTGCTATATCTCGTCTTTGGTCGGGCAGCGGGTTGTGATTCAGCTCGAATTCCAGAAGAAGAAAGGTGAGCACTTCTCCAGAGGCTCGTGTTCGTTTATTTTCTTCCATGATATGTGTGTCTGCGTTGATGTAGTTTCGTGAAATAGTGTCTGCGTTGATGTGGGTTTTGTAAAATAGTGTCTGCGTTGATGTGGTTTTATACTTGCTAGTGTCGGTGTGCTTGGAACGGTCTCTTCTGAAGTGGTCTGTTTGGAATGACTTGGGACAATTCTTTTATTAATAGACTTCTAGCTTCTCTTCCACTGACTATCTTTGTATCCATATACTCTTTATTGTCCTACCGCCTCTCTTCAGGACGACCACGATGAACCGGCTGATCGAGAGGAGGAAAAGATAAAGACTAAAAAAATCTACCAGAGACAAATCCGACATTTCTTCAGTCAGACAAAAACGACGCCTTTGTCCCAAAACGGATGTTTAAAGTAGTCTGTCCTATTCAGGGTTTTATTCCTAACTCCATAGCCGGTGTGCCACCTCTACAACGCCGTACTGCAGAACCGTAACTGGGAGCCCCGATGCGCCTTAGTCTCCCCCACTAGTCCTTATTGGGCCAGGTTGTGTACTCGCAACCCGGTCCCCCTACCACTGTTCTTTTTTTGTCTGTACGCCACACACTTCAAACCTTTGCGGCGACAAAAATAAAAAATAAAAAATTCCGAAAAAAGGAAAGGTATTGTTGATTTTGTGTCGCTTCTGCAGACACCATTTTCGCCTCCAGATTAAATTCCAGTAAGATGCCGCTTCAGCCTCCTATGAAAAAAAAAGTGATATAAATGGCCTGCATCAGCTGTCACTTTTCGAGGTACTTTCAGTTAACAAGACTAAACAAGGTCTAGCTATTGCGTTTTATTTTTATTTTTATTTTTTTATGTATGTCTTATCCGCCAGTTAGAGGCGGTTCAGATACCGACCGCCTGCGGTAGTGTCTGCAGATTTGCCCGATCATCTGTTTTCACGTGCTAACAAAAGCCTGTTTTTGAGGCGAGACGTTGCATGTGCGTTGGTGTATTGTCTTATGCATGATGTAATGAATCCTTGTTTTCGGGTTTTTTTATATAAAATTTTCCCATTTAGGAAGGTAGGTCTCAAATCTCCTTCTGCAATCCAGATCTGTCTCCTCAATCATTGGTTTATGATTGGTTTAATCAAGAAGTGACTAAGGCTTCACATTCCATTGTGGGACCCATACCCCGCCAATGTAAAAGCGGAATCCACACATTGATTGAACAAACCACACGTTTGTTTAGCGAGGGTGCTATTTACGAGAATTTTATGTCGCCACAGCACGATGCACTCCTACAACAAGCAAAAAGTGTCTGAAACGGCTTTTTTGCAGCTATTTTAACTGCAACCTCGCGATTCGTTAGTGGAGTCCTTATCCGGAGTTATTCACAGACATGGTTTCCATTTTGAGACATTTGCCAGACAATTTGTCTTCTCATTTGGTCCGTGTGTGCTACTCGCTTATTTTTGTATTAATACTGATGGTAGACGGTGTCTACTAATGCTAAGTTAGGTGCTAAAGAACGAAATCGTCCACAGACATTTCAGACAACGCTTCAAGACAAAACTTGACGTCCTTCCAGCCCTTTGTCGGCTCCCATGTCTCAAATGTCCGCAACAACTGTCGGATAAGCACCACGTTCTCGATGTTGTTGATCTGCATCAACTGTTGCAACAAACTGCGGATGTTCCATGGAATCATGTACATGTTCGTCGTCACGGTTTCCTCGATGAGCTGGAGCTCCTGTTTCCATACCAACAGCGTGGTTTCCATCGCGTGCCGAATCCCGGCCAAGTATACGTTTTCATCGGTGAATATCTTGCCGTGGCCTCCCGTTCCCACTGTACCTGCACATCTAGCTCCAAGCTCCCTGGTGAGCCCGTAATCTTCGGCAAAACCCATGTTGCGCATCGTCAAGATCATGCTGATCATCTGCTGCACAAACTCAGGCTCGTTTCCAAACTGTACCATGCGGAAGATGTTTGGATGGTGATACTCCGTGGCGAGAGACGAACTCAACGGTACAAACTGGTCACTGACGCTACCGCAAAATGTGATGCGGACATTGTGGCTGGTCAATACGGCCATTGCGTGTGACATCGCGAGCCTGAGAGACAGGCCTGGTTTCTGTAATGAAAAGAGTTCGGCGAGGATTTCGTTTTCGTACGCCAGAAAAGCTCGTAGAACGAGCTTGGAGTCCAAGCCAGGAAATGGACCAGCCATGACTCCCGACATGGAAACTAGAGCAACTCGTTTGTGGCCTAGACGAGGGTTATTCTGACAGAGAGCACTTAAAATATTGATAGCCACGGGCGTACCCTGTGAATGCAGCACAACGTAGAGGAAATCACACTTGTCGATGATATCGTACCAATTTTCGAGTAATTTAAGCAATTTCTCGCTCCGTTCGGCGATTGTGCCCTCGCCTTCAAGTGCTATAGTCTGAATATCGGTGTCCTGGTCGCCGAGCCACTTCTGGACCGCTTTTTTGGCTTCATTGGCGAAACGGATGGAGTTTCCGGTTGGCTGGCCGATAAACGTGCGGACAAACTTGATGGGAAGAAACCCGTGGCACGC
The DNA here is from genome assembly GCA_030581575.1 of Teunomyces aglyptinius. NCBI lineage: Eukaryota > Fungi > Ascomycota > Pichiomycetes > Serinales > Debaryomycetaceae > Teunomyces > Teunomyces aglyptinius. The sequence goes on from JAKTTR010000005.1 coordinate 374,103, forward strand.
AATGATGACCACACGTTTGGTGGTATTCTTTTTGTGGGCGATGGAGCCGGTGGGTTTGCGGTACAAATGGCGTTCGTTGCTGTTGCGGAGTAGATGTAGCCGGAGCTTGGTAGAAATCGAGATTTGTCTGAAATTGGCTTCAAAGGGAGGCAAGAGGGTTGTTTCGCATTGGGGCGGTGTGTTCTTGGGCTCGAGGGTTCGTTCCTGGATCTCGTTGTTTGTCAACGGTCTCTTTTTGCTGTTGTAGCGTACTGGCTGGATTTCGCTGGCTGTATCGGAGACCGCAATCTCCGGGCGGTCAGACGAGTACTTTGTGGCGTAGTGGGTGCGGTCGTTGGCGGATTCGATGGCTTGTTTGGCTGTTTTGTAGACCTCGTCGTCGTCGTCGGGCGGTAGTGACGACGGCAGCCAGAAGAAGGAAACAACACTGGTAAAGAGCCCGGATTCTGTTGATAAGGTTGCGGGTTCTGATTGTGTGGTGGTTAGGGTTGTTGGAGCAAGGGGTTTGTGTTCGTGGTTGTGGTCATGTTGTGGTAGGCTGGCGGGTGTCTGTGTGTGGATGTAGGTTAAAGGATTGAATGACCAAGTGGGATCTGTACGCCAACGCCACCAGACAGGTTGTTGTTCTGTCTGTTGTTGTTGTTCTGTCTGTTGTTGATGTTGATGTTGTTCTTGTTGTTGTTGTTCTTGTTGTTGTTGTTGTTCTTGTTGTTGTTGTTGTTGTTCTTGTTGTTGTTGTTCTTCTTGTTGTTGTTCTTCTTCTTGTTGTTCTTGTTGCGTGTCCAGCCGGTTGAGCCAGTACGACATTGATAAGATAAACTCAAAGAAAAACAAATCAAGATAATGGATGCGATACTTCAAGAGCTTGGGATGCGCGACGAGATCGAGTCGCGTGACCATCGATACTTTGTCGCGTTCCAGCGGTTGTTGCTGTCGCAGGCAAACGGGCGCGAATGTGGCAGTGTCCACGGGGCCGAGAGTACGCGGGAACTCAACGAGTTGCTGTTTGTACACGAGCAGCTCCAACAAGCACACCAGCAGCTCCAGGAACAGTACGGAGCACAGGAACGCGTGGTGGCACGGCTTCGGGCCAAGAACGAGTCGCTCGTGGCGGAGATTGGCGAGAAGAACCGGACGATTGAGCTCGTGGCCGACGAGACGCTTGTGCACCAGATGGAAACCAGTGTGTTGCAGCAGCAGATGGCGGCGCTCGAGAAGAAACATGTGGTGCTTGAACAGGAACACGAGCAGTTGATCCAGCGCTGGATGAACAAGGTGGCCCACGACGCCGAGCTCTTGAACAACTACAACGAACAGTAACCATCTCATCATCATTATCTATTACTACTTACTTGGAGGTATCAACCACGTATCTACCGATAATCTTGCCTTGTTCCATCAACTCGTAAATCTTGGGCAACTCAGACAACCCAGCAACCTTGATAGGACACTTGATCAAGCCTCTGGTGAAGAAATCCAACGCCTCGGCGGTGTCGGCTCTGTTACCCACGTACGAGCCTCTGATGGAGATGGACTTGACCACAGACTCAAACACAGGCGCAACCACCTTGGCTCCAGCAGGCAAGCCCACAAGCACCACCGTTCCGGTGGCTCTCACGTACAGACACGACTGCGCAATGGCCAACTCAGACACAGACACGTTGATGGCTCCGTGGGGTCCGCCGTTGGTGGCAGCAATCATGTCGGCCACAATGTCCTTGGACACAGTAAAGTCAATGTATGCCTCGGCCCCGAGCGACTTGACAAACTCGCCCTTCTCCACACCTCCGTCAATGGCCGCAACACGGTATCCCATGGCCTTGGCGTACTGGATGGCAAGCGAACCCAAACCACCACCAGCACCAGAAATGGCTACCCACTGGCCCGCCTGGAGCTGCGCCGTCTTCAAGGCCTTGTACACGGTAACACCGGCACACAAGATCGGAGCCACTTCCTTGAGATCAACTCCTTGTGGAATTCTGGCGGCCTGCACCGCATCGGCCGTACAGTATTGCTGGAACGACCCGTCGTGGGTGTAGCCCGACAAGTCGGCGTCAGCACAGTTGGGCTCGTCGCCGTGCTGACAGAACTCACACGACATACACGAACCGTTCAACCACTTGACTCCGGCATAGTCGCCGATCTTCCAGCCCTTGACGTTGGCCCCAAGTCCAACAACCACACCCGCACCTTCGTGGCCACCAACAAGCGGCAACTTGGTGTCCAATGGCCAGTCGCCCTTCCAGGCGTGCAAGTCGGTGTGACACACACCCGAGTACTTGATGTTGATCAAGAGTTCGTTGGCCTTGGGCGTAGGAACCGGAATCTCCTTGTATTCGAGAGGACCGCCGTTGGTTTCAAAAACAACTGCTTTTTGCGTTTGAGGAATTGACATGTTTGTTTGATGTTTGCTATGCCCTTTTCAAATGTGCTGTTCTTGTCTCCTTTTATACCCACCGCCAGCAACCCCTGGAAATGGGATGATTCCTGGGTCCATGGGATGATGGAAAATAAAGGGCCCACATAATGCACCGAAAATGCATAACCCGCGCACCGCGTGGTGTGACTAAAATAATATTTGTTCCTTCCTATTTTCGGGATTCACACCAGGAAACAAGGTACCCGCTGCTAAATGTCGGCTGCTGCTGCTGCTGCTTCTGCTGCTCACACCACCTTCATCTATGCACTGCTTGTTGTTCTGGTTCCATCATTGACGAATCTTTGCTACTAGTTGTTTTGCGGACTTTAGTCGACCGCCGAGTCATCTGATTTTCGCACTTATCAGCTGAGATCGCCGGTGGGGTGGTGTGTATAGGATATTCCGGGGGTTGTAGTCGGAATACAATGCGCGGTTTGAGACATTTTCTCTCACCTTTCCAACTGCACCATGCATCATGCACCATGCACCATGCACCTAATGCACCTAATGCACCTAATGCACCAAATGTATGTCTGCAGATGTCGAGGATAAACATGACACAGTCACTGCTCAGTCGTCCATCCCTTGTCGTAATTACACCGTTTTTGACTTTGTTGGCCATCTGTCCAGCAAACGTTCATAATAGTATTTTTTAACGTAATCCCACTTATCGCGGTCCAGCTTATCCCCACAAAAAGGGTCTGCCACTTGCGTGCAGGTGTTGCATTGATGACTACGTCATATCTACGATCTGCAACCATCTGCCAAAAATAAATTATTACACAAGTAGAACTAATGCACCTTCCGATATATTATCAACTCGCCTGTCCTTCGGTCGTCCCAGTGGAAATAGCCGTTAAACACCCGTTCGGACTTGGTGTACGTATTTTGCAAGTACTCATCCATAAACTCCTCGAGCGGACTGAAGATCACAAGCCGTTCGGGCCACGAATAACGTGCCGGTTGGTGCGTGCCGACAGGCGGAAAATGTAGCTGCAAAAAGCCACGCTTATCGTCATAAAACTGGTCCGATTCGTCACGGTACTCCAACACGTTTTGGCGGTTTCCATTGGTCAAATGGAGCGGGGGCTCACATGTCAAGAACCACGACGTGTTGAACTTGGGGTCATGCAATTGGCTCTGCCACGGCGTCGAATGACACGGTGTAAGAAACCCAAACGACGAGGAGTCACGGAGTCGTTCCAAGACATCGATCTCGCCCCGTTCATGGACTCGAGTGAAGAAGTATGCGACGGCGATGTTGATTATTGCTGCGAGCCACAAGACCTTTCGCATCCATTTCCCAGGAGTTTGTAGCATCAATTGCACGGCAAGACCAGCAAGAAGAAGAAATACAGGCATCAACGGATAGATGAACCGAAACTCCTTGTGATCAATAAGAGAAAAGCCTACCAACACCACGATGGCAGCCTGGACCACAGGGTCGGTGTACATACGCAACTTGACCAACGAGTAGCCAACGGCGGGCAAATATGTCATCAAGATCAACGGAATGGCCTGGAACACGTAAAAGTGCCACGGGGCCGCGCCGTAGAACACCGAGAGGTTGCGTACAACATTGAATTCGACAAAGTTGTATAATGGAAACGTCAATTGTCCGTAAAAGCAGTAGTCAAGCGTGGTATTGAGCACCAAAAGAGCCACCAACCCAACTAACGGAACGAGAAACGTATGGACGAGGTTGATTTCCATGGAACAAAGTAAGCGAAGCCCCAAAACCCCCCAGAACATAACGTTGGTGGGCCGCACAATGATACTGACGGCTGCAAACAAGAGACTGAGCCAGTAGTGGGCGAGATTGATTCGTTTGGGCGTCCATTGCCAGTGGTACAAGGCAATGACGATCACCACCGTTTCAAAGCTGTTGGAAAACGCACGTGTGCTAAAGTACCAGTTGAACGGACTCAAGAGCGACAACACAAGGCAGATGCGGGCCAATTGGAGCTTGCCACTGTACTTGTGCACGAACCTGTACACGTAGACGTCGCCTGTCGCTGCAATCGCGGCGCCCACGAGTTTGGGTGCGATATGGATACTTGTTTCTGGAACAAGCTTGTATGCCACAACGTAGAGCCATGGATGGAGCGACAGTCGGAGATGTTGTTTCCATTCCCACGTAACGTACCCGTATCCAAACACGTAGTTGTGTGCTGGTTCGAGGGCCTGGTAGAACTCGTCTGCCTGGAAAAAGGTTTGGATCGATAAGGCATTCAAAAGACGGAAAATTACAACCAAAACGACCGCAAAAAAAGAGCTGTATGATTGGCTGGCGAACCGTGATGCAACTGGTGCTGTTTTTTCTGTGCCAGGAGTTGCCGGTTCCCGTTTTCGCTGGCGTAACATGATGGTGAAATATTTCCATCGCACCCAAACCTGACAAAAAAACAAAAACCTGGAGAAACCATCGGAGTCAATGTCGTTGGCCGAATGTCTCGATCTTATCCACGACACACACTTCCTTGCGTCATGCAACAACGCCGATGATGCACGGAAGAAATGTCTTGCAGCTATCCGTGTTGTCAATGCGCTCTCGAAACACCGGGCCGATCGCAACGTCACACTCGTCGCCAAGTTCTTGCTTGATCTCTACGAGAAATTGGGCCTGAACCAGCCGCTTCCGTTCGACCAGCGTCTCTTGTGGACAAGCTCCCGGGTTCTGGAACTGTTCAATCCACCAATCATCGATTTTTCAGGACTCACCTCCGCCAACTCGTGCTTTCTCCACGACAACTATACCGATACCGATTCCTCCATCAAACGGTTGCCGACGGGTGTTCCAGCCACGTTCAGACGGAAACCGTACGGAATCGAGGCCGGAAACCACAAGAGCGACGGCCTTCGGTTACTATACCAGGACATATTGACCAACTGTTCGTTTGTGTCGTCGTTTCTCTCGATCGTCAACGCCAACAGCGCCATTTGTCTTTACAAACTCCTAACTTCCGGCTCAGGAACCCATTTCCGTATCAAGCTCTTCTTCAACGGCACCACACGGTTGGTTTCGGTCGATAACTCGTTTCCTGAGCTCGAAAACTCGCTGCGAAACTTGACTGTACGTTCCGCAAGCGACCCGAACCTTCTCTGGCCCGCCATTATCGAGAAAGCGGTGCTCAAGATCGGCGGAAATGGCTACAACTTTGCTGGTTCCAATATGGCCATTGATACCTACGTCATGACGGGCTGGCTCCCGGAAATCATACCGTTATCGGGGCTGTTGCCGTCCAATTGGACCGAGCTTGTGGCTCTCAAGGAATCTGGCGATGTCTTGCTTGGAATCGGCACGGGAACCATTAGCAACGAGCTTGCCAGCCGTCTCAATTTGATCTCGGGCCACGATTACGGCATCCATTCGTACACCAACCAGCAGCTCCAAGTCATCAACCCGTGGCTCGAGCCAGGCAAGCCAGAGAAACGGTACATCAACGCAGCAAACATTAATTACTTTGCATACCTCTATGTCAACTGGAAACCCAAGTTTGACCATTGCAGCACCATCCATTCGATTCTCACGCCCGGACCGGATTCAGTACAGTACGCCGTGTCCAATCCACAGCCCCAGCAGCTCTGGTTGCTCTTGGAAAAGCATCTTCCAGTCAAGCCCGAGTCTGTGGTCCGAATCTGTGTCTATAACACCGAGAATGGCGAACGAGTGTTGACAAACAGACAGTACCACCGTGTATGCGTTACCAACACCAACTCAAGGTTGATTTTGTTCAAGGTGGACGCAGAAGCTGCGTGTTCGTATACGGTCTGCGTGCTGGGTGATCCCACGACATTTACACTCAAGGTCCACAGCCGATATCCCGTAGATATAAAGAAGGCGAGCTATTTGTATCCCAATCTCTTGAAAATGGCTGGCGAATGGACTGCAATGAACAACGGGGGAAACTGGGCATATTCAACGTTTATCAAGAACCCGCAGTACTCGATACATGTTACAGAACCAACCCAATTGACGATGTTTGTGGCCACGGACCAACCACATATGCTTGTCAACTTCCACATGTTCCATAGCGAGCAGCAGCACACACCAATCGAAATGTTTGATAAGTCCAAGCTCTTGTTCAACGAAAACTATAACGAAAAGCACCAGTACCACCGCATATCCCTCGAGCCCGGCTGGTACACCCTTGTGGTCTCCAACTATACCTTTGATCTCGCCAAGTATCTGCTTGAGTTCAACTATTCCGGCTCCCTTGAAGTGGCCAAAGTGTCGCTGTCGTTGGGATTGTTTGGGGCCAAGTACGAGGCCGACTGGAATAATCATAACCGAATCAAGATCAAGTTTCACACCGACCACAATACCAAAATCACGTTTCACATCGCCCACTTCAACACAGCAGAGCTGCAGTATGAAACCTCGACCGATTACCGGCCAGCACTTCGGGCATCAGTATTTGAGAGCACAACATCACGGCCTGTTCAGATCAACGAGCGGTGGAACGACTCGCTTTACGGCGTGTTTGTACACTGTACGGTTCCTAACGCAGGCTCACATATTCTCTTAGTTGAACGGTTTGAAATGGGGACAGGAACGTGTCGTGTTGCAATGGGTGCAAATAAGCGTATCAGTATTGAACTGCAACAAGATTAAATCTTTAATAATTATTAGAAACACAAATCAGGCTTAATTGACACGAGAGCTAGACCATGTACCATAAGAGAATGATACTAGTCTGATTTAAAAAGAAAATTCAACGGTTAATGTATCAAATAGTTATTGCCAATTCGAATGGGTAACTTTGCCTTAACATTCCACTGTTGATAAAAGATACTATATCATATAATTTAATTTAAAATGGCAAGAAACCAGTCTGAATTATAACGTATTGGTTCTCGTATTAATATGTGAGAGATTCATCACTGCAGTAGCGCATACTCCTCTTCTGTCAGTCGTAACGTGATAATTGAATTTGTCTCTGCATTGTAAAAAACTAGATACTCTTGAGTATAAGAGGCAGCCTTCAAGCAAGTAATTTTGATATCAGAGAAGTAATCCTCATCAATTGACCACTATCACCATCCAAGAATGTATTTCAACAGGCGTGGTGTAGTTTTCCCCACAATCTTTTCTCTTGAAATTGACAAGAGAACTTTTCCAGGTATTACTCCATAAGTTTCGTCGTGGTAAATAAGTTGAACATGCGTGATGTGGACGTTTTTCCATCGCCGGACCAAAGCACAAGAGATACCATCCCACTTTCGGTACCTGGTGAACGGTTTGGGTGGTTTGATGTTGAATGGTTGCTGTTGGCTGTAAACCAATATATACACATCAGATAAGGCCCCATTGAAGTAGATTTGAGATACATAGTAATATCTTTCCTATTTTCCGTTGATAAGATATTTGCGGCCAATGTGGGTATATTTACTCCTTTAGGTACCGACCAGCAACACTCGAAAAACGGTCATCAAGAGAATTAAAGAGTCAAAATTGTGATCTGTGACAAGAAGGAGAAAATCAAGGATTCTTGGCCCTATTTTATCCCCCCAACCATCTTATTTGAGGCTTGCGGGTATATTTTGCACCCAAGAAACTTATAAAATCCTATGCAAAGTCACTGTTGGGAATTGTATCGTCTAAAGTTCAATTCGGTCCACTAGTATACTCAGCTTTAGTGGGCCGTTACTTGTATCCTACGATAATGCACCACAACTGGTCAACCAGAATACAATACTGGATTATTGTTAATTGAGTTCCTGCGACTTTTATCATATTTGCGAGGTTACAATAAACTTCAAATTTGCTTGCGTAATTACACACAAACAAGATATAGTCATAAATCTGCTCAGATCCTAAGCTCCAACGAAAGACGATACTGTACACGTTCGAAATATAAGAAAGCCGGTGATTTTCCAAGGTGTCTAAGGTTAGTATAAGAAAAGGGTGCGGGTGGGGGGGCCGTTTCGCTCACGTGACCGGGCCATATACTTTTTTCGAAAACATCAAAAGTGACAGATTACAATAGTAACAACGGTATGAGAATCGGGTCAATTGTTGCGTTTATCGCCAGCTTTGCGGGTGTTCTTGGAGGACTAGCCAATGAGGAGTTGCAGCGGATGGTCAGCAGTTCGAAAAACAAAGTTTTGGCGTTGAATGACGAGAACTTTGCCGATATCTTAAATGGAGAGCGTGATTATCATGTTGTCGTGATGCTTTCTTCGGATTCGCCGCTGATCAATTGTATGTTGTGTAAGGAGTTCAGGCCTGAGTTTGAGATCATTGGTGGTTCGTGGGCAAAGGCGTATCCTTCCGGGTACACGGCGGTGGATGAAGACGACGACAAGAAGAACGTGTACTTTTTCCATTCGGAATTCATGGAATCCCGGCTGTTTTTCCAGGTGTTTAACTTGAACAACATCCCTAAGGTGTTCCACTTCCCTCCCACAAGCAGCAAGGGCCCTGGCAACTATGTTGGCGAGATGGAGGAGTACCAATTTTTTGCTGGCGACCATAAAGAGTTGTTGAAGCAGTGGATCGGTACCATTAGCGGCCATTCGTTTGCGTTGTACGTGCCTCCTGACTATACCCGGATTGTGTTGAATGCAGTGGTTGCGTTTTCTGTTGTGATGTTGCTTAGACGGTTTTCCAAGCATGTTGTGGCGCTCTTCAAGTCGCGGTTCTTGTGGAGCGGCGTATCGTTGTTTGCGGTGTTGCTTCTTGTTTCGGGCTACATGTTCAACCAGATCCGTGGCGTGCCCTACCTCAGAGACACGGGCGATAGTGTTGAGTACATAGCCAAGCAGCAGCAGAGCCAGTACGGCATCGAGACGCAGATCATGTCGTTTGTGTACGGGATCCTTCTGTTGATGGTAGTGGTGTTGATCAAGAAAGTGCCCGAGCTCACGAGTCCCTCGGTGCAGTTCTTTGCCGTGTTGTCGGTCTCCATCATCGTGTTGGCCGGCTACAGTGTATTCTTGCAGATCTTCAGCATGAAGTCGTATGGTTATCCATACCAGTTCTTGAACTTGATTTAGTTAATTGTTTATTTATAAACGTTGCTCTATTTTGTCCATCGTCTTGAGCATGGCTGCGATCCGGTGCCGGAGCTCCTTGACTCGTGTGTGTACATCTACAACCTGTTTTTCATCAATGTCACACGTTTGCTTGATGGAAGCAAGGCGTTCTTCAATCATCTTGAGCCGGGCAAGAAGAATCACCTGTGATTGGCCAAGCGTCTCGAAGTTCTCATGGAGCGTTTCTAGCGACGTTCCAAGTAGCGCGTGTGCAGTAAGCTCGATTCCATGGAGATCCATCAACCGTCAAATTATTTAAAATATGGGATTAGTTTTGCTGCACTTTTTATAATTAACCACCACTTTTCTTTATGGAAGACAAGATCTTGTTCCGTCAGAAAAAGGCACTTAAAGCAGGGCAGATCGAACGCTTCACCATCAACTACACGCCCAACAGCACCGCCACGAATCCGGCCACGGGCCTTCCGCTGAATCTCTGGGTAAAAGTCAAGAACCGTGAACTGATTGCACTCCGAGCCGCGTACTTGGCGGGTCCGTACGTGCTCTACGTCGACTGTGTGCTGGAAGACTACGATGCGAATGCCAAATGCTTCATCACCGCCGACCAGCCGCTGTTTGAGCCCCAGTTGATGGGCGGCCAGTCGTTCTACACCGAGCTCGCGTGCCACACCATCAAACGCCGCTACCGCTGGGTCATCAACGTCGTATCGCAAGTCATCTTCAACAACACCATCACGGTCGACTTTGAGATCACAGTCGGCACCTCCAAACAAATCCTCCACTCAGCATCGTTCCCTGAACGCAAAGTCCCAAACAGCGACAACATCGGCACCTTTGTCCACCAACAAGTGCTCCTGGTCACCAACCACGACACTCTCGATCTCTGGAACCTTCCTCAACCCTCGCCGTCAAAACCCATCCATTTGGTGGTCCTCACCCACGGCCTCCACTCCAACGTATCGGCAGATATGCTCTACTTGAAAGAACTGATTGACCGCGCCGGCGCAAACGATAATATCGTCGTCAAGGGTTACTTTGGCAACATCTGCAAGACTGAGAGAGGTATCAAGTACTTGGGCTCGCGTGTCGCCGAGTTCGTGGTCGATCTTGTCTCCAACGACACCACTTTTAAAGGTAAAGTCTCCAAAATCTCCTTCATCGGCCATTCCTTAGGTGGCTTGGTCCAGACATTTGCCCTCGCATACATCCACGCCAATTTCCTGTGGTTTTTCCAAAAGATCAAGCCCATCAACTTTATCACTTTGGCATCGCCCCTTCTTGGAGTCATCAACGAAAACCCGGCATACGTCAAGCTCGCGTTGCTGGCAGGAATCGTGGGCAAAACGGGACAGGATCTCGGCCTCAAATATATCGAAAAGAACTCGAAACCATTGCTAGTATTGCTTCCGTCAGGACCAACCCACCAGGTCCTCAAGATGTTTGAACGACGAACAGTATACGCCAATGCTATCAACGACGGCATCGTTCCACTCCGCACATCCCTGCTCTTGTTTCTTGACTACAAGGGTCTTTCTCAGATTGTTAATTCTGTCGATGACGACGACACAACAACACACGCGGAAAACTTTGAGCTGGGATTCAAGCCGATGCAAGCCGTTTTTTCCTATTTCATGCCCCAGAAACAGCACCAGAACGACAAGGATAGTGGCTATGACGAATTGCCCCGTTCGTCGGTGCTTGAGACGGCCACGTCGCTCATCTCACCGCCGTTACCGTCTCTCAAGTATATCATCGACCCCGAAGCACGGGACAATGTCATCATTCACGACAAGGTATACCATGACAACGACTTGCCGTCACCCGAAGATAAGCCTGCCGGTGGCTCCAGCATCAAGCAACGAATCTTGGAGACGTTGGATCTTGAGTACGACCGGTTTGAGGACGATATTGCGCGTGAGTACCATCGCAACATGAGCTGGCGAAAAGTAGTGGTGACACTCAAGCCGGACGCACATAACAATATCATTGTGAGACGGCGGTTTGCCAATGCGTACGGATGGCCGGTGATAGAGCATTTGGTGCAGAGCCATTTTTCGAGCAAAGTACCGACGGTCAAGCCGACTCCGGTGCCTGTGGATCTGTTGGACGACGAGGTTGATTTATCGAGCATAATCGCACGGGATGTGATTACCAAACAAAACAGTGCTATAGACGAAGATTATCATGCGCATCGAGACGAGCATCACTGGATCAATTCTGATGACAATGCCGAGTCGATGTTTGCCGTGGGACCCACGGGTATGCTCAGTGATATGAGCGAGATGGTGGGTAATTTGAGGGACCAGTGGCGAGATTACGGGACCGCTAAAACGAAAAAGGCTGACGAGCAGACGGCCGATCTTTCTGACCATGGCATTATCAATTTCATGTAGGTTCATGTTATTAGTATACAGATATTTATTCATCATCATCATCATCATCATCATCTTCATCATCATCATCTTGTTGGGGAAACAATTCGTTGATTTTGGCCAATATTCCTTGACAAGCCTGTTCGTCCAAACGTTGGTCGCATTCTTCGACCAACGCATACAAGGTGACCATGCTTCGAGGCAACGAGTTGATGATCTGGAGCTTTTCCACCTTCATCAACTCAAACTGGTTTAGAAACAGCACCAACAGCTCGAACTTGGGCTGGGTATCGAGCTGGTTGGTGTCCAAGTACGCGAGCACATCGCGCGTGATGACTTCCAAATCTAACCCTGCGGCCGTGGACCGTTTCTTGTACTTTTTATCGTCTGTATCTTCGTCAGCATTGAACGTCCAGTTGTATTTCTTCTTGATTGCTACAAGATGTTGCTGGACCTCGTAGTTGGAGAGAAACGAGTCCCGTTCGTTCAAGATCTTCATCTGACAATGGGTGATAATTTTCAGTTTTTCTGGTGATTATCAAAAAAACTTCTTCTTGATGAAACTAGTGCTTGTTCCTGGTTGTTTGAAGGAGACGTTTCCACGTGCAAGCGAGACGCAGCCAATCAGAGCACGTCTTATTGGACAAGTCACGGTGTTTGATGGTGGAATAGCGACGATATGCGGCGTCGACGACAAGCAAACGATCGACGTCGAGATGGCGGAGTGTTTAAGCACGATGACGGCCGAAATGACCGATGTGGGGGCCATTGTCGACATGGCGGTGTACTACGATGGTGTCCGTGTCCGTGCGTTCGAGTGCTGGAGCGTGGACAGCGAGGTGATTGCGTCCAAAACGGTATTACAGGAAATAAGTAACGATACTACTCTTCAAAGGTGTTCTGGGCAAAGAACTGGTCCCAGATAATCTCGCTGGGCATCTGGTGCATCAACTCAAACGTCTTTCTGCCTTCGGTCGAGTTGATGGCGTTGAAAAGAAGCGGCGACGAATGGTTCAGGAAACTATCGGAGTACGACGGCGTGGGGTTGATCGCAATCCCCGTACTGTTGCGCCGCGAGAGTGACATCGAATGCGGTGAATGCGGCGATTCCGTCTCCAACTCCTTGAAAAACGTATCCAAATCATACTTTTCAGGCACCGGCACCGGCAACTCCAGACTCGGCAATTGAGCTTCTGCTTCTGCTTCTGCTTTTGCTTTTGCTTCTGCTTCTGCTTCTGCTTTTGCTTCTGCTTCTGCTTTCCATTCGACAGTCAGATGTGACTTTTCAGGAACTGGTTCTTTCTTGATACTGTTGATGAACGGGTTCAAGTGTTCCACCAACTTAGACAAGCTGGTGTTGGGGTTGCCGTGCTCGACTTTGGAGAGCTGTTCGTGGAACAGCCGGCTCGACGACGTGAGACTGAGCACTTGGTTGTACTTGATTTTGATGATGACGACCGTAAGTTGCTGGAACACCTCGTAGCAGTGGATGGCGGCCTCGCAGCGGTCCACCAACGACCGGAGCACACTCAAACATTCAGACGTGATCTTTTTGACTTCGTAGACTGTGTTTTGGTCACGCACCTCTTCGCTGTTGTAGATGGTGTACAAATACGACGTGCCTGCCATAAAGAGGTTGTGGACGGCAGCCCATGTATAGTTGATGCTCTTGGTCGACAAGAGCTGCGTGTAGCAGTTGATAAGTTCCTTGGATGCCTCGTTGACCTGCAAAAAGTCGTTTGCCAGCAACTTGTAGTTCTTGAGCGACAAGTTGTGCACCATAAGCAACGTGTGGTTGTAGTTCAAGGTAAAGAACACCGTGTTGAAGTCGCAGTTCATCTTGCGGGGTGTTTTGGGCGTCAGCGCCCGCCATTCCTTGAGACTCCTGAGCATCAGCCGTTTCCAGTCGTTGAGTGTCTTGTACGACCGTGGCACCTCGCAGTTGGTGTACAACACACGCTGCACCTCCAGCTGGATCTGTCGGATGCGAAACATCGAGAGCGAGATCGACTTGTATGTCGGTCTGCCTCCCAGGCTCGCCGGGTGTTCTTCTGTCGACGTATCGTCCATGTCCAAGAACGCATCGTCCAATTCCGACGGGTACGGCGTGTTGATCGATTCGTCCGGGATGCCAACGGGTCTGTCCAAGTAGAAACAGATCTGGCGGTCGATGGAGTACGTGCACCAGAACAAACGGCGTCGTTTATCGCGTACAAACGCCAGGTACGAGTCTGCCCGGTTCTTTTCGTTGTGGAGATCCAAGTCGACCGAGAGCCGGAGGGCCGAGCCCAAGATGTACCATACGGGCGGGTTTGTGGGCCGCATGGTTGAGTAGAGGGCCGAGAGGAGCAATGCCTGGAGCGACTCGAGTTTATCGGGCGAGTTGCGGACTTCGTGGATGTGTTTGTAGGCCGCGAGACGAAACGATTCGGAGATGGCAGGGTGGTACTGGAGGTGGTTGACGGAGGAGGCGATGGCAAACACCAAGTTGAGAAAGTAGAGGCCCTTGCGGATGTGTTTCGGGGCCACGATGGAGTTGGAGAACTCTTTGAGTGCGGTATTGTAGTCGATCGACGGCGGCGCGGCGTCCAAGAGTGCCTGGAGCTGGTGTTTGTACTGGTCAAACCAGGGATCCGGAACGTCGTGGAGAGAAGAGGTGTTGATGCCTGTGTGGTTCGATGCGAGCGAGACCTCGTCGTAGTTGAACGTGCCGTAGATGGGAAGAAAGTAGCGACGGAGAAACTCTTCACGGTGAAGCACCGGCAATTGGCTATTGCTCTGGGCAAAGTAGATGTGGATGAATTGGAGGGCGGTGTTTTTGGGTGGAAGAATGGCGGGGAGCGTGGGATGCAGCGTGGCTAGCGACGTAGAGTCGGTTTTGCGGGTGACTTTGACGGCAGTGGACATGATCTTGGAGAAGGTTGGTGCCAGCAGCACCAGTGGTTGTGGTTGTGGTTGTGTCTGTGTCTGTGTCTGTGTCTGTGTCTGTGTCTGTGTCTGTGTCTGTGTCTGTGTCTGTGTCTCTATCTCTTTCTGTGTCAACTGTTTCTCAAGCACCTTGATCCTTTCCTCCAAATGTACAACATACGATCGCGGCACAGCCCTGCCCGTGCCGGGATCCATCCCAATACAATCAGCACCAAACTTCTCACACTTCAGACACTTTGGAAACCGCTGGTCACACTTGATCTTCTTGAGACGACAGCGCTGACACGCGGCGATCGAACGGACGATGCCGTCGGGCTCCGGGGTCTGACGTTTCATGATGTTTATTATCTATTTTTCAGTGCGCATCAAGACGTGAGATGCTTCACGCGCAACGCCGGTAACGGCTGTTTGTGCACGAGCCGCGGAATCTCCACCTCGTAGTCGGCGGTGGCCGCACTGTAGTCCGCCGCATCGCGTTCGACGTGGATGGTGGCCGTCAACAGCTGGTCACGGAGCACCAAGTCGCTCCAGTTGCGCCGGTTGAGAAACCGATGGTTGGTGCGCGGCGTGCCGTCGACATCGTGGTAGAAGAGCGGCGCCATGTCCTCCACGGTCTCGGCATCGAACCGGTGGACACGCGTGCGTTTGTTCAAGAGCGTCGCCATGGCATCGGGCGGCGGCGTGTTCACTATCGCCGACAGAACAACATTGTACATGAGCCGGGGATCGTGCTCGGGCTCCTGGTGCTGCCGGCTACGGATCCGGCCCACACATGCCAAGTGCACGTCGCCAGAAAGGACCGTGATCCGCACGCCGTGCTCACTGCCAAACCGCATCAACTGCTGCACCAACCAGTTGCGTTCCTTCTTGTGATACTTGGAACACCAGTGGTCGTTCAAGTCGTCCAACACCTCGATATCGCCATCAAACTCGTTCACCAACCCTTTGCTCACCACTCCGTGCGCCGCAAGCTTGCGCACGGGATACATCGCGGTCGAGTGCAAGAGCCACTCCAACCACACAAGCCGCGGATACAAGATAGGCACGCCCAACATCACCAAGAGATGCGTGATGCCGGACAGTTCCACCTCACGCTGGACACGCTCAAACACCCGGCCATACGTCGCGGGATCCACCACCTGGTGCAACCGGCGCTCGGTACGACAATCAAGACCCAAGAACCCGATCTGGTGCCCGAGTCTCACGTAGTTGGAATGGCTCTTTTGCTTGATGAACGGGCCTGGCCCCGCACCCAAGATCCACTGCGGATCCGTCTCGTGCACACGCTCGCTCGGACTCGTCTGGTGCTGGAACAACATGTAGTACTTGTACGCCACGTTGCCGATCAACGAAAACACAGGCCCGTTCATCGTCTTGTCATTGTACGAACCAAACCCATCGATAATATCGTGGTCGTCGTAGATATTGATACTGGGGATCTGTGCCATCGCCATCGGAAACAACGCCTGGAGCGTACGGCCAGCTTTGCCTTGCCAGAACCCACGGCCAAACCACGCCATGTAATGATGGAGATAAAAGTGATGGAGCTCGGCCTGGAGCAAGTCCGACGGTTCCATCTTACGCTTGGCAGCTGCGCTTGGCTCGGCCATCCACCGCATCAACTCCCGCGACTTGAGCTTGACGGCATCGGCATATATCTGGTCCCCGCCGCCCAACATCACATGGTAATGCTGCGTCTGGTGCTTGTGCAACACATCGAGCCAGAGCGATGACTTGAACTGGCTGGGATCCGTCGCCAACGAAAAACCATTGCACGAATACGACATCACGTTCATCGAGTCCGTACGGCTGGGAACAAAGAACTGAAAGTGTTTTTGCGTCGCCTGGTTGATATAGTACCGCACCTTCTGCTCGGTGTCCACCATCAGCACCACAATCTCGTACCGCACAAAACTAAACCCTTCTTCCTCGTGGAAAACCGTCGATGGAAACGTGCCTTCGCCAATCTCGCTGGTGTATGTGACTATCGGCACCTCCACCATGTTTTTGGCCACAAGCATGAGCGATCCACGATACTGCGGTCCGTGTTCGTGGGTGCCATTGAGCCTCAATATGGGACCACATGTGATGTCGACGCCGCCAATTGGATCGTGGAGCGGTGCTTCTTGTGGAACATCTTCGCCAGACAGTTTATTGATGGCGATATATTCATCAAGCGACCACTCAGACATTTTCTAGATGTGGATAATGGTTTGGTGTACTGTGCAGTCGGTCTTTGTTGTGCACAACACCAAAAAAAAAAAAAAAATCCACGTTTGTTGATACCTGCGTTGATGGCATGTTGCAAGACGAGTCTGTTTTTGGTGATGGGGGACCCGACTAAAAATAACTGCAGGAATTAGGGTTATGAGAAGAGGCGTTGACGCCGACAAAAAAGAATAGGAAAACCTCTCATAAAAAAAAAAGATTCTGGATATCTATCTGATACAGACTGCAGATAAACCACGTCGCTCACGTCTTTAGCAAACTCGTGCAAATATGTCTGTATGGATAAGCACTTTAGACACACAATCAAGGTAACCTGACGAATCTTTTTAGTCGACATATCGCATCTCACAAAACCTTCCCTTTCTATGCAGACACAAGACGCAGATATAACAAACAACACAGAATTGTAAATGGTCAAGCATTTTGTTCGTCTAATGACGTCTCCTCATTGTATTTTACAGTATCTTCGTCTACAAAATCAACAACTAAAATACCGCACCGCCTTCTGTATGGTGCATCACGTGGAGCTGGCTGAGGTTTGTTACGACAGGACGCGCACACGCCCATTTTTTGTCTATTGTAGATTTTTCCGCCAGGCTTTCGCACTGAGGGAAGTTCTGTGTCCTGCATGTATTTGTTTTTTCCCCATAATCTTGGCATCCCACAGAGTCACTCATGAGTCGCACCTCCATAAATAGAACCGCATATCTTCAGTGTCGCAATTTCACCTTTACGTTTCCCACTTTTTATCTCATTCATGTCCGTGGCCACACAATATTCACGGCGTGTTTCGTTCAACAACCTCAGTCCCGACGACTCCATTGCTGGGGCCACAACCACCGCCGTCTCTGCCACAAATACCCCATTGGATTTTGGCTACGGCACGGCCATCTTTAACGATATTTCCAAAGCATACCTGAACTACACTCCCACTCGACGCCGTCTCAAGCTTCCTGATCCTCCCTCCAAGTCCATCTTGAAAAACAAGGGAGCACCCGTCCAGGTTGATACTAGTGCCATTGATATCGACGAGTACGACCATGTCGATCCACTCGCAGTACCAATATCCCTGACACCTCGACGCAAATCTTACCTGCAAATGACCGATGAAGAACTTATGGCCCTCGACCCACAGTTCCAGAATACCAAGTCTAAAACAGGCAACGTCGACCAGTTCAAGTTTGACTCCCAGAAAACATACTACTTGCCTGCCAAGAGAAACTCCGCCTCAGGACCCTCGGCCAATACCAAGCAGCAATACCCTTCGTCCAATGAAAACAACTACAAGTCAATCAGCCTCACCATCAAGCATAACGAATACGATTCTTTTCAGTACAACAGAACACTCCTTACGGTTATCTCGGGAAGAAAACACTCGTGGAACTCCATTGATTGGCTACTTCAAGAAAACAATGCCAGCTTTCTCCAGGATGGTGACTTTCTTGTGGTTGCCTCATTGATCCCAAGCAGGTTCATCAAGGAATACAACTCTAAAAAAAAGCGGGTTAGTCTTGATGACTTTCTCTACCGCAAGTGTGAAAAGTTGCTCAACTATATCAGCACCTCCAAATATTTGACGGAAAACAACTTGCGGGTCAAGATCACCGTTGAATTTGTCACCGATAACGAGTCGGACGAGTCGCTTCAGGGCAACAAGTACATGTTGCACCACTTGTTCAAGCAGTACCAACCAAACTTGTTTGTTATGGGCAACCGTTCATCCAACCTCAACTTTAAGTATCCTATCAAAATTAAGAGACAAAATGAACGTGGCGAGTACCTCATCAAGTTGTCCTCGTATGGGATCAAGTACTCGACGGTGCCTGTGATTTTAGTTGGTAACTCCACTTTGAATTCAAGCGACCACCCACACTTGCTGTTTGAAACTCCAAAACGCACAATCACCTTTCACGAGGTTACACCGCAAAAGTCTCCTACAAGCTCGATAGAATCGACTGAGGATTACTTTGGCACTGAAGAACAGCCGAATTTACACGAAACCTTGTCTTCTTTCTGCTTCTCTGGGTCGGAAGACAGGTTTAAGAACATGCTTGAAGCAATCTCTGATGCTTCGCTTGATGCCTCGCGGACTTACCTTGAAGCAGTGACGACCAAAGACGATACTATCAAGATTGACCTGAAAATCCATTCGATTTACCGGCAACAAAGTGCTGGGGTTGTCTCTTACAACGCACAAAGTGGAAACTCGCTCTCTCGTGGCCATCTGGCGGATTCGGACCGCAACAGCTCTAGCGACCGTATCTACAAGGTCAAGAGTATGATTAGCTACAACGAAGACGAAGAAGCTGAAAACGAACGCATGCGTAAGTTGAAAAAAGCTCGTCAAAGATCCATTCTGTCGCAAAAGAGTCAGGAATCAACCAAGGCCAAGAAATCTATCTGGCAAAAACTTGGATTCAAAAAATCTTGAACGGGGCACCATCCTTTATTCAATTCTTCTTTATGACAAACTGATTCTTTTTTTATATAATTTCACTTCCTAAATAGCATTCGTTATAAAGTTCTGTGGTATGCAGTCCAAAAAACAATAATAGTACCCTTTTCAGAGGGGTTCTGTCACTCTCCTTGCATAACGTAACTTTAACTTCCGTATTGTTGAAAGTTGCTATAAATAAAAACAATGGACGAGTCCGGAGTCGAACCGGAGACCTTTCGCATGCTAAGCGAACGCGCTACCAACTACGCCACACGCCCTGTATGTAGAATAAACCACCAACTCCAAGGACACTTCATACATAAAAACCCAAGGTGTTCACCAGTACGTTAATATTAAGAAACATTAATAGAAGCAGGTAAATGAGAATACCATCCTTATAAAATAACAAACTAGAAGTCTAATGAATAACTCAAAAAGTAATTTTAATTAACAGAGAGTCAAAGTACTCTCAGAATGTGTTACATGATGTAAATTGTTGCTGCTACTTTAATAATCCTGTCCGTCATGTACACTTTCGGTCGGAGCTCATTTCTCGTTAAGTTGTTCTTGATCAAGAAGTAAATCCTGTTAATTGGGTTCAATTCCAGTATACGAGGAGCCACTGGTGAGAACCATTTTTTCAATACCTCCACTATGATAAGGCACAAACTTCTCCATGACCAAATACGAATTTTTCAATTCAGGACTCTTGTCTAACTCATCAATCAATTCCATTATAATCTTCTCGACGCCTATTTCGGTAAAACTCTTCGTATCGGTATTATTTTTAGGTTTACTCCTCCTTTAATACACCAATTGGAAATTGTCCTCGGAAATGGCAGCTAAAACAACATTGTCTTTTCTTTTTCCAAAAATTCTTGAAGAAGACACCTCTTTGTCATTGTACTTTAATTGTCAAAGTTAGTGTCGCCAATAAAAACACAAAATGCAATATAATCGAAATCGTGCTGTTTTATTTCCTAGACCAAATCATAGCTGTACCTTCTCATCTTATTGGAATTCTTTTCAATGGCCTTGTTTCTGACAATTCTAAAAGCAAACCTATACTCCTCCTGGAAATAATCGCCTAGTGCTAACTCGCCTATATCTAATCCAGCAAAGGAATTGGTCAACTAATCCAACATCTCGTCAATATGTGAGGTTGGGTTTCCATCTAAAAAAGAAGAAATTGCTTCCTTATGCTCTTTTCCTAGAGCAGAAGCACTGGCAACTAATTGGTCGGTTCAGAAGTACCAACGATGATGACAATTTCTTTCCATCAGAAAGTATCACTTCCGTATTTCTTTGCCCTTTAGTATCTTGCTTAACTTGAGCAGCTTTTGTGCTAGCCATGGTTCTGTTTGCATTTCCTGCTTAATCCAAACAGACTAGTGCCATAAACAAAACTAGTATGACCCAGGTTTGTTGGTTCTGTCCAGAAACAATTTATTGGGCTCGTTATCCGTAATCTGATAGTACAAATCAAATAATCTGAAACCTTGTAAGCTAAAAATTACCGTCATGAGAGTCGTGAATTGAAAGCTGATCAAATTAGTTGTCATTTTCTATTACTTAGTCTTGTTCCGCTTTATTTAACGTGTCAGAGACCCACAGCATCTGGCACGAATTATATAGCACAACTAACAAGTTGGCCTGAATAACATAAAAGGCTTCTTAACCATATCTTGAAAATTCGTAAATATGAACCTAGTGTTTGATTGGATTAACCACTCAGGAACCTTTCAGTTAAACCCATCCATATTTATATTCTCGTAGATAACAATTTGCAGCAGTTACAAATCACGTGCTGGAATCAATTAAATCCATTAACATTACGGTTCTTCAAATACCCATAGTCGTGTCTAACTGAAGCCCTTTAATATGATCATGACAATATAACCACCGCTAAATAATTATTAAATTGAGATTACGCAGTTAAGTTAGGCGTGTTTACCTGGAAATTGTTAGACACAAGTTGTATCCATGAAAAATCAAACAACAATATATATACATATATATATATATATATATATATGACGTCAATGAACATGTCAAGTGAAATCGTCACATAATTAGCATTTTTCTCAAAATAGCATACCAATTTTAGATGGAGTTCCTATTGACATACTGCTATGCATGTCTGATTACAGTAGTAAGAAATTAAAAAGCAACCATGTCATTTCCTGATATGAGGGTCAACTTTGCTTTATATTGTTTCACTTTTTTAATAAAACAAGAAGAGCCTGGTTAGCTCAATCGGTAGAGCGTTTGACTCTTAAAAGTCACACATCACGCTTAAAGGTATCAAAAGGTTACGGGTTCGACCCCCGTATCGGGCTTTCTTTTTTTTCTGTATACTTTGGACCCATTGTTTAATCAAATGACCTGTTTTCTTTTTAGTTGCAAACCTTATTATCTGAAAGAGGAACCATAAAATCTTGTGTGACTAAGACCACTTAGCCAGTTGCATAAACACAAAATAAACTTCTACTCCTCAACCCAAAATTCAGCAGATGAAATAGTGGCGGGACCATGCACCATGAGCAATTTTTCACCGTACTCTTTATCTTTCTTGGAATGATGACTCCTCTTTCTACGCTGATCTTTTTAGGCAGAAATTGGTTCTGGTGTTTCAGATGATTTCTTATTTGATCTTCTTTGAGGATTAAATTATGGTTAAGTGAGAATTGCTTAAATTTAGTGACTTTTTCCTTCGTCTTTATAAACTTTATTAAAATTTCTGTATTTTGCAAAATTACAAATATACTTTTGGTATTGGTGTCTGACTGAGAATTACAACAATGGAACTTTATTTACGAAAGAAAATGTAACCAAAATTTTTGAATCGTAAGAGAAGTAGAAGTAGAAGGAGAAGGAGAAGAAAGAAGAATAAAGTACGAAACCCATGCCGCAACACAAAAGAAAATAGTATTATTTATCGTGTCCCACTCAATATATCACTAAAATCAAATTAACGTGATTCTCCACAGAGTGATCAGCGATAATACCAATGATTTTCAAAGTATTGCGGAGACCAAGGTTTGCTGCGGTAGGACTTCGAAAGTATTCCACACGTTCGGTAAATGACTCTCCATTTGATCATCTTCCCATAAGAAAAAAACCCTGGATCAGCTGGCGAACCGCGGGGTTGTTCTTTGGCTTAGGGTCGGTGTTTGCATACAATGAAACGTTGTTTGACTGGTACGAGTCATATACCAGTATCGATGAGACCGATCACCACAACCAGGAGTTGTTACCGATGCAATTGATGTATAAGCTCAAGAACTTGCCGATATACCAGGAGCTTGCGCATCCCAAGAATGCCGAAAAGTGGTTTCGGTTACAGCTGTGGGAAAACTTGGACCACAACGTGTTAGACAACCAGACGACAGTTAAAAAACAGAGAGAATACGAGGAACCTTCCTTGACCACGCAAACACTTGCCAGACCAGGTGGAATCTTGATCAAACCAGTTATCTTCCATAATATCGATACTGACGAGGGTGTGATGATTGTGCATGTGGGTTACAAGCTCAGCGGGTATCCGTTTTTGGTGCATGGT
Organism: Teunomyces aglyptinius; assembly: GCA_030581575.1. Classification (NCBI taxonomy): domain Eukaryota; kingdom Fungi; phylum Ascomycota; class Pichiomycetes; order Serinales; family Debaryomycetaceae; genus Teunomyces; species Teunomyces aglyptinius. The sequence continues at coordinate 397,049 of JAKTTR010000005.1, forward strand.
GGGATGATTGCTACAATTTTAAACGAGTCTTTTAAAAGAAACGCTTCACTTTCACAAAAAACGCTGTCGAGCTTAAAAGATAATTTCATGGTTGAAAAATTGACTATTTCTTACCACGCACCAACACTAGCCAATCAATTCTTAATTGTCAAGACGACTCGAAAGCTGTATGGTGACGATAAAAAGAGTATAATCCTTGAAAGTGTTATTGAAAATAGAAGAGGAAAAGTGTTGGTTAGGAGCGAGGCAATCTTGAGAGACACGGGGAGAGCATCCGAACCACAACGGTTCGAAAAGAGGTGGTTGGGATGGAGTAAGATCTAACGAAAAAAATATGAGGGTGAGAGCTACTACTGAAACTTCTGGAAATCGGCTCAATCCGGTTATTATGTTTTTAAACATTAATGCAGGGTTCACTTTTTAAGGATGATTTTATTGAAGTAGTTTTAGATTGTTTTGTATATACAAATAAGGTTTTTTATGAGTGACAAATTACTAATGAGTTCGTGTATGTCTATTTTGCATTGAAAAAAAGACTTAGTTCATAATTTTTCTTAAATTTTTCTTGTCGGTAAGTAATTGACAAGAAAAAGTAATATCCGTATTTTTGGAGTGGAAGAGCCCCGCGGATCAACAAAGGAAGAAATAATTGGCATATACGTGACATGCCGATCTTTTGGAATACGCTTAATGAAAGCGGAATATTGGAGGTAACGTATCAGGTTTCATGCTATTATTCCGCACTATTACACAAAAAAGAACTATAAATTTTTTAAATTTTTAAGGCCGTTACCGCATATAATAAACTCGTAACCGTTACATAAAAATATTCCAATTTAAACTATGCGCCTTGTTCTATTTGTCGTCAATTCCGAACCAGGAATGCATTGCATATTCACATAAAACTGGGCGTGAACACGCATTAGATTGACAGCCACAGAAATAAAAAATTGTCTGATTTTGTTCACTTTTAGATCCTACCTCAAAATAGAACCATCAATTAATTTTTTTTTTGAATTTTTGTCAGCAAAGAAAAAAAAGTCTGATTCAGACATTTTTTTTTTGCTTTCATTATCTACCTCATATACTCCCCTCCTCTTCATCGCCAAACCATTTTTTGTTTGAAAAAAATCAATAACATGTGACAAAAATCAGCTGATCATACCATTCCTAAATTTTCAACATTGACACAAACAGTATAATACCCTGATGGATCCAATCAAGTCAGAATCAGCAGAACCGGCCATTGAGCCGCAAGTAAAAGAAGAGCCAGGTATCACTACCACGACTTCCGATCCTGCACTGTATAGCTACTCGACGCGATCGAAGGAAAAGCAGCGGGAGGACGAGCAGTTGCAAAAGTCGCTTTTGAAGCAGAAGCTCCATAATGTTGTGGTGTATCCGCGTCTCAAGCCTGTGCCGTTCAAGAAACAGGACTTGGTGCCCAACAGTACATCTGTGGCGCCACAGAAGAACCAGGTTCTCTCGTCGCACGGTATTGACTTTTATCATATCGACGAGCATCCATTCAACAAGCGTGGGTTCAAGTATAAGCCGTGTCGGCCCAACCCGGACTTCGAGGCGAACTTGTATTCGTCTACGGAGTTGTTTCCGTTCAAGGTGCGTCCGAGCTACTTTGATCGGCTGCCGGCGATTGTGGTCAGCGAGGACATGGAACTAGTGCTGACGCAGCAGGGCTGGAGATCAGCACGGACCAACGTCGGTGTGCGTGAAGGAAAGCACTACTTTGAGTTCCGTATCGTATACGCGAGCGAGAACAGCCACGTTCGTGTTGGCGTGGGACGCAGAGAGGCGAGCTTGGAGGCACCCGTTGGGTTTGATGGGTATAGTTATGGATTCCGTGATGTTAACGGAGAGCTAATGACGCTTAGTCGGCCACAAGGCAAAGCAATTGACGGGGGATTTGGTACTGGGGATGTGATTGGAGTTTTGATCGAATTGCCGTCGTTGGAGACGCACCGCAAAGCATTGGAGGCGTTTTCAAGCACGAAAACGGCCGTGAAACCTGTAGAAGCCAAGCGACGCAAGAAGATAAAGCTGATGGATATCGACAACGCAGTTTTTGGCGAACATGGCAACGTGAGTCGAGACCAGATACCCATAAAGTTCAAGAACGCCTTATACTACGAGCAGTACGAGTATACGGGCACCAAGACGATGGAACACTTGCTCAATCCCGTGACGATCTTTGGTGAGAAGGCTGTGGTCGAGAATGCTGAGCTGGAGGCCCAGAACGCTGCCAACTTGCCGCGCATCCCATCTTCCAAGGTCACAGTGTACAAGAACGGCGTGGAGGCGTGTTGTGTCGAAGATCTCTACTCATTTCTTCCCACCGAGATCAACACGCAGCAGCAGCAGAACCCAAGCTACCGCTGCACCGACGACGGGTCGTTGGGGTACTATCCGATGATGTCGGTGTTCCAGGGTGGGATCTGTGGGATCAACGCCGGGCCTGATTTTGAGTTTCCGATCGACCAAGGACGGGCTTTGAGCGAGCGTTATGGCGAGCATGTGGTCGAGGAGTGGTACTGGGACCTTGTTGACGAGGTGGAGGCACAGTATCTTGATAGTTTTGATTAGATATCGATGCCGATGCGGTCCAACTGGCGTTCGCATGGGTTATTGCGGTTATAGATGCTGTAGCAGCGGTAATGAAAGGCCTGTGCTTCGGCCAAGCAGCCGACGGTGACGATTTCGCCGCACTGGGCGCATAGATGGAGGTCCTGGGCATAGCGATCGGTCAAGAAGTGTTTGAGTTCGGCGAGAGAACGGGGCAGAAACACGAGGCGGTTCTGTGTACCAGCAAATACCAACCAGCCGTCGTCAACCAAGCGGTCAACGAGGGCGGCTGCTTCACGGAGCGTACGGCGTAACTTGTCAGCCACAAGTTGATGGGCATTGACTTTTCCCAAGGAGAAGTTGGCCGCAACAAGATGGTCAAAGATCGTTTTGATGGCATCGAGTTCTGCTACTGAATATGTGCTGGCGGAACAGATTGGCTCGTCGATGGTGGTGTTGATGTATGAGAAGATGAGTGTTCCGGAGATTTCGTGGGGCCGGCGGTCAATCTTGAAGCCATGGGGCGCAATACGCGTGTTGATAGTTGCAAGATGATCATCGAGCGTGGAAACGTGTTGTTCTGAGGAGTCATGAAGACGGTCGCAGATGGTGACAAAAGCAGCTTCAAGATCAGGCTGGGAAACCGTGCGTAGAGACCGAATGTATGTGAGAAGCGTACGGTTGATCTCCATGGTGAAAAGAAGCAGTGAAGGTGCAGAGTGAAGAGATCGCGATAGATCAAACGCGTAGATAAATCAGACAAAAGAGACAGAAGAAATCAGACAGAAGAAATCAGACAAAATAATCAGACAGAAGAAATCAGACAAAAGACAAAAGACAAAAGACAAAAGAGACAAAATAATCAGACAAAATAAACAGACATCTAGAAAGATTATTACATAACAGACAGACATTTAGAGAAAGAATCGTATCAGAAACAAATTGTCGAGACACACATAAAGACAAATTGCAACTGGTGATGGTCTGATCTCGTGGTGCGGTGCATGACTATTTTCCGGTGTACTGAAAAAGTGTGTAGCGAGACTCCAGCGAGGGGCTCGCTATTTTCTAGCGAGACGTGTCGCTACGAGCGCGCGCCGGCGGGCACTGGGTGTGTGCGTGCCCATGGAACCCGCGCATCTCGTGATGTTCGGCCTCACACACTCCGAGTATAAATACATCCAAGCAGCATTCTCCAACTCCATGGAACCTATACACGGAATCAGCTACACGTCGCTCGTGACAAACGACGCCACGACATTTCTGCAGCTCGGTAGATTCTACACCCAGTTGGGCTTCCGGCTCGCTAAGAACTTCTCCAAAGTCTCCAACAACGGCGCTGCTCTGGCTTCCAACTCGCCGCAACTTCACTTGGGCGTGTCCAACGACTCGCTCCGTGAGCTCTGGCTCGAGTCGTTTCCTCTCCAGAACATCGACGCCAACGGCAACATCATTCCATGGCAAGAATTGCCGGTATACTCCGGCGACAACTGCCAGAAACTCTCGGACTCACCCGTTATCAAGATCAGATTGTCCAACTTGGCCAAGGTCAATGCCACCATCAAGGACCTCACCTTCTTTTCCACCGATTTGAGCCGCGTGGCGGCCATTTTCACCGAAAACAACGTCAGTTTCACTCAACACGAAGATCTCATCGAAGTGCTCGATCCGCTCGGCAACAAGTTGTGGTTCTCAAACAGACCCAATCCGTTATCAAAGACCCGTTTTCACTCGGCCCAAGAGTACTTGGACGCGAGAACCAATGAGATCTTGGCCCTGAAACCCGAAGCCGACACCACCGAGCTGCGTACCAACGAACTCTCCAAAAAGAAAAAGATTGCGGTCATGACTTCGGGTGGTGACGCCCCAGGAATGAACCCAGCGGTGCGTGCCGTGGTGCGTGCAGGGATCTACATGGGCTGCGACATGTTTGCGGTCTACGAAGGCTACGAAGGGCTTGTTCGCGGCGGAGACTTGCTCAAACAGATGCACTGGAGCGATGTCCGGTCGTTTTTGTCGTTTGGAGGCACGAATATCGGAACAGCACGGTGCCTCGAGTTCCGTGAACGTGCAGGCAGACTCCGTGGTGCCTACAACATGATCATCAACGGCATTGATGCGCTTATTGTTTGTGGTGGAGACGGTTCGTTGACCGGTGCCGATTTGTTCAGGGCCGAATGGCCGTCTTTGGTCAAAGAGCTCGTGGAAACTGGCGAATTGACCGCGGAACAAGTGGCTCCATACAAACTGCTCACCATTGTCGGACTCGTGGGCTCTATTGACAACGACATGGCATCAACTGATGCTACAATCGGGGCATTTTCGTCCTTGGAAAGAATCACGGAAATGGTTGACTACATCGATGCCACCGCCAACTCTCACTCGCGGGCGTTTGTGGTCGAGGTCATGGGCCGCCACTGCGGCTGGTTGGGCTTGATGTCGGGCTTGTCGACCGGAGCCGACTACATTTTCATTCCAGAACGGCCACCAAAGGCTGCGTCATGGGCCAGTGACTTGAAGGAGGTGTGTTCGCGCCACCGTGCCAAGGGCAAGCGTAAGACGATTGTCATTGTTGCCGAGGGGGCCATTGATGATGAACTCAACCCCATTTCATCCGAGCAGGTCAAAGACGTGCTTGTGGAGTTGGGATTAGATACGAGAATCACCACATTGGGCCACGTCCAAAGAGGTGGGACGGCAGTGGCGTACGACAGAATGTTGGCCACGTTACAAGGTGTTGATGCCGTGAGAGCAGTGTTGGAAATGACACCAGACACGCCGTCGCCGATGATCGGGGTGTTGGAGAACAAGATTGTTCGCCAGCCATTGGTCGAGGCCGTGGCAGCGACCAAGTCGGTTGCTGAGGCCATTGAGAACAAGGACTTTGACAAGGCCATGAGCTTGCGAGACTCGTCGTTTGCCGAGGCGTACGAGCATTTCTTACAGACATCGCTCAACGACGATGGTTCCCGTTTGTTACCCGAAGCAGACCGGTTACGGATCGGGGTGGTGCACGTTGGTGCTTCGTCTGCTGGACTCAACAGTGCCACAAGGGCAGCTGCGTTGTACTGTCTCTCCAAGGGCCACAAGTTGTTTGGTATTCAGGACGGGTTTTCAGGGTTGATTGCTGACGGAGCACTCCGTGAACTCAACTGGTTAGATGTTGATGACTGGCATAACCGTGGAGGGTCTGAGATTGGAACCAACCGGTCGTTGCCGTCGGAAAACTACGGCAAGGTTGCTTTCTATCTCCAGAAATACAATCTTAACGGTTTGATCATCATTGGAGGCTTCGAGGCGTTCACCGCGTTGCACCAGTTGAATGAGAACAAGTGTAAGTACCCGATCTTCGGGATACCACTGGTGGTGATTCCTGCTACGGTGTCAAACAACGTTCCCGGAACCGAGTACTCGTTGGGGTCCGATACGTGTTTGAACCAGTTGGTCAACTACTGTGATGCCGTCAAGCAGTCAGCATCGTCGTCTAGAAGAAGAGTGTTTGTGGTTGAGGTCCAAGGAGGCCATTCTGGGTTTGTTGCGTCGTACGCCGGGCTTATCACGGGATCCATTGCTACGTATACGCCTGAATCGAAGATCAACTTAAGAACGATCCAGGACGACATTACGCTTCTTTTTGATATCTTTGAGAACGATCGTGGAGAAGACAAGAACGGTAAGATGATCATCCGGAACGAGCAGGCGAGCAGCGTGTATTCGACCGACTTGATTGCCAATATCATCAAGGAAAGTGCCAAGGGTCGCTTTGAGACGAGAACAGCAGTTCCGGGCCATGTCCAGCAGGGCTACACACCGTCGTCAATGGATCGTGTGACTGCGGTGCGTTTTGCAGTCAAATCGATCGAGCTCATTGAACAATGGAACAAGTACGAGTGTTCTGCTCTGAGCGTGTTGCTGGAAACCAACCGGCCATCGGCGGTGGTGATCGGGATCCAGTGCGGCGAGGTGCTGTTTACGGATGTCGGTGTGTTGTATGCCAACGAGGCCAACATTGAGTTGAGAAAGGGTACGAAGATCCACTGGTCCGATATGACAGAAGCAGGTGATATTTTGAGTGGCAGGTTGATGGTCAAGGAGAACAGAATGAAACGTTAAATATTTTTGATACTACTAAGTACATTTCTGTGACATTGACGTCAGACAATGTACCTCTTTTCAAGCATCTTGATTTAGTTTATTGTGTATGCCTGGGGATAACAATGTATGATGTCAGATATATGTCTGTCCTGGTGCCAAAAAATCCGAGGCGGGGTCGGTGCTCAAAATGAGGCGGATTCGAAGGATGCCAATGACGTTTTGTCTGCATCAATTTAAATTCTTTTTGAGGTTGCATGCATACATTTGAAATTCTCCAACTCTTAAATTAGATCGTGGAAATCATACTTAACGTAGAACGTGCAGAAAGCAAAAATAATATTCCTGACTAAAGCCTCCAAATGCTTGAAGCTTATGTGTCTGTAAAAATCGTACGATAATTATTTGTTGCAATTAATGTTCTAGATAAGACGTCCCTAGATTTTTTTTCTTCCACAACTACGTTACGATCGACTGTGACCTCACATTTGCTGTCTGTTTCCGCCTCAAATACCTTTTCTGTATAGCCCCATGGTTGAAGTATAATCGTTTCGACCTCCACCACAAATACGCTCATCAAATGCGCACCCGATTGTTTCGCCAAATCGAGATTAACTATGTCATGTGTCTTTGCTTCTTGTCGTTGCTCTGCGCGAACGGCACTTTTCTGTCCGTACCACAGCGAACATCCTATTGTCAAGGTTGCAGACAAGGATTCTCGGTGGCATTTTTCTTAATGGACATCCTAGCTTGCATTTGCAGGGAGCAAATAACCGTATAATATTATATTTTGCATCTTTGACTATCCAATCTGACTTTTCTAAACCCAGCTAAAAGAGGATTGGGCTATCTAGACATTATCGTCACTAGGCTATTCTTGTTTCCCATCAAGATTTTTGCACTATGTCACTAAAACCATCATTCCGCGCCTGATTCCGCGCCTGATTTTTGGTATCACAAATGTACGAATGGGGCAAATTATAAAACGGCGAAGGTCGCGGACAAAAATCAGACAGACAAAAAGATTATTTGTCTGTTTTCTTTGTCCCCCCTCTCGGCCTACACTTTCAACAAAGAAAAAAAGAAAATTAAAAAGAAAAAAAGAAAAAAAGAAAAAAAAAACTAAACAAAATAAAAACCAACTGGTCAAATATTATTACCTGGAAAAAGTCGGCAGTATGTATCCAAAGTAAATGCAGGTAATATACTTTGGTACCAGTCGAAATTTTTATCTCCCATGCGTACTCAATTGTACACGAAGGACCAACCATTACTCTGATACTAAAACTCCAGTTAACACAAAAAGAGAGTGGCACCTGTGACCTCCGTCAAAAAAAAAACAACCAATAATAGAAGGAGAACGCAACCACAAAGAATATTCACTAAGGAACACCGAACCACATTGGAAGTAATACGACAAAAAAAATGGAGTAATCCTATAAGTGTCAACAATACCCTACAAAAATGTGAGGTGTCCAGTTGGCGGGACCAGTTGGCGAGACCAGTTGGCGAGACCAGTTGGCGAGGGTCGATGATTTGTAAGGCGTACAAGAAAAACGGTTGTAATTAGGTATATTATTTGTCGAATGTAGGAGCGCATAGTACTAAAATAGGAGGATACAACACTAGAAAAAAAAGTTAACATCTGTCGAACCTTAAATACCAGGAAGAATAAAATGAACCAGCTGATGTAAGAAGGTTTAAAGGGAAGTATGACGGGAAGAAAAAAAGGAGCCAGACAATAATAATATTAAGCGCAAAATGTGACAAAATAGTGAGGACTGTGAACTGTTCTATTTTGTTAGAGAAAAGTCTGTCAGTGCACTTGGTTCCATAAAAATAGAATAACCAGAAAGACTATGAGTTCCGACAATATTTGACGGGAAAAGCCCTGGTGCTGGGGTTGGTTAAGCGAAAAAAAATAGACCACACAGTTTCCCCGAGTAGGTCTGTAGATAAGGTAGTTGGAGCTTTTGGAAAGAATACGCTTTCAAGGAGAATTTGTTGAATGTTCTTTTTGTCCGACACAAACTATTTTTTTTTCGGTGGAAGTAAACCATAAAAAAAAAAGCTATTTTATTTTTTTTTTTTATTGAGCTTCGCGCTAATTTTTGTTCACCTGGTAAAAAATATTATATACTGCAGGAATACTATTCATGGTCAGGAATTTTTTTTTTTGATATTAAATTCCTTTAAAAAGAATCGAGATTAACTCCAACGGCGGGATATATATTCAAAAGAAAGCCAAAAAAAACATACGGCTCACAGGGTACTATACCACTTGCTTTATTTCTGTCAAATTTCCGTATCTCATTATACTTGATACTGGCAGTTCGGTTCCCATAATACCTAATCCACTGGCCACATACCAACCAGACAGACATTTTCCAGGCAACATCCACAGGTCTCTTCAAACACCTACGAGGATCTAACAAGACCACACCTCCCAACGTTCTCCGCCCGCAGACACGGACCTGGCAAGGATGAGTAAAAAGGCAGACCCACCCATTAAGAAAAATGCGTTTGTTCACAAACTTTACACGATGTTGAACGATACAAAGCTTGCGCATCTCATCTGGTGGACCAACAACGCTGAAAACAACACGTTTGCACTCTATCCAGGCAAGGAGTTTGCACAGGCGCTCACAGGGTACTTCAAGCATGGAAATGTTGCTAGTTTTGTTCGGCAGCTTCACATGTACGGCTTCCACAAGGTTTCGGACCCGAACCAGAACAACGGCGACAAGGACTCGCCGCCGGTATGGGAGTTCAAGCATCTGAGTGGCAAATTCAAGAAGGGCGACGAAAGTTCTCTTAGCTACATCAAACGACGTTCCAGTTCCAACAGCTCACGAAACAGCTACAACGACTCGAGCGACTACTTGGTCACATCCACATCTTCTCCCACAGCCAACTACGACGTCCAGCAACAATACTACCAACAACAATACGCACCCTACTATCCTGGATACCAAGGTTACTATCCAGTCTATGCCACAGAGGAACAGAAATCATACCCGTCTCCTTACCAGTACCAGCCCTACGTAATGGGCCAAATGCCACATGCCTCGCAACCCATGCCTGGACCCATAGCTGCCCAGGTAGCACTTCCTATGGGACCCATGCCTCCTCAGCCAGCTCCAGCACCGCACATGATCCATCAAGTACATCAAACAAGCCCTCTAGTTCATGTTCCCGCACCAGTCACAGCCTTAGCACCACCACCACCACCAGCAGCTCCAGTGACACCATCAGTTCTACCAGCACCAGCACCAGTATCAGCACCAGCACCAATACCGCCATCAACAGCAACACCAGAACACTCACAAACTCCCATACAGGCACCGCCACAGCATCTCCCATCAGTCCATGCCCAGCACTACTCACCCAACCTTCAGTTCCGCAAAATCTGGGAGTCCAACAACAACTCGCGTCCCAGAAACCCTTCTCTACTTTACGACCCATTAGCACCTGCTCCTAACAACAGCATATTGTCACCAGTTTCTGCACCTGAATACGACAAAGCAGGAGTGAAATTGCCTCCTCCGTCGTCCTTCTATTACCCCAATTCGCCCGAGCCAACACGGCTCCACTCACCACTTATGTCTGCTCCTCCACGTAGCATCAACAGCGATGAAAGACGGCCTGTGTCGATACCAGGATCGCCAATAGTGAAGAAACCACTGCTGATTCCAATTAGCAACGGAATCCAGGATAAATTGCGGCCTCTGTTGGTGAAACTTCATCACAAGGCACTGTTTAAAGACTCTATTGGATATACATCGCTGCAGTCGCTGGTATTCTCCAACAAGTCGCTGCAATCGCTGTTGTTTTCCAACAAGTCTCTGCTTTCGCTGATTTCGTCGCTCAAAAGAACATCACTGTTTGGTTCTATCTCCAACATCGCCGACAAACTGTCGATCTCGTTTGGTCCTCACGATTTGACCCTGCATCTGATAAAGGCGTTCGACCCAACGGCACTACACAACAAGACCAAGAATCTACGTTCCTCTACAAGTTCTCCGTTGGCTCAACTTCTCGACGATGAAAAAGAAGACAAGCTCAACAAGAAAATGCTGGTGACGTCTCTCTTAGAAGATCCCAAAGAAGAAGACGACCACCGTACCGATAAGAGAAGGCGAGTCAGTTGATAAGTAACAGTTATGACAAGAATCAAGCCACAGTAAAAACTAAACGCAGCAACTTCGAGGTTAGGATCAAGCGTACTTTAAAATACGCGCGTAATTGCACTTAAAAGTGGGCTGGGAGGAGCAGCCTGCAGAAGAAAAGAAAAAAAAAGACCGAAATCTGAAGTCAGACAAAAAACCTGCCTGACTAACAATACAGATCTCGATCCCTCATCCCCGCCAATCCGTGCTCCCGATGTAATGACATTTTATTTCTCAAGGTGTGTGACTGATATTACTTTGTATTACTAGTTAGATTTTATATATTATCTGTATATATCTCTTACCCTTTTGCGTTACATAGGACAATGAACTCACCCCAGTATCTAGTTAGCTTGCTATTTTTTCACCTCCCCCTTTTTTCCTCGGCCTCGGTCGCCAACCAGGTGTTAACACGGGGTTGGAACCAATGCCAGACAGACAGTAATATTTATTTTTTTTTTAATATTTTTTTAATATTTTTGTTATTATAATTTTATTAATTGTTATTATAAAATTTATATTTTTTTTTTATTTATTCTATTACTGAAGAGGAATTTTTTTTTTGTGCATCATTTTCCGATGGTGCTAGCAAAATTTGCGTATTTTTTCACATTTAATTTAAAAAACGTTCTCGCGCTCTAATACCGGTGCTTGTTACATATGAGAAATTAATAAAGAAAGCATTGTGATGCATCGAATTAGGTCTTGCCTACACCATTATGGTTTCTATTTATCTTTTTCTTGTATACCCATTCTTCCAAACAATAAAATTTAGGCAGGTAAGGCTATTAGATCTGACACCGAAAATCTCCAAACCTTATCCTTAGTAAAAAATCAATAATCATTTCAAGGCAAATATTTTTTTGACCAAGTACCGCTCGGCTGCCTCTATAACGTGACCAAAATTTTTGCTATGTTATGCATAGACTATTCTGACTCGCCTACATGGGAAAATAAGCGCATACCTTTCCAGTTTAGGAAAAACAATAGTTCCCGTGGATGGTCCAGGGTTAAACTTAATCAGATTTTGGTTCAGGAATGTTTGCTGACTGGTTGAAACATTGCGGTCGTGCAGCGTATGAGCACATGCCCAGCAACATTACGGCCATGGCTTCCCTACATTTTACCCGCGTCTTGTATTTTTCTCTCGCATGCCAACTAGGTTTTTGTAGTGGGAGGTGGGGGATGGAGGGGGGGAAGCGAGGTTCATCAGATTGTTCCACTGCATAAACTACCAAACCCGTTTATAGTTTCCAGGTTGTGTGGCTCGAGGTTCCACACACCAGGTGTTTAGGAGCCTCTGCAGTCGTGAATTTCAGCTTTGATTATTAATGCTGATTCCCTGCGCAGACTACCGAATTGGCTTCGCTAAAATTTTATATTCTAGACGTATTTTTCTAATTCCGAGGCTAGCCGGAGTCGGTCCGAAATTTGAGGCAATGACTCTATTGTTGACAATACAAAAACGATCGAAACTCTCAGGAAGGAATTCCGACGCCTCCATACGTTAGGCCATACACACACCATAACCGTGGTTTTATTTCTGCAACTGGCGCCGCCCTCATTTTTACTTAAACATTAGTTTTGGGTGGTGAGGCAATCTTATGATGCTCATCGTTTAATTCCACGATGGGGTCATACAGAAATACACGGACCCGCAGAAACTACGCGCATGGCATGCTGCGATGAGCACTCGAGCTACGTAAAGAACATTCGACCAACAAGAATACCATGCACGAAAAAATTGCAGGGTTGTATTCCGAGTAGAAATGGTTTTGTGGTCTAGTTGGTCATGGCATCTGCTTAACACGCAGAACGTCCCCAGTTCGATCCTGGGCAAAATCATCTTTTTTTTTGGAAGTAGTGGGTCAGCTACCAGCATATTTCTGCTTCTTTATTCATTGATATTTGAACCAGTTTAGGTCTGCAACTGTTTGTAGCCTAGAACTATTGTGCTATTGTCTACGTTTGTTCTAGGGAGATGTATTTTGTGATGAACCAACCATTATCTTTTTTTTTTTAAAGAGTGTGTGCTTGGAGTAAGAAATGAACATTGCATTCTACATGACCTTTGTTGAATATACATCCACCTTGAAGTATTTAAAATTCTGGAAATAGATGGGAAATATTGCAACATGGCTCTATTTGCGGCAACACTGCCAAATGTCACCATCTGATAGGTTGAATAATTTCAGCAAGTATCGTGGTTATGGAGACAACATCGAGCCAGAAAATAGCCAATTTACGTCCAATTCAGAAATTCGTCAAACCCATTTGGGATAATTGAGTTTCGAATATGTTTGTTGTCTATTTGGAGACACCAAGGCAGAATCTGTCGTTTGGCATGGCGAATTGACGATACGTTGCGGCCAACAGAACAACATTCAGCCGTTCACCTGATGGCGGTGGTTCTGGACAAATACGAGGTCATAACCCTTACAATGACCACGAGGCTTTTTTCTGGTTGTAATAATATTATCAATGGACCACGATCGACGTAACGAACAATGTAGGGAAGAGCCCTGAGAAGAAGAAAAATAAATAAATAAAAAAAAGCAACAAAATGAGAAAAATAATCAGACATGGAAGAAGCACTGGTCAAATATTTGGAAAGCAAGGGGGCCAGATTTATGTATGTTGGGTACGAGAATCTCGTATTGGGAAAGCATTCCATTGCGTTCAAAAATAAATAAATAAAAAATAGGTAAGAGAAGCAAACTTGATGCAATTCGTCACCAAACAAAAAAGTTTAAACAAAAAATGTCTGCTGCTGCATGTGTCCAACGAAATACGGCGGTGTGGGGAACCAGACAAAAATAAGTGGAAAGATCCATGAAAAATGTAGCAACCAAAACATGAAACCGTGAGGACAAAAGAGGAGAACGCGGGGAACAAAGAGCAGCAGATACACAAAGTACAGGACTCAATGCACCATGCCTACATATATCATTCGTCACACATCGAGTCTATGTGCATACATCATTGCTGCAGCCGTGTATATTGCAAGCAGGCAGCAGCCGAAGCTTGTGATAATTGTGGTTGAGGCAACGGGAAGCGATGTGGGACCAATAGCCGGCCGTCTACGACACAAGCTTTGTCAAACACGCACAGTGGTGCCTACACATGTGGTCAACGAGACGTATTTCCACCATCTTGTTAATCGGCATAGACATGCGCAGGTATTTGATATTCGATGTGGACCACCAACCATCCAAGTTGTTGATCCTGCGAGCGAACCGCGATTGCGTGCGGTAGACAACTGGTTTTACGATAACGACACGTTCAATCCGTACGTCAACGTGGCGTACTGTCAGAAAACGGCTGATTTCGTGGTTTCTCGCATCAATCATACAAGTAAGCTCTGATCCCGATGCCGACGTTTGTTGTTCGACACCCATCGCGACTCTGTGCGTATGTCGTGGCTGCAGCGATCTTCCAGTGGTGTCGAACGCTTCCACATCTCCACATTGTCGTGGTCGAGCCTCGGTCAATGGATGGGCCGCGTCCGTGGTGTGGCGTGGCGACCGTCACCAACCAACGGCTCCAGCACCATGACCTGCTTCTGGCCGTGATGCACATGCTCCAGCCGCTTCCGTTGGCCTCAGCCACCCTTACACCGGTCCAGTCTCGCACCGTGGATCGACTTGTGGCCTATCGCCTCGATGCCACCACGGGAACACCAGGAGTTGCTCTCTTGTACCATCCCGATGCCGTGGTGGCTCGGCTCCGTCACCAGCTATTGGAAACGGGCCGTGTCGTTGCTACCACGCTTGTGAGCGACTCGTTATTGATGGATCTTGTTGGCCCACGCGGGCCCAGTGTGGTGTTTGACTTCCAGTGTGCGCCGCCAGACGTGCTTGCGATCAACAGCAACTTGGTGCATGTTACGAACAGACAGTTGCCGCGTTCTGTGTTGTGGATCCCGCTCCTTCGTCAACAGTACATGCGTGGACCGCATTCGACTGTTGAGGGAGCCGTTACGGTCCATCGATTCGTGGAACCTTCGTCAATCGTGCCGTACGTCGATCTCCAGCACGCAACCCATGTTGGAGACGTGGTGCTTGGACTCGTGGTACGCGGAACCGTCAGCAAACTATAACTTTCTCTATTAATACATACTACTAAACAGGCAAAGTATCAAGTCCTGCCAATCTATCAATCGTAGGTGCAAGAACAGGATGACTCAAGATATCTCCGACGTACGGAATCGAGCGTAAGAACTGGACAATGGTACCGAAAAAGTCACCAAAAAGACCCAAGATCCCAAACGATTCCAAGATAAAACCTACAAACGAACGCTTCATCAAAATCAACACAATCCCCAACACAAAACACAACGTTCCTCTGATCTTGGACGGACGAGTAAAGAACGCAACTGTTCTCTGTGGACCAATAATCAACACCAAACCAATGATAAAGAGGATATTTCCAAGCGCAAGGAACCCCGAATCAAAGAACGCCATGATCCCGAAAATAAAGAAAAATATCCCTGCAGCCGTAAAACCCACACCAAACTCTACGGTTAGAATGATCTTCTGTCTCCTCCACAATACATACTTTGTCTTTCTGATAACCAAATCATCGTTGTAGTTAACGCGTCGCGTTACTGTGAAGATCAATCATTGAAAAGTAAAATAATTAATATCCTGCAGATACTCGCTACTGCATACTATATAATCACGTGATCCGCAACAGATGACAATTATCAAGATATCCTGCACAAACTAACACATAAGATCACTCGTTCACCCCCCACTTTTCACCATCCCTACTTTTTATGAAACCATCGTCCGACGAGGCTCCACCGAGCTACAACGAGGCTATCACGCATCCTGTGGTCCATGAAAACTATACAGGCACAAGCCACCGTCCACCAGCGGCGCCTCCCACGCTGCTGCGCCCCTCGCTGCTGCGTCCATCGCACCCCCGGCCACAGCCACTGGCATCGCTGCTGCTGGCCCCATCCACAGACGAACTCTATACCCAGAACTTGAGCCTTCCTTTCAAGTATCCACGCGGATACTACTGCAAAAAGTGCAATTTGACCGGGTTCAAGGCCGGCAAGGGCACGCTCTGCCGACGCTGCTGGGACACACACTTTACGCGGGCCATGGTCTACAACCCCAACCCCGAGCTTCCGTTCAAGTACCCGCGTGGCCGCTACTGCGACAAGTGCAACAACACTGGATACAAGGTTAAAAACGGCAAGACGTGCCAGGATTGCTGGGAAATCTACGGGCCACGCAACAGCCACCAGTTTGTAACCCAGAACGCACCGTACGATCCGTTTGCGTCGCTCTTTGGCGGCAGCACCATCACAACCATGGTCGTGCCGAATAACAGCAGTGGACCAGCAATGCGTGTGCTGCCTGGTGACCCCAGACTCGGCGGATTGCTCTGTGGACGCTGCCGTGGCTCAGGACGCACGATCGGATTCTTGGACGACGATCTCTGCAACGTCTGCAACGGCCTAGGCCGCATCTTGAACACCACAGGACCCATGGCCGGACCCATGCCGTACATGGCTCCTCCAGGCCACCAGGCACCGTACATGGCTCCTCCTCCGCCCCATCTACAACCACAACCACAACCAAACTTCATGGGTCCATTCCCTGGCCGCATTCCTGGTCTGTTCCCAGGAGACTACAAACACTAACCCACCTTTACATACATGTATTTGGCTTCATGGAATATGTACACTATTTTTTATTTTAGTTGTAGTTGGATGGATACTTGAAGTCCGTCAACTCGTAAAAGTTTTCCTTGATGCTTCTGATGGAGACGAATCTCGACAAGATGTTACCGCTTCCAGCCTTGTCGTTGGTTCCCGAAGCTCTCGCACCACCAAACCACTGCTGGCCAACCACCGCACCCGTCGATTTATCGTTGATGTAAAAGTTTCCAGCAGCGTATCTCAATCTTTCTTCGGCCAATCTGACCGCCGTACGGTCCTGGGCAAACACAGCACCAGTCAAGCCGTACTCCGTTGTGGAATCGATGGTTTCCATGATATCGCAGTACGCAGCGTCTGGGTACACGTATGCGGTCAAGACTGGACCAAAGAACTCGTTCTTCAAGAATGGATGCGTAGGGTTGGTGGTCTCAATCAATGTAGGCTGAACGTAGAACCCGTTGGACTTGTCGTACTCACCACCAGCCACGATCTTGAGCTCGGGATCGGACTTGGCCTGGTCAATAACAGCCGCAAGCTTATCGAACGAAGCTTCGTGGATCACGGGTCCCATGAATGAATGCAAACCTTCAGGAACGGACGAGTTACCAATGGTGATTTGACCAATGGAACTCACCAACTTTTCCTTGAACTCTGGCCACATCGACTCAGCCACGTATAATCTCGACAAAGCCGAACATTTCTGGCCCTGGAACTCGTACGCACCTCTCAAGGTCGACAACACGGCGTGGTCCATCAGCGCAGAGGGATGCACCAAGTGGAAGTTCTTTCCACCGGTTTCACCAACAATGCGAGGAAATTCACGGTACTTGTCAGCAGCAACGTTGGCAGAGATCTTGCCGTACAACGACTTGAAGACCTGCGTCGATCCGGTAAAGTGCAACGCAGCGAAATCACGGTCGTTGACAACCAAATCGGTCACCTCGACCGGGTTACCAGGGATAAAGTTGATGACACCCTTGGGCAAGCCGGCTTCCTCCAAGATATTCAACAACAAGTAGTTGGACAATGCAGCCGTCGCAGATGGTTTCCACACCACGGTGTTACCCATCAACGCTGGCGCACCCACCAAGTTGGCAGCAATGGCGGTGAAATTGAATGGAGTCACGGCGTACACAAACCCTTCCAACGGACGGTACTCGGCACGGTTCCATACGCCAGGCGCGCTTTCCAATGGCTGTTGGTGGTACATGTCTTCGGCATACTTGACGTTGAACTTGAAAAAGTCAATCAATTCGGCCACACAGTCGATCTCGGCCTGGAACACGTTCTTGCCCTGTCCCAACATCGTGGCAGCCAACATATCATAACGGTACTTGGTCGAAATCAAGTCCGCAGCCTTCAAAAAGATAGCAGCTCTGTCTGTCCATGGAGTGGCGGCCCATTCGGCCTTAGCGCTCTTGGCAGCATCAATGGCACTCTGAATATCTTCAGGAGTGGCCTGGGACACATTGGCCAAGTTCTGGGCATGCTTGGCCGGGTTGACTTGGGGCAAGGTCGACTCTCTATAAATCTTCTGGCCATTGATAACCAACGGAATATCCAACGCACCGTTATCGGTGAATTTGGTAATGGAAGCACGCAACAAGTCCCACGATTTCTGGTCCTGTGGTCCAAACTCCTTGATTGGCTCATTGACAATCTTGGGGGCGCGTGGGTGATGGATCTGCGATACGAATCTGGCACCCACAGCGGCGCTGCAAATGGCAGTGCGGCTGGTGGCGGGCACGACAACCCTCAAGGTTCTGGAAGCAGCACGAACGGCTCTGGAGGTTCCTGCTCTCAACATAATTAAAGAAATGTGATGTGGTATACTTTTTTTTTAAGTGGGGGATTGAAATTTATTTAAACCTGGAGAAATGAGGGGAGACTTTGTGTCACAAAAAACCAAATGGCATCCCAAGCCGAGGGCCGCCAGCGGAAACCATAAGCGAGCTTCCCCAGGTTTTCTAAGCGAGCCCACCACTATTGTTGGAGATGATCCAATTTCTCTAAAATGAGCTGGCGATTGTGCTCGAAATTGGAACGGTATGTGTCCAAATTGGCATTGAGCTGTTCAATGGACGTGCCCCACTGTGCCATCTCCTGTTTCATCCCCGCAAGCACGTCGTCCAACTCGCCGACAACCGCAACACTATTGGCGATATCGGCATGAACCCGACTCAACAGCTCGAGACGGGCAATCACAGCAGGAACCTGGCGATTGACACGATCAAAATCGGCCAAGTGCGCAAAGAGCTCGTTCACGGCATCGGCATCGTCGTTCCTGGCCGGCTCTGCTGTAAGTTCAAGGACGTTGCGCGTCGCTGCGAGTTTCTCGGTCTCGGACTCAAGCCGGCTAATTTCTTGCTTGAGCCGTGCCATCTCGTACTCGGGATTGTGTACGATTCCAATTTTACGGCTCAAGTCGCTGATATGCGCCTGGAGCTGCGGCGCCACACTTGTGCCGTGACTAAAACCAACACTGGTTTCAAGCGCAGCGATCCGCGACTCGAGCTCAAGAATCGCAGACAGATCTAAAGGCTGGTAAGAGGAGGTGGTATCACCAGCAGAGACCGGGCCAGTGTTCACACGAGCAAGAAGCTGGTCCAACTGCGACCAAAACACGTTTTTCTGGCTTGCATCGCTCGTGCCTATCGTTTCCAATGCCGACACCAAACCATTGACCTTGTCGTCGTCGTTTTCCACGGGTTCCAGCTGTAGTTCCTGCAACTCACGTGCGATGCGTGCCAATTTCTGGGTCCTGGTTTCGGTCTGGTGATTCACCTCGTAGCCTTTGACCCCGAGCTCCAGCGTGATGCGGCCCAGAAAGTCCGTGTCGTCGCTGATGACGGCGCACTGCTCAAACCTGGCACTGGCCGTCGGCTGGTGGTTGCTCGTATCGATATCCTCGTGGCGTTTTTCATGCTCCAACACAACCAGGAGCTCGCTCTCAACGTCAGACGTCTCAAATACGTCGCGTGACGTCGTGTCGATGTCAGGAAGGCCGTCAAAGTTCTCCATATAAAGAGTGGTTGATATAATTATGATAAATTTTTTATATTATACAGGAAAGTTTTTCACTTGGTGACTATCTGGACTACATCTTCGTCGTTCACGGGGTGGGTCAAGCCGCATTTCTGGGGCGAGTGCTTGGCACTGGAGCCCCATACCAAGGCGTACTTGAACTGGTTTTTCATATCGCGATGGATAGCGTCACAGACTTCTTGAATAGTTGACTGTGCACGGACCACCATGGGATCGTCAAAGTTGGGCTGGATGCCTCTTCTTTTGGTGTATAACCGTAAGAGATCGAGCTGTCTCCATATCTCTTCCTTTAGGTCTTCGATACCTAAGTCCAACTCGCACGACATCACCACCGTGTTTGGTTCACGGGCCAAACGGTCGCACTCCTCTAACGACACAGCGTCGATCTTGTTGTACACGTACAAACACTTGATGTACGAGATATGCTGTTCATTTATGACGTCGATGAAATCGTCCACAGTCACGTTCTCGTCGCGTACAAGCACATCGGCGTTGTGGATCTTGCAGTCTTTCAACAACGCAGCCACGATCTTCTCGTTCAAGTACTTGGGTGGACTGATCGAGTTCAACTTGACTCCTCCGGTTTTCTTGATCCGGAGCGAGACATTGGGCCGTTCTTTATTCAAGCGGATTCCCATCGACTCCAACTCGTTCTCCAAAATCTGTCTCTGGTCTCCTCCCTTTGTCGCATCCAAAACCATCATGATCAAGTCGCTGGTTCTCGACACCGCAATCACTTGACGCCCTCTACCTTTGCCCAGAGCTGCAGCCTTGATGATCCCAGGCAAATCAACGATCTGCACTTCAGCCCCGTTATATTCAAGAATTCCTCCCACCGACGTCAACGTCGTAAACTCGTAGTTGGCAGCCTCAGACTTTGTATTCGTCACCTTGGAAAGAAAAGAAGACTTTCCGACCGATGGAAACCCAATCAACGAAACACGCGCATCCCCTGCCTTAGCCACCTCGAACCCTTGTCCTCCTCCACCGCCTCCTTGTCCGGGCTGCGGCTCCAAAAGCTCTCGTCTGTACCGCGCAAGTTTTCCTTTCAATAACCCAATGTGGTACTCCGTGGCCTTGTTCTTCTGTGTCCGCGAAAGTTCCTCCTGGATCTGTGCAATCTTTTCCAAAATCCCCATGGTTCTTGAATGGTGAGAGAAGAATCGTGGTCTTGGGTGAAAAAAATTATGTACCGGATAATTTTTCAGACTCGCATTTGGCGATGGCATCGCAACAAATTCTTGAGACGATCAACAGTTCATCATGCCAAAAGGACCACGGCCCAGACACAACGGGGGCTCCATCGAGCTTGCAGGTGTGATAGGAGGAGGAGCATCTAAACTTAAGAAAAAAATCAGAGATATTGAACGGTTATTGAAGAAACAAGATCTTCCTGCTGACATCCGACTCAACAATGAGAGAGCCGTCAAAGGTTTACGGGTAGAGCTCCAGAATGCCCAATTTAACTTGAAATCTAAAGATATCGCCAAGAAGTACCATATGGTGCGGTTTTTTGAGAGAAAGAAGGCCGTACGGAAGTTGAAACAAGCAAGAAAGACTCTTGACGAAATGTCGAAGACCGAGGTGAGAAAGGATATCAAGAAGGCCAGAAAGGTGGTAAAACACTGTGAGATCGATGTGGCATACGTCGTGTTGTTTCCCAAGATGGAAAAGTACATTTCGTTATACCCAAACGCCAAGGATGAAGATATTGAGGATACCAATAACCCCAAGGCCAAGGCTGGGTTCCAACAGACGGAAGAGAGACGGAGAGAGTTTAGAAAAGAAGTGGAGGCCTTGATTGACGAGGACAAGCTTCCGTTCTCCATGGAAGACGTGGTGAGTGGGAAGGCCGCTTCGATCGACTCTAAACAAAGACCTATCATGGACACCGAGATCGATGCTCCAGAACACAAGAAGAACGAGAAGGAAGAAGTCGACGATTTCTTTGAGTAGTTTGTACATTAGCATAACAATATTTACACCATCATTGTGTGCAGCGTAGAGTAGCTGATATCCATGGCATCATTGATGATTAAAATATCCACGCTTTGGCCTTGGAGTTTGGAAGGAATATCCATCACACAAGATACTTTACCTTTCTTGCCAGAAAGTCTGGGGGTAGCCCGTTTAATCAACAAAAGCTCCTTGGTGGTCTCACTGGCCACAATGACAAACCACGACTCTCTTTGTGCTTTCGGGAAGTGAGGACAGTACATCTTGAATTCCTTGTTCAATGGCTGATTATCATGAACAAGTTCCACCGTCATTTTCGACTGCACTTCTTGTCTGACTGCCAATTGCCCGGTGGGTAATGACGATGCGATTCTGACAAACTGATTACGTGCGGTTACATCATCAATTCCTTCAGCAGGATTTCCCTTGACACCTAACGTCTCAGCAAGCTTGTGGAGCTTGGCAAGACCCATTCTACCAACCGTCTTCAATGAGGGTATCCCATCTCTCTTTCCACCATCCAAACCGGGCAAGGTAAGTAGTGGCAGTTCGTCGTACCAAGTACGCTGCTTGATACACTGCATCAAGGTGATAAAGTTGATCACCACCGATAAATACCCAAGCTCAGCTGCAGCATCAATGTATGCCTGCAAGATACGCAATGCCTGGTCCAACACCGAGATCGTATCTTGAGAATAATCAACAATAGGAAGCTCGATTCGGCTCATGAATGCCTGGATCAATAAGTATGCCTTTACATGAGGGTCCCAAATAAACTCGCAATCCAAATCCTCTGCTGGGTAGCGCAAGGCCCGTGACATTTCCATGTTGATCAACTCCTCTCCGTGTCTCGTTGCAAGCTCGTCGTATTCAGAGGCCTCACAGAGAACTTTCAAACAGTCTCTAAACCCAAAATGCGGCTTAATCTTGCTGGTCAAGTTTCTAATGGTCTTGTGTGAGAGATAATAGTACGACGAGATATGCAAGAATGGCGTGGGAACAAGCTCATCTTTTCCACCACTCAAAACACAGTTGGACTCCTTTAGGTTGTCGATCGTGTCATCAATCAATCGTCCCAAATACTCCGAAATACCTGCGGTACTGATATCCTCTATCCCATAGTAAGTAGGGTTATTATGGGCCCGTCTATACAAGAAAGTCCAGGTAAGGAAATCCATTGCTTCTTGACGAGTGGTGATTGTCCCTGCTGAAATCTCAGCACCTATGTGATCATCCAACACCTTGTGCAAAGAAGACTCGACCGGGAATCCAAGGTTCAAGAAATGCTTGTAAAACGTCTTTTTACTTTCTTTGGTATACACAATGGCAATACCAGACGTATCGAAGGCAGGACGCCCGGCTCTACCCATCATTTGAAGGATATCCGTCAAGTCCATGTCTCTATAACCTTCAATTTTTGCGTCAAAAAACTGAGTGCCCTTGATAATAACCAAATGGGCCGGTAAGTTGACACCCCATGCCAAAGTCGACGTAGCAATTAAAATCTGGATCTTTCCAGCTTCAAACAACTTATGGGATATTTGACGGTCAGACTCCACCAAACCAGCATGGTGTAGACCCATACCGAACTGAAGAGACAATCTCAAAGTATCGTCCTTAACATTTTCCAATATATCTTCGAGCTCTCGATCAGGCATGTTAAGGAAACGTCTTGGGTTCGACTCCATTCCGCATAAATGAATGAGATCCAAAGCAGTAAGACGTGTCTGTCTACGAGAGGCAACAAAGATCAACACAGGTTTGGTTGGAGAGTGCTGCTTGATTGCCATAAATGCAGGCTTATTCATCGTCTTCATAAACGGACAGAATGCCAAATTGTCTGGGAACCCATCAATGTACATCTGTAATGGAACAGGACGCACCGATTGCGGAAAGTTAAACAAGCCTTGCTTGACTCCCAACCAACCGGCCATATCAATGGCATTGGACACAGCAGTAGACATACCAAGTAATCTAATTGGTTTCTTTGTCTGCGATGAGATGTAGTTCATACGACTGACAATCATCTCCAAAATGGGACCACGATCACTGGCCAACAAATGAATTTCATCCATGATAACCAACGAGACTTGTTGCACAAACTTTCTGGTTTGCCAGTTACGAGAAATACCATCAAACTTTTCTGGAGTCGTGATAATGATGTCTGCTTCACGAACGTCTCTAGCTTCTGGTAAGGAGTCACCTGTAAGTTCTACCAACTTGTACTTGGTGTTGCCGCAGATCCGTTTTCTCCAATCATCGACTCTTTCTCTGACCAAGGCTTTCATGGGGGCAATGTAAACCACCTTGGTACCTGGAAAGTCCTTAAAAGCGTGCCATATAGCAAGTTCTGCTACAACCGTCTTACCAGAACCCGTGGGAGAGCCGACAAATATACTGGAGTTTGTGTTGTACAACGAATGGAACACCATTGTCTGCATTGGATTGAAGTAGTGGAACTTTGACGAATAAATGGCTTCAATTTCAGGATTGTGCAAAGCAGTAACCGGCAAAGGTTGCAATCTCAACAAGTTGGTCCGGATTGTCTCGTTGCAAGGTCTGATTAGGTGTTGGAAAGAAATCGTATGCAACGTTTCAGAACCAATCCACGTATCAGAATCCACCCGAACAACAATTTGTGGAGGCAAAGGATCAGCTAACGGGATCATAAAGTCCATTTCATGAGGGCTGCCTAGCTGCCTTTTGTTCAAAATGACCTTCTCCACATGTAAAATCTCCGAATTGTCAGATTCTTGCACAGTTAACCAAAAGAATTGGGCATTGCCATGATAATTGGGGTCCCAGACAAAATCAGGGTACAAGTTGACTTTAATTCTCATGACATTGGTAGTGATGGGAAAGATCTCAGACTCGATTTCCAAGTGAGGAAACTTTCCAATTAACTTGTAAAGCACCTTGCCCATATTGTTATTGTGTACCAAAGTACCCAACTCCCCAGCGTCCATATCACGAAGAATTTCCATCAGAGGATTCTTGGCTTTAATGTTTCTCATAACAGCAGCAGGAAGATCAAATTGAGTTAATGGGTGTTCGAATGCCCATATTCGCTTGTCCACCGATTTACAGATGGAAAGCATAATCTTCATCAAAACTCCCCAACGTCTGTTGATAGCAATGAGCAACAATGCACGACAGATTCTGGCAGCGTTCTGGGCCACGTAGTTCGAGTCAGAAACCAACGATGAGTCCTTAATGGCGGCCTGAGAAACAAAGGCTTGGAGCAAAATGTTTGTTTTCCCCGGTGCCGAATCGACATCACCAGCAATCTGACAGGGAGTATCTTGTTCTAACAAATCTTTCAATTCCTTTGCTTCTTCTTCTCTGAACTTGATACTGTCAAACTCAGCACTCATACTGATCATCGACAATACATCTGCTTCAGTAGCACGAGGGTTGAGCATCTGGTTGAAGATCTCCACTGAGTTTCCAAGCAAGTAAAAGTCTGATGCGATTCTTCCAAGATCTTTAGGCGTCAATGCCCCGGAATTCTCATCAAAGATGATCATCTGTAAGTGATGGAGCCGCCTTGCAGCAGTAATGATCATTTCTCTTCTTCTGTTCGTTAAAAGACCGTCTTCCTTTAACTCTTTCCAGTCAATTCCGTAGCCAAACGGATTTTGTCGCATACGAACCATCATGTAGGTATATCCAAGCCACTGTACACCTTCTTCGATGTTGGTTACCGTACCCAACGAGATTTCAGCATTCAAATTGTCCACCAACTTTGCTGCAAGTTTCGATTCAATTGGGTGTTGCTGCGAGATCAAAGAGACGTAGTGGTCCAACCGATCGCTAGTTGTACACAAAATACCTGTACCAAACTGCTCGTACTGAGGCCTACCAGCACGCCCAAAGATTTGAATAACATCAGATATTCCCAAGTCCACAAACCCACCTTGTTTTGAGTCGTACATCTGGGTACCTTTGACAATAACCACTGCTGCTGGCAAGTTAACACCCCAAGCCAACGTTGCCGTACAACACAACACTTTGATAGCTCCGCTTTCAAACATTCTTTCAGTCAAATTACGATCGGTTCTCAACATCCCAGCATGGTGTACACCAAACCCACTGGCAAACAACTCTTTCATATCTTTGTTTCTGTTCTTGTTGACCACTTCACGGTGGAATCGTTGGTAAGAGTCTGCCTCTTCACACTTGAATATATCTAGTTCATCATGGCTCTGGGCGAGTTGAATAAATGTTCTGGCTGACTTTACGGTATCCTTACGTGAATTGACAAAGACCATGACTTGAACTCCTTCACTGACGTAGCGAGCAAGTTTATCGTACGAAACTCGATCAATATTCTCCCGGGCAAGCTTAGAGCCAGCTTTACCTCGTACACCAATCAACTGTTGCTTCAAGGGCACCGGTCTAAACGATTGATCAAAGAAAAACATCCCTATGTTCCGGTTAACCCCAAGGAAATCGGCAACATCAACAAAATTGGGTAATGTTGCAGAAAGACCCACAACACGGATCATCAGTTGGGTACTTTCAACTTGTCTCAAGGTACGAGCAACCAAGGTTTCAATGACAGAACCTCTATCTTCATGCAATAAATGAACTTCATCAATAATCAATAGTTTGACCTTAGAAACCAACTCGTTATCACCAGTCAGTTTTCTGGTAACCACGTCCCATTTTTCAGGTGTGGTCACGATGATCTGCGTCGTGTTAATTTCGGCTCTAGTAAGTTGCATGTCACCCGTCAATTCACGGACGTTGATGCCTAGCCACTTTAGCTTCTTGCTGTATTTCTCCACAATTTCAGCTGCCAATGCCTTTAACGGAGCAACATAAACAATCTTGAACTCGTCATAATCAATATCTAGTTTTGTTTCGCCATTATCATCGATAGACTCGGTCACAAATTGGTTGATAGTATTTAAAATGGTAAGCAACGCCACATCAGTTTTACCAGCACCGGTGGGAGCACACACCAACATGTTTTCGTTGGTGTTGTATGCTACTGGATACACCAAACTCTGCATTTTGTTCAATGTCTTGTAATTGAACGTTCCTTGGCACAAGAAATCGAGATCAGCCACCTTTACAAGCTTGTCGTCCGAGATCCAACGGTTTACCTTCTGATCGGGGTACGGTATGGTGATCTCTTCGTGGGTAGCGTACGAAAGACGTTCGGTTCCCTTGGGCAAGGCATATTTCTTACCTGTGATTGCTTCTATTGTTGTTTGCTCGGGGTTTCTGAAAACATGCGGATGTGTACGGGCTTTAGGAGCCAATTTCTGGTTCTTGGTTCTTTCGTGATTATCAATCAATAACTGAGCTCTGTCCTCGGGAGTCAAGAACTTTGGCTGATCTTCGGATCCCACAAGTTCAAAAACTGACTTGTTCTGAACGATTTTCGATATCAAATCAAAAGCTTCAAAGCCAAGTATATCAAATAACGACGATTGAAGTTCCTCATCGTTAGTAGTACTGGCACATATTTGTTTCACTACTCCAAAGGTTTCGTCTGAGTTGGTAAACCTACTGCACTCTGCTTCAATTTCAGCAGATATTGCCTGACTAGAAACTGGTGTGGCTCCGTCCACAATGCTGTTCAATGTCTCCACCGATATGTCACTGAAGCTCTTTAAAATCTTATCCAACAGCGAGGTCTTGACTTGTTCGGTATCGATCCGGGGAATTTTCGTATTGGTGATAGTTAAATTGTCCACCATTGTCACCAAAGGCTGCATTGCTTGCATGTACGACTTGGTCGAATTTACCTGATAAGACGCCATTTTTCTCTCTAGAACAAGTATATCTTTCGTTTACCTTTTTTTTGGGGCAATTAAACAGGGTTCTTATATGAGAGGCAACAACCATGAATCATAATTAGGCTGAAAAGTGCGTATCAGACTGAAAAGTACGCGTATACTATAATAAATCTACGACAATGACATAAAAAAAATTGCAAAAACCTCGATACATATTGAACTAGATGGCAAGACTTACCAAACTCATCATAAACCACGATGTACATAACATGTAGCTGACTAGGTTCTAAAAAGAAGTGTTATGTAGACAAGTTGAAAAATTGTTGTAGACCTGTACATAAATTTTTTGTTGTGTGCGATGAGATGAACTTTATCACACCTCTCCAACACTACCATTAATCATGGCTAAGAACGTCAAGAAAGGAGCCAAGTCTTCTAAGAATGTCGAATCGAAGAAACGAAGCCGTGCTGACTCTGATTCTGAAGCTGAAGTTGATAATGAACAGTTGGTGAATGAATTGGACGAGGACTTTGATGAAGTCGCCCACTTGTTGGGAGAAGATGTGAAGGATCCAGAAGCTAAGAAGTTGCAGAAGAAGCAAGAAAAAGAAAGAAGGGCCGAAGAAGCTACCAGAGAGCTCACCAAGCCACAGGCCGTTGAGACTGCTGCTGAAGATATAGACAACGATAAGTTTGAAGAGGCAGGTTTGTCGGAACCAACGATGAAAGCCATCAAGGAGATGGGATTCACCACCATGACAAAGGTCCAGGCCAAGACTATTCCACCATTGTTGGCTGGAAGAGATGTTTTGGGTGCTGCCAAGACCGGTTCTGGTAAGACTCTTGCATTCTTGATACCTGCCATCGAGTTGTTGTACTCGTTGAAGTTCAAGCCTAGAAACGGGACCGGGGTGGTCATTGTTTCACCAACAAGAGAGTTGGCGTTACAGATCTTTGGTGTTGCCAGAGAGTTGATGGCACACCACAGTCAGACGTTTGGTATCGTGATCGGAGGTGCCAACAGAAGACAAGAAGCCGAAAAGTTGGCCAAGGGAGTCAACTTGTTAGTAGCTACGCCTGGGAGATTGTTGGATCACTTGCAGAACACACAGGGATTCATTTTCAAGAACTTGAAGGCTCTTGTTATCGATGAAGCCGACAGAATCTTGGAGGTTGGTTTTGAAGAAGAGATGAAGCAGATTATCAAGATTTTGCCCAATGAAGACAGGCAATCGATGCTTTTCTCGGCCACACAGACGAGAAAGGTTGAGGATTTGGCGAGAATATCTTTGAGACCTGGTCCGTTATACATAAATGTTGTTCCAGACAACGAAGTGTCTACTGCCGATGGCTTGGAACAAGGGTACGTTGTGTGTGAGTCCGACAAGAGATTCTTGTTATTGTTTTCGTTCCTCAAGAGAAACGCCAAGAAGAAGATCATTGTGTTCTTGTCGTCGTGTAACTGTGTCAAGTACTTTGGTGAGTTGTTGAACTACATTGATTTGCCGGTGTTGGACTTGCATGGAAAGCAGAAGCAGCAGAAGAGAACCAACACGTTCTTTGAATTCTGTAATGCGAAGCAGGGGATCTTGATATGTACGGATGTTGCAGCCAGAGGTCTTGATATTCCTTCTGTTGACTGGATTGTCCAGTTTGATCCACCAGATGATCCCAGAGATTATATTCACCGTGTTGGTAGAACTGCCAGAGGTACCAGTGGTAAGGGAAGATCGCTTATGTTCTTGACTCCGTCTGAATTGGGGTTCTTGAGATACTTGAAGCAGGCCAATGTTCCATTGAACGAGTACGAGTTTCCTACCAGTAAGATTGCCAATGTGCAATCACAGTTGACCAAGTTGATCAAGAGCAATTACTGGCTCCACCAGTCGGCCAAGGACGGGTACCGTGCTTACTTACAAGCATACGCTTCGCATCACTTAAAAACCGTGTACCAAATCGACAAATTGGATTTGGTGAAGGTGGCCAAGTCGTTTGGGTTTGATGTTCCTCCCAAGGTCAACATAACGATTGGAGCCAGCGGCCAGTCTTTGGAAAAGAAGCACAAGAAACAGAAGAGAGATAAGAAGTAGATAAATAGTAATTTAAATTGAAAAGAAAAAAAAAGACATTTGCGAAAAAGTATCAATTACCAACAGACGCGTTAGTATGGCTGATTACGTGCAATATATGAACCATAGCGACGCGTACGACGGCGTCAAGCGAAAAGAGGTGGCGACGCCAGTCGATTACAACAAAGAGCACCACTTTGCGCTTACTACGCGTAATTATAACAAGCAGTTCTTTTCGATGTACCAGTACCGGTTCAAGCATCTCTACAGCCGAGTGGTGC
Organism: Teunomyces aglyptinius; assembly: GCA_030581575.1. Lineage (NCBI taxonomy): Eukaryota > Fungi > Ascomycota > Pichiomycetes > Serinales > Debaryomycetaceae > Teunomyces > Teunomyces aglyptinius. The sequence continues at coordinate 426,665 of JAKTTR010000005.1, forward strand.
GGTCAGCGGTGCGGAAATGGGGCAATGGAGACAAGAAGATCGAAGGCACCACGATCTTGAAGCAGGATAAGATCTTGGATATCCAGAACGGCCAGTTGTGCTGGGTGGTTGGCACGGTGTTTTGTGATTTGAAGAACAAGTTGAACATTTTACAGGACGTGGAGCATGGGGTGGACGACGTGTTGCCCCACCAGCCACAGACGTACATTGACGAACACAGTCCTGGCGTGGTGATGTTGGAGGACGAGTCTGGACGTGCGATTCTTCACAGTGACGAATTTTTCACCAAGAACATGCTTGTCACCGGCTGTGTGGTGGGTGTGCTAGGCATTGAGGCGCGTCCCGGGGTGTTTGAGGTGATGGACGTGGTGTATCCCGAAATAGCACCGCAACGGCCGCTTGCCAGTCCTGAAAAACGGGCTGGCAAGAAGGTGGTGCTTGTTTCCGGGTTGAATGTGGGCGAAATAGCGAGTTTTCAGCTAGAGATGTTGGCACAGTACTTGACTGGTGGCGTGGGTCCTGTGGGCCATGCCCAGGACATAGTACAGGTGGTAATTGCTGGCGATTCGATCGAGCCCACCAAAGAGGAAGACGACGAAAATACGAAAAACTTCATCACGACCAATAACTACGGGTCAAAGAACTTGTCACGGTTCGATGCTACGCTGGCACGGAGGTTTGCGGAGTTTTTGCACGAGATCTGTGCGAGTGTGCCTGTGGCGATCATGCCTGGGGCCCGTGATCCTGGCGAGCAGTGTATGCCGCAGCAGCCGTTGCACCGGTCGATATTTGGCCTGAGTCTGGGCCGGATCACCAGGCATACGAACCCACAATGGTTTGAGTATGACGGAGTGCGGGTGTTGGGCACGTCGGGGCAGAATATCGACGATGTGCTCAAGTACGTCACGCGCGAGCGTCGCGATGAGATCGAGATGGCGCTCGAGGCGACGGTGCGGTGGCAGAACATCGTGCCCACAGCACCAGACACGCTCTACTCGTACCCGTACGAAAACCACGATCCGTACATCTTGATAGACGAGACGCCACATGTCTATTTTGCTGGAAACCAGGCGCGGTACGCATCGACGCAGTACTGCGATGCGGCAGGAATAGCGGTGCGGGTCGTGGCGGTGCCACGGTTTAGCGAGCGCGCGGAAGTAGTGGTGTTGCATCTCGAGACACTTGATACTGAAGTGGTACGAATCGAAACATAGAAAAGATAACGTTACATTTTCCCCACCACAATGGAAATTGTATATATGTAGCACTGTCTTGGCACCTGTGATGTCATAACATCAAACTGTGACCGGAAGAACAAGAAAAAAAGTCATGTCTAATTGACAACCTCCAAATAGCGAGCATTTGGCGACCGAATGCTTCAGATATGTTTCTTTTTTTTTTTTCTTGTCCTATAAATAAATCTCCCGTACTGTATCCAAATTGTCTTTGTTCGAAGCAGTGACTACTTTTTTATTTTTTTTTCATAATAATATTAATTCTTTTTTTTTTTCCTTACCCTTGCGTTTCTACTTCCGTCGTTGTTGCTGAACAATTTTCTATCCCTTGCACTTTAAATTGTTCTTTCTTTCTAGTTCAATTGGTCTTTCCTTTTAAGAGAAAACACATCCAACCAACCACATTCCCAGAATCCACCCTCTCCACTATCATCACCCCACTTCTCCCTCTCCTTTGCTCAACATACACCACCTTTTTTTTTTTTTTACGGCCCACCACCCTCCCTCACACGCACTTTACAACCAACACACCAAGTCTCGCCTTCCCTATTTCCCCGCCACCCTTTTCTTGTTTCTAGTTAGACCTCAATTGTTCCCAATCGCTTCATGAGTTCCGATAACTTATCTATCCCAGGCACCACGTCTGGCCAGGGCCCGAGAAAACCTAAAAACTTCCACATTGCCCACAGACGCTCTCCCCTGGAACTCACCACCTTGATGGTGGAACAGTACCACTTGCAACGTCAATTGGAAGAGGTACAGGCTCAACAGAAACAGATCTTGCAACAACAACAACAGCAGCAACAGCAACAACAACGTCTGTTTGTCTACCCGCAACAGCCACAGACCGAACTCCAGCCACCCCCAACTCATTTCCGGAGCTCCCACTCGAGATCTTCGTCCATCAACAACGACCAGGCACAGGGCCACAGAAGAACTGGCTCCACTCAGGGCCACAACAGAAGACACTCGTTGGTGTTGAACGAAGCTATCAGGGCCGCCGCAAACCAGCGCCAAACTAATAGAACGACATTGAGCCCTTCCCTGTCAACCAATAACCAGGAACCTTCGTCAGCTTCCTCCGACACCAACCCAGGTCACTTCAAGTTCCCGGCCGAATCCGACCCGGTTGACACGTCGCCCCCTGACTCGACGTCCCACAACCGCTCCAGATCCTTAGCATACGGCCAACCAGCATTCAAGTTCCCGCCTCCTGCCAATTCAAGCTCGCCTGATAACTTGTTGCCTCCTACCCCCAACTTCTCCATCGGAGCTCAGTCCCCGGAAAGAAGCCACCAAAGGCGCTCGTCGCATTACCGTTCAAACTCGAGAAACTACGACCCCAACGTCCAAGCTAATATGAATTCAAACTGGAGAAGTCAACCTCCTCCAAACGGATCTCCTAACCACCAAAGACAATCGTCGTCCTTGGAACCACCATCGTCATTTGTCCCAGGCCACAAGCCTCGCAACAGCTCGTACGGCGGTGGCGGTGGAGGTTCTATCTCTTCATTGTCGACGTTTATGCCTAACAACTCCAACAACTCAGGTAACAACGGCCGTAAGTCCCTTTTTGCTCCCTACTTGCCCCAATCATCGTTGCCTGATTTGATCAACGAGGGCCGCTTGGTCACAGGTACTTTGAGAGTCAACAAGAAAAACAGATCAGACGCATACGTCTCCACTGATGGTTTGTTGGATGCAGATATTTTCATCTGCGGTTCCAAGGACCGTAACCGTGCATTGGAAGGTGACTTGGTCGCTGTCGAGTTATTGGTTGTCGACGAAGTTTGGGAATCGAAAAAAGAAAAGGAAGAGAAGAAGAGAAGAAAGGATAACCATTCCTCGAAGTCACCAACTAGCTTGAATGATGATATTCACAACGATGCTACATCGGCATCTTCTGAAGCCACTAACAGCAACAACAACGATGATGAAGAAAACTCTAATTCTCCAACCATTGGCAGAAGAGGTTCTTTGAAACAAAGACCAACAATGAAGAAGAATGATGACGTCGAAGTCGAAGGTCAATCATTATTATTAGTTGAAGAGGAAGAAATTAATGATGATATCAAGCCATTGTATGCCGGCCATGTTGTTGCTGTGGTTGATCGTATTCCTGGCCAATTGTTTGCCGGTACTTTGGGTTTATTAAGACCAGCCCAAGCTGCCCAAGCCGCCAAGGATAAAAAGAGTGGTAAGGAATCAATGGTGCAAATTCCAAAAGCACCAAAGATTGTTTGGTTCAAGCCAACAGACAAGAAGGTTCCTTTAATTGCTATTCCAACCGACCAAGCTCCAAAGGATTTTGTCGAAAACCACGAGCAATATCAAGACCAATTGTTTGTTGCATCTATCAAGAGATGGCCAATCACCTCATTGCACCCATTCGGTACTCTCGTTAGCAAGTTAGGAAAGATTGAAGACCCTGAGACCGAGATTGATTCTATCTTGAGAGATAACAACTTTTTATGTGACGAGTACGACGAAGATATCAATGCCAGTGGCAATATCTACGATCTTCCAGCAGTTGATTTGGAATTGAACAATGTTGATAGAATCGAGTACCGCGACGATTACATCATTGCATTTACTCAAGATAACTCCTTTGTTGACCATGCATTGCATGTCAAGAGATTGTCTAACACCAAAATCGAGTTGGGGTTCCATGCTGCTGATATCTCTCATTTTATCAAGCCTGGGTCAACTTTGGACCGCAAGGCAAAGAAAAGATTCACTTCAGTCTTTTTACCTCAAAAAGTCACACACTTGTACCCAAGTCAAGTTAACGACCTTGTTTCCTTTAAAGAAAACGAGCGTAACTTGGCAGTTTCCGTTGTTTTTGAAATTGATACCACCAATTTTGAAGTCGATGACTTGAGCATTCATGAATCGATCATTGTTCCAAACCAATTGGTTAACTACGATTCGTTTGATGCCGTGTTGGAAGGCAAGAATGTTGAGAGCATTTCGTCTGCTACATCAGATTATGTCAAGACATTTAGTTTGATTGCCAAAGAATTCCGTCGTCAAAGATTAGAGAATCGTGAATTGGGAATCAGTCCAAACTTGACTCTCTTGGACCAGTTGGATGATGAAAAGGTTCGCTTAAACTTGAATGTTTTCAAGGACAGTTTGGCTTTTGACGTTATCACTGAGATCACCCATAAGGTCAATAGTGCCATTGCTGCCAAAGTTCATGCTGGTTTGGGTGACCAAGCATTTTTACGTCGTCACCCATTGCCAACTTTGCAAAAGATGGAAACTTTTGTTAGGAAAGCTACCAACCTTGGATTCAAGATTGATACCACTTCGTCATCGACTTTGCAGTGCTCGATCCTTGCGATCGAAGATCCAGTCAAGAGACAATGTATTGAGACTTTGTTGTTCAAGTGTATGTCCAGAGGTAAGTACTACGTTGCTGGCAAGCAAGATGCTGACAGCTATGGGCATTATTACTATAACCTTCCATTGTATACCCATTTCAATTCGCCATTGAGAAGATATGCTGACTTGATTGTCCACAGACAGTTAAAGTCGGTGTTGAAAAAGACTGGAGAGGAACGTGACTTGGAAGCATTGAAGGCTACAGCCGACTACTGTAACTTCAAGAAGGATTGTGCCACAAATGCACAAGAACAAGCTGTGCACTTGTTGTTGTCGCAAACCATCAACGAGATCAGTGAAAGTGCTGGTCAGTTGTTGTGTATGGGTACAGTTGTCCAAGTCTACGAGTCGTCGTTTGATGTTTTCATTCCCGAATTTGGTGTCGAGAAGAGAGTTCATGGCGACCAGCTTCCATTAGTCAAGGCTGAATTTGACAAATCCGAGCGTATTTTGGAGTTGTTCTGGGAGCAGGGCGTTGATTCTGCCACGTACATTCCTCCAGATGAGAAGTCGTCCTTGTCGTACCGTTCATCGATCAAGAACAAGTATCGTACGTCATCGTTACAGGCGGCCAAGATACAGAGCAAAGATGACCAGAGCGAATCTATTGTTGAGAAGTTGGCTCTGTTGAATCTCGAGGTTCCTAAGTTGAAGGCTCCAGAAGTTGCAGAAGAAGGAGCTACTGGTCTTACGCCGTACTTGAAGGACATGATTACTCGCGTCGAAGGTGATTCATGCATTCAAGTGATCAAGGAATTGCACCAGGTGCCTGTCTTGATCCGTGCTGAGATCGGCATGGCCTTGCCGTGTTTGACAGTGAGGGTCTTGAACCCATTCGCTGACAACTAGGATGTATTATTGTTTTTTTTTTCGAATAAATGAGATACGATATTAAACGTGTAGAGTTGGACCGATGTAACTACATAACGTAACAATACGGCTACACGTGCAATCAAAGACCTAATCATTTTATCTATCGAGGCTTTGTTCGTATAGATTTATCGCGAAGATAATCTAAAAATTTTTCACTATATCAAAAACCCCAATGTCCAACAACGAAGTCAACGGACAACATCCCGTGCAGTCTGCTGTCAAGCGGACAAAGTTGAGCAGTACTCCGCTTCAGACACGGGTTGCGTCTCCCATGACGATCAATCCACCAATTGATAGCGATGGATTGTCGTGGCCATCGAAGGGAGCCCGTGAACGGATCGAGCAGACTGCCGAAGAGGCCCAGGCCCGTGAGAAGCGTATAGCGCAGGCGGTGACGACGATCTTGAGCGAGTTGGGTGAAGATGTGCTGCGTGAAGGGTTGTTGGAGACCCCTGAACGGTATGCCCGTGCGATGTTATACTTCACCAAGGGATACGAAGATAACATCAGGGACGTCATCAAGCGGGCCGTGTTTGAAGAGGACCACGACGAGATGGTGATTGTGCGTGATATCGAGATCTACTCGCTCTGTGAACACCACTTGGTTCCGTTCTTTGGCAAGGCCCATATTGCCTATATCCCCAACAAACGGGTCTTGGGTTTGAGCAAGTTGGCCCGCTTGGCAGAGATGTATGCTAGACGGTTCCAGGTCCAGGAAAGATTGACCAAACAGATCGCCATGGCTGTCAGCGAGATCTTGAAGCCCCGTGGAGTTGCGGTGGTCATCGAAGCCACTCACATGTGCATGGTCAGCCGTGGGATCCAGAAAACAGGATCGTCCACCACCACCAGCTGCATGTTGGGATGCTTCAGGGACCACCAGAAGACCAGAGAGGAGTTCTTGACGTTATTGGGCCGCAAGTAATCTCTTCATTAAAGAAAAATTCAACATGCATTTCATTTCTTCTGTTTGTACATTTAGGTTATGAGTTATGATATTCAACATACATCAACGCAAGCACTATGTAAGTCTTTTTATGCTAAGGCACTGGCTAATGCCATCACCGTCTCGTCGTCGCCAAACTGTGCCATGATCTGGATCTCGTGGTTGTTCACAGGAACACTGATAGCCGGAAGACCAGCGAGAGACGCAGGAACTGTAAAGATATCGTTGATATAGCCCGTCAAGAAGTTCTCGGAGGTCCCTTCAACGTATTCCTTGATGGTGGGCGGAGACACGGTGGATGTAGGTGTTACCAACACATCGCACTTGCTAGAAGAAACAACTCCTCCCAAGAGTGGATGTGAACGATTAAACACGTTGTTAAAGTCATCCACCAACTGTTTTCTCACATGCGTTGCCTGCAAGAGATGGTTCCCTGAGCTCGAGGAAAGGGTATAGTTTCCAAGAATGAGACGGCGCTGGACCTCCCTGCCAAAAGCAGTGCTTCTGTTGGTAGCTATGGTGTCAAGAAACGACGCATCTTCTTCTTCCTTGCAGAACCCGTACCGCACGCCGTCGTAACGCGAAAGATTTGATGCTGCCTCGGCAGTCACAATTGTATAGTACGCCAGCAACAGCTGCTTGATGGCTGGCACCGATACAGACCGGACCACGTGGCCCAAGTCCTGTATTTTCCACACGGTCTCGATCCAGGCGTCTCTGATTGCAGGCGAAAGCTCGTCGATAACGCATTCTTGTGGAATTCCCACCACCAAAGTCTCTGGCGGGGTTGTCCGTGGTCGAGCAGATGTGGGCAACGATGTCGGGTCCTTGGAATCGTACTGGTCCAACACACGATACACCGCTTGTACCACGGCCATGTTTTTCGCCATTATTCCCACCGTGTCTAACGTCTGGGCATATGGCACCACGCCCCATCGCGAAAGTCGGCCGTATGTCGGCTTGAACCCAATTACACCGCAGTAGCTCGCCGGGAGCCGTACCGAGCCACCTGTATCTGTGCCCAAGCTAAAGTTGGCCAAGTCCGCCGCCACGGCGGCCGCAGAGCCGCCCGAAGAACCACCTGCTATCCGTTCTTCGGGAAGGTATCGTGGATTGACGGTGGGTCCGTACCACGAATTGGTGGTGGATGAGCCCATGCCGAACTCATCAAGATTGGCTTTGCCCTGTAGCACGTATCCAGCGTGGTTGAGGAGTGTCACTACTGTGGCATCAAATGGACTCACGTAGTTATCCAACATCTGGGAGCCACACGTTGTGGACGTCGTGGCGATGTTATCTTTGACGATGTATGTCTTTGCCCCAGCAGTGGAACCACCAGCACCAACAGACCCTTTTCGGGCCATCACCACGCTCCTGAGCTTGTCAACACTTCGCTTCATCTTTGTTGATCCACTTGTAACGGCACCGTTTCCATCGCCTTCTGTGCACTACGAAACATACACATTTTTTCTGGAGGGTAAATGAGTCAAAATTCAATTTTCTCTTTTATCCTCTAGCCATGTCTGTATTTGCATCCACCGGCAAGACGTTGGTCGATCTAGCGACCAACTTGAAGCTCTCGATTGCTGCTGCTGTTTTCCAGCCAAAACTTGTTGTTTCTGTCAAGGAAGATGTCGACGTATTGTACCAAGACAAGAAGTCTGGCTTTGAATTGGTTGAGCCAAACGCAGTCGTCAAGTACTTGGCACAAGACTTTGCTACGAGCGATGCTATCACGTTGGAAGAATCGTTATATTTGCCACTCAAGAACAACACTTCTGTTTCTGTTGATATCCCATTCACTGTGGCTGAACTCTCGGCCCCTCAGATCATCTTGTTCTCTTCCGTGTTTGCGTTGAACATAGACCACCCATGGATCAAAAGCTTTGCTGAATTGCCACAAGTTGCTTCTGCCATCAAACATGCCCGTCAAATCACCACCTTGGAAAGACAAAAGGAATCGAATACCGGCGCACGCCGCCTCCAGACCGGCTTCCTTGTCAAGGAACAGCCATCCAACATCCTTCCCAAGGAAAACGAAAGGAATATCTTGATTTCGTCTGCTTTGCCTTACGTCAACAATGTGCCCCACTTGGGTAACATTATCGGGTCTGTGTTGTCGGCCGATATCTACTCGCGTTACACCAAGAACAGAAACTACAACACCTTGTTCATCTGTGGTACCGATGAGTACGGTACCGCCACCGAAACCAAGGCCTTGGAAGATAACGTTACGCCACAAGAGTTGTGTGACAAGTACCACAAGATCCACAAGGAAGTGTACGACTGGTTCGGGATCGGATTCGATTACTTTGGCAGAACCACTACCGAGCTTCAGACCGAAATCGCCCAGGATATCTTCACCAAGTTGTACGATCGCAACTACATGGAAGAAAAGACCGTGGAACAATTGTACTGTGAAGAACACAAGTCCTTTTTGGCTGACAGATTCGTTGAAGGAACCTGTCCTCACTGTCAGTACGATGACGCCAGAGGTGACCAGTGTGACAAGTGTGGTGTCTTGTTGGATCCATTGCAATTGATCAACCCTCGTTGTAAAGTTGACGGTGCCACGCCTATTATCAAGGAATCGACACACATCTACCTCAAGTTGAACGAATTGCAAGACGAATTGCAAGCATGGGTAGATGAATCGTCAACCAAGGGTAAATGGTCCAAGAACAGTAAAACCATCACCAACTCGTGGACCAAGAAAGGGTTGGAACCAAGATGTATCACCAGAGACTTAAAATGGGGTACTCCTGTGCCTTTGGAAAACTACGGGGACAAGGTACTTTATGTGTGGTTTGATGCTACCATCGGGTATGTTTCGATCACTGCCAACTACTTCAAGGACAACAATAAACTCGATGATTGGCTCAAGTGGTGGAAGAACCCGGAAAATGTCAACTTGTACCAGTTCATGGGTAAAGACAATGTTCCTTTCCACACCGTCGTGTTCCCTGCTTCCCAAATTGGTACTAGAGACCCATGGACCAAGTTGCACCACTTGAGTACCACCGAGTATCTTCAGTACGAAGGTGGAAAATTCTCAAAGTCGAGAGGTGTTGGTGTGTTTGGTAACAACGCGAAGGACTCCGGTATTCCTCCATCGGTGTGGAGATACTACCTTGCGTCTGTCAGACCTGAAACTTCCGATTCCCAGTTTTCATGGGACGAGCTTGTTACCAAGAACAATTCGGAATTGTTGGCCAACTTGGGTAACTTTGTTAACAGATTGGTCAAGTTTGCTATTGCCAAGTACAACGGAGTGATTCCTGCTTATAATCCAGGCAAGATCCCCGACTATTCCAAGTTTGAGACTGAAGTCAACCAGTTGTTGCTGAGCTACATTGAGAGTATGGAAGCGGTCAACTTGAGAAAAGGATTGGAAATTGCGATGGCCATCTCTTCGCGTGGTAACCAGTTCTTGCAAGACAACAAGTTGGACAACAGCTTGTATGCCGACAGACCAGAAGTTTCCGATGCCGTTGTTGGTGTTGGTTTGAACTTGATCTACTTGGTCAGTGCTGTGATTTCTCCATTCATTCCTATTACGAGAGACCAGATCTCGCAGATCTTGAATGCTCCTCCATTGTCGATCACCGACAAATTCGAGTTGGTCTTAGAAGGTGGCCACAATATCGGAAAGGCCCAATACTTGTTCCAGAGAATCGATGAGAAGAAGGTTGCTGAATGGAGAGCTGCGTACGGAGGGATTCAGAAATAGATAAACAGTAATACTTTAACTTTCTTCCTTTTTTTTTGTAGCGTGTTTCTCCGGGGTAAGTCCCGGGTCCGACCCGGAAATCTGGGGTTAAAACAACCTCGAATTGCCTGATCCATACCCCCGAACCTAAACCACTAATCTTCTTTCAAACAATGTCTTCCCGTGTTTTCCTTGGCTTTCTCGCCGGTCTTGCAGTCCCTCCCATTGTCACAAAAACCATACTATTTCCTGCACTCGTACAGTCCCAGTACGATGATATTGATCACTTAAACTATCATATCGATTACTTGGGATGGCAGGTCAAAGAACTAGAAGAACGCCGTGGCCTTTGTGAAAGTGAAGTTTACGTTCCACTAACACATGTACAGGGTCGTTTCGTATAAGATACTTAGTCTGAATACATTATTTGTAAAGTTGGTATCGCAGTTATTTTAATTGCAACCTCTCCTACCTCTTGATTCCTCAAATCAGATCAGTGAAATCATTATGTAACTCTTCATGTATAGCAATAAACTTTTCAATTCGATTCTATTATAGTGTTACTTCATTCATTTTACAGAATTTTCTAGTTTTTGTATATTATTCTTTATAAATGTTAAATTCCTTTTAATTCAAACACCGCCAGTTCTCCTTCCACTTCTTCCACTGATCCTTCTTCATCAAACGATTCCAAATCGTCTAAATTATTTTCTCCCTCAGCTTGATGGATTAAACTATCCAAATCCTTTTTGGAGATTTTTATATTTGCACTTTCCCAGTCGCTTAATTGCTTACTGTTGCTCAAATCTCCTCCAGTGAGTACCCGGATTAAATTCATCTTGAAATCTTTAGACTGTTTCCCAAATTCGACATGGCGCCTCTTGTGCTCTTCAATATCAGGAGTATGTCCTATACTCTGTCCCACACGCACCAAGGTTTCCACACATCCTCGGGAATTATCCACCAAATCTGAATCAAACCGGAAATACTTCTTCTGGAATAAAAGGAGAATAGTCGAGCCACCAAACTTAAAGTATCCAATCTCGTCTCCTCGTGAAACCCTTTCATTTTCTCCCGTTGTCAACACAATAGATCCAACCATCATTGCACCAACAGCGATCATGATAACCGTCCCGAATTTTTCTGTTTCTATTGGTATGATTGCCCGCACATTTTCTCCAAACACATCCAACTCTGACCGAATAGCCATGGGGTTAACCGTATAGTATTCTCCATCGATATACTTGATGTTCTTAATGACTCCATCCACTGGAGAATGAAAACGATGGTAGTCTTGTGGAGCAAGCCTAAAGATACCAATGGCACAATTATTAGGTTTGAACAAGTCAGTGTTTTCGTAATTGTTAAAGTTTCCATTAAACAATTTGGCTAACGTGAAATTTCTGCCTTTAATCCAGAATTCAGTTGCTTCAGACACTGTATCATAAGAAGCACAACGACTATCTGCTGGAGAAACAACAACGCGTGTATCTTCGTATTCCACGGGACGTGCCCCTGGCTTCAATCGACGATAAAAGAATTCATTGAAAGTAGCATATTTGGTTGGATCAGTCTCAAGGCACTCTGATAAATCAAGCTGATGAAACTTAACAAACGAACTAATATCATTTTTCAGTGTTGGCAAATCAAACTTGATTCCCTGTTTGACGCTAAGGGTCTTGAGCATAGTTCTTATCCGTCTCTTTCTGGCTCTGTTCAACTTGTACACCAAACGGATACCCAATCTAATTGAAACGCTCATCTTCTCCTCCAAAATTATCCCAGTGAGTCTGTCTTGCACTAAAATATTAGCTGAATTGCTTCCCAATTGATACTTTCCATAAGTCATCTTGATAAGGAACTTTGTAAACCAACGTTTGGTAGCAATTTGTGGAGTGACATATGAAGAAACGAGCAACTTGTTGACAATACTCCAATCTTTAGAGGCACAAATGGCAACATGGGTAATGATATCAAAATCTTGCTTTTTGGATAATCGTTTCTTCATGCAAAGCGGACACTTTTCAAATTCAAAGATTGTACTTCCACCAGAGGTAGAGGAATTAATGTGGGACTCCAAAGCGTCGATTATCTCAGTTTGGGTTAACACATCATCTTCAATTGACTTGTTGTAAGCCAGGAAGAATTGCAGAACCAATTCCTCGCTATCACTTCCACCTAACGTATCAAGTAAGGTGGTGAGCTCGAGATAATCGTAACCGTTTTCATTTTCATTAAGATTGTACTGTTCCAACAAATAGGTCCAGAACTGCCTCCTCAATGTTTCGTAAGTCTGGAACCGGACCCGGATTTTCAACTGAGGGTTGTATTTTCCTTCATATTTGGAATCATGCAAATCCATTGTCAAGTTGACAGTCTTGAACTTGGAGGTATCTGCGTACAGAACAGTGACCTTCTTACGTTGAGTGAACATCTTCTTCTTAACAGAGCGAATTATGTTGTCGTCTTCCAAGATCTGGATGCTGGAGTTCTGCAGGGATTCATTGTCACCAGATCCATAGTTCAGATCCTCCTGGAATGAAAAATGAGATAATGGGGTATCCCTGAATGTATTTGTATCAACAAGGTCACGAATTGGAACTGATACCTTGGCCACATTATCGTGAAATGAGAAATGATCTTTATCCAAAATGGAAAACTCAATATTGAAGTTGCTTTCATGGGAAAGAATTTCAAAAGCTAACCTTTCATTAAAGATTGGATTCAATGTGTGTCTTTTCCAGCTAGTTCGGTATGTCTTTTTGCCAAATGTTGCTACAACAAATGGATCCATATCAAAAGAGGTACGGGTAAAGTTTTTGTATGGAGGCAAGTCAGTGGCAGAAACAATTTCAATAAAGACTAGGCCCAATACTTTTCTGTTACTGAGCTCGAATTTTCGGAACCTGGACTTTCTCTTTTGGTCTCTGCCATCAACGTCAAGACTATTGCTTGAAGATATGATAGATAAATCAGAGATTGAGCTGATTTCGTCGTCTCGATCCACTGCTTTGTTCAGAAGATGCAAGTTGTCTATACTTTTATTATTATTGTTATCACGTATTGGGTTGAGAACACCATTTTCTGGAGGAGAACTGGTCATTACTGAATCAATATCAGAGAGATCTTCAACGTTGACTATTTCTTCATTGGAGTCTGAGTAAAAGCCTTGGTCGTCAGGCTTGGTAATACCCGCATCCGATGGATAAAGGAGTTTTTTTGACCAAGCTTCATAATGTTTTTCTATTTCCGATACTGGAAGCATTACTTCTTCAGAAATGTTCAATGTTTCAAGATTTGGTGCAAGTGAGGCAGTTTCTGTAGGCAGAGGAGGGTTAATTTTGACAGTGGGAACATCTGGCTTGGTAATAGGCGCATCTCTCTTTCTGCGCATCGTTCTTCTCTTCTTTTTGACCAACATTTCGAACGATAACAAGACTGATCCTGTAATATAGCTATGGTATCGCTTGTTTGAGTAGAGCTTGTACCATTTCAAGTCTGTCTTGGGCTGGAATCTCGTACCATTGCTTGGCCGAAAAATATCGCTGATACACAACCGGAGTTCACCCAAGTAGTTCTTGTAGCGTTTGTGTTTATCCCACACGGTCAACACCAAAGTATCGGTGGGAGAATCATGCAGAAGTGGAAGAAGGATTTCTTGGTCCCAGCTTGGTTGATTTGTGTTGAGTTTTCGGGTCGTTTTCTTTCTCACATCGCTCATCTGACAGACCAATAATGGATTGAGTCGTTTTGTAGAGGTATTGTTGTCTCCAACGAGTTCTGCTGCTCGTATGGCATTGATTTTTATGTATAATCGATTCATGGAATCCCCATCTTCCGATTTGGGTTTCCTCGTCAAACGCATGGTATATTTATCCAATTCCCGGTGACGAGATGATTGCTCTCGTTAAAAAAAGGTCTAGTGCGATCTAAAATTTCGTTGGTGCTGCAGTTCGGGGATTGCAACATAAATCGTCGTCTCTTCACAATGACGTCCTCTCCATTACTGCAATTACTATTACTGTTACTATTAATTTTAGCTCAACAACATTTCTACAACACTCGTCACACTCAATCTCTTGATATCGGAATATGTCTGGCCAGTCCCCATAAACAAGATCGGAACTTTAGTAGCCATCACCATATTAATCATGGTTCCTACCAAGTCCCCAACCGTATCGACTTTTGATATTATGAAAAAGTCAAGTCCTCTTCTATTCCCAAATGCGTTATTGAAATTGATGGCTTGTTCAACAGAATCAGTACCGACCAAGGCTTCACCGACCATGATGATCTTGTCAGGATTGGCTGCATCACCAAACTTCTTGAGTGGGGCCATGAGTTTGGCATTAGAATGCGTTCTTCCGGCAGTATCAATGAGCACAATATCAAAGTTATTGTCTGTACCATATGCAATCGCCAGCTTGGCTGTAGCAACAACATGGTCCCCACTTCCATATCCCTTTTCAAAAAGCTCAATCTTTGAATGCGAGCTTGATGATTCATTTAATGTGTCCAAGTTCTTAACATGTACCTTTAACTGCTCAACAGCTCCTGATCTGAAGGTATCACACGCACAAATCAACACATTCAAGTTGTTCTGTAAGAACCAGTACGCCAACTTTGCCAAATTAGTTGATTTTCCAACTCCATTAACACCAACCACAGAAATGACATAAGGACGCGCGTTAACTGAGTTCCGCTTGATGTCATACAACAAATCAGTCGAGACGTTGGGTGTCAAGATCTTGGTCAACTCATCAACCAAGGTTTTTCTATATAAATCCATTGTAAAGTTTTTGTTATTGTTCAAATTGTTTTTGATCTTGTCAATGATTGCTTGTGCGGTTGGGGCTGCTACGTTCTTCGAAACCAATTGATCGTAGAACTTCTTCGAGACCAGATCCACATCCCAATTGCCGTTATAGTACCTCAAAAGATAATTAAAAAGATCACGTCTCTTTGGCTTTGGTACATCTTCGCTGTCGTCATCGTCTTCTTCTTTCAAAATATCATTTAATTCTTTGACTAATACCAACTCATTTTCCTTGGTAAACGCAGACTTGTCCACCAACTGACTAGCATCGTGCTGGACTGAACCCTCTTTTGATTCCGAAAAGTCCAATACTTGGTCACTGGCGGTTTCGACCATTTCTCCACCATCCCACTTTCTCATCTTTTTGGTCTTTTTCGCTATTGGTGCTTTTTTGGGTGTGCTGGCACCGCTGGATATAGGTGTGTCCTTTGGTGTTTCTGTCTTTAACTTGATGAGGTTGTTGAACTGCAAGTCTATCAACTTCCCCAACTTTTCACTGTCATCATCATCTTCAAGTTTGCTGAAGGTCTTGATCACATCACTCAACATCTGCTTAATCTTTTCGCTGTCTATAGTGGTGACTGTATCAAAGTACAATGCTGCGTAGACGGTATCTTTCTTGAGACAGTAGAATCTCTTTTGGTGTATATTGGCAGTGTAGAAGTTGGGCTCTAATTCAAGATGTGTTTCACTCACCAAACTCGAAATGAATTCATTGAATGGACTAATTTTATTGTTGACTTGGTACTCAACCTTCCCTGACGGTCTAAAGATAATCAACGATTGTGACATCCTCTAATGCTGCGATCTTGGTGTGTTCCGTTCGAGTTACTGGTTAACTACTGAAGTCACTTTTTTTCTGATGATTTTGTGTTCACGAAAACGTATGTGCCACAAAACCGATTTTCTTTACAATTTTTCTAGTCACTAAGATAATGAAAGGTTTGATTATCCGTGTCTCTGTCGTCTAAAGATACGTTGCGTTGCAATTGCATATCATTATAAGGAGAATGGAAAAAATAAAGCCAAAAATAGCGTCACAGACAGGATTCGAACCTGCGAAGGAAAATCCCAACACCTGAACCGCTGGAATAGCAGGGTGTCGCCTTAACCACTCGGCCACTGTAACTGTTTTAAAGTCTGGTTGTATTTTGTTTCTAGTTGAAATGAACAAGTATACCACACGTGCAACATTTCCTAAACAAGAAACATATATACAGGTTTTCTGGCACGGTGTTTTGAATTAAACGTTTGCTGCAGAGTTGTTGTTGCAACTTTCCAGATTGGGAAGAATTACAATAACCGGGCGAAATACTACCGTATTCTAGCTTAAAAAACATTGACCAGAAACCTACCAGTAGGAGGCTTACTCTGATATATCAATATAATAGTTAGAAAAGTATATGAAATTAAATCTCTATTTGGATGGCTGGTCTTGAACTTCAATGGCAGTCTTGGAGTGTGACTTTTCCAGAACATCAATATCCTTTTCAACATTTTCAACAGAACTGTCAATAGAGTGCTCATCTAATTGTGTTTCCTTGGATACAACAGCAAATGCAGCATCTCTCATACCCTGCTCGGTATTAATGAAGTAGAACAAAATAATAGCAACAACGACAATGAACAAGTTTGGTAAAAATGGATACCAAAGGTTACCAGTTCTGTCTTGAATAACAGCAGTGACCAACAGCCCAGGCCAGGTACAAGTAATAGCCAAGGTGATCAAACCAAAGTATTTACCTTCGTCACCCTTTGGAATTAAACCAGCGAACACAGTTCTGATCAAAGCACGCTGACAAGAAACGGAAGAGGCGTAGATAACTTCAAAGAACCAGAATTCCCATCTGTGTTTGAACCCAACAGGCAAGCTGTTCTTTATACCTAAACAACCCCAGAAGTTTGTCAATAAGTTCAATCCAAGAAAAATGTAACCCCAAGTTTTGATGTGCCAGTTCCATTTAGGATAGTAGTACATCCAAAACATTGGACCAATTGTTTGCAAAATATATGAAACAAAAGAAAACACGGTAAACTCGGGGTCAGAGGCTCCGAGACCCAATTGAGCTCTGAAAAGTAAGTTGTAGACACTCGAGAAGTTACTGTAGGAAACCTGCCACATAATCCAAGCAAGGGTACAAAGGAAAAGTTGAGGAAACTTACGAGACTCCTTGATCATATTAATAGTGTTCGTGAAAATAAGAACAATGTACCATTCATTATCCTTCTTGGTTTTGCCGTTGTAGTTTGGAATGTAAAATGAAGCGAGAATAGAGAAAACAATGGTGAGACCGCCAGCAGCTGTAATTGCATACAAGAAATTGTTGTAACTGGTCTGAGCGGATGTTTTATGGGAGTATGAAATGATAACACCAATCAAAAGTGCGGTAACACCACCACAGTTACCCAAGAAAACACCCATAACACTAACCTTAGATCCTTTTCTCCAAACCTGCTTTTGTCGATTATTTTCTGTCTGCTCTTTATCCACAACGACACCTCTCATAAATAATGGAATATAAGAGTTTTCCACAATTTGATAGACAGCATTTTCCACTTGCAACAAAGCATATAAGGCAGATAAACCCTTCATTGTTGGATAGTCATGAGCAGTCAACCCTGCAAAAGGAATTGCAAACACACCAAGTGTGAAGATGGAAGCAATCATAATCCATTTTCTGTAATTCGAATAATCAGCAATACCCATAAGAAAAAATGCGACAACACCTTCCACACCAGTAGCAATGGCTTCCAAATACAATGCATAAGAATTTGCCCGAACATGACCAGTACCAAAATCAACATAACAATTATTACCTCTCATAGCACATCTTCCACCTTGCTTGGTGTGACCAACAGCAACTGCAATGGATTGGATAGTAGCAGGAACATAAGTACGAGACATCGATGCGACGGGACCAGTCGCATAACAAATTAAAAGCCAAGCTCTATAGACACCTTTTTTAGTCCACATCTTGTTTTTGTCATCAATGATAGCATCTTCAAGGTCCAATTCCCTTTGGCGTTGGAGAACAATCTCGTCATCAGAGGTAGAGGGTCTGGATACAGCATCCGTCTCCTGAGCCTTCTTTTTAGAAAATACTTTAGGAACCATAATTTTTTACCCGATATTATACAAAAAAGGGTCCAAAATGGGGGTCCTTTATAATTCCTCGAGTCAGGAAGTAATATGTAATTGTCCGACTTTAGCTAAAATTTTTATAAGTGAAAATACACCTTGGTGGAGGTTTAATGCGGCAGTTCAAAAATGGCTTTAAAGTCGGACGCATGGTGCTCCAAATCACTTCCGTATTGGTTAAATTACTGGCTTTGATTTGTCCACTGATTACTACCTTGGTGATTATTAAGGAAAATCAGATAAATTGAAACAGATTTTTTAGATTCCTTTCCTTTGTATCAATTTTACAACCTTATTGCACAAAAATCCCCAATTTCATAAGTCAAAAGAAGGTTTCTAGTAGCGATGTTTTACTGGGTTAACAAAAAAAAAACAGGTGATATGTATCAATGACAATCAAGGAGGTAGTTAGTTGCATTGGCCCGTGAATTTTATGCTCTATTGATTGTATCGATAAGCTTTCCCATTCTTCGTAGATAAAATAAATTCAGGAATGTTACAGTTCCACGATTTTATTTCTTGATTTTGATAGGTGCATATGTAGTGGTTATGAAGAGCGTTAGAGAACTATGTCACAGCCTATAAACGAGAGAGAGCCAAGAAAATTTTTATTTCCCGTACGGCGACTATACCTTAGGGGAAGTTAATTTGCTCACGATGCCCAATAGATGTTTAAGGTTTTGATAATTTTCATAAATGTTCAAAAAAGCGAAAAGCTCCCGGTTTAATTCGAAAGAAAGAAATAAGATAAATATTAATCGGGGCAAAAGGTTCCATAACTTGTTATCCATAACCTAATACCACTAGGATGGGATTTATCTTTGATAGCTCTTTTGTGCAATAGGTGGTGTGCACCAGCTGAGTCGTCTGTACTGCATGTACGGGTGTCCAGGTGCAGACTATTTTAGTGCGACACGACCAAAAAAATTTATGTCAGGACGTGATTTACATATCAATCTGAGAGGCAGAGCTTGTTGCAACGCATATTCCACCACAAGTGTATATAATGGCATATTATCAACAGCAATTGAACAATCCACTGAACATGGATTTCTATCAATCCAACTATGCAAATACATATCAACAACCGGCCAATATAAGTGGAGCGTCCAACTTGGGATCCATGGACACTGGATTTGGCGGCAACATTGACGTCAGTGGTGTGATGGGTAGCGGCGAATTGACGACAGGCTTGTTTGCAGCATTTGGAACCTCTGGATATGCCGATGAGCTTCCGTTATTGGAGGAGTTGGGCATCAATTTCCAGCACATCAAAACAAAGACGTTGGCCGTGTTGAATCCATTAAATAGAAACATCACCTCTGATATAATGACGGATTCCGATTTGGCAGGTCCAATTATCTTTGTCTTGTTGTTTGGTACACTTTTGCTCTTGGCAGGCAAGATCCAATTTGGATACATTTACGGTGTGGGTCTCTTTGGCACCATCAGTTTGCATTACTTGTTCAAATACATGAGCAACGATATCCAGTTGGATTTGGCACGTTCGGCATCCGTGATAGGCTACTGCTTGTTACCGTTGGTGTTGATCAGTGTTGTTGGCGTGGTGATATCATTGGACAACTTGGTGGGATACATCTTGAGTACATTCGCTGTTGCCTGGTGTACATACTCAGCTTCTGGCTTCTTTGTTACCGTGTTGAAGTTGCAGAATGTCAGACCTTTAATCGCGTATCCGTTGGGTTTGTTTTATAGTGTTTTTGCATTGATGGCAATATTCGTGGAAAAGGCTGACTCTTGAGGCAAAAATGTATTTCAAACTATATAGACTACTATCTAGGTTATGTTTGTGAGTTAAATGTTTCTTTGTCCAAGTAGTTTTGTTGGAGTGTGTTGTGTTCTCACTGGGGGATTTTCAATGAAAAATATACGTACTTTTCGTCCCACAAAGTACGATAATGAAACGTCTTTCTACCGTACTGTTGCGGCATCTTCGAGGTGTAGCTACTTCGCGTAAGCCATTCTATGTAACGACACCAATCTTTTATCCCAATGCACAACCCCATTTGGGGCATTCATATACCATGGTTCTATGTGATACGAGGATCAGATGGGAACGTCTCAATCCCGAGAAACTGGCATTCTTATTGACGGGGACCGATGAACACGGATTAAAAATCCAGACTGCTGCCGAGAAGAGAGGCATGGAACCAATGGCTTTGGTAGATGAGGTTTCTCAAAACTTCAAGTCGTTGGCACAAATGCTAAACATTGACTATGATCGTTTTATGAGAACTACCGACGCAGATCATATTGAAACCGTCAACTTCTTTTGGAACCTTGTCAATTCGAAGGGTCTCATATATGAAGGTTCACATTCTGGATGGTACTCTATCAGTGACGAAACCTTTTACCCCGAAACACAGCTTGAAGATATAGTTGTTGATGGCCAAAGCAAGAAGATAGCCAAAGAAAGCAGAACCGAGGTGGTTTTTCAGGACGAAACCAACTACTTCTTCAAGCTTTCGAGTTTCCAAGACCAATTGATAGATCACTTTGAAGCAAACCCCCAATTTATCATACCCAAAAGTAAGTATAATGAAGTCTTGCACGAATTGAAGTCTACAAGACTCGCTGATTTATCGGTTTCAAGACCTTCACTGAGATTAAAGTGGTGTGTCAAGGTTCCGAATGATCCCACGCAAGGGATTTACGTTTGGTTTGACGCCTTGATTAACTACATCAGTGCTGCTGGGTTCCCTGGCAAGTTCGAGAAACGCGATGGTAAGTTTGTTGCGCCCCAAGATAACATCTGGCCAGCAACTCATGTTGTGGGAAAAGATATTGTCAAGTTTCATTGTGTTTATTGGCCTATCATCTTGATGGCAGTCGGTGCTCCGTTACCTAAACAGGTTGTCGTTCATTCACACTGGTTAAGTGAGGGTTTCAAGATGAGCAAGAGTGTTGGAAACGTAGTTGATCCAGTGGCAACTTACAATTATTATGGTGAAGATGCACTTCGGTTCTTTTTGAACGAATACTCAAACATCGAGAACGATTGCAACTTTAGTGAAACTGCCTTTAGTGCTACTCGTGACACACTTATCTCCAAATATGCCAATTTGGTAGCTCGGGTTGGAGGCAACAAGTTTAATATTAGGGAAAGTGTTGAGTTTTGCTCAGCTGGGATGTATAAAGATATCGACCAGCTTATCGAACAAAAGAGCGTGAAGCCGGAAATGGCTAAAGAGATCATTGCATTGAAGGATGAGTTGATTACCGAATTAAACGGATTGTACTTGAAGATGAACGATAAGTTTATGAATTTCGATAGTATGAAAGCAGTACAAGAATGGTGGGGTGTGATTGAAAAGGCGAACGTCTTTTTCCAAAAGACAGAACCATGGCTTTACAATAAAGAAAAATCGACAAACAGAGATTACCAAACGTTACAGAACTACTACGTGTATTTGGCAGCTGAAAGCAGCAGAGTTGCATCGATATTGATAAGTCCAGTGATACCAACGTTAGCAGGCAAGATTTTAGACCGTTTAGGCGTCGATTCTGCATCACGCAATTCTAAATTTGCGACTTTAGGCACTGACTTGCAGTATGGAACTGGTGCTAACTCCAAGAACCATCCCATGCCAATAGAACGAATTGAAATGAGACAAAAGTGATTAACATACATAGTTTCCTGTAAATAGATTAGTAGTGTAACGTGACTTTCTCAAGACAATTAAAAAAAAAAAAAATTCAAGAAAAAAGGAAATAAAAGACAATCCTGCATACACACGGCCGTATAGGTTCTGTTGTGAGGCAAACTACGAGCAGCCTGGGCTAACAAAATGGCTGCAAACTGTCAGGTCTGTTTCGGGGAAGATCCGGAACCTTGTTAACGGCGCAACCGCCAAAATCTACTGGGCCATGATGCAGGTCTTGTGATTTTTTTTTTTAAAGTAGTCCAGCAACCTTAAAGTAGTGTTGATATTGAGAGTGTAATTCGTCTTCTTTTGCAAATTGCCATACTTGGTACCACAGCTTGGTTTCCGTTGGCAGAGTATGTGTGGCAACACAACAGCTTTTCGATGATACCCTCGAAAAATCCCCCCCATAGGTTTTGTGTCACTCGCAAACTGAACGAAAAATATTTGTGACAAACCTTACTACATCTGAGCTCAGTACAGTCAGGTAAAATCCGGCAGGTTACTAGCACAGAAGTAAATAAAGAAGTTTGAAACAGACGTTCTAGATGGCTCGTGGAAGACGAATTGAAGATGACGAGGATGAGTGGGATGTGCCTCTGGAATTGCCTCCTCGGAGAAGAAATACCGCGTCATACAACGAAGACGACATGTACGACGATGAGCTTGGTGATGAATTCGACGAGGAGAATACAGAAAATATTACCAAGTCCAAATCTCCTAAGAAAGAAGTAGAAGATGAAGATGATTACATTGATGATGTTGATGACGACGAAGAAGAAACAAGAATACGTCCGAGAAAAAGAGGAAGACCCAGCAAACAAAAAATAGATTCCGAAGATGACGACTTCGAAGACGATGAAGTTGTCAGTGACGATGATTTTATCGAAAAGATCCAACAGAGAAACTTTATTGCTTCAGACGACGACGACGAAGCTGATTATGGATATGGAGATGCTCGTCCTCCAAAGAAGAAAAAGAAACAAAGATCAAGATCGGTCTCGGAACCAAGGCGAGGTAGATTGACACGTTCTGGTCGTCTACACACGGAAGAAGACGAATCCAATGCTGCGCCAGAACGCAATGAAACCGACGAAGAAGAAGAGGAGGATGATATTAAGAGAGAAGTGGCCGAACTATACGATTCGTCGCCAGTATCCAATAGTCCAGTTAAACATAAGTTGAGAGACAGACCTCAAATAGACTACACCATCCCTCCTCCCATTATCAACGACTTCCAAATACCAAAACAACAGTCACCATACACGACTGGACGAAGAGGACGCAAGCCTAATAATTCAAATGAATACAGAAAGATTTTATTTCCAACAGCAGGTCCTTTTGGTGGAAGTGACGTTATATCTTTATTGGGAACCAACATACCACCAGGAGGAATTCCCATTCCTGGAATGACCAGCGAGACGAAGCTCAATGCTATTGGCAAAAATGTCAGTGACTCGGACTCTTCCGATGACGAAATAGCTCCGATTAATGGAGAAGCTATTATCTCGAAGAAATCTGATAACAATAAGAAATTACTTGCTGGTGGGTCCAATACTAAGGACAAAAAGAAGAACAATTTAAGTGACACCGATCCATTGGGTGTTGATATGAATATAGATTTCTCGGTAGTTGGAGGATTGGATAATTACATCAACCAACTCAAAGAAATGGTTGCATTGCCCTTGTTGTATCCTGAATTATATCAAAACTTTGGAATCACGCCTCCTAGAGGTGTTTTGTTCCATGGTCCCCCAGGAACTGGTAAAACTCTTATGGCCAGAGCCCTTGCCGCAAGTTGTTCAACATCTGAAAGAAAGATTACGTTTTTTATGAGAAAAGGTGCCGATTGTTTGAGTAAGTGGGTCGGGGAAGCCGAAAGACAATTGAGGCTTTTGTTTGAAGAAGCGAAGAACCAACAGCCAGCTATTATCTTTTTTGACGAAATCGATGGCTTGGCTCCCGTAAGATCTTCAAAGCAAGAACAAATTCATGCCAGTATTGTTTCAACATTGTTGGCTTTAATGGATGGTATGGATAATAGAGGTCAAGTGATCGTTATTGGAGCAACAAACAGACCCGATTCCATTGACCCTGCATTAAGAAGACCAGGTAGATTTGATAGAGAGTTTTATTTCCCATTACCGGATATCAACTCCAGAAAGGAAATCTTGCAAATTCACACTAGAAAATGGACTCCTCCGTTACCAGAACCATTTCTCGAAAAGATTGCAGAATTGACTAAAGGTTATGGAGGTGCAGATTTAAGAGCATTATGTACTGAAGCTGCATTACACAGTATTCAAAGGAAGTATCCACAGATTTACAAAACCAATGATAAATTGCAAGTGCATCCATCCAAAATAAAGGTTGTCGCCAAAGACTTCATGAATGCCATAGATAAAATTGTTCCTTCGAGTGCTCGGTCTACGTCATCTGGATCGGCTCCTCTTCCAGATCACTTATCATGCTTGTTGAAGAATAGTTTGACCGAGGTTTCCAAAAAGCTCGATGCTTTGTTGCCCAACTCTATCGGTCTCCCAGGTCAGAAGAAGAGCACAACATTGGATGAAGCCTTGTATTTGGACCCTACCACGAAGGATGCAGATGGTGGGTTTGCAAAGCAGCAACTATTGAAGAATTTGGAAAGTGCAAGAGTTTGCAAACCCCACTTATTAATATGTGGGGATCAGGGGAATGGACAACAATACATCAGTGCTGCTGTCCTTAATTACTTGGAAGGTTTTCAAGTGCAATCGTTGGATATGGGGAATATATTTGGAGATGCAACAAGAACACCAGAACTGGCCATTGTTCAGGCGTTTATTGAAGCTAGGAGACACCAACCATCCATCATCTTCATTCCAAACATTGATATTTGGTTCCAAGTCGTTCCCTTTTCAGCCAAGGCAACATTGACAAGCTTGTTGAGGAATCTTAAGAGTAGTGAAAAAGTGTTGCTACTCGGAGTAGCGGAAAATACGTTCCAAAACTTGGATTCCGAAATCAAGTATCTTTTTGGCTTTCAAAATAGCGGCAACAATGTCAGTTTAAATATGCCAACCAGAGAAGAACGCGCAGAGTACTTTTCTACATTGAGAAATACGCTATTAATGAAACCATACGAATTTGTGAATGATTTGGAAAATAGACCAAAGAGAAAGTTGAAGCAACTAAAAATTGTGAGTTCAGAAAAGCGGCTGCTGGATGATGCCACAGAAAAGAAGAAATTGAAACAAGTTGAATACAATGATACCAAATTGAAGAATATCTTGAAGATTAAATTGGCTGCATTGATGGATTTGTTCAAGAATAGATATAAAAGATTCAAGAAACCCATAATCGATGAAAACTTGCTTTACCATTTGTTTGATCCCAAAGTTCTCGAAAATCCGTTGAACCAGTACGAAGTGTTGTATGAAAAATCAACTGATCCTAAGTATGAGAATATGATTCGGGAAATCTCAACAGGAAGGTACTATTACAATATGGATTTGGATATTGTTGAGGAAAGACTTTGGAATGGATTCTATAGTGAGCCCAAACAGTTCTTGAAGGATATCAAAATGATTGTCAAGGATTCCATCACCAGTGGAGATCGTGAAAGAATTCTAAAGTCAAATGAAATGTTAACCAATGCCCAGTTTGGTATTGACGATGTGACTACCCCTGAGCTTTTAAGTTCCTGGAGAGGTGTGAGAGCCAGAGAAATGGAAAAGCAAAAGAAGATTTTAGAAGAACATAAAAAGCTAGAAGCCGAGTTTACAGAGAAGCAAAAGGCTAATATTCAAGAGTTGGCCACTCCTTTACTTGAGCTGAATGCAATTGTTGCTAATGGTGTTGACGAAGGAGACGTAGCTCTTGTTACTACAGTTGTGGAAAATGTAACTGCTACCAATGGAGTTCTTGAAGATGGCGTTGCAGCTGTTACGGTCGTGGCAGAGAACATTACTGATTGTGTTGCTATCCAAGAAACGGTCACTGATAACAATACTCCAGAAAATGGTAATGTTAGCGGCGACAAACCAGCCGAGACTTCACATGAAGAAAATGAACAAGAACAAAAGGAAGCAGGTTTGGTTCAGATAAATCAGAAAGAAATAGGAGAAAAAGAGAAACTTCAAATAGAAGAAATGGAGGATGAAGAGTCTGAATCTGAAGCTGAATCTGAGCTACCTATTGATACTACCAGATCACTAATTCTTAGGGAAGATTTGGATGTATTTTTCAAGCAGCAGCTCTTGGACATAACTGACAACTATAACATTGAAAAGTTGGAGATAATAATGGCTGGATTGATGGATATTGTGTGGAGTGCTCGGAATAACTGGGACAAGACAGAGACCATTGCGAAATTGCTTGAGTGTGTCAAAGAATTCCATTAAAACTTTACTTTTATTGTTTGTACCATACATAGGAGAACTAAAATACATCGTCTAACAGACGTTATGTTACAGAAGAGTCGGAGTGGATCAATGCATAGCGCGACAGCGGAATCAGTCCTCGGCAGAACCGTCTCTTGGTCTGTAGATGACATTCTGTTCTTCCAAGTCACTGATAACATGAGGTGGCAATTTACCATTTACCTTGACAGCATAGAGACCAGGAGTAAATGACTCAATTCTCAACCATCTCGCCACCCATGACGCTCTGTTGTCAGCACCAAGGGCAACCAAACCTTCGAACGATGGTGAGGTGCAATCTTGGACCTGTCCATCTTCGTTGTCTTGGTAATGAATGACACTTTCACAGTTTGGACACCCAGAATCCACAAACTTTCTAAATGGCTGGATAACCCCACATAACATACAGGCTCTTTCGGTTCTGGTGGACATCTTGCGACGAACTAAGTTGGATTTGATGATGAAAAGATGGCAGACTTCGTTTGGTGCGCAGGCGTTTTATGAAAAAATCATGTGACCTGAAGTCAACCCATAATCTTTCTTCAGCACACATCATCACCATCACCATTCCATATTTCTGGCACGAATGTTAGGATTACGATTGGTTACACGGCGTCCAGTGAGGCCTGTGGTACCAGTGCGAATGGGAATACGGCATTTTTCGTGGGAACCACAACTTATCATCTCTACCATGACCGAATCTTTCCAAGCAGTGCACACATACTCCGGACTTCCATGGTGGGCCTTGATTCCGTTGACAACTTTTGGCTTGAGATCAGTATGGACGTTACCTCTTGCAATACTCCAAAGGATTCGCATTAGAAAACAGAACCTGTTGCGGCCCATTGTTGCTGCAATGAACCCCATTTTGAAGATGAACTTGGCCCAGAAAGTTCAGGCTGCTAAGCAACGGGCCAAGGCGTCGATATCTGCTGAAGGTACAAGCACTGACGGGTACGCTTCTGTAAAGAGTCCTCTTGCATCTATGAAGTACGAGCAGATATTGTTGTTGGCCTCAAAAGAGACCAGGAAGAGACAAAAGAAGCTATTCCGCGACCAAGGTGTACAACTCTGGAAGAACATGTTATTGCCAGCTTTTCAGATCCCACTTTGGGTGTGTATGTCATTGACAATCAGAGACTTGAGTGGATGGTCGACGTGGGAAAGTTTACGGAACAAACCGTTGGATCTGTCGTTATATGACGAAGGGTTATTGTGGTTCACTGACTTGGCTCACTATGATGCGATGCATATATTTCCCGTGATTGTAGGTATCACAGCATTGTGTAATGTCGAATGGACATTCAAAACGTTGGAGTTGGCTAGACTCACGCCACGTTCAAGACTACGGCCTACGTTAACCGATGCCATGGGGAATATCTCGAGAATGACCATTGTTTTTATGATGGCTATCTCATTCCATGCTCCCATGGCATTGACATTATACTGGCTCAGTTCCCAAGTGTTTTCGTTGGTACAAAATGTGTTCTTGGACTTGTTGCTTCCGGTGAACTACTCTCCAAACACCAGATGGACGACTGGTGAAGCTAATAAGAACGCTAAAAGCATTATAAATAGAAACTAATTTTCCTTGTACATATCCTGAAAAAAAGAGCCTGTTTAACCAAATCTATTCGCAACAATGAACACTATTATTCAAGCAAATAATTCCCTATACGCCGCAATTACCAAAGAACTCTCGAGCCAATCCTCTAAAACTTATAATGATGGAAAGTTTTCGTTAGCACAACTTGATGATTGGCGTCTACAAACGTTACCATTGGAATTGAAGGCTCGTTACAATAATGATAAGCACGCGTATCTTACCAAAGAGGAACTTGTGATGTTGATGGATTGGAAACTTGCAAAGGGAAAGTTCCGTCCGACACTTCCTAAACTCATCCAGTCAAATGATGAAAAAACTGTCAAAGAAGTGACAACTGCTGGACTTGATATTTTACTTGAATTTTTCACAGCTGACACCAAATGGAACCGAAGACAGTACGTGGATATAGTGAAGCAGGCATTCAAGAAACTCTGTGAGTTACGTGGTGTGGGTCCAGCGACAGCATCGTTGATAACGTCGCTCTTGGAAGAGATTGATCCGAAAGCACCTCCGTTTTTTAGCGATGAAAGCTTCATGTACTACGTTGTTGAACCCTTACGTCCTGATACCAAGATCAAATACAACGTAAAGGAGTACACCGACGAGTTATTACCCGCATATTTTGATCTTTATGACCAGCAGACACAGAAACAAGTGTCGTTTGCAGAATATGAAAGAGGCGCATGGGCATTGAAGATGTATCATCTTTGGCGTATTGACAAATTGGCAAATGTCAAACCAGAATTCGAGGTTAGTGACAACGAATTGATACAGTACAAGACATCAACCAAACGACTCGCATCTGATTCAGAAGAAGAGGAAGAGGTGAAGAAACAGCCAAAGAAAAAGAGAAAGTAATATTTCTATAAATCCATATGATCTTTTTCAAAATTGACCAACATAAACTTATCATCCTTCATGCTAATCGATAGTTCAGTGATGTTGTTGTTGACATTTTCGAAAATTTGCTCCAAGTTTGAGTTCTGGTTGAATCCCAAGGTCTGCAAAATGAAGATATTGATGTCTGAGGCGAGCTTCACCAACAGCTTTCGATAATTATTCAATATTGCCTTTGCCTTTGGTAAATTGTTCAAGCCAGTTTCATCCTTCACTAAGAATATGGCCGAAAGAGTATCAACACGCTCAATATATTGCGGGGTATCATACTCAGTTAGAAGCATGTTTCTGTACTCAAAAGCTCTTTTATACAAGTTTTCTTCCGATTCATCGAATTCAAACTCAAAGTTATGGATGTTCAACCTACGCTCAATGCAGTTCTTCACCAAATAGACAAACTTTAAGTACTTGATTTCAAACGTAAGTGATGGAGTCAAGACATAGTTTAAATTTAAAAACTTTAAACCTAAGTCAAACTGATTCTTGAGCAAGTAGTTTTTGATGATTTGGCGGTTGACAATGTGACTTCGCTCCAAGTTGTCATTGTCGTCTTTAACACTAGTGTCTTCAGTACCGTCTATGTCCTTTCGTAACTTATCCAAATCACTTGTGAATGCCTTGAAGGTTTCCAAGTAACCTTCGTGGTTCAAATATCCCTTGATTAAATCGTTGAGCATCTTCGAGTCATCGTGAATATTCAAGAGCGAATTTTCCACATCAGATTCAGTTGCAAGAGCCTTGTTGTTCTGTATCTTGTCTAAGAGACTCAAGTATAAGAACCGTTGATTTTCAGACTTAAAGCTGCGCACGTACCGTGTGATGTTAAATATGAATTCCTTGTATCCCAAATTGGTTTTTATCGTCATCGTACTTTCATCCAACGCTGGTGGTGAAATGTCGACTTCGTTAAGTCTGAAACCAAGCATGGGATAAACGGAGTCAGAAGCCTTGCCCTCGTGAAATAAATCATTGGCAGATCCACTCGAGGCCAATTCGTCCTGCGAAATTACCTTGACCAAAACCCCATTCAATGTAATAAAGATAGACTTGTCAATGAAATTGATACCACAACCAACGACATCAGTTACATAGGATCTCTTGGATGGAGTTTCTTGGACCAACCGAGTATTGAACGGAATACCCACGTCGATCTTTCCTGAGTCAAAACTGGAAATGCTAGTTCGGTTCAAGGAAGATAATCTTCGATTGACACTAAGAAGTGCTGTGCGTTGAATTGATTCTGAAGACTTGACGGAATTGTAAAATGCCAGATCTTCAAAATTAACGGCAAAGCTTCCTCTAAAGTCACCTGGTTTGGCACTTAAAAACGACTCCACGTCGCTGCCAAGTGTCGACTCCAAGGTGCTACTGCATGAGTAAAAGATGTCATCTTTGAGTTTTCCCAAATCGAACTCCTTTGAAGGCTTTGTCAGAATGGTAGCGGTACTGGACCCCGTTTGTTCTGTGTGAAAGTGTAATCGTTGCTTGACGAAACCACAAGAGAAGCTGAGACTTGAGTCTGACGAAACTGCGCTGTCGTTCATTGCAATGATGGGCTTAAAATTAGTAGCATCAGAAGCCTCATGTTCAATCTCTACTTCGTAATAGTAAATACTAGCCGTGTTTACCACTGGTTTGTTTGTAATAAAGTTGTAATAACGAGACTTGGCCAAGTCTTCCAGGTCTTCTAAAGGTTCTGGATTAAGATTAGTCGATAGTTTGATTGAGGAGTATCCATCCTCAATATCGACGTCAAGGTTCATTGTATTGCTCAAGTAATTCAAGTGCTTTGACTGTACCAATGGGATCCAGGAAATAGGCAACTGGTTATCAAAGTACCGGTTATTTTCAAGCCTGACGTAACTTGGAGGAAGCATGAACATGTTGCTTTCCTTGTAGCTATTAGAAAGAATAAGGTCCTTGAGGGAATAGTCCAAGTACTTGGTGTATTGAGGCGGCAACTGGATACCAGGCAAATTGACACAATCTATTTCTCCGATCTTGGATGTCATGATGGAGTTCTTGAGGTCCAGCAGGATGTTTGGAGCCAATGTTTCGTGGTCCACTGATATTTCTTGCGGGATAGTTTCTTCCAAGAATCTCGATTTGAACATGTAGTATAGTTCATAGAGCTGGGGTGACTCGGAATCAAAGGCGGACGGGAAATCGCCCAATACCCCAAGAATCGATAACTTGTACCAGACCTTCTGTTTTAATATGGCATCGAGGTATGGGTCCTGGGAAAAGCGGAATTCGGTGTGGACCTTTGGTTTCTTGCTCGAGTAGTATGGAGACAGAGTCGATATCACATTCAAAAGGCCCAATTCCTCGTTTTCCTCCGTAAGTTGTTTCTGAAGCTCGGATCCAAGTGTAAGATCAAGAAGATACGGAGGTATAATATACGATAGTGACATCGTGGAAGGAAAAGTGAGGTGATAAGCAGCCAAAAAGTTTGGGCTTGGATTTTCGTGGGGTGTGTAACCCGAACGGAGCGTGCGCACTGTGAAAACTAAAATGAACGTAGATCTCATCAACAATATAAAGCCATGACCGACAGTCTCATTGCTGTTGTCCAATCACACCTACCCAATATTCCACTTACGGTGGTGTCACAAGGAGCAGAGGCATTGGTGTTTGAGACACACGTCCATCCATATGTGCCCACGCAACAAGATATTCTTCCTTCCAGCAATAAATACATCATCAAGTACCGTCCATCGAAACCATATCGACATCCCAAGATCGATGCACAGATCACTAAAACACGAACGGTGGGCGAGGCAAAGTTTATGCATAAGTTGCTGAAGCTTAATATACCCGCTCCAAAGCTTCTTCTGGTCGACTTTGTTCATGGAATCATCTGGATGAGCCACTTGGGACTGTCATTACCCAATGGCGAGGTGAGTTCGCTCAAGAACTGGTTGTGGTACTTGGAACGCAACGGGTTGGACTGTGAAAGCAGCGAGGTAGAGGAGAAACTCCGTAGAGTCGGACAAATCATCGCCCGGTTACATCTAAACGATATGATACATGGCGATTTGACCTCATCAAACATTATTCTCGATACAGAACCAGCATTGATTGATTTCGGATTGAGCTCATATTCTTCATTGGCCGAAGACAAAGCAGTGGATCTTTACGTGTTAGAAAGAGCGATTTTGAGCACACATTCACTCTATTGCAATAAATATAACCAGTGGCTTCTCGAAGGATACGAGTCGCTCCACCACACCAAAGAGTTCAAGAGTGACAAGAAGTTTGCCGAAACTATACGCAAGTTGGAAGACGTCAGATTGAGAGGAAGAAAACGAAGTATGTTGGGATAGTATTAAATGGTATGTATTCTTCTAAAACGTAATCAGTCCGAGACTATCTCTATCAAAAATTAAATCAAATGGTTTAAACCCCTTATCCCCCATGTTTAGTTCCTGTTTGTCCTGCTGTTCTCGATGCCAGCCAAAGTTTAAAACCCCCAAGATATTGTGGCCCACGTTGGCCAATGTAGTTGAGATCACATCCAACTTGTTCCGTAGTATATCCCGTTGCACTGGATTGATGGTGACAATCCCAGTCACAAATAAACTCACGGTAATCAAACATGTTGAATGGTTGTCGGGTTGAATATGTTCCAATTCCTCGTAGATTGTCGACACTGATGCTTGTATTCGAGGAAGAAATGCTGGGATGATTGGATTCATAAGCTTCTCAAGAAGTATCTTGCTGGTCATAAGTGTGACAATTGCGACGGCCAAATTTGCCCGCAAGGCCGGGTAGAGTGACGATGATTTGCTCATCGATAACAATTCCTGTTTGTATGCTTCGATTTTGGCCTCGATCTCAGTGACGTTCGCCTGAAGCGGTATCAAGAGATTCCAAAAGCTGAAATCGTCAATATAATACTCGTCAAACTCAACCAAATCGTAATTAAAGTGAAGTCTCAAGAGCCACGAAAGTTTTGATAAAAGCTCAAAACTATCGAGAGCTGACCCAACTATAGGATTATTCATCCAGACCATTTCACAGTCTTGGTAAATCGGATGGTTGAGCCACTGCTTAATTCGAGGGAAGAATTCGTACGGTGATGGTAGTGTCACCAAATCCTGTTTGGAACACGAAAGAAGGGATGCCGAATAATTGAAAACAAAACTGTCCATCAAGCTTCGTTCGGTAGGAGTAATCTGGTCGGCCACCAGTTCCTCGTCATCACCTACTAGTCGTTTTTGGCGATCTCGTCTCCTGACCAAATTGTATACAAAGATAAGATGTTTGGCGCATCGTGAGTTATTGATACCGTATCCTCTGTCCCTAAGACAAAGAGTCAAACCGGCTGCAAGAAGCCAGTCACTATCAATATTAATTTGTTTGGCTTCGATGATCTGGGCCAAGCTCATGATTGCTGAGCGATACTTGCATTCGGCAAGCTTATTGAAATGAGATGCAAGTTCCACCGAACATTGGGACTGGTGATGATGGGCGAGGAAAGAAGCTCCACAACACAAGTACACATCAGTAAGAATGGGAGAATGTGATGCCAACTGTACCCAAATATGGCCAGGAGAAAGCAATGGATGTGAGTGAGGAAGTGAAATCAGAGGAATAAAGTCGTAGACAAAATGGTGGTACAATTGCTCATCTTGCGATGACAACGACAAGCTGGGAACATATTTCGAATACGATGCAAGCTGCAGTTCGGAGTAGGGATTGGGTTGTTGTGTTGACGGTGATGGTGGTTGTAGACCAGTAGCACTATGAGATTCATCGAGATCTGAAAGTTCGACAATTTTGGATTCCTGATGTGGAGCGATGGAATTGGCTTCAAAGCAAATTACGCTTGGTTTTGCTCGTTTCTCTTTCTTTGTTTTGGGTGCTGAAGGTGGACATTCTGTCGGTAACACAATAATATTGAAAAGATGCTTGTCAACGCCCTCCAACTCGAAGCGGGGCCGTTTTCGATCAACAATATGTGGAATCAGATCGCTATATGTCTTGATAATCTCAAAGTCAGTTGGTAGTGTTTCGTTGTGGTGCTGTGGATAGACACACTGGATCCGGTTTCTAACACAGGCACTACAAGCCGGCTGGGACTCATCACACTTTTTCTTGCGTTTGCGACAACAGAAACACCCAGACCTCGATCGTGCTCCGCTTCTCGGCTCCAGTGTCAGCTCTGCCTTGTCTTCCATTGTCTTGTATGTTTGTCGTGTGGCCAGATGTCGCCGTTTCAGTGACGGAGAATTCCTGATAAGATTAATTTCAGTCGTGCGCCCACCTATCACCCGAGTCGCATAAAAGGAGGAGAATATTGAGGGGTGCGGCCGATGACGTTTTGGATCATAACCATTGACAATTTCACCTCATCGGCGTGACTTGCTAATGCATTGCAACATCTCGGCGACGCCTACAATTATAATTCGGCGATAATTGACCATGTGATTAAAGTTTTGACAAGTTTATACAACAAAATGATTCATCGAAAATAGTAGATGTTTTATTTTTGTCTGAAATTGATTTAGGCTCAATCGTGAGCTTCAACACAATGTTTGGCCTTCCAACAAGACTCACAACAAACTGAGTGTTCCATGTCGAAAGAAGTTTCAATATAAGGTTTGTTTCAGGGTGAAACTTGAGAATATTTTTGAGCAGCTGTTGAAACGTGATAAGTGCGTTTGATGCGCTAACTTGACGAAGAAGAGACAATATCGTTTCTCACTTTATATAGTTTGGGATCCCGAGATAAGCCTCATATTGTACCATTACTTCTGTGAAGGACTCAAACCACGTGATAGAAAGCCTTATTCCAAGAATGGTTTAATGAACTTCATTCAAACCTCGTCAAAATGTTTAGTTTATGCAATTATTCCAATCAAACCAGGCGTTTGCAGTTAGTTCACCAGAACCTAAATCGTAGTCCCAAAATATGGAATATCCTGCATATACACCGGTTACTCACTAGTCAAATACTCACTGGCAATTCATATCGTTAGACAAAGATGTTTCGCCAGCCAATCTCGATTGCTCGGTATTCGGCCCGATTCTACTCTAAATACACCAAGAATCCACAGATCTATGTACACAAGATAGGTGACCAGTTCAAGTACTCCTTGTCGACCGATCCAAACGTGTTGTATATGGGTGGCAGCTCCACCGATCAGCATGATTTGACATCGCAGAACTTTGTGCCTAACCCCAAGTTCTTGAAATTGCTCAACGAAACAATCCACAACAAGATACACGATGACTTTACCTTCATCATGGAAGCAGGCATGAATGCTTCCACATACATGCCTATCTACGATCTCCGTGAAATTCCACGGTACGCCCGTATCCCCGAAATCGATAATATATTTGGCTATGTCCAAGTCGATGCGCAGGGAAAAATCGTTGCTGGAACCTATGAGAGCAATAATATGTACAGGCTTTACAGTGGAGCCAACGGCTTGATAAAGTTGTCGGATTTCTTGCATGAAGAAATGAAACTGGCTTGTGAACAATTGTAAATAGTAAATACTACAAATTAGATTCATTAATGTAGGAAAAAATACTAAAAAAATGATTTTGCCCAGGATCGAACTGGGGACGTTCTGCGTGTTAAGCAGATGCCATGACCAACTAGACCACAAAACCATTGACGAACTGTTTAAGTGGCCGATTGTGATAGCCACTTTTTTTTTTTGCCAGGAAGTTTAAAGGATGAAATATGCAAGAGGTTTCCAGTCATGCTACCAGCTAGTCCAAAAACTTTGACACAAGTTGACCCAAATACGTGGATCTTTAAAAGTAAATCAAACTATAAACTTTTACATTCCCTGACGAATCTTGCATTTTTTTTTGTGATGTCATTGAAAGCTTTTTATGGTTGCATTGCAAATGTATTTTCATTCCCTTAATTGTCCACAAATTTGCCAGTATTACGATGGTTACTTTGTTAGAGTCTTCTTATACATGTTGAAATCAATCTTATGATATATTGTTGAAACCAAAATTGGTTTACAGCAAATCCATATTAATGAAGCAAACAATCTAACCTTGCAGATGCTTTTGTTCCTTTAACCATCTAGGACAACAATAATATGGACCAGAACTCTAATCAGATGTGACATCACATAACCCCTTCAATGAGAATGTGAGAATGGTTGCAAAATGAACAGGTCTTTGAGCTAAACCCAACTTAATAACACTCACGTGCCTGTAAAACGGATCGGGACCTTTTTTGTCTGTATAACCATACTACATGATGACTTTGCAAACGTCTGGTATTGCAACAATCGGCTCTGTAATTTTCCGGTTTTCGGCATTATATTCCTTTGATACGAAATAACAGTGTTCCAAGCATGGGCCACATATACCCGACGTACAGTTCAATATTTGTCGTTGTTATCAACGGTAAATGGTTTGGTTGGTGGTCATTCAAAATTACACATCCGCTCTCCTCTCTCGTTTATTTCAATGACTCTTATTCTAAGAAAGTACCGTGTCTCACATGGCAAAGACCTTACAATAATGCCCCGTCTTTTCTTGGCAAACCATAATGGCAAGGCCAGGCCACACGAATTTCTCGTAAATTGAGGAATGCGGCTGACAGCCTATTGTCATGGTTGCCAAATTTATTTTTTAGCATACTTTTGGGCTGCATTAATAATCTTCATATCCTTGATTCCTGTGGTATATAAAACCCTCGATCCCTAGCTGGGTTACGGGAAAAATTGTAGCTTATTGTACTTATTCGTCTATTCCAAATGGCTTTCAACAAATTATATACCTCATACGCTTTGAGAGGCTTTCAACTCTTGTTTTCCATCATTAACCTTGGCTTGAGTGCCGGTGTCTTGGGAGACCTTGGAGGATCATGGGATAGAGTTAACTATATTGTTGCCACCTCGGCAATTAGTATTATCTACTTGGTATTTTTGCTTGTACCATACTTGTTATCTCTATTACCCCAAGTTGTGGTGTACACACTTGAAATCGTGGTGACTATTCTTTGGTTGGCAGCCTTTGCTGTCCTGGCCGACTCGTTTGGCTCACTTTCATGTACAATGAGCTCTTATTACCTTGACTATTACAACATTTCGTTAACTTGGTGCAGATTGGGTAAGGCCCTTATTGCAATCACTTTGTTTGACTGGTTATTGTTTGTTGCTTCCCTTGTCTTGTTTGTTTTATACACCTTAGTTCCACACGTTAAAGCTAACGGCTTCAATTATTTTGCTAAAGATACCAAGAATTCGTTGTTGTTTGGTGGCATTTTCTCCAATGTTCAACTCTCTCCTGCTGCTGGAGAACCATATGATCCTGAAGCCGCGGTTGGTCTGACTGATGAGGTTCAGAAGGAAGCTGAACAAGATTTTACTGAAACTGAAGACCCAGCTCCAGAAGTTACTCCAGCTGTTGAAAGCCCAGTCGAACCAACCGAAAAGGCCTAATTGTTTTATTTATTCCATGTACGTTTTTGTATGTTTAATTAACTAATAAACCATTTTTTACATCCAGTATTTTCTTGCAACTGGGTATTACTTGCCTCTAATAGAAGTTGCCCTAAAAAAACTGGTTACGTAATGATTTTAGTACCCACAATTACGAAATCAAGTCATGGAATCTCTCAAGTTTCGTAATCTCATTTGAGGAGGTGATAAAATAATTAGACGATAACTCGTGCAGAATTAAAGCGGATACAAACTCGACTACATCGAATTGTGCAAGTCGTTAGCTGTTTTAATCATCTTTCAACTATCTCAAAGCACGTATTCATATCATTCAATTGTTACTGTAGTTGTTTTTATTTTTTTTTTTTGGCGCCTAAAGTTTCTCTTCTTCATGAAGTAACACTGAAAATTGTGATTAAATCTACCAATTTAACCTTAAACAACTCTTGAATTGTAAATGTTTTATATTAGAGTTGTGTAGGTATACTTACAGAAAAATTCAAACAAAAATTACCAGCAGTCCTAATAACTTTGTTGTTACATAGTAATGTCTCCCATGTATTGTTTTTGTTTCATTTATTGTCTTTTTTTGTCTTTATCGGCACTCGGTAAGAAAATTACAAACCATGGCACGTGTATTCCCCATATCAGACCCTTATGCACACCGAAACTATTACCGATAAGAGAGCAACACTAACTGTTTGAGATATTTCCCACTCATTTATTCATGCTTCTCTTACAAATACTAGTTGCTTCCAGTTTAGCCAAGTTGGCTGTATCTACACAACAGATGTTGTCCAACAAAGACAACTTCTCTTGTCCCATTGATATTCCATTCACTTGCACCAATACAACACCGATATATGACTCGTGCTGCTTTGAATCTCCAGGAGGAGTCATGCTCCAGACACAATTCTGGGACTATTATCCACCTGTAGGTGACAACGAGACATTCACACTTCATGGCCTTTGGCCTGATAACTGTGACGGTACGTTCGAACAGTTCTGTGACGATAGTCTCACCATCAATGCCAACCAACTCAAGTCCATTATTGTTGACACATTCAACGATCAACCATTTTACAATAAACTTTCTAATATCTGGAAGAATTTTAACGGTGATGATCAGAGCTTATGGGTACACGAGTTCAATAAACATGCTACCTGTATCAAGACATTGAGACCCAACTGTTACACTCAGGACTCGGAATATAAACAGGGCCAGAACGTCTACGATTTCTTCCATATTGCGGTTGACCTTTATGAAAAGTTACCAACATTTAAATTCTTGTCTGACGCAGGCATTGTACCTTCAGAAGATGCTACATACACCAAAGACCAAATTGCTGACGCGTTATCCAAGAACTTTGACGGATACCCGGTTTATTTCAAGTGTAACAAGTACAATGCGCTTCAAGAAATCTGGTACTTTCACCACTTGAAGGGTTCGATTCGTGGGGAACAGTTCCAACCCATTCCTAGTCTTTCCAACTCCAACTGTCCAGCCGAGGGAATTAAATTCTATCCAAAGGGATGGAGTCCAGACAATGGATCACCATCCAAGCCTCCATCTGCGCCAGCAAAGAGCTACATTAAATTGTCTGGCCATTCAGGATGTT
This sequence comes from Teunomyces aglyptinius, assembly GCA_030581575.1. NCBI lineage: Eukaryota > Fungi > Ascomycota > Pichiomycetes > Serinales > Debaryomycetaceae > Teunomyces > Teunomyces aglyptinius. The sequence continues at coordinate 465,383 of JAKTTR010000005.1, forward strand.
TGATTTCGAACGGTCAGTGGTACAATTTTGGAACTTGTGCTTCTTTCCAACTCCAGAAGTCACAATTTGGAGGATACAATATCAAATCTTCCAAAGGTTTTTGTGGGTTCGATAACAACAATCAGTTAGCTTGTGGATCACTTTACCAGCCAAGCAAATTTCAGTTTTCCTACGACAAAGAGACTGGTGCTGTGGGCTACGGTGGAGAAACTGAATGGTGCTACAGTAATTCGGGGTCACACGGCAATGGAAAGTATGTTCAAATTCCTGTCAAATTGAAAGATAACAGTGATGATTGTAACGACTCGTTTCAATTGCTTTTCAAGTAGTCTCGTCTACCGTTTTAGTTAAAAGTTATTCTAGTTATAATTGAATGTTTTTTTTTAATCCGTTGAGGATAGCTTTTTATTAATATATTTATATATAACCTTTGCTTTTTAATGTATTCAAGTTGGCAGTCAGACCACCATCAGAAAACAAGCCCCCATAATAAAACAACAAAAAAAATTTTAAACCGAGTTTAAAGAATCATTAACATAACCAGTCATTAAATGCAGTTGAAGCAGATAAAAAATCTATCTTGGAAGAAGCAAAAGTGACATATTCAAGGAATCTCATCTAGTATCTGTAAATGTCAGCCTTGAATGGACCTTCTTGTGGAATACCCAAGTATTCGGATTGGACCTTAGTCAAAGTGGTCAACTTGGCACCCAAGTGGTCCAAGTGACATCTGGCAACGGTTTCGTCCAAAACCTTTGGCAATAAGTGAACACCAATTTCGAACTTACCAGCCTTTCCGAATTCTGGGAATTGAGCTCTGAATTCGTTGTCGGAAGCCTTGAACAAAGCGATTTGAGCAAGAACCTGGTTGGAGAAAGAACAGGACATAACAAAGGAGGAGTGGCCAGTAGCACAACCCAAGTTGACCAATCTACCGTCAGCCAACAAGATAATGTGACGACCAGACTTCATCAAGTATCTGTCGACTTGAGGCTTGATGTTAACAACGGATTCGGCGTTAGCCTTCAACCAAGCAACATCGATTTCAATGTCAAAGTGACCAATGTTACAGACAATGGCGTCTTCTGGCATCTTTTCAAAGTGTTGACCAGTGATGATATCACGACAACCGGTGGTGGTAACAAAGATTTGACCGATGGAAGCAACTTCATCCAATGGGGCAACTTGGTAACCAGAAACAGCAGCTTGCAAAGCGTTGATTGGGTCAATTTCAGTAACAATGACTCTAGCACCCATACCGTGCAAGGCCATGGCACAACCCTTACCAACGTCACCGAAACCGGCAACGACAGCAACCTTACCAGCGATCATGACATCAGTGGCTCTCTTGATACCATCGACCAAGGATTCACGACAACCGTACAAGTTGTCGAACTTGGACTTGGTGACAGAGTCGTTGACGTTGATGGCTGGAACCTTCAACTTACCTTCCTTCAAGGACTTGTACAAGTGGTGGACACCAGTGGTGGTTTCTTCAGACAAACCGAAACAGTCGTCCAACATTTCTGGGTACTTTTCGTGAACCATGGAGGTCAAGTCTCCACCATCGTCCAAAATCAAGTTCAACTTCTTGTTGTCCTTGAAGGCAAACAATTGTTGTTCAATACACCATTGGTATTCTTCTTCAGTTTCACCCTTCCAAGCAAAGACTGGAACACCAGCAGCAGCCATGGCGGCGGCGGCGTGGTCTTGGGTGGAGAAGATGTTACAGGAAGACCAGGTAACTTCAGCACCAAGAGCAACCAAGGTTTCAATCAAAACAGCGGTTTGGACAGTCATGTGCAAACAACCGGCGATTCTGGCACCCTTCAATGGCTTAGATGGACCGTATTTCTTTCTGATGTACATCAAACCAGGCATTTCGTTTTCAGACAATTCAATGTCCTTACGACCGAAAGCGGCAAGGGAGATATCGGCGACTTTGTAGTTAGAGGCTGGAGCAGACATGTTTAGCAAAACTAGTTGATGAAGGACAATTTTTGCTTGGGCATCAGATTCTATTTATACAGTGAAAAAAAAAAATTTTTTTTTTGCACAGGGGCTACTACACAAACGCTTTTGCATTCGCACCGTCTTCGTCGTTTAGCGCGAAAAACGTGGTAGTGCCACGTCAAAAATGTACAATAACCACATGCACTTTTTATGCCATTCTTGGATTGATCCCAACAATTACATCTGTTAAAGCAGTGGTAGTTTCTCATTAAAAATTCGTCATTCTATGTAGCTAAATTATATCTCAAACTTGAGCCAATCCAAATCGTTCGTATCGTTATTCATACTGTTATTATTGTTGTTGTTAATAGTGATATTGTTGGTGGCAGTGGTAGTGTTGGATCCATTTTGTCGCTTTAGTCCATCTGTCAAACTCGACTTCGTATCAGAAACGACACCGCCGTTAGTCATCAAAAAATCGCTGTTTAACGATGCGTAATTGGTAAAGAAGTTGTTTTGTATCTTGAGGTCCAATTCGTCCGTGACCATTTCAACATCCACCACCTGATCATCATGATCTCTCTTGAACGATCGTCTGGTAGATGGAAGTAAATCCATCACATTTAGTGGTGTAGCGGGCATTGAAGAGGACGCCTCACTGCCAGGAGCAGGCAATGTGAGGTTGGCATTGTTGGTATTACTGTTGAAACTCCGCTTCATGTTGCCATATTCTGGTACATGGCCACTAAACGACAGTTGTCTTTGAAACTGGTACGATGGAGACTGTGATGCAGTTGAACCTGGTGTCCCTATGTTCCCATTGTTATTGATATTGGTTGCTCCGTTGTACATGATAGTACTAGCATTGCTATTGTGACGTGAAGATGGGTTGGGATTGGGGTTGTCGAAATATGTATTTTTGGTATTGGTGAATCTCTGGTTCAACAATTGGATATTTGACGAAGTCAAGGAGTTCGAGGGCGAATTCAACGATGAGTTCTTTCTCTGCAACGAGTTGGTTGCCAAGTTGGTCACAGAAGGTCTCTTGCTCAACGATGGAGTTCGTTTGATACTGTTGGACATCAACATGTTGCCATTGTTGAAACTGTTTGATAACCCTGAGCAAGACGGAACTCTTTTGCCAAATGAAGAAGAAGTATTGGAAAAATCGTAGTATTCCTGCGGTATATTGACATCAGACTTCTTTCTCTTAAACTGGCTGTTTGCAGAGACCCCTACGCTAAAGGGTGATGCTGGCAGGTTGAGACTGTTGGAAAGGCTGTTAGTGTTATTTGAGGGAATTGGAATCGATTTGATGTTGAACGAGCCGGGAGTGTTTGGTGTCGACGATAATGAAGTCAGGGTGGCCATGTTTGCGGTGGTATTGTTGACTGCTGTGGTGCTAGTCCCATTTGTGGGTGGTTTTGGTAAAATCAATATATTCTTGTACCTGCCATTGACTCCCGCAGACAGTGGTAATGAAGATGCAGTGTTCTCATTGGGCAGCGGAGCGTTGTATGGAGTATTGAATTTGATTCGGTTGTCGGAAATGTTACGGGGTGTGATGTTGTTAAGGGATGTGAGTGAAGTGGTTGACGACGCTGCTGAGGAAGAAAGTCTATTGGTGGATGCTTTTCTCAGAGACCGCTTCTTTATCACGTCTGTTTTGAGACTTAAAGGTCTGGTGGTGCCGTGAAGCTTCAAAAATAAACCACAGGCGTTGCAAAGGGTATTTCCTTGTGGGTCTTTCCGCCAGAGTGGGGTCTTTAGTGTGTGGCAGTTTGTGCACTCTGTGACTGGAGCTGGTGATTTTGGGGTAGCTGCTTTTTGTTTGCTGAGACTACTTGTCAAGTTAGACCTATGGACATTGGTGTTATTGTTATTGTTAGGTGTGGATATAGGGGAGTAGGAGATTGAAGGTTCACGTTTCATACGGTTTACTTGTTTGGACTCGAGCTGTGCCTGTGGAGGGGGAGAATCGTTCATGCTAGAAGGGGTGTTGATTTTAGGAGCCGAGGTGACTGCAGACGATTTAAGGACTGGAGGACTGTTCTTCAAGTCGTCGATGGACAACGGCAGGAGTAGGTCCAAGACTTTGTGTGGTCCTCTGTTTTCATCTATTTCACGTTGGTTGCGTTGGCATTTGTTATTGTCTTTGCGGAGCTGGCGGTTTTCGACTCTTGGCTGGAGCGATAGAAGTTTCTTTGCCGAGTAGAAGAGCTCGACTATCGACGGAGCTGCTTCAAACTCTTTGGACATTTTATTTTAATTAGAAAGAGCCTCTGACTTTTCGTGTTGTTTGTGTATGTGTGTGTAGTTGGTCAGATTCCCACTGGTTCGAATACAGCAACGTGTTTAGTTCTTTCGTTCTTGGAAGTGGTGGAGTGAAAAGAGCACTGAAGGAAAAACTTGATGGTGTGTTGAGGGGACAAAAAAAACGTCGGTGTGTGCAGGTATATCAAGCACGTGAGGATGCAGTTGTCGGTCACGAGGAAGTAGTTAGGAAAGTAAAGGGGAAAGCAAGTCACCGCTTGTAAGTTCGACTATTGAAGAATAAAAAGTGTAGAAGTGTTAGCGAGAACTGGACACCTTTTTTCCTACCTTTTTTTTACGGTTGGTGGTGGTGAGTTAGAGTTTAAGCGCCGTATTTGATGAGTCAAAGCGGTGCTTTTGGTTTGTTCCCGTATTTTTTATGTTCCTGTTACAAAAAAGGTTGTAGGGAGCAAAAAAAAAAAAAATACAGTACAGCAATATTACTTTTAAATTAAATAGAAGAGTAAATTGGGGTTTGTGTAACTTTTTACCCTCACCCCAACTGAGACACATCTACCATGGTTACAAACATGGGGCAAAAATATCCTGTGTTCTTTACAATATGTTATATCTCCACAAAGGCATTGTCATGCGTCGAACCAACCTAAAAAAAAAATCCGGAATATGCTAAAAGGTGTTATTATTATTAATATATTATTGTCTTTTGTATTTTATTTCTTTTTCTACTTCGTCGACTCTGGCTTCTTGTAGCGACGATGGTGGTGGCCCCCGTTCGAATGGTGTCCGTGATGCTTGGATCCTCCGTTGTAGTTGCCATTGCCATTGTTACTGGACGAAGAGTCCATGGGATTGTTGTTGTCGGAATGCAATCTATACTCAAACGAGACACCGTAGACCCGTTCGTTCGATCCCGAGTCCAATGTTTCAACACAGTCGTAGCCTTGAGATATCAAGTCACATTCTCTGATTATCCTCAAGATGGAGTCACAGATGATCCTGCGTGCCTGGAACGACGTCAACTTCTTGGTGGATTTCTCCTCGTCTTTCTTGCCCTTGGCACCAAAGTTAAGGTTGGAGTTCCATACACTAATGATATCCTCTTCTTTACGTACACTCAACACCAAGCCCAGAATATCGTTGAGAAGAAGCTCCTGGAACTCGGCAGACGTGGCCTCGGGAATCATTGATCCGCTGAGCGTCTTCAACACCAATCTTTCCCAGATTAAACTGGTTCTCTTACGCAGTCTAAGTACACTTTCTTGGTCTTCCGATGTAGATGGAACAGCACGGCGATTGAACCGAAACACCCATCTGCCACCCTTGGTATTTATAGGGTCTTCCCAAACAGGATTGATGCCGGTCTTGAAAATAAGAAACTCTGTGCCTATTCGCAAATGATATGCCTTACGGATCACCAGCAAACTCCACCATAACTGTTCGAGCGAGCCAATCAGCTTGATCTGGTCTCCTGAAGGGGACACAAACGAAATCTCGTTGGTGCTCTGGAGGTACGAGTCAACTGCTGCAGCTGCAGCACCATTATTTTCGTCGTCCTCAACCGATTCCTTCTGTTTCTTTAACCAGCGTGGATGATGCCATATCGTCCAGCAGTACGGGAGAATGTGATGGTTTTCAGGGATTTGGCTGATGGTCTCTTGCGCAAGTTTGATGGGATCTCTTTTGGGTAACAACTCCGAATTTCTTTGGTAATCATATGGCTTTCTATGTGGAGGTTTGGTGGCCGATTCTGGCGCGTTCTGGTTCATTATCCGATTGAATAGAGACTCGGCACGCTTGAGATTCTCGGACATGGATGCTGGTGCAATGGATCGGGTACGTTAGAAGACAACAATGCTAATTGATATAAGAAAACTGACTTTATTACTGGCCAGATGAACAGGGTAAATAATTTATTGGATAAAGATTTTTGGGTTTTTCTACTTTTTTTCTTTCAGGTTTTCTGGTGTTTCTGGTCTTTGACTTTGTTCATCGTCGCCAAGTGACACAAAAAGAAAATTAGGAACTTTTTTCATCCTACATTATTTATGTATTTATTGCGTCTTTCCATAGTAGTGTAAGAAACCACCCAAAGTCTTGCATCCATTGATGTAGTTAGGGACGTCCAACTTCTCGTTGATGGAATGTGCACCGTCGTCACCTCTGCCCATTGGCAACAACAAGACATCGACACCCAATTCCTTTTCAAACGTCAAGGTGATTGGGATCGAACCTCCTTCTCTGGTAAAGTCAGGAACAACGTTCCACACATCTTGTGTAGCTCTCGATGCAGCAGTAAACGACTCGTTGAACGGGTTCGAGACCCAGTAGTTACCATCATGAATCAACTCGGCCTTGAGCGTGTTCTTGGAGTTCAACGCAGCAAACTGCGCATTGACATAGTCAATGACAAGCTTGTCCAACTTGGCTGATTCAATGTTTGGCACGGTTCTGATCGAAAACTTACCAATGACCTTGGCAGGAATGACGGTCTTGGCTCCGGCACCCGAGAAGGCCCCTTCCATACCGTGCAATGACAACGATGGGTATCTCCATCTGTGCTTGAGGATATCCTTCTTGTTGTCGTGCAACGAGGTCTTGGACCCAGAAGCAGCATTCAATTCCTCAACAGAAAAGTCAATTGGATCATAGAGCTTATCTTCTTCTTCAGTCAATGGAGCCACCATCTCAGCAATACCAGGGATAAGAATCTTACCCTGCGAATCGACAAGTGTCGACATGACCTTTACCAAGTCTGTCATTGGCTCTCCAATGATCCCACCAAAAATACCACTGTGCAAGTCCGCACCAGGACCTTCAACAATGATCTGGTAGTAGTTACATCCTCTCAAACCGTACGTCAACACTGGTTTCTTGGTACCGAGCCAATAGTTGTCGGAAATCGTCACCTGGTCGACGTTGGCAAAGTAGTTCTTGGCTTCCCTGGCAACCAACTCGTCCAAGCCCAAAGATCCACTTTCTTCCATTCCTTCAAAACACACCACCAAGTTGACAGGGAATTCCCAGCCCAATTCTCTGTGTGCTTGCACCACGTTCAACCAGCCCAAAACAGGACCCTTGTCGTCGGTGCTACCTCTACCGTACAAGATCTCTTTGGCTTCGTCATGGAACAAGGTGAAAGGTTCGGTATTCCATCCATCTTCCTTCAAGGCAGGCTGCACGTCGTAGTGGCCGTAGACAAGCACCGTTTTCTTGGCTGGATCGTTACCATAGCGACCCAATACGATTGGAGGCAATTCAAGCGAGGGGTCAGCAACTGGAGGTGGTTGTTTGCCCAATTCCTTGACCTGGATATCGTGAAACTCGAGTGTTTGTAATTCGCTGACCAAGAACTTGGCCATGTCAACAACGCGTGGTCTCAATGATTCATCGGAAGAAACAGAAGGAATAGCAATGGCTTTGCTCAAACGGTCAATAAACTGAGGCTTCAACTCATCGATCTTCTGGAACAATGGTTCCAATGGAAGCTTTTCGTACGACATGATTTTATCAAGGTTGGGGATATTCAAAAAGAAAATTGAACGAAATTTGGCCCCCCGTTGGTTTTGTACTGCGTACAACAAAAAACTTTGGCTGCCGTTTCATGGAGCGGCCGATGGAGAGGAGCTTCGGTTATAGACGGCACAAAAAGAACCAACAAAGTGATTTTCTTTTATACACGTGATTATATATGTCTAGTCTGTCATCAGAGTCCAGTTCTGACGACGATGAGTTTATGCGATCTATGATTGGAGGGCTGGTGGTGGAGAAGGAAACAGTTGAGGACAACGATGAGTTTGTGGTAAGAATCCCCGAAATTTTCAGCCATGAAGCCAAGCGTAATGAACGGCTCGAAGAGAAGCATCTTGCGATCGTTAAAGAGATGGAGTTGGAGAAGGATAGAAACAAGCGCGACTACGGGCAGTTGATGGGGAAGAAACAGCGGATCTTGGCTGAGTTGAACGATAATGGCTCGAACGGAGCCAAAGTTTACCATTTGGAACACGACAGAGCATTGATCGAACAGCTTTTGCTTGAAGAGTACCAGCGTAGCGATGGGTTTGCGTTGGAACGCCACTTTTACTTTCTTTCGTATGTTTACGATATTGAAATCGAGTCGAAACTCAACCTAACTGAGTTACAGTTGCAAAGCATGGAACCTGGTGAGTATGACCAGTACGAGTTGCTTGCGTTTCTTTTGGGTCAAGTGTACAACATTCACGTGTTGGAGCAGATGATTCCTGTTTTCCAGCAGTGGCTGCTGGCGCCAGCATGTGATTTGTACGCGTTGTTGACGCTGGTGGGCGCCGATACAGCGTTGGTGCACGCATCGCACCTTCCCATCAAACTTTATCAGTACGCGAACAATCTTGGGCTTGTGCTTGTGCGTTTGTGCCTTGTGTTTCTCAGCTGTGCACCGACCCCAGACGCCATCCGTGCGTTTGTGCTTGTTGTGTGTGACGACAACGTCAACAAGTTGGAGCCACGGCAATTGGCTCGTTTTATAGAGGTGGTGTTTCCGCATCTTGTCCAAGCACCAGGATTCAGTGCGACGTTCCACACCACCCTTGCGCTGCTCCAGACACACCTCTACGGTGACCACCAGTGGCCCATTGCGAGGAAAATGGACTATGAGCTCCATTTCAATGTTCTCAAGTTACTCAACGTTGTCTTTGCCCAAACGCCCGCGGTGCACGCCGTGGTTGCTGAGCTTAGCCAGAAATTTATCGGCACCCTGCTCGCACCGTTGGTCGCCGCGATTCGCACCACGAACATACTTGACGGTATGCAAACTGATAACCTCGCCATCATCAACCAGTTCTACTACAACTACTACCAGATATGTATGCTCAACTTCACGCTCACAGACACGTTTCTTGCTACACGCGAGGCCACGGCGGCCCAGCTCAAGGTGTATCTCCGCCATCTCGCACGTCTCGCGGCGCACTTGCAGCAGAACATCAAACAGATTGGATTTATCGACAGTCGCAAGTCAACGTTGTACAACCGCGAAGAGATCGTCAAGCTATTGACCGATAACTACTACGTCGTGAACCACCTCCACAATCTGTTTGAGAAAGACTTGAGTTTGGTCAAGGACGATATCTTCTATGAACGCCAGTAACTCCGAACCCGCCGCGGTAGTGCACAGTGCCCCACCGATGCGTCACAGTTGTGCTTTTTGCTGCCTAAAATACGTCACGCCCAACAACGTGCTCCAGCGTCCGTTTGTTTTGCTACTACTACTTTCTTCTTGAATCATGACAGCAGAACCAATCACATACACCAATCCCGAAATCGAGACTGTGCGTCCAGGCACCGATGTCGTGCTTCCGTACGGTTTCGGTCCGCTTCCACGCAGCCACGCCAACTCCAAGATCTTTTACTTTGATATCGATAACTGTCTTTACCACCGCAGCACCAAGATCCACGACTTGATGCAGATTAAAATCCACCAGTTCTTCAAGGACCGTTTGGGCTTGGACGATACCGAAGCCAACGCGCTCCACATGAACTACTACAAGACATACGGCTTGGCGATCGAAGGGTTGGTCCGGAACCACCGTGTTGATGCGTTGGAGTACAATTCACAGGTTGACGATGCACTCGAACTCAAGGGCGTTTTGGACTACAACGACAACTTGAGACGCATGTTGCTTGACTTGAAACAGTCCGGCGAATACGACCATTTCTGGCTCATCACCAATGCGTACAAGAACCACGCGTTGCGTGTGATCTCGTTCCTTGGACTCGGAGATCTCTTTGACGGATTGACCTTTTGTGATTACGCCAAGTTTCCTATCATCTGCAAGCCCATGGACAAGTTCTTTTACAATTGCTTGGAAACCACACAAGTTGACCATCAGGATTCGATGGTTATGGCCAAACAGCTGTTTGTAGACGACAGTGAGATCAATGTAAAGGCCGCACACCGGCTCGGGTTTGGTACGGTGGTACACTACGTGGAGATCGACCGTGAGTACGAGGCCTTGAAGCAGAAAGATGACTTTGCCCAGTTTTATGGCAAACAGGACGGAAGTGACGGCAAGATCATTATTATAAGGCACATAAAGGACTTGGCCAAGGCAGTTGCATCACAAACTTAGAAAATTTTAATTCATATTTATATTTATTTAACCCTCAAATATTTCACTCGATTTTATCAATTAATTAACCAATCAATACCATGGTTAATTACAAGGGCAAGGTGCTTTTTCTTCATGGATATACACAGTCTGCGTCAATTTTTTATGCAAAGACGTCTGCGCTCCGAAAACGGCTCGCTAAGCTTGCGTATAAGCCCGTTTTCCTCAACGGCCCGCTTGCATTGACACCAGCCCAACTTCCGTCTGCCGCTGAGTTGTCGCTGTTCAACACCGTGGTGGACGATGAAGAGACCCAGTACCGTGCGTGGTGGGTCAAGAAGAGCCACGATAACAGTGGGGTTAATCTTGAGCCGGGCTTAGAGTCGGTGAAGAAGTATATTGCTGACGGTACCACGGTGCCTGATCCCGACTTGAAGCAACGGGACGACTCCGATACCGATTTACCGATTGTGGGCGTGGTGGGGTTCAGCCAGGGAGCATCGTTTGCTGGTCTCTTGGCCTATAGATTCGAAGAGCTTTTTGGTGTACCGGCGCCACGGTTCTTTGTGTTGTATTCAGGGTTCAAGCTCGATACGTCGCCAGGGTCCGGAAACGAGCAGTACGACCAGTATTATTCGGAAACAGACGTTGCTGGCTCCAAGATCAAATACTTGCACGTGTATGGCGAGTTGGATACGGTTGTGGGTGAAGATCGGGCACTTACATTCTACAATATCACCACCAAGAACTCGGATCTCTTGAAACATCCTGGTGGCCACTTTGTACCCAACTCCAAGCTTTTTGTTGACCAGGTCTGTAACTGGATTCAGGCCACAGAACTGGAGTTCGAGGCTCCGACAAAACCAGCAGAAACGAAACCCGAATCCGATGATCTCGCTTCGCTTATGGATATGATGGATAGTACTTTTGGTAAGAGCTAATTATATAGATTCTATAATTCATCGTGGTCAGTCTTGGCCTTTTTCTTTTGTTTCTTCTCCTTCTTTCCCGTCCGATAGTACGTCATTCGCTTGGCTTTCTTGGACAACGGTCCTTCTACTGGTGTGACATTGGCCGTCTGGATGATCCATTCGCTGATCAATGTCTTATCATTAAGCTTCGTGCCTTCGTACTTGGTGAAGCCTGCTTCTTTGCTATAATGTAACAACATTGGAAGCTCATCTTGGGGAATCGCCACGTCGCTGGCACCCACCCGAATCGTGTCTTTATCGAGAGACTTGGTAGATATCATGGCAAAACTGACCGAATCAAGAAAATCAATCGCAAGCGATTTGAGTAACGGACTGATCTGTTGTGACTTGGTGAGAAGCACAAACTTCAGTTTGGCGGTTTCCAGCCATGGACCAAGGTCTGAGTCTAACTTGAACCGTTTGACGTAGTTCTTAAGTCTCGACGTGACAAAGTTGTTCATGGCCTTAACGGTTCTTTCTCCGTTGTATACCTCCGATACTGCCCGCCTGGCCTTGAAAGGCTTGCCCTCGACATACTTTGCAGGACGGAACACCATCAACGTTGGGAATCCTTTGACCTGGTACTCTGAGCACAATGGCTTGTTGTAGTCCCTGTCACAGTTGACACTGGCGACATTGATTGCGTACTGGCCATCTTTATGGATATGTTTCGCCAACCGCGTAAATACTGGCTTAAGTTTCTGGCAATAACCACACCACGGCGCATAGAACTTGACGATGGTGGTATAGTTGGTCTGGTGCACCACCTTGTCGAAGGTTGACGGGGTCAACTCGTACACATTTTGGTCGTGTTTATAGTCGTCAGGCTGGCCCTGAGCAAGAACTACCTGCACAAACGGTACAACAAGGAGAATGTTCCAAACTTTCATCTTTGAACTGGTGGTTATTTTTGACACCTACACTGTTTCGTTCGCGCATTCGTTTTATTCCTTCTATTATACACTAAATATAGACACCGACGTAGTTCGACACGTAGACAGTACCAACCCCGATGGCCAACGAAGCCACCAACGCGTTGCCAATGTACGCAATTGCTGACAGCGACTTTCTAGTAATCAACGCTCTGGACAAGAAAGCAAAGGCTGTGTGTTAGTACAAAGTAGAAGGAAGGCAGTCTTAGCTATACGTACCAATTAACAACAAGAGCAAGGTGGCAAAGGCCGAGTTCTTGGTTAATGTGCTCGACTCAACAGCACTCGAGCCATGGTTGAATATATGTAAGTGTTCGTTATGTTCACTGCCGGACATGTTGTAAAGTGGCTGGTACTCGTACAACGAGCCGGTCGCTAGAGCATTTTATGTGTGTTGTGCGCGCACGACTTCTTCCGAAAAATTAATTCAGTGCAGTTTCTCGCTAACTTGTTCGGTATTTCGCTCACAGTTTAGCGACGTTTGTTCTCAGAGTTTAGTGACGTTTTGCTCAAAGTTTAGTGACTTTTGTCTTTATTTGTCGCAATACCTTTCTCACTTTACACCAATGTCTGGATGGAATACCATCGATTCCGATGCCGTAAGTATCCACAAGTGTATTGATTGTACTTGTACTGACCTCAGGGCGTGTTTACTGAGTTGGTAGAGAAACTTGGCGTTAAAGACGTCGAGCTTAATGATCTCTATTACATCGATCACGAATTGTTCGAGAGCCTTGCTCCAGTCTACGGAGTCGTTTTCTTGTTTAAATACGGCAAAGTGGACCATGAATATGCTGCCAACGGAAACCAGCCGCTCACAGGCGTGTATGATCCCGAAGTGGACCTTTTCTTTGCCAAACAAACCATCCAGAATGCCTGTGCAACGCAGGCTGTTCTCAATATCTTGTTGAACACACCAGATATCGATGTTGGCAAAGAGTTGACGAACTTTCGCCTGTTTGTAACCGGGTTCGATAGTCTGTTGATTGGAGAAACAATTTCCAATAGCGACTTGATTCGTTTGGTCCACAACTCGTTTTCAGCGCCGCTGGGTTTACTGCTTGACGAAACGAAACAGGCCTCAACGGGTGACGATAACGACGGATTGTTCCATTTCGTTGGGTACATTTATTCACACGGCTACATCTACGAATTGGATGGACTCAAGTCGTATCCTATTAAACATGTTGACTGTGAGTCTCAACAAGACTTTTATGTCAAGTTGCCTGGAGTTCTTCAACAACGAATCGCCAAATATGACGCTTCTGAACTCAGATTCTCGTTGCTTGCTCTCACAAACAACAAGTTGGAGGCAGCTAGAGCAAAGAACGATATCCAAGAAATCGATACCCAGCTTACCAAGAGAGAGACGTGGCACCGAGAAAATGAGTTGCGTAAACACGACTACACTGGTCTCATTGTCGAATTGCTCAAGAACATATCGAGTGAAATGTCCGAGTCTGAGTGGAACACCCAGCTCGAAAAGGCCAGGTCCAAGTCCACTGCAAGATCTATTCGTAACCAGGACTAAAGAGCCCGCCTCCAGGACCCCTACTATGTCTAGAGAAATAGTCGAAATCAATACTCACTGCATTAGCAAGCAAGATGGCCCGCTGGTCCAACGTCAAGGGCCCAGCAACCGATGGATATATGTCTCCCATTCCTGCAAACGACGCAGGATCCATCCGAATTATGTAGATCCCGGTATCGGTGAACAACTCCCGGCCCAATCCAACCCAGTTTCTATCTACTGAGCCAATGACGTTGCCCGATTGATCCTTGACAGGAAAATCAAACGAAAGAAATGGCGCATCGATGGCTCCAAACTGCTCATAATCATCTGTCACCTCGTCTTCAAGCTTAAAAAGATTGTATCTTCTTCGCCACAAATGCCAGCTCTGGACCGATTCTCCAATGACCTCAAACATAAGCTGACTATGGTTATCATATCCAGGCAAAAGACACTTGATATGTGAGTTAATGAACGAGAATGGTCTCTTAATGGTTAACACAAGGTCGCCATAATTGTTGAAAACATCAATATCAAATGGACGATGCAAACGGAAAAACTGACGGCCCAAGATCTTAAACAAACCCATATCTTTCTCTTGCATGTAGCCCACCTGTTCACCCAAAGAGTTCATAATTTTGTACTTGTTTGCCTGCTCAAACCCCAAGAATACATTGAAGAATTCCACTTGACGTTCAATGACAAGCGTGGGTTCTTTCAAAATGTCATAGATTCCATCTTCTTTGGTGATAAGACCATTTGTGTTGGGAGGAACCAGGAACACCGTATGGTTGAGTGCTGGTTCTTGGGCATACTGCTGGGCATTGGACGATGGATTTGTTTGGTAATAGAACTGATTCGACTGGGCAGTGCGCTGGTTCTGGAACCGTCTGACTTCTTCCTCGGAAATCTCACGAACGACGCGAGTTTTACGTGGTAACCGGAAACGAGAAAACACCGAGATGTTCCGTCTGCCAATGGAGGTTCGAAACATTAGTTATGAATAGTGGCAACTGGGGTGTAGTTGTGGATAAGAATTTCGGTGTGACTGTATATAAAATGCCCATACATCAACGTAGCTCTGGAGGTATAACCCTACTGGATTTCAATCCTCGAAATCTACTAGTGACAAGTAATTACTTTTATTCGCCTTATTATAAATCAAGCAACATTACGCCCATAAGAAATTAATGATTCTCCAACCCCTCAAATTACTGGTCAAAGGAGGTTCGGGGTTCAATTCAACATCCTTAAATAATGTTTCCAAGTCAACTTCTTCAGGCTTTAAGATCTTTGTCTTCTTGAAAACTTTCCAGAAAATATAAAGGAAAATAAAAAGGGGCAACGTGAAGTAAGAACTGAAAAAGGTTGATGTTGACCAATTGTCTTTGAGGAATACCGAGAAGCCAGCGGTGATAAAAATAAGAAATGAAAGAACAAGTGAGATCCAGGCAGCTATTGGTGCACCTGGGATTTTGAACGGCAACCGGTCTCGAGATATTCCTTGTGCTTTCATTGCCCGTGTCATTGTTATATGGTTGAAGGAAATAGACATCCATGTCAACAATAAGTTCGAGGCAGTAAGTGACTGAAACCAATTGAAAACTGTTGCAGATGTTGATGATACTGACATATATGCCAATGGAATAAAGATCGCAACAAAAATAAGGCCAACGTATGGAATACCCCGTTTGTTTGTTCTTAAGAATATTTTGGGGGCTTGTTTTTTCGCAGCCAAGGCAAAGAGCACTCTGGAACCTTGAATCAAAGATAAATTTGCAGCAGAAAAAGCCGAGGTCAACACCACTGCATTTATGATATGTGGCACTACCTTTATTCCTGCCCTTTCAAACGCAATTACAAAGGGTGATCCCTTGGCATTACCTGTAGAATTTGCAATGGCTTTGTCAGTTGATGGAAGGATCATGGACAAGATAAGAACTGAAAGGAAGTAAAGAAAGAACGTACGCACAACAATCCGCTTAGCAGCAATATAAATACTGGTTCTTGGATACTGTGTTTCTCCACCAAACAAGGAAATACTCTGAACTCCTCCATACGAATAGACGACACCGGTGACACACCTCCAGAAGGCAAGGAACCGGCCCAAGTCTCCTTTGGTAAAATATTCTTTCCATGGATGTTCTTTCCAGTACCTAAACCCAACTCTTTCTTGACCCTTGACACCACCCAAGTCAAGAATAAGACCAAGGAAAATAATGCCAACAATCAATAATATCTTGAGAACGCCTAATGCGAACTCTATTTCCCCGTAAACTCTCACTGTGTAAGAGTTAGTGAGAACAATAATTATCCCAAAAACAGTGATCCAGACTGCAGGATTGACATCGGTCCAGTAAGTCATAACCACAGCAGTCGCCGATAATTCAGCAGGAATAACAGCAGCATACACGGAAATCCAACCCAACGCAAATCCCATGGATTTATCAAAAAAGTGTTCTGCCTGTCTAATATTATAGCCAGTAACAGGCATCAAGGTACTGACCTCTGCATTAGCCATTTGATTTAATGCAACAATGATCCCAACAAAGACATACGCCACAACAATACCAACGTTTCCAACCAAGTAAAGGGTTCCACCAGAAGACAAAAATAAACCCGTTCCAAACACACCAACCAACGCAAGCATTTGGATATGTCTTTGTTTCAAGCCTTTCCCTAAAGCAGCATCTTGTGCAAATACCTTTTCTGAATAATCCAGATTGGTTAAACTTTCTACATCATGATGTTGATATTTGTCTCCATCCAAGCCAGAACCCGATATCAGCTCTATGTCTTCCTGGACCACAACAACGGATAACTTCGTATCTTTTGGGTCTGACATGATAATAGAGAGATGGTTAGTAATCTTCGTAGAATTTAATTAGTATTTAACTGGACAAAATTAGTAAGTTCTCGGCCACAATTTGGTTGCAAAATGTCTTGTGCACAATCAAATCAATCCACAGTTGAAATAACATTGAGTGAATGCCAATCCAACAAATTAAGAAAGTGGAATTTCTTGAAGATCATAACCATAGTCCATATTATTGTTAGATGAAGAATGGTGTATTAAGATCAGCCACAAAAGTTTTCACTACTGTGGTGTCGCATAATCGCAAATTGCCGTATAGTCAATCGAAAGTAAGCGAAAACTTAAATCACATACATATGCAGGGTTCTCGATGTTGATTTTGCACGTGCAAGGATCCCTCGGCACTACACTATTAGTTACTCTTATGCATAATTATCAGGTAAAATACAATCAAGGGTTACCGTTAACTGGATCATGTCGAACGCACTATAAATAGGGATGGGCCATTCTCATGCAAGGATAGATCTAATTAGTTTATTTTTGGTATTATGGTTTCTTCCCTCACCATTACCAATTTGGTATTCCTGTACATCCAACAACCCTTAACTTTATGTTAATTTCTGAGTATAATCAAGACTAAAACTGTGGTACTGTGTTATCACACAGTAATGCAATCATGTAATTTACTTACATGGCCACCTATATTTAACATTCTCTGCTCTTTGTTTTCCGTTTCCCAAGGATCTGACTACAAGATGTAAAGAACAAGCCCTTTTTGGAAGGAGGGAGATTATAATCTCGTAATCTTGAGAAATTCAAAGAAAATAATCCTATTTAGCATTTATCTCGGATTCCATAACGATAGTGTTATATAAAGCAAGTTCTTACACTCGTCTGGAAATACTTTTTCGAGGTACCACAGTATTCACATAAATTTCAATTTTTTTAACATTTTTCTTGATTTCAATATCTACGATAATATACCATAAAGTCCGTTTAGCCAAGATAATTCATTTAATCCACCACAATATAGATTACAGTATTTCCACAGAATTGCCCAGTTTTCTACAATTCAGACTTGATCTAACAATAACCAATTCTTTTTTAACATGAATAATTATGGGTTTAACTCAATCAGGTTCGAGATACCGAGGAACACGAACAACAGTTATTTCAGGATTTTCTCCTGGTCAAACTAAAATGCGGCCGTACGGGTAAAAAGATGCACGACCGGTTCTTAACAAAACCTATGCTTTTTATAGTACATTAAACAAGCCTATAAGCTCTGTATATATGTCACCGACATCGGGCCCGTTGCATATTATTTCTAGTTGACTAAGAGTCAACCGGTCTACCGGAGAAGCGCGGACTTTTTGTTCCGGGTTAGCGGGATTTTTCATTCTCCCAAAACATTCACAATACAGTATTTTTGTATATTGTTACAATAAATATGTTGAATCTAGAATGCATCTATACTTCAAAAACTAGTTCTAGTTCAACTTCTTTTGAGGAACGACAGAGACTTCGCCGTTCAAGACTCTCTTCATGTACTCATAAACTGTAAATGTAACAGCTTGTCCCGGAGCAACACGCATGATTCTTGGGGTGATACCCTTGTACAATGCAGCCATACCTTCTTCCTTAACCAATTGTTTACCAATCTTGACAATGCGAACCAATCCAGACTCGTTCGATGCAAAGGTGGACTTTTGAAGACGGGTCTTGATGGTGTCCAAAGGAGCATTGGAAAGAGGTCCCAATGCACCAGAGACCAACCCAATCAATGATGTTTCCCAAGATGGTAATACTTCAGTTTGATGATAACCCTGAAGGTATTCCTTAATTTTTGAGTAAACGGTAAAATTCACACCCTGGTTGGTGGCTTGGCGTGCTGCAGTCAAGGAGACACCACGGTAGAGGGTTTTAAACCCTTCTTCTTTAACAATAAGATAAGCAGCATGTGGGGCGTTTCTGTATTTTGGAACATCCAATGGGTCAGCCATGGAGTGGTGTTGAGCCTGCAATCTAATTTTGACAACTTCCATTGGGTTAACAACCATAACCGCTTCGGTGACACCCGCACCGACACCAGCGATAAACGTGTTCCCCGTGGAAATCGAACCATCTGGTGCGTACAACAAACTACGGTAAAACTCGTAGGATGAGAATCTGATACCCATCTTTGGGACAATTCCAATAACAACGGCACCCAACCCTTTGTATAAGGACAAAAATGCTTCTTTTTGTACAATGTTGATACCAGTACGAACAAAACCTGGTGGTTTTTGTCCGGATTTACGGTACAATTGCATACGCACCTTGATGGTGTCTAATGGGTGGCAGCATAAGGCCTCGAACAAACCAGCAGTTCCACCGGCTACCAAATCAACAACAGACGTTCCTTTCTTCTTTTGAGCAGTAGACATTACTATATAGAGTCTATGATATTAAAAATTGCCGATAGCACTAGAATCTGGCCCTATTTATACATTTTGTGGGGAAAAGGAAACCATGAAAAAACACGCTTCCGGATCTCCGGAGCCGCGGATTTACATACCCATAGACACTTTTTTCCTCAGCCGAGCAAATGGTGCGGTGGGGTGCATGAAGATAACTGGCGAAATCATGACACTTACGACATTTCATCCAGTCCGTTTCACACTAACATACATACACTCCAATTATGGTAACCCAATTCCATGATTCGTTCGTATGACTTTTCCAAGTACACTACTAAATTGTAAACAGCTTCCTGCAAGAACGTGCTGCACCCTGATACATCCAACCCCTTCAAGTTTATGAGCTGATTACGAATCACCATATCTACCTGGGAAAATCTAAACTCTGATGTCTTGCTTAATCTGTCAAGAATTTGGTAACTATCGGCTGACCTGAAAAATTCCCATATTTCGTCCCATCTGATAAGTTAGTAAACTCTTCAAGTAAACCGTGCCAAGAATCAGAAAGAGAAAATAAGCACTCACTTTTTCCTATTAAACCTATCCAATGATTTTATCTGATAATGATATCTGTCAATTGCCATTAGACTGTATCTGATATTGTTGATCCATTGTTGGTGCTTGGTCATTGTTAATGTATTTGTGGATGCGAAATATCTCCATTTGATTTACAAAATTATCCGAAGGAAGAAAAAATACATATGAACTATTGTTTCCTTAAACTAGCTAACCTTCTTGCTTCCTCATGAATCTCCTTTACGTCACGAGCTACCCCCTTGTAGAAAACATGAACGCTGGCTCCATACGGTGTTTGCGAGGCATGGTCATAGTATTTGGCCACTTTCTCTGAGGCTACTGAGTTGGCCACCAGAGTTTGCATTTTATTTAATTGGTGTTGAGCACCATCAACCGAATTTTGAGCATGGTTGTTCAATTGACCTACCGCAGAATATGGATCCTGTGAATGAATAAGCTTGTCATCCAACCCCGTCATAAAGCTCTTGAACTTGGATGAGATTCCCGTCTTTTTATCAACTTCAATAGACCGGTCAATAATTGTATCGCTGACATTGTACCCAGCAGCAAGAATTTGTGCCATAATATAGGATTTGGGTTTATCTTCTTGTGGAATATCTTCGCTTGAACCATGACTCTTCCTGTCAGAATGGTGACTGGGTTCAAACATTCTCGGTGAGACATACTGTATGTTTTCCTCTATAGTAAGTGGCCTACCATCCAAATCGGTATCATGTAATAATAAAGCAGTGCTAAGTGCTCTAGAGGACGAAAAGTCGACCTGATAGGAAGTCTTGGTCAAGGGCTTGATAAGCTGGACGTGTCCACAGAAACTGAAAAACTCACGAATCTTCTCAGTCCCTACAGAAGACGAAACATTACTGACAATAATTGAAGACATTATTTTGGAATTTATCTACGTATTGAGCCTAAATTCTGAAGGGGTGTTTAAGTACTTTTTGAACTATCATCTAATAACTAATTCCCGATGGTCCCATGGTTTTGTGGCCCTGGACTATTCATCTTCCATGGCGCTTCTTTCATAATCATTGATAAATCGTCTGCTTTTTTAAGTCACCCAATTATCTTATTTGCCAATGACCCTTGAAATTGTGATGCTCTCTGTGACTATTGAAGGAACTGGTCGGTAGCTTATCGAAGTTGCATGAGGATCTCTGTACAGGAAAAGTTGCAAAAAAAAGTTGTTCCACTTCTTACGCAATCTAATCTCTCTATCTCTGTATATTTATGTCATTCATTATTATCTTACCTTACCCAAAACAATTTACAATAAAGTTTGGCCCAATGCACATCTTCCAATGGCACAAGCAGCGCTCACGGTATCTAAGATATGTTCCTCTGTCTCTGCTAACATCGGGTTGGTTTCCACAATGTCTAACGAGCTCAACAAGCCGGATTGGGCAATCTCTTCAGCAATAAATAAACCTTCTCTCAACGACAAACCACCTTCAACTCTGGTACCGGTAGCTGGAACAAATGATGGATCAATGGCATCAACGTCATAAGACAAGTGGATAGGAGCATCTCTGTTTGGGTTGACCTTGTCGATGGCCATATCAACAACTTTACCAATACCATATTTATCCACGTGGTACATGCTAAACGCAGGCACGTTGTATTTCTTCAAAATGGCCTTTTCACCCTCGTCCACATCTCTCAATCCAATAAATACAAGTTTTTCAGCCTTTAAGGATTGAGGCACCCAGGCAAATTCAGGTGGGTATGATTCGGAGTCGATTCCCAACAAGAAGGAAAGTGGACATCCATGCAAGTTACCAGAATCGGTGGTCTTTGGCGTGTTGATATCAGCGTGTGCATCAACCCAAATGACACATGTGTCTGGGTTGTGGGCTAAAGCAGCACTGACAGTGGCCGTGCCGATGGAATGATCACCGCCGATGGTGATAGGCAATCTGCCGTTTTGAAGAGAAGATTTCACGGCGTTGTGGATCTTTTTGCAGCATTCGGACACGATTTTGGTGTTTTTGACCCCATACTCATCGCGGTCGTCATTCTTGAGAGATTCGTAGTTGGTGTTCTCGAGAGGGTGTTCCACCACGGTGTTCCAGCCCAACGAGTCGATTTGCTTTTGGAAACCAGCGTTAAGGATGTATTCTGGGCCTAACTCAACACCACCTTTTGGTTGACCACCAGAAAATGGAGCCGTAACAATAGTGGCGTTTTTGTTTGGATGGAACTTGTATTCGACTAATTCGTGTTAGTTAACTGAATTGGGGAAAATCTTAGACTTTATTCGTCACAACTTACTAGACATTATAATTATTTGTATACGTTTAATTCAAAGGTCGGGGAAGATGACGGGAATTTATACTTCAATATCCGGTTCATACATAAATGCCTTCTATCTTTTGTTAATGGAAGGCAACTCCGGTCGCGTTCTCTTGCCGCGACAGTGAGATCAGAGATGACCCGAAAACAGTCAACCGTTCTACGTGCAGTCTCGGTTCTTCTGGACCATGCAGACGTGTAAGGCACCTATCGGCTACAGACGGGGAAAAATAGAAAATGTCGCGCTCTTTGCTCGGAGATACTTGCGTTTAGCAAACGGGCACAGATTATTGGGGCCACAACCCCAACGGCTCGGGAATACCCCACAATTTGCGCGTCACAGTTACATAAGCATACTCAACCAAGAGGATTACTCCATCAATGACCGTTTCTATTTCATAAACTGTAGTTGCTGATTATAAATAAAAAAAAAGAAAAACAAAGTCCTCCTGAAGTTTCACCTCACACCCCGCAGTTTGTGGTCGTTTCCTCTTGGTCTTGCTGGGTTTGTGAAACAAGGTGTAAAAACCACAAATAGGGTAGCGGGCCTGCACATAATATATCCAGGGATTGATCGAGCACGTTTTTGACGTCGCTGCTTTTCCTAATCGAGACTACACGGTTTTCTATCAAGACTTCATTTGGACAATTTCCTTAAAACCAAACATGAAGTTTGGTAAAACTTTCCATACCCACCAGATTCCAGAATGGTCGATCTATTATATGAACTACAAAAATCTCAAGAAAACTGTCAAAAGTTTCGACCAAGAATTCGAAGTCGAACAACATGAATTGTCAGATATGGTTTCCCAAGTGAAATCAGCTTTCTTCTACGAACTCGATCGTGATATTGAAAAAGTCAACGAATTCTACAACTCTAGGTACTTTGAATATCTGCGTCGTTTGCAAAAATTGCTTCAAGTTTTGGGGTATACCGAATTAAACGAAGTCTTGATTAGCCACGAAATCGAATCAAGTGACGAAATGGACGAAATAATCAGCATTTTGTTGGAACTTCGGGCATTCTTCCGCTCTTTGAAGTGGTTTGGTGAATTAAATCACAAGGGTTTTGTGAAGATCTTGAAAAAGTTGGACAAGAAGTTGGTTTATTTAAATCTGCAACACGAGCAACTTGAATTGAGCGTTAACAATAAGGAAGCTTACTTGGATACAAGAGTAAATGCTCTTCCATTTGCCAACAATGTTGATCTTCTTCATTCTTTGGATATTATCACCAAGATCTTAAAGAAATTAGATGAGACCCATATCGATCCTACAAAACCGGTCGAGGAAGCTTTTGATTTCCTTAAGCTCGGAAGAAGATATTCCTTCGATCAACAATACTTGGACTCCTACTTTCAGATGATCAACCACGATCTTGCTTCTCCAATGGTGGAGCAATTGAACAAGATTGAACACAACAAGTTGACATTAAAGTTCTTGCTCTCGCTTCTCAATAGAAGCACCATGGCCAACTCTACCCAGTGTATTGATGCATTGTTTGAATTCTTGGCCAATTATATTTCGGAACGTCACCCTGATGCTGAAGAAAACAATCCACTCTTCGATAAAAGTGATATTTCTGGTCGCAACTTCTTCCACCAAAACATAATTAGTTTAGGAAAGAAACAACTCAAAGAAGAAAAGTCTACTCCCGGTGAATCGGCAAACTTCAATAGATTTATTGGAAGTAAGGGACCAGACGGTGGGAATGAGAGTACAGATGCTCTTGCAGGGCTCAATTATGTCTTAAGCAAGCTCTCCAATTTGAAGTTGAAGACCATTCTAGTTGCAAAGGACAACTACCTTCGTACTCCATTGCATTATGCTGCACAATATGGATTGAAAGATGTCACGAAGGCATTGTTTCAAAATTTGGTGGAGTGGAACCTTGTTGATTCCAAGGTATCAATCGACGATGTAAAGTACTGGGGTGACCAGGAAGGCTTGACTCCGTTACATCTTTCTATTGTTGGTAAGCATCCAAAAACTACCGAAAATTTACTTGTTGCAAACAAAAATAATTCTTTGCAATGTCCTTCTTTGATTCTACTTGCTGTTAGACTCAAGTCGTATGAAATTCTAAACACTTTGATTAATGAAGGTGGGATTGATATCGATTACACCGATCTTGAACACAACAATGAGACCGCATTGTATCTTGCTTGTAAGCATGACTATTTTGAATTGGTGGAGTTCTTGTTGGAGCATGGAGCTAATACTGAAATTGTGGAAAGTCTCTTTGGTTGGACCCCAATGTTTATTGCTGCCTCAGAGGGATACAAGCTGATTGTTAAATTGTTGATTGAATTTAATGCTAACTACAACATCGTTGATGAATCAGGTTGGTTGCCTATGGAACACGCCAGTTTGAGAGGTCATTTAGATGTGGCAGATCTATTACGTCCAATTGATCCTAAATTATTGCTTTATGATGTCTACCACCCGGAAAATAACCTTCCACGACTTTCATCATCAACTCCAACAACTCCTAATTCTCCTACCTTAAAAGCAACTTCCGAGGCAAATTTGTTAAATACCTCGTCCATAGACAAATTGCCAGGTACTTCAAGCACGGCAATTAATGAAGTCTACAAACAAATGAAGCATAATGGTAGTTCATCTTCCCTTGTTGCCCCCTCAAAGTCTCATAAGAAAGGGATCAAACCAATCAAGTCATTTGGTCATCGTTACTTGAACGAGGATGAATCTCTCATATTGATCACTTTGGGAACAGCAGATTTAAGAGACAATTCCAATCCGATTGAACTTAACAAGATGTCACTTAGTAAAGCATTTTCTTCTGAGTTGGATACTGCACTTTCATTGTGTGTGTCTTGTCGTGATAAGAACAGCAACGCTCTCGTGGAGCCTCCAGTTATCGTAGATTTACCGTTAGAAGATAATCATGGGAGTGCAACTGATCCAATAACTTTTAAATTGAATAACCACTTGAGTGCTGATGATGTGTTAATAACCTTTGACTTAATACCAACCTACCAATACTCGAACAAAAAGGAGAAGATTTTGGGTAGAGCACTTGCATTGTTGAAAGATGCTTACACGAGTGTGGGGCCAAATCTCAGATCGTTGAACGACAAAATTACGCTTCCAATTATGGAGAGTGGTACTCTTGATATTCTTGGAACTCTTCGCTTTGAGTACTTGTGTGTGAAGCCCTTCAGTCATGAGAAGATGCAGATCGGAAGAAGTAACACTTACTGGAAGCAATTGGTGTCTACTAGAGTGATTGGACATCGTGGGCTTGGTAAGAATGTCAGTGAAAGATCGTCACTTCAATTGGGAGAGAATACTGTGGAATCTTTTATTGCTGCGGCGTCCTTAGGGGCATCATACGTGGAGTTTGATGTTCAATTGACCAAGGATTATATTCCAGTGGTCTACCATGATTTCACGGTTGCTGAGTCTGGAGTTGATATACCTATGCATGCATTGACAGCAGAACAATTTTTGGGATTGAATGATGTTAAAGATCACGAGAACAAAGATCATAAGAAGGGCAATAAAGGCTATTCGTTTGATGATGAAATGGTAGAAATGAGAAATAGAGCCAGGTCTTTCTCGTCGTTCCCCTCAGCACCAAACTTTCAACACGACGCTAAAAAGTTCACTCCCTTGGCAGGATTGGATGAAAGAAGAGAGGATCAAAGTGATGAAATTGATCGTGAATATAAGAATCATCTTAATCAGAGGATGAAGTTAACCAAGACATGGAAGGATAAAGGATTCAAGGCCAACTCGCGTGGACTGAGTGTTGCCTCCAATTTTGTTACGTTGAAGGAACTTTTTGCCAAACTTCCCAAGAATGTTGGTTTTAACATTGAGCTCAAGTATCCAATGTTGGATGAAGCGGAGATGGAAAGTATGGGAGAAATTGCAATTGACTTGAACTTTTATGTCGATACGATTCTTAATCTTATCTACGACGAGAATAAGAACGGCAGAGATATTTTGTTTTCCTCTTTCCATCCAGACATATGTTTGTTGTTGTCTTTGAAGCAGCCAACGATTCCTATTTTATTCTTGACTGAATCCGGAACTTCGCCCATGGCTGATATCAGAGCGTCTTCGTTGCAAAGTGCGATTAGATTTTCCAAAAAGTGGAATTTGTTAGGAATTGTTTCAGCAGCTGCTACTTTAGTCAAGACTCCACGGTTGACACAAGTAGTAAAGTCATCGGGGTTAGTGTGTGTGACTTATGGTGTTGAGAATAACGATCCAGAATTAGCTAAAATTCAGATGAAAGCTGGTGTTGATGCTGTTATTGCCGATAGTGTTTTGGCTGTTAGAGAAGGATTACGGAAAGATCAAATTATGAAGGAGTTAGATCAGAGTGAGGAGATATGAAGAATAGAATATTTAGAGAGTGTGAGACAGTTCTTCGTTTTTTATTTTTTTGCAGTAATTACAATGGTCAAAATTCCTGTACAAAATCCAGTTGGGAGGCCCCTCCTATTAACTAGCATTATAGAACTGCGCCTGTCGAAACGTGTTGTTGTAATCAATTCATTTCAGGAATATGTCGGGATCCAATGACAAATTTGTGAAGCCTTCAATACCACCTACGTCTGTCCAGGCTCAGCAGCCCGGATCCAGCTCCAGTGGCACACCAGGCATTCACGCCGTCCAGGTGAATCAAGCCCGGGAAATGGTCAATTTGCACACCAGAGGGCGGGTTCCCACGAATGCAACACGTTCAGCATCTAAGAAAGATAAGTTTGAGAAACCCATTTCTTGTGGAAGCATGAAGTTGGCGGGGTTGAGACAGCTTGGCAATTCCGTCCCCGGAGTAGCATCGGCGATGTCGTCTTCGTTTCCCAAATCCACTAATTACTGTAATGACGACTGTGTAGCGTCAGATTCAGCATCGAAGTCACATATCTCTGTTCCAGCCAAAACCCACGAGGGACAAACGCATAATCCTCAGTGTGCCCATTGTGGGAAGGTGATCATCCCCTCGCCACTGTCATCGTTCCCAATCCAGGACGAACCTTCCATTACAATCAATGACTGGAGTATATTTACCATCAAGAAACCAATTTTAAACTCACCTGAATTGGACTTTTTGAATGATACCAGATTCGACTTCCCATTACCAGAGATGATTTTTGGTAACAATATTGTACGGTTGATAAATGATAAGACAGGAGATACGATTGAGTTTAATGCTCTAGATGCATTAGACTCGTTGGAACTGGACTGTAAGTTAAAGGTCAGTTATCACAAGGAATGGTTAAGTTCCCGCAGATCCAAGTCATCGACGTCGTCCGAAAAGTCCGAAAAGGCACTCAAGGAAAACTCCACCAAAGACATTGCCAAGTTAACCGAGAACCTAGACGTGTTGAAACCGTATGACTGGACCTATTCTACAAACTACCGTGGTACTTCCACCATAAAGTTTGAAGAAACCAACGAAAAGATCCCTATTGAGAAATTGTTACGGCCAGATCCGATACTTTTCTTTGATGAATCAATTCTCTTTGAGGATGAACTTGGTGATAACGGGATATCCATGCTTTCCACCAAGATCAGAGTCATGCCTACGTGCTTGTTGCTTCTCTGTCGTCTCTTTCTACGCATCGATAACGTCATCTTTCGGGTAAGAGATACGCGTGTCTATATTGATTTGGAAACTAACCAGGTGCTACGAGAATACAAGGAACAGGAACATCCGTACGACGAATTGTTGGCAAGTATCGACGGAAAAAATTCCAATGACCCAAAGAGACTATTACGTGATACCAACTGGGTAGCACAAAACATTCCAGTGGTCAGCTGTACCATAGAGTCCAGTACTGTTAATTAGTTGTATAAGTAAACCATCTATATATTGCGGTCTGGGTGTTGTGTGATTTTGATCCTTGCACGAAAACCAAACCATTTTTTTGTGAAATTTTTCAGATAAACGCTTCAACACTAACATGTTTAAAAGGGCTGGAGTGGTGATCAGAACGGCGAGAAGATCGCTCCATGACGTACCTGTGTTGAAAAATCAGGAAAAGTTCACTTCCAGTGGAATTGAAGGTTTGTATACCGCCAACGGGTTCAAATCAGCTTGGCTCGACTACCAGAAGTTTTTGACTCTCAACTTAACGATGCATACCAACGGTACGGAAAACGAGTTGAGAACCCCATACCAGATTCTTCTTCAAACTGCCAAGAACACTACCGAGCAGCATATTTTCCACTACGCGTCACAAGCACATAACAACCACTTTGTTATGGAACAGTTGACAGACAAAGCCATTGCACAAAAAACTCAGCCATCGCGTGCCTTGATGGAGAAGTTGTCGTACCAAGATATTTCTGATATGGAGACTCTCCGTGAAAGAATGTTGGTATTGGCTGACTCGTCTTTTGGACAAGGCTGGGTGTTTTTGGTTGAATACCCCGACAAGTCGTTGAGGATTATCAGATGTAACAACGATGGTACTCCGTACTACTACGGCAAGAACCAGTCCCTTGACTTAAATGGTGGTGTTGACGAAGGTAGTTTTGAATACTTGAACAACTTGAAAGAAAGAGCTGCCAAGAAGGAACGTGACTGGGCTTTGCCAATCTTGGGTATCAACTGTTGGGACACCGCATACATACAAGACTATGGTGTCACTGGTAAGGCCGACTACTTGGCCAACTTCTGGGACTGCATCAACTGGGAAGTGGTCAATAAGAGATTATTCCAAATCTAATGAAAAATAGACCTGTAAATAGAGGAGGAAAAGTAATGCAATTACGCCTTAGTAGTCCTGTAGTTCATCAAACTCAAGGGCAACAAGCTCATCCAAACTAAAACTGCTGAAATTCTTTGTGTTGATAATCAGTTGATACCTGGCCATCCGGTGGCTTAATACTTCGCAGTCCTCGATGACTGCAAACAACTCCTTGTTGTTGTACCAGTTGATAGGAAGTGAGCTGACAAATATGGTTAAAAATTCACATGTCTTGCTAAGAGTATTCCATGACTTTACAATCTTCCTGTAAGTTTCACGAATGTGGAGCTTTTGCTTTTGGGACGCGGTCAGTATCGCGTTCTCTTTGAGCTTGCTTAATTCCTCACTACGCAAGACCAACTGTTGTAATGTCCCAGAAAGAGCTCCAAGATGAGGAGTAAGTTCATCAACAACTTTTGTCAACTCTTGCTTCTTTTCTAATAGTATGTGTTCAGCTGCGGTATTCTGTTTATCCTGCTGTATCACTTTGAAAACGAGGCCATCTTCGAACTTATACAATTTCTCCAAATTGGCTTGTATATTCAATTCCACAGATGTGAGATCAGTATTTGAATGATGAATTGAGCGCAATATGGGTAGCACTTTCTGTAGGTAGTTGTTGAGAAGCTGCTGTGACTTGATGGAGGTGATTTGGGTCTGCAAAAACTGTTCTAAGTCTTCAGGATCAATCTGTAAGTATGTCGACTTGACAAGTTCGTACTCAGTTTCAACTTCTTCTTCAAATTGGTTTAGCTCTTGCATCCTGTTTAAGTACATTAAACGATTAAGTTTGGTGGTTAATTGCTTGTGGAGCTCAAAGTACTTACCTTCAAGACTGCGCATGTTGATGATAGCAGCCCGTTTTATAGGGGGAATCCCATAGTCATGCGAAAGTATATGTGTGTCTTTCAAGAAATCATCACAAATCAACGAAATGGACTTATCATCGGCCATCTTTACTTAACTTGTGGGTTTGTTTATTGATATAGAACAGATCTTTGGGGAGCGTGGTGATGCGTTTATATGCCGGATACCACGAATTTTAATTTCTCAACGTTGTCAAAGGTTTATCGAAATAGAGAGTGGAACTCTTTACATATATTGTCAAAAAGATGTCTGATAAAGTGCTACTCAAAAACAAACTTTTGTTGGTAGCTTCATCCGGGACATTTTCTGCTTTTGATCCACCAACAGCGCTGAAATATTATCATGAAACAGACGCATTTCTTAATCAGCATGGCGACTCGATCGACTCGATAGAACTCTATAGATTGTTTGAACTCCAGTTCTATCTTTCATTAATGACAAAACACGATATTACGGCCAAGTTGATGCTCAATCGGATCTTGGACCAGTTTGGTAGTAACAAGAAGTCACAGCGAATCAAGCTTTTACAGTCGTTGTATCATGAAGCAATGGGTGAAAAAGACAAGGCTCTTGAGCTTTTGGGCAAGAATTCAGACGAGGTGCGTTTATCACGAAGATTGACCACATTTAGTAGACACGATGATACCACAAGCGAAGCATACATCACCAACCTCAACTTTTACTTGGAACTCCAGCCGTCAGACTTAAAGGCATGGGCCGAGTTGGCTGACGAGTATACCAAGGTGGGACATTACGACAAGGCAGTATTTGCACTCAAGGAAGTCTTATTGCAAGAACCACATGCATACCCTATTTTTCACAAGGTGGGGGCCAACTATTATCAATGGTTCTTGCAGGAAGATAAGAACCACAAGAACGAAAAGAAGGAGAAGCTGCTTGAACTCTTTGGTCACTTGCTCAATGCCAGAAACAACTTCTTGCGTGCAGT
Source organism: Teunomyces aglyptinius (assembly GCA_030581575.1). Lineage (NCBI taxonomy): Eukaryota > Fungi > Ascomycota > Pichiomycetes > Serinales > Debaryomycetaceae > Teunomyces > Teunomyces aglyptinius. The sequence goes on from JAKTTR010000005.1 coordinate 495,753, forward strand.
TGAGATATGTGATGTGTACACTAAAAGTTGGGAAGGGATCAATATCTTGGCCACGATGGACTACAATGCTAAATTGAGCAAGCTCGATTCAAAGGACGTCAAGAAGTATTTGGAGGAAAACGATAAATTGCGTGACTTGAGTCAACGCAAGCTACAACAAGATAACTTCAAATAAGTAAATATTCAATTCAATTCATCTAATGTGTAAATAAGTCACGTTAGTAGAAGCATCATCACAAAAGCGCACGCACCATTTACTTCTTGCAAGCACAAGTGGTGGAAGTGGAGTCGCAGTTGCAACTGGCACACTTGCATTCGCCTCCGGTGCAGGAGCAGCTTTCACAGGCGTAGTTAACAGTGTTCAAGGTGTAAGAAGCCATAGTAATTAGAAAATGTGTATGTGTGGATTGTACCTAATAGGGAAATTAAATGCCTCAACGGCGGCACCGACTCTTATTTATACGTCAGGTTTTTTCTTTTGTTGCGGCCATATTGCTGCAGGGAAAAAAAAATTAATTAATTGATTAACAGGTGGCAGGAGGGGTCACTTCGCAACAAAAGAAACGTGATGCACCTGGAATAACCAACGTGCGATGCCAATCCAAAAAGAAGGTTCCATCCAATGAGGAGAATTTCGCATGATCGGCTACTTCCTGTTGTGGAAGCTTCCGAACCCCCGCCTAGTGGTTGTACAATGGATAATTTGCAGTAGTATCTTTTCTTGCTGTACTATGTAATTGTGGATAACCTACGTTATCTATGCAATAAAAACAATCATTAAAACTATTCAAATCTGGTTCTCTTTTTTCCTCTAAAACTCACCCTTCTTGTCCAAGTCATCTCTAGCCAAAACTTGATCTAAAATTCCAGATGCAGCAGCAACTAAACCCAAGAATGGTCTGGATGGATCCAAAACCTTTGACAAGTATTCGGGGTGGTACTGAGTACCAACAAAGAACTTGTGGCCCTTCAATTCTAAAACTTCCATTCTCTCTTCCTTTTCGTCCTTACCGATAAATCTCAATCCCTTGTCTTCGATTTTTTTGATCAACTTAGGGTTAATTTCGTATCTATGTCTGTGTCTTTCCAACACGCTGTCTGGAGAACCGTAAAGCTTTCTCAATATAGACCATTCGGAGTCCTCGACGAACTTGGTAGAATGGATACCTAATCTCATAGTACCACCCAACTTGATCTGGTCGACATCTGGCATGTAGACAACCGCAGAAGTTTCTTCGCTAGCGTTAGGGTCAAACTCCATCGAGGTGGATCCTTCAATGCCCAAAATGTGTCTAACAAAGTCTATAACAGCAATTTGCAATCCAAGACAAACACCCAAATATGGAACATTGTTTTCTCTCGCATACTTTGCTGCAGCAACCATACCTTCTATACCACGGCTCCCAAATCCACCTGGAACCAAAATACCATCGGCTTGACAAACAAAGTGCCATGCTCTGTGGTAGTCAGACAAATTGGTGTTCTTGGTCTCCTCTTCCAAATCAGTAGATTCAACCCATTCAATCTTAAGTCTTCTGTTACATCTCATGGAAGAGTGCTCCAAGGACTTGATGACAGACAAGTAAGAGTCCTTTAAGTGGGTGTACTTACCGACCAATGCAATGGTAACCGTTTCAAACGATCTATCATGGTTAGAGGTTAAGGCTCTCCATTTGGTCAAAAGCTTGTCACCTCTTTCCAAAGCTTCTGGTGCAATTTCACCAATAGCCAACTTCTTAGTCAAGTATTTCATCATTCTTTGCTCTTTCAACAACAATGGAACATGATAAGTCGAGTTGACATCGTGGACGGCAATAACCTGTTCTGGGCCAACATGACAGAACATTCCAATCTTTTCAATAGTGGCGACCTCTAATTCTTCCTGACATCTACAAGCAATCATGTCAGGGGTCAAGCCCAAGGATCTCAAGTCCTTAATAGCAGCTTGGGTAGGCTTGGTCTTTTGTTCACCATGAATAACTGGAACTAACGACACGTGAATCAAGGCAAAGTTGTCAGCACCAACACGGAATTGGAATTGTCTCAAGGCTTCAACAAATGGGGCGGATTCAATGTCACCAACAGTACCACCCAATTCAATGATACAGACTTCTGGTTCCAAACCAGATTCGTCAACTGGAACCTTAGCAACGCGTTCGATCCAGTCTTGAATAGCACCAGTGACATGAGGAACAACTTGAACTGTCTTTCCCAAATAATCACCGTTTCTTTCCTTCTCAATAACGTGAGAGTAGATTTTACCAGTGGTGATGTTGTGGTTTTTGGTCAAGGTAATGTTCAAGTATCTCTCGTAATTACCCAAGTCCAAGTCGACTTCACCCCCGTCATTCAACACGAAACATTCACCATGCTCCAAAGGTGACATAGTACCGGCATCGATATTCATATAAGGATCGATCTTGATAGAGGTAACACGCATACCCAAGGTTTTGAACAACAACCCAGTAGAAGATGCTAAGACACCCTTACCAATTCCGGAAATAACACCACCAGAAACAACAACGTACTTCATGACTTTTGTGAAAATATGCTAATGGTTGTACAATACAAGGTAGAAAATCAACTGTTAATACCTTCTCTATAATCTTACAGGGTCTATAATACCTATTCTGACCAAAATAGTAATAGATATGCCCTCTTAAAACAACTGTTTAAGCGGGAAGAAAGAAATTCCTAAATGAATGGGGCATCGCACCTTTTTATAGTTTTTGGATTTCACAGAAAATTTTATTTTATGACGCGCATCTCCTTGACTTCCTGATTGGGAAGCCTATTAAAATGTTAGCTATATTATACTCCACCGATAAACCTTTCTTTCATTATGGGCGGAACCTGAAAAGCTATTGATTTAGCCGGGCTGGAGCTCGTGTATCAATAAGATACCCGGTTATCAGTCGTGGCAATTCTTTTTTTATGCTTCCTAACATTAATTTATAGGCACTTCAATTGCCCAAAATTCTTACACTATTTTGACACCACCTATGGCACCGTCGTCATCTAACAAGAGTTGTGCCTTTCCCTGCTTGATAAGAACTTCTTTTACAACTTTGGTAAGCAAAAGTTCGTCCATATTTCTTAGAGTCTCGGGTAATCCGTTATCTTCGGACTTCGTTAATTCGTAAATGGTCAAGACCGTTCCTAATTGACCAGTTCTGTCAACAAAATTGTACAATTCGTCACTCCAGTCTACTAGCAGGCGCCAGTATATGAATATTCCCAATTCGGGTTTCTTTGGGTTGATGTAATCAGCTCGTTTGAGCTTATGAATCATATGATTGAAGATTGCTGTCCGGAATTCTTCATTTACTGTTCTGTTGATATCTTTGTTTTCAAAAAGAGGCGGCAATTTGTCTATCTCCAAATCTTCTATCTGGCTGTATTTGATGCTCCCATTTGGTGTCAAAGATATGATCTTATAATGTTGGCAGTACTGTAAGACAATCTGCACCCATGATTCAAGTTGTTGAGCTAGTATAGTTGCATTTGGCTGTTTCGTATATAATGGAGGAAATGCATGTATCTTAGGAAATGCAAACATAGGATTGACAAAAACAATTCCCTACAGACTATATTAGTTGGACGTGGAGTTTGGTCTCACATCCTTAAACTACACGTGACTCAAGTATTGTTTCAGTTTTAAAACCTAACGTCCTGAACTCCTACAGATTCTGTGATCTTTACTGTGTATTTTGATGTGTGCTAATCCTTATAAATTAATCCATAAAAATTAAGCTTCAGCCATGTCTCTCAAACGACGGATGGTCGATCTGACAGTGGCAGCAGCGGCGGTAGAGACGGTGTAAGCACCACCAGCAACAGTCTTGTGACAAGACTTACAGTTCCAGATACCGACGGCACCTCTTTGAACGGTTCTCTTACCACAGAAAGAACAATCGTACTTGGCGTGTTGTTGAACTTCCAACTTCTTGGTTTGTCTTCTCAAAGAAGAACCATATCTGACACCGAATTTACCGGTAATACCAACCTTCTTAGTTCTCTTAGTCCTATTTAATGTTAGTAACGGATTGATTTTAGAGTAATGCTGTTAAACACTGAACAAGGAACTTCGTATCAAAAAATTTTCACTTCAAGGATGAACATCAAAAATCGTTTCAACAGTAGATCAGGAGTTCCCATAATCCTTTGATCCACTTATACTCCGTTCATTTGTTCCACAGCTCATCTTTAGTTGGTATCAACATACATTATTATTAATTGTTCTAGGTGTTAGGAGGAACCAAGTAACAGAAGTGGAAAAGTAAATGAGATATATCGAACGGAAAGGTTTTTCGTCCCAGCAAAGAAAAAAATATTTATGTGCAGGTGTTCATTTAATTAAGTTTATATGTGTAGTCACGTGTGTAGGGTTTCAGCCCTGGACGGATTTTACCACTCCCAGTAACAATTAGCTGATTAACTTTAAACCTATAAAACGACTATATAAAGCAATGTAAGTTGGGCAGACTCTATACTGCAACATGTAGACAACCACTGTTGAAGTTTTAAATGATTGGTAAATATCTCTTAGAATTATCAGTACATGTTACAAAATTCTAATTGTAAGTATTTCAAGATGGTAAGATAAAATTTACTCCTATAACACAGCTAAATAGTAAACGTAAGTGATATAGTAGAAGCAAATTGAATTTATGCAGGTGGGTTTCGTGGAAACAAGTCTGGCTGTTCCATATCAACATCTTCATCTTCATTTATAGCAGGAATTCCTCTGTCACCATTTGGGAACACGGCTGGCTGTATTATTTGTGGAGCATTTTGAGGATTGATGACGACGTCTGGCTGAAGTTGTGGCTGCTGTTGGTTTTGTCTTTCCATTACTCTTTGTTGGTGGTGACGTCTGATTAGCATTTGGAAATGTTCTCTCATTGTTGCAGCTTCCATGTTACCTTCATTGAGCTCTTGGAATATTTCTCTGTTCAAATCCAACAACTCACCATTGTTTTGTTGTTGCATCAATAATCCTATTCCTCGTCTTGTCAAAAGATCCATTTCTTCATCGTCTGCATCACCGCCAGCACCACCGTTCATTAATCTTCTTCTCCTCTCGTGAAACAATGCATACACGTCACCCTGTTCTATCAGGTACGCTCTTTCTTCCATCACCTGTGTTAAGTAGTTTCTCAATTGGTTCACTCCATGACCAGAGAACACACAGAATGACTTTCTTTGGTTTTCAGTAAAATCTGGTGGTGGTTCACGACAATATTGGGTTATATCACGCCGTAAAAAGGATGAAATACCTGTTAGTGATAAATGTGTCAATTTAGGACAGCTCTTTAACAAGTAATAGATTGGACCAATAGTCAAATTGGTACAGTATGATAAATGGACTCTTTCAAGACAATCCTGTTCTCCACGACGTCTCACTAATTCCACAATCCCATTATCGGTGATTAAAACACATTTCACTAATCCGATTCTTCTTAACTTTGGCAAATTGGCCAATTCAACAAGAGTCCAGTCTGTTAATTGGGTACAACATGCCAAATCAATGTATTGGATTCTGTGACATGATCTCACCAAGGAAGCAACACCAAAGTCAGTGATCAACCCACAGTGACCCAAATGAACGTAATGCAAACTACGGCCCAATTGACTCAAAGCACGCAACGATGCGTCAGTAATTTGCATACATTTTGACAAAACAACATTTCTCAAACGAGGTGCACAAATCACCAACTTCTCAACTAACTTGTCTGTGATGGCATTGCATCCTGTGATATCAATGATTCTCAATTTCTCGAGATAAAATTCATTTGGTAAGAATTCAAGTAATTTGTCGGTGATTCCGGCAGCATTACTTATTCTGAATTCTCTGAGTTGTGATAATTCCAAGAAAATAGACCTCAAGTACTTGTCAGTTACGTTGGGGCAATTGTGTAAGTCAATTTCGACCAACGATTTGCAGTTTTCATACATCATAAGAATGCATTCGTCTGTGATGTTGGTGCTGTGATTGAATTTGACTCTCTTCAACATGGGGCATGACTTTAACAACTGCAAAATGGCTGCTTCTGATACGTTGCCGCATCCGGGGGCGTAGAGACCCTGGAGTCTCGAACAGTTTTTGGCCAATGAGTATATTATTTCATCATGGATGTCAGAGACACCAGTCAAATCAATAGATTGGAGTTTTTCGCAATTGTATAAGGCTTTGGTGATTGGTAAGTGGGTTAGTTTTGTGCAGTTGACCAAGGTCAATCTTTCGAGTTTGGGGCAGCCGATAAACAAAGAGAGAAGTTTGTCATCGACGAGTTTTGTCATAAAAGATAAATTCAATCTCTTGATGAACAATTTGTAGTCCCAATGGGTGTATTCCTTGGGAATTTCCATGATCTGTTTTATCTTCTTGAAGGAGGCGTCATTCTGCATGTTTGGTCTGAACCAGAGAATCTCGACAATCAAGTCGGCAAACTCACGGCAGACAGTAAGTAGAGAGAAGAGATCTTTGCGTTCCAAGTGGTGGAAGATTTGGAGCAAAACTTCTGTGGGTAGTGTGATCAAGGATGGTTTGACGGAGGTGTGGTGGCGGTGATCGGAGTGCCTTCTTTCAATGATGGAGTTGCGTAGTTCACGGTAGTCGTTGACCTCGTTATCCATCAGAAATTCGGGATCAGCGTACTGTTGTGGTCTATGAACAGGTATGTGTAACCTATCGGTGGAAATTGATTCGTCTATACTGGTAGGAGAGCTCATTGGTAGGGGCAACCTGGTGGAAGTATTAATAAGCGCCAAAAAGCTCTTTTGACATTCAAAATAAAAAGAAATTAAAAGGTATAGATCTCTGATTCGATGGCACAGATCAGATTAACTAGGTCTGGATACTGGAACCAGCGTTGTATGACGTAGCGGACCGGTGCAGAAGGGCTGTCGGGAGTGGTGTGTGGATTGCGTCTGTCTCACGAAATGGTTTTTTGTGTATGTGCACGACGAACTAAGATGCGTGTAACCTGATGCAATGGTAATAAGCCACCAAGATCAACCAAAATAGTAAACTTTGGCATACCATTCATCTAGATCAGACTGTAGTTACATATAAGTTTGGTACAGTATTGGCATTGGGCCTCGATTGTGGGGTGTAGTCTTATTTTTACCTTAAAAAATATTTATTTGGTTTTATCGCCTGTCAATTTTCAGATTGTATCATAATGGGGGGGTTGGTTTGGATGTGGAATTTGTATCAGTTTGGTTACCGTTTCAGTATTGTTACAGATTTAAAAGTGAATAAGAAGCACGTTGTAGTGATAATTTGATCAATTTAGAGATAATAGAGATGGGGATGAAACCGGTCTGTTTTCAAGACAAGCTTCTAGGTTGAGAACGAACGATTGTACCATATTTTGCAGATGTCAAAAAAATGGAAAATCTTGTCAAAAAGTAAAAATATGTAAAAGAACCAGGATTTCAAAAGAGAAGAGAACTATAAGAAAAAGAGAAATAAGAAACATACAGTAAGAAAGAGATATAAGTAACAATTAGGGGGAAGTTAACTGAGTAGTGGTGGTGTAGGAGGAAATTTGAGCAGCAGCGCGGGTTTGTGATAAAATGCGAGCAAAAGATCAGCCTCAGTACAGCAACATGTCGGCACTATCCAATTATATCCAGACCTGTGTTGTTGCTGTGAAGACCCAGGATGGCAATGCGCTTACTGCATGCCTTACAATCAACCCTGGGGCACAGGAAGGTGTTTTGCGGAGCGGATTCCCTGAACTTAGCGACTTTGACTTGTACCAGGTTCCAGAGAAGTTTCGACCTGTGGTCCAATCCCACGTCAGGTTGATGCGGGCAGTGTATAAAGCTAAGAGTATCGAAGAGTCTTTTATCCAATTGAACGAGATGTCCAACCATTTGATTCGTGCTGGCGATCTGCAGAAGAACTGGATCAACCAACCGCTCATCACTGCGCTCAGAGAACTACTCGCAGTGTACAGAGTCAAACAGCAGACACATCCCGAAGATATATCACAGGTGGAGTTCCTGGAGTTGGATGTAGGTGAAAAACACAAGATTCTGTCGCTCGAGCAGCTTGCCACGACTATTAACAAGGCGTTCAAGCTCTCACTCAACGATAAGAACACGCAGCTCCAACAGAGTAAAAGAATCGATATCTACTTCTTTCTCTCGCAGTTGATGAAGATATATTTCAAGTTGAACAAGTTGGAGTTGGCCAAGTCGGTAGAAAAAGCATTGAAGGGGACACGGTTCCAGTTGCCAGACATGGACCTGACGGCGATGAACCGCAAGGCTGGAATCACTTACTTATACTACAGTTCCTTGATCTCCTTGGACAACGGTGAGTTTGCTGAAGCCGAAGACAAGTTGCTTCGTGCGTTTACAATGTTGCAGCAAAATAGTCCGAACCCGGCCCTGAAACAGGCCAGACAGATCTTGCTTGTCTTACTTCCATTGAGGCTTAACAGTCGGCAATCTATAAAATCGGTTAAGTTCTGGCGCAAGTTTCCCGAGTTACAGTTCGTTTACAACGATACGCTCTTTGCCGCGATACGCAGCGGCAATCTTGCCGCATTTGAGCAGTATCTTGAGGACTACACCGGGCTCTTTTTGAAGAGCCACTTGTATTTATTGATTGAAAAGTTGCGCGAAGAATGTTACATGAGTCTTATTCGCAAATCCACAGCCATCGTCCAGGAATCACTCACGGAAAACAAACATATAGTGCCGCTCAGTGCGTTCCGGCTTGCATTTGAGCATTCCAAGTATAATGATGCTGGAAAGAGCCGTTACGACTACACGCAGCACGATTATCACTACAGTCTTGATGAAATCGAGTGTATTTTAGCCAACTTGATCACTGGTGGTCGCATCAAGGGTTATTTGAGCCATGGCCAGAAATGCATAGTGCTATCTAAAGCAAGCCCATTTCCGAGGGCTCTAGACCCAACAAAGCCTTGACGTGTAGCAAGTACACAAAAAAGAAAAAAAAAGAAATAGGAGTCGTCCGTTTCGTTTTGGTTTTCGGGTTCGTTTTCGTCGTCTCTCTTTTGGGCGCGGATATATAGTGCCTAAAAATAGCGACACCTCAACGGCGGAGCTAAGTTTGGCGAGACACAGAAGGGCGCAGAAATTGAACCCCTTTCCCATCTCTGGCCACCCAGCAATGAGTTCTTCTATCAAGCAAGTAATTGTATACAAAAAAGTAACCATTTTACAGTAATCGTGATCTGTCACAACAGCGCCACCCACCGCCCATAACCGTATCCCTCGATTTAAAGAAAAACAAACCCTGTCACCCTGTCGCCGCGCTGCCGACCGCGCTCGCCGAGAATAGGAGAAGGACGTATGCTTGCGTCCTGTACATAACCCATTTACCCACCAACAAAGGACAAGTTTAGAGTATGACCAAAGAAAAGCAGAAAAAAACGCAGTGTGATTTCTTTAACAAAAACCGAATTAAAAGCCAGCGTGGAAGAGCCATTAATAAGTGATCCACACCGAAAGCGCTTGTTTCCTAAAAGTAAACACACCACCAAAAATCATTGACCTTCCCAGACTGACCTTATCCTTTGCAAAAAAACAAACCTTTCCCAGAACCTTGATCCTCTCATTTCCACCAACAGAGAAAAAAAAATAAAAATTGTGAATCCACCCAACCATGAACTTCAACATCCCGTCGCCGCCCGCAATCTCGGTAACACCTTCAACATGTGCGACTCCAGGATCAAGCCGTAGAACAAGAAGCAGAGCTGGAACTCTTCCATCAAACTTTTTGGCTTCTCCCTCGGTTCGTGGCCATGGTTACAACGGTTCGATCTCGAATTCAACATCCCCACTAGTCACTGGCCAACATCCCCACCACGATACTACCATGGAATCCATCTCATTGGGTACCCCCAACGCAATTGATATCCCTTCTGGCCCCGTTGCCTCTACAAATCCGTCAAGACGCATGCGTTCCGGTTCATTCTTTTCTACGAATTCAATCTGGAACGATGACGCTACGTCCCTCCATTCAAATTCCCTTCAGTCTAATTCGGTCTTGGACAACTTCCACTCATATGATAATAACAATTCTAGCATCAATAATAACGCCAATACCGACTACTTGAGTCCGGTTCTCTCTGCCCAGTCAGACCCATTTGCATCCTCCTCTGTCAACAGAAATAGATCCTACACAACCACGGCAGCCATCCCAGCCATCCCAACCATACACCAAGGTAATAACTTCAATCAGGACCTTAATTCCAGAAATACGACTTTGCCTTATGCAAATGCCACGACTAAAACTAATGACATAAACTCCTTATTGGATAACCTAATGGTCAATATGAACAGCAACGAAAACACCCCCATGAGACACAGAGCTCAGACTTATTCTGGTGCAACACCAAATTTCTCGGGCGATGAAGCCATCCAACGCCAACCATACGTTCTCAATCCACCTCCAATAGGATTCCCTCAGCATCAGCAACCTCAACATCAGCAACTGCAGCCCACTCAACAGTCTCAGCAGCAACAACCGCAACAGCAACCGATTCGCTTGGTTCAAAACGTCCAACAAAACCACCAGCACAGTTTGTTGTCCCAACAACCTATTCTTTTGGATGATTTTGACTTTTCGCTCTTGGTAATCACTACCAATTTTGAAAACCCAAACCTCGGACCAACCAAATACATTTTACTTGATAATTTGCCTCAATTCATCGATGCCATAAAGTTGTGGTCTATTTTGAACACCTCGCTCGGGCATCAAAGAAATTTAGGTGGAATAAAAAGCATTAGAGTTGCAACTACATCTACTTCAAAGATTGCGTTGGTTGAATGTGCTACAGTGGACAGCGCTATGAGCTTGAAGGCCAATTTTAACCATTTGGAGTTGGTTCCAGGGGTCATCTTGTATGTCGCGTTTGCCAAGTTTGCCGAGAAAACCGTTGAACTGGTTTCGATGAATGGCTCGGTATCCAGCTCCGGACCAGGCGCAGTTGCTCTTTCAGAGGCAAACAGTACCTCCTCCAACAATAATTATACTAATAAAACTAATGATAAAGCCGGTCCTACCGACTTGAATAATATCCAGGATAACTTGTTCCGTACTTTCCACAAATTGAGTGCTAGATCCAGCAATATTGATTTGAACAAGATTGCATCGATCATAAGGAAATCTATTTCGTACGCAAATAGTAACTACCAGAATAACTTTGGTCCGTTACCAGATCCCATTCCATTACGTCAGTTCGACTCTCCTAAACTTAGGGAGTTGCGTAAGATTTTGGAAAATAATGAGAATGCATTGGCTGGTACACTCCATCCTTCATCATCGGACGACGAGGAATCCACCAAAGTTATGACTCAGTTGGAGTTAGAGGAGCTTTGCTTGGCAATGTTGGACGAGTTACCTGAGTTATGTTACGACTATCTTGGAAACACCATTGTACAGAAGCTCTTTTCCCTTGTTGAATCGCCATTGATCAAGTTGATGATGGTAAAGGAAATCACGCCTTACTTGACTCAGTTGAGTATACACAAGAACGGTACATGGGCCATCCAAAAGATCATCAATCTTTGCCACAACAACTGCCAACAAGAATACCTTATTGGTACATCATTGAAGCCGTACGCTGTGAAATTGTTCAATGATCAATTTGGTAACTACGTGATCCAAGGCTGTATTAAGTTTGGCTCACCATTTAACGACTTCATCTTTGAAACCATGCTTGATAACTTTATTGAAATCAGTTTTGGAAGATTTGGTGCCAGATGTATCAGAACTATTCTTGAGACAGCAGGAGAAAACAAGGTTGTTAGCAACGAACAGGTTTTGTTGGTTGCAGGTTTAATTGTCGAGTTCGCCAATGAGTTGGTTGTTAACAATAATGGCTCATTGTTGATAACCTGGTTCTTGGACACCTTCAATGATGCTGGTTCCACCTCTGATGACCGGTTTGAGCTCTTGACCGCTAAGTTTATTCCATTCTTGGGCAAATTGTGTACCCACAAGTTGGCCAACCTTACCATCTTGAAAATATTGAACAACAGAACAGACTTGATGTCGAAGCAATTGATTATGGACAGAATATTTGGCACTTTTGAAGAGTATGAAGAGGATGACAAGCCGCCATCGCCTTTATTGGAGTCAATTTTGGCCGAAAACTCTGAAAACTCGTCAGGGCCATTGTTTATCTACAAGATATTGTCTAATCCGATTTTGTTGAATTTGAACACACACAGAGACGACTATAGAAGCTCCAGATACCAGCAGTTTATTGTTAATCAAATCAGACAGGTGTTGTTGGAATCCAACATCAACAACTTTCAACCATACAAGAAGTTGATGGACGAAGTTGGGTTGTCGAGCAACAGAATGAACAGATCGGCGACGGCAGGTAACAGAAGAAACAAGCGGATGGGCCGCAATAATGCGTCGAAGCAAGGTGGCCAGCCGCAGCTTCCGTTGTACAATTCAATGCAATACACCAGTGCTCAGTACCAACATAACGGTGGTCAGTTTCCTGCCATGAACGTGCCGGTTCCTCACATGGCACGGCAGAATATGTCGCAGCAGCCAATGATACCGCAATTGGGAGGATACCAACCACCAATGCAAGAACAGTTTTTTAAACAGCAGCAACACCAACAGGATATTGACGTGATGCAACAGTTGGAACAATTATCCTTGAGTTCGGCTGCAATGGTGTGCAATTCCAATCCAGGGACGCCAGGTGTCTCGCAGAGGACATTCTTTGACTAACCCATGTCTTGTTGTTTGTTTTAAGTATCAAATATCATAATAAAATAAGTAATCTTTCACCCAGCCAGCCATAACCTACAGTCTTTGCACGTGCTGTTTGGTTTCCATAGACAAAATGTTCCATTTTGTCTGGTCACATGACTTTTTTTTCTCTCGCTCACACACTCTGAAAAATCTTTAGATGGCGGAACTCTGAACCATTCCAATACAATCCGTATATGATACTATCTCCAAGATGTCGTTCATAAATATCTGCCGTGACAACACCGATCCGTTTTACCGTTACAAGATGCCTCCTATCCAATCGAAGATTGAGGGTAGAGGTAATGGGATCAAAACAGCCATTGTCAATCTTAGTGAAGTGAGTAGAGCTCTTGGTAGACCAAACGACTACGTGGTTAAGTTCTTTGGTTACGAATTAGGTGCTCTGACCAAGATCGACGAAGAACAAGACAGATACTTGGTCAACGGTGCTCACGACGCCAACGAGTTGCAAGACTCTCTCGATGGTTTCATCAACAAGTTCGTTTTGTGTGGTGCTTGTAAGAACCCCGAAACCGAGATCCAGATCAAGGGAAAGGATACTTTGCAGAGAGACTGTAAGGCGTGTGGTAAGATCACATACATAGATTTGAAGCATAAGTTGAGTTCGTACATATTGAAGAACCCACCAAGCAAGAAGGGTAAAAAGGCCGCAACTGCCACTGCCAACGTTGTTGGTGGTGGTAAGTCGATTTCCGATATCGTTTCTGGCCAAAACAAGTCTACTGAGGCTTCTGCAGATGGTGACGATGACGATGATATCTTGACCAAGAAGATCAACGCCGAGGCTGCCCAGTTGGCTGCTGTTGAAGTCAAGGACGACGAATGGGCCGTTGACATGTCTCAGGAAGCCATTGCTGCTAGAGCCAGAGAATTAGAGGGCTTATCTTTGAGTGAAAACAAGTTCAACGAATTGGGTGAATGGTTGTTGTCCGAATCTGACAACGGCAAGGATAACTTGCCTTCTGATGTCGACATTTACAAGAAGATTGTTGAGTTGGAGATTGGCGACAAGGTTGAAACCGTTCAAGTTTTGGCCCAAGTTTTGTTTGACGAAAACATTTTGGAACAAGTCGATAGCCATGTTGGTTTGTTGGCCAAGTTGATAGACGAGAGAAAGGACTATGAGATTGCCTTGTTGGGTGGATTGGAGCGTTTCTTAGGTTTGGAAAAGCCAGAATTGATTCCCAGTGTCCCAAAGATCTTGATGGCCTTTTACGACAAGGATGTTCTCAGTGAAGACGTCATCGTTGCTTGGGGTACCAAGGTATCCAAGAAGTACGTGCCTAAAGATGTTTCCAAGAAGGTGAGAAAGGCTGCCAAGCCATTTGTCCAGTGGTTGCAAGAAGCTGACGAAGAAAGTGACGAAGAGTAGATAGATAACAGTTTTACATAAATAAAAGCAGAGAAATAAAAGTTACATATCATTATTATTATACACGAATCAATGCTTTGGCTGGAAGTTTTGCTGGAATTGCCTGAAACCTGACATGTTTGGCGGCATATTGGGCATATTGGGCATATTGGGCATATTGGGCATATTGGGCATTCCTGGAGGCATTCCTGGAGGCATCTTCATCCCTGGAGGCATACCCATGGGTGGCATTCCTGGGGGCATAGCCATACCAGGAGGCATCATAGGCATAGGCATCATAGGCATTCCCTTGGCACCTCCAGCTGGTGGTGGTGCACTGCCCATAAGTTTGGCCATCATCTTCTGAGGATTAAACTCACCTCTGGTTTTGTCTTGTTTGTGACAGTATGCGGTCCAGGTGAACTCATCGAACCCGTAGTTGAAATAGTCTGAAATATCTGCACCTGGTTCTCTCCATGGCTTGTCTTTAATAAGCTCAAGATCGAGTTGCGTGATGGGTTTACCCTCATGCTCTGCAATAACATTAACATCGATCGTTGTTCTATTATCAGAAGTGTTGGCCACTATGGTGGTGGTTGATTCCTTCGTGCTTTCATCCACTGCAGCGTCGCCCGTTTCGCCCAGCGCCGATGTGGTTGTGGTAGACTTTTTCACTGCAGTATCACCAATAATAATATCAATATCGTCGTCAGAATCCTGCTCTGAATCGTCGTCGTCGTCTTCTTCCTCTTCATCATCTTCTTCGGCTTGTTCGTTGGCTTGTTTGTTCTGGACCAGTTTCTCTTCTTCGTTTGTTGTTTCAAGCTTTTGTTTCTTTCTTACCTGAACTCCATCCTCATCATCAGATCCGTAAAGAAACGCATCTTCTTCGTCCGAATGGTCTGCCATTGTCGTAGACTCTTCTTTTCAACTAAGTGTTTTGTTCAATTTCTTAGTGAGGTAAAAAAAAAACCATCCGGAATGCATACAGTACAAGTCGAGTTACATATAATTACATTATTCCTATTCTAGTCTATATCAATGTTGGGTCTCAAGCATCAACTTGACCCATGGTTGGCGACGCACACGGTTACGGTAGACGATCTTTTCAAGGATATCGATCCACCTTAACTTTTCGTTTCTATTAGGCGCACCAAAATCAATAAGCTCGCCATTGGCGAAGCGTATCTTGAACGCATGCTCCACCAACAACATGTCACTAAAGTTTCTGTAGTTCATTGACGAGTTCTTGAAGTTCTCCTTGTCAACATAGATCACATCAACAACCTTGGCAAGGTTGATCTTGGCCCGAGTCTTGTGTGAATACTCGCTGTGTGCAATCAATGAAGTCCCATGCAACTTGTAGTACCGTTTCTTCCAGATCTCACAGTCTCCTCCTTCTTGGTGCAAATAACCTTCATATTCAAAGCTCAGTTGCTCATTCAAGTCCTTAATGACTTCCTCTGCTGCTTTGATACTGGTAGGCAATATCTCCTGTGAATCACTCCGTGGAACAAACAACATCTTAACTTCAAGCTGCCCAATCTTATAAGGAGTTCTCTTTTGATTATGGCCAAACGTCTCCCATTCGTTGAAGCAAGTCAAGTCAAAGCTTTTAGTAGTACCAGAAACTGCTTCCTCGTACTGTGCCAAATCAACATAACATCTCGCAAAAGACCCATCCTGAGCAAACTTGTTAGCCCACGAATCAACAACATCGGTAGGAACGATCCGCGTTGTCGTGACTATATCCTTCGATCCAAACATTCTTCCCAACTTATTTCTCGACTTGACCACCTTACGTTCTTTAACTTCTCGGAATCCACCCTTGGGTTTCTTGTACGATGCTTTCATTGTCATGATAAACTCCAACGTGTTGCCAACAGTCAATTCAAACTCTTTGTCAATCAACACGTGGTCACGGTTCATCTTATAGTTTGGTGTCTTAATACAGTGTACCCCATTGTCAAGCGTGATTGAGAATTGTGCATCTCTATCCTTCATGTCTGGCAACTCCAATTTCTTGAGTCCAACAACACGTAAAAATAACTTACCACGTTCTTGTATAGATGGAGAGGGTGATGGTTCAGTGTCAGGTTCAAGATCTGCTTCACTCAGAGGGACAACAGCAGCTCTTGTTTGGACATCATCGTCCTGCAAACCATGGAAATCATCAATGGCATGACTGCCATGAACAACAGTCGGATCCTGCGAGGTTTCATTGGATGATTGCGAAGGGGATGGATTGCTACTGGTCACAGGGTTGACTTCAGAGTGTTCCTCAGATGCTTCTCTCAACTTGGCGTTGAAGAGCGTGTTTGATCTAAACGGATTGTTCAGCTTGGGTTTAACCAGTTCATCATCAAATAAGAACCGGTCCTTGGTTGGAGACTCAACTCCCGTAATTTGAGACCCGTTTTTCAACAACTTCATTGGAGAACCAATCTTGATTGGCAGTTTCTTGGGCGATTCATTGCCCGTAGGCTTGGTTGGTGACTTTCTAGGAGAAACGGTAGTATCCTTACTGAGGTATTCATACTTCATTCTCAATTCAATTTCTTCTTGAGTTGGGGTATGGGGGAAATGTTCCTTTGTTGGGGTCTTGAATATACCGTTACTGTCGACAAGTTCAGGATCAGGATCAGGGAATGCATTTTGCAGCCTTTTTACCACTGAGCTTTGACGAGAGGGTAATTTAACGGGCTCGTTAACAGTTGCTTGAGATTGTGAGAAAACGTCCATACCATTGAAAAACTGATCATTTGTCGACAATGCTGCAGGTTCCTTCATGAGCTCAGTAGCCAAGTGAGTTAAAACCATGTCATCCCGAGTTTCCGTTGAAAATGGAGTGGACTCATCAGATGCATCACAGATTGAAGCGTGCTGTTCATCATACATGTCATGTGGCATTTGAACAACCGAGTTCTTCTTAGAAACATCACTAAGCTTGAGCTTGGAATACTCTTCTTGGGTGATCACCCTCTTGGTACTCAAAATACGCTTCACATCATCACGATCCATACTTGGCAAAGTTTTCATACCACTTCCCTTAATCGTTGGTTGCTTAACCACATCCTCAAAGATATCATTGTATTTATCCCTTGGCGACAAAATTGACGAGGTTCTTTTGATTTCAAATGAAGGTACTCTGAACCGAGAGGCCTTGGTGCGCGACTTATACTGGGGTATTTGGGTTGACCTGAATCTATGATTGCCCGAAGAAGTGTCCCGTCTAGCAGAATCAGGTCTCATCGTGCGATGTCTACTGGAATCCAGAAGTTCAGTGACAGGTTGAAGAGATTCAGGCCGCAAATTTCGTGGCTTAACTCTAAATGTGGAACTGCGGCCATTGGATGGTGTATCATTCAAATCAACGTCATCAATGTTGCCCAAAATATTTTTGTTGCTTAAAGGAGTAATACTTTTTCTATTTCCAACGGCATTGGAGTAGTTGATGGAAGAATCACCATTCTTCAAGAACTTAAAATGGTTTTCAAACCCAGAATCTTCTGATAATTCGGGCAAGAACTCAGATACCTGCAATTCCTCAAAATCAGGACTCACAACCCTTCTGGACATGACATTCACTTCTTTGAACTTTTTGGGTTTCATAGAAGTTGGTAAAGCGAACCGTTCCTTGCTATGTTCATACTCCACAACCTTTTGCGGATGTAAATCAAAATGGCTATCATGTTTTCTATTTCTCTCTTGCAGATGCCATATCGTAATGTAGTTCGTTGGCTTCATTTCAGGCTCGTTTTCGGCTGACAATGATTCTTCAAAAGAGTTACCCAAACCCTTCGTTACCTCGTCGAATGAGGAATAATTGCTCGTCTCAATAAGTGGTAATGCCAATCCATCTGGTGGAGAAATGTTTGATGAGTTAGCCAAAACATGCTCTTCATGCAATTCGCTGGCTTCATGCTTTTCCTCAGGTCTCAACAGCTTGGATACAAGGTCTTTTGTTTGAGTTTTTGGACGTGGAGGCACCTTTGGTCCCTCAAGCATCTTTGGCTTTTCAGGGGATTGTCTTTCAGGAGCTAAAGTCTTCAAAACAATTTCATGAACAGAAGATGTGTTTCCAGATTCATCTGCATCAAGCCCAAGCATACTGCTTGCACGTAAGCCTTCAAAGTCAATTTTCTTCTGTTCGTTTGTGATTGCAGTGTAATCATCAATACTTTCATCACCAAACCCATCGTTATCTTCTTTATCACCATCATGACTATCTTCCAACTTCCAGTCACTGTCCATATGAAATCTAATAGATGCTTTGGTAGACTCTGCAGTATGATCGTCATATTGTTCATCATGATTTTCCTCTGCTTTGGCTTCAGGTACCTGAGAAGTCGAAGGAAACAGAAGCTCCTTCAGCTGTACTAAAACAGGGGATGTAACAACGACCAATTCAGGCTTAGAATTATTCCCTGCTTTATTTCCCAGTACAGAGACCCCAAAGTCAGACACAGATTCTACCTTTGAATCGTAGTCATCTTCATCTTTGATTTCACCTTCAGATTCATGTTCATGTTCAAGTTCAGGTTCAGGTTCGGATTTGATGGATGTTGGTTGGACAGATTCAAATTTGACTTGGTTGATCATGTCAAGGGATTCTTCCTTTAGTATTACACTATTCTCTTCTTCTTTAAGTATTACGTTAGGTTCTTGTTGCACAACAACCTCTCGTACTTCATGAATATCATGACCAGTAGAACTGTTCAAGAGATTCATGATTGACTGTTCAGTATTGTAATCAAACGACTGCTCACTCTTTTGTATTGGGGCCACGGCTGCAGGGATCATAGATTCAACAACTTCGTCAGCAAATCCCTTGATTCCGTCATTCAAGGATATACCTTTATTGGAGACAGGTGTGCCGTTTACCGAAACCAAGGCTCTATTGGAGTCTTTCAAGGATACTAAAGATGACTGAGAAGATCCTGAAGATCTCAACTCTACTTCGGCATCATTAGTTAATGAGTTCAAGGGATTTTGCAAGTCCTTCATATTAGGTTGTTGTAAGGACAACGATAATTCGTGGATGTTTGAGGTTGTTTTAGATTTGAATGCTTCTCCCAAGTTATTCAAATGTTCGTCCATCTCTGTGTAAGACTTTGACCCGTGAAGGTTACTTTGATTTTGATCGTTGTTGGTTAAAAACAAGTCCAACTTTTCATTAAGTGACAAGTTGCTAAAGTTGTTGTGTTTGAGTTTGAGGTGAGTTACTGTAGCCAAGTCCAAATCGTCTTTCGCGACGTCTTTGCCATCCAAAAGAGATCTGTAAGTGTTGGAAGAATGAGGAGGTGGAGCTGGTGGGATCGAGCCATCATCTTCGGTCACCGGTGACGCATTCAATTCACCCCAATTATGGGATAATGGAATCAGAATGGGCGAAGGTTTTGGAGTAGAGTCGGTTTCGGAAGGATTATTGTAGTGGTGGATCTCAGCAGCGGCAGAGAATCCCACATTCTTCTTAGGCGATGCGAGTGTGGTCTTTTTCATAATGGATTTGCTGGGTGAATTGTTGATATATGCCGGGATAGTGGTATTCAAATCGACGGTGGATGTTACTGGTGTTGCAAAGGAAAACTCATCGGTGTTTTTAAAATCAATTGTTTTACCAACTTGCGTAGGTTCCATGTCAAAGTTGCGGTCCATCGATAATATATCCTTTTTAGGCACAGACGCATCGTCTACCTCGCTGGTATACGTGTCAGACAGCGAGTTCGAGTCTTTGTTTGTGTCTGTAGCTTGTCTGGGAAACTTGAGTGGTTTTGTAGGCGAGTTAGCCATGGAAATGGCGTCTTGTACATGTGTGTCCAAAAGAGGTGTTCTGTCCAGACTCATTTGTTGGAGAAGCATATCCACAGACTCTAGAAAATGTGTTAGTAAATGAAGGACGACGTGGATTGGCGCTAGTATTTTGAAAATAGACGACCACAGAAAGATCTGTCTGACGCCTTTATTTTCTGCTAGAAATAAAACATACCGTTTTCATGTTTGAAGATATCGTGGGTGCTCGATGATGGAGTAATGAGAAGTTTCGTGTCTTCACTCATAGCAGCGTGATTTGACGCGTGTATTTGGTAAATGGATAATTAATGTATAATTAGAAATGAAGATTCGAGTTGTGCAAGTAGTTCGAGGTCAAACTGTTCCAGAATTACGCTGCTATGGATACAAGTCTTGTATTGAGTATGGTTTTGAAGATGTGTTTTTGTGTTTATTTGTTTTGATTTTCTCTGTTAATTCTTCCCGAATAGGAAAACAACTTGTAATCACACCGCAAAAGCGGGCACGACCCGCGCCGCCATGGATTCTTGTCAACATGTAAAAGAGGCAAAAACCAAACGACACGAGAAAAAAGTGTCAGTTACAGGTTGAATATAACATGTAATAAATGTCGTCAATTTTTTTTTAGAACCTCCGTAAAAACATGGCAAAAAAAAGGACAAATAAGTCAAAAAAAAAGAAAAGAGGGAAAATTCCTTATGGGGAGAAATCCTGAAACAATTGGCAGCCTTCTAGGCGCCTGCTGTATTATCATGTAAGGCGATGTCAAAATAAAAAATAGTTGAAAAAAAATTTGGCATAGTGAAAAAAAAAATGAACTCAATGGGCAAAGCCAAAAGGACTACAGAGACAAGAAGCTAGCAAATCGAGTCGATTGTGCTAGAAGAAGAAACCAAAGATCCCGCCACATATTTTTGGGGGTCAGTGTTCGGCAATACCAGGCGATCCTGATTTAAGTTTGAGAGTTTGATTCGCCCAATCAGATTTGGTGCAGGCACGCGGCCCGGTTGTTATTTAGTTCTCAGACATAAAAACGCGGTGCAACCTGCTCCGCCTATGTAGTATCACCCCAAGACCTTCCTTCCTCGGCAAAAAAAAGTTATGTATAGTAAATATAGTGCAGTGTTTGCAAACTAGTTCGTACCACATACCGACATATTGTTCGTAAGCCAGACGATCACTGAAACGAGCAACACGAGTCAATTCTCCAAGCAATTTTGCTCTGCGCGTTTGGGTTGAGACGATAGATTTTCTCTGGTACGCAATGTTTATAATTTATGTCGTGGGTAAACACAGTCAAAAAAAAAAAATAATTTTTTTTTCTGAAAAGGAAAAATATACTGCGAATATATAAAGCTTTCAGGCTGCGCCGGGAACAGGTTTTTACGGCTTGCGCTTTTCTACTCTCGTTAAAGTTCCGTACAAACAAAGATGCAATTAATATCCACCTTAGTTGGCCTTTCTTCTTTGGCCTTGGCTCAAGCTGCCAGCAGCAGTAACTCTTGTTCCTTCTCCACAACCATCACAGCCGCTACTGGTATTTCTCAGTTGAACGCTTGTCCAACTTTGGATGGTACCATTGAAGTTAGCGGTCCAGGTATCGGCTCGGTTAACTTGAACCAAGTGAAGGAAATCGCTGGGGATCTCCATTTCTTCAACTCCTCCTCCGCCACCGACATCAACTTGAACTCTTTGCAAAACATCACTGGTTCTTTGGAAGTTGATGCATACACTCAATTACACAACATTGACTTTACTTCCTTGGAAAACGTTGCCAAGTTATCTTTGGTCTCATTGCCATCCTTAGCCATCTTGAACCTCAACGCTGGTATCTCCTCTGCCAAGTACATTGAAGTCTCTGACACTGCCTTGAGCACCGTCCAAGGTCTTACCAACTACAACACTGTTGGCTACTTGAACTTCAACAACAACAAGAACGTTACCACCATTGACTTGGGTAGCTTGGAATCTGTCACTGACAACTTGATCTTGTCTTTCAACAGTGACAATGCTCATGTTAAGCTCGACCAATTGCAATGGGCATCCAACTTGACCATTCAAGATGTTTCCAGCTTGTCTGCCTCCAACTTGACCGCTGTCAACGGTACTTTGGTCATTGCCTACAACACTTTCGACAAGTTTGAACTCCCATCGTTGGAAGAAGTTGGTGCTTCTGTCCAAGTCTTTGCCAACGTCGAATTGACTGATGCTGACATCTCCAAGCTTACCGACATTGGTGGTGAATTGAGAATCTTCAACAACACCATCTGGTCCGACTTGAACTCCACCTTCAAGAACTTGCAAACCATCAAGGGTGCCGTTAACATCGAAGGTGACATTGGTAACTTTAGCTTGCCATCGTTGAAGGCTGTCGACGGTGACTTTTCGCTTACCTCAACTAACGAAGACTTTAGCTGTAAGGAATTCGTTGACTACCACAACAACAAGAAGATTGAAGGTCACAACTTTAACTGTTCTGCTCCATCTTCCACTTCCTCTGCCTCTTCTTCCGGCACAAGCAAGGGTTCCAAGTCTACTTCTTCTGGAGGCTCGTCCAGTTCTGGATCTTCGTCTTCCTCGTCGTCATCTTCCAAGAAGAACGACGCTTCCAACATGGTTGGTGCCACCGCCTTGGTGTCTACTGTTTTTGGTGCCGCTTTGGCCCTCTTGTTGTAGTGTATAGAATAATGATTAAATATATCCCTTCTTTTCTGTGAGCCATGCTCCAGCCAAATATACATGAAGTGCTTTTTTTTATGGATCATTACATTCCTACTTAACACGTACGATTCACGCGATGTTTCTGAGGCATGTGCTCACGTCTCAGTGCATGGACGGATTTCAGTTGGGGAAGTACCTTTTTAAGCTGTTTACAAATTTTCCCAAATGGGAAGTCATATTGGTCGCACAGCCAGCGAAGTGATCTGGGACAATGCTTGAACAGAACCACAATAGCAGTCTAGAACAGCGAGTGGTGCTGAATATATAACCTAGTTTTTGACACATTTGAAGCCAGGCATGGAGAGCAAAACAATGTATACACGTATCATTGCTCTTCCTGTCTTCATCTGTCGTTCAAGCTGCGGTCTACCTGTTTGTGTACGTCTCAAAAAAAAAAATCTATAAATAAAATATTTCGCCGAGCAAGATCACAAGTCAATCCATCATTCTTATATAAATCCTTCCAGATTCCACCGACAAATCCTTGCCTGTACGTTCGCTATGACTACTTATTCTACAGAATCAGTGAGAGAAGCATACACCAAGGCTGGACAAGAACACTTGTTCCAGTACTTTGAGACCTTATCGCCATCGGAACAAACTTTGTTTATCAACCAGCTTGCCAAGGTTGATGATCCGGTAAAATTAGCATCGACCGTTCAACAAGCAATCGAATATTCATCAAATAACTCCAATAGCAGAGACTTGACACAGTTACCTGTGTCCCAAACAGCTTCCACCTTAGACTTGGACACCGACAGCAAGAATAAATGGACCCAATTGGGATTGGAAGCCATTGCCAATAACGAGGTGGCTGTGTTGTTGATGGCAGGTGGAATGGGTACCAGATTGGGCTCAGATCGTCCCAAAGGTTGCTACAACATTGCTTTACCTTCATCCAAATGCTTGTTCCAAATCCAGGCCGAAAAGATCTTGAAGGTTCAACTGTTGGCCAAAAAAGCTTTCCCTTCTTCCACACCCAAATTACACTGGTACATCATGACCAGTGGACCCACCAGAGAATCCACTCAGGAATATTTCAAGAAGGGCAACTACTTTGGCTTGGATCACGACCAAGTCACGCTTTTCGACCAAGGTACCTTACCTTGCTTCAATTTGGACGGATCGAAGATACTAATGGAAACCACCAGCAGCATATGCGAATCACCTGACGGTAACGGTGGTTTGTACAAGGCCATTGCCACCAACGGGATTTTGGAAGACTTTGTCAGCAGAGGAATCAAACATCTTCACATGTACTGTGTTGACAACTGTTTGGTGAAAGTGGCAGACCCGGTCTTTTTAGGGTTTGCTATCGAAAAAGACTTTCAGTTGGCCACCAAAGTAGTGAGAAAGAGAGACGCCAGCGAATCTGTTGGTTTGATTGTGTTGGATAATGCCATCAACAAACCATGTGTCATTGAATATAGTGAAATTTCATCCGAATTGGCCAACAAAAAAGAACAGGACGATCCTACAAAATTGTTCCTTAGAGCAGCAAACATCGTTAACCACTATTACTCGGTGGATTTGTTGAAAACACACATTCCTAAATGGATAGCCTCACAGGAATTCTTGCCATTCCACATAGCCAAAAAGAAGATTGGTAGTTTGAACAAAGATGGCCAGTTTCACAAACCTTCAGAACCCAACGGAATCAAGTTGGAACAGTTTATTTTTGATGTTTTCCCATCGATAGATTTGGAACGCTTTGGGTGTTTGGAAGTCGACAGAAACAGCGAATTCTCTCCATTGAAAAATGCCGAGGGAGCAAAGAACGATACTCCTACAACATGTAGAAATGATTATCTTGCATTGGGTACTAGTTGGGTCAAAGAAAATGGTGGGATTGTGGAAGAAAATGGAACGGTTGAAGTTAGCTCGTTAACTTCGTATGCGGGAGAAGGGTTAGAATTTGTCAAGGGTAAGCATTTCAAAAACGGTGATATGCTTTGATTATGAAACGAATAGAAAAGTACAGCTACATTAATTTATATTTGATATTTTCAATAATTTATTTATTTAAAAGTACGTGTAGGTGCTGACACCCAGACTTAAATCCCAATCTGGGAAAGAAAAGGTGAATTTTGGAGGAGTGGTTGTAGTTGGAATGGTTGTGGTTGGAGTGGAAGTAGTTGGAGTGGAAGTAGTTGGAGTGGAAGTAGTTGGAGCGGAGGAGGTAGTTGGATTGGAGGAAGTGGTTGGATTGGAGGAAGTGGTTGGATTGGAGGAAGTGGTGGGATTGGAGGAAGTGGTTGGAGTGGAGGAGGTAGTTGGAGTGGAGGAGGTGGTTGGAATAGGCGTTGTTTTCGATACACAAACGGCCCTTCTGGCCATCTTGATTCCGGCTCGGTTCCGTCTAACAAGTTCGTGGTTGACGGCAGCAGCTAACACTACGACTAGTATTTGGAATGTAGCTAGAATAATACTTGATTTCATGGTGGATCTTTTCCTATCGGTATGTATAGGATGGATACATTACTATTTAAATAGTTCCTCACCAGTCGTTTTTGCACCCACCAAATTATCCGAATTCGATCACTACAATGGTCGCAACATAAAAAATTTCCAGTTCAAAAAGTTTCCTCTTTGGATCCTGGCAAAGGCAACGCAAAGAGACCCCTGAAACGCTTGCTTTTGTTTGCAAAGGATATTATGTGTATTATTAGGATGTGTGGTATATGCTAAAAAGTGTATTATATTTTAAAGGTCCATATGACCCTGGGTGAACATGGCATCTTGTTTTCCACCAACGTTATACAGGGAAAACAACGCATATTCTCCATGTATGTGGTAGCCGTAGACAGCTACGAAATAGATACCTGCAATAACAATAAGGAAAATTAGCAAGTTTCTAATAAACCGGTGGGCCCGGCTCTCGACAGACGTTGGAACAGCAGTTCTATAACTGGGGAGATAACCTTTCGATGCCTGCATTGGTAGAATTTCTTCTAGGAAAATTATTTGAAAACAAGTAAAACTAAACAAGTCAGCAAAAAATCAGCACTTATATCCCTAGAACTCTATGTCTTAATGCCACGTCGGTGATGGCTTCACTGATCAATGTTACATAATTAATATTATTATTAATATTATTGTTTTAGGTATTTTTTTTTTCTTGTCTCATACAAGGATGTAGGAATTAACACGTATAAAACTTAAACACAATCTTCGCCCTTATGACACTCAAAACCTTATTCAAGCATAGATAATTGACGAATGCGATACGATTCGTACTTCTTCTTAATGGTTATATCCTTGAACTCCTGAATATGCGACCCAAACAACACATTTTTCAACATAGTAAAGTTGCAAATCCTTTGGTCATCAATATAGATATCGCCCCAAGACGTTCTACGAATTGGCTGACCTTTGATATTTCTCCCAATTAAGGTAAATGGTATACTTTTTTGAAGCATTTGAAGATAAGATAACTCTTCTGGCTCATCTAATTCGGTTTCCGGGTCGTCAAGAGCAGAAATAAAGTTGAATATCTGAATATTATTCTCTTCCAATGCTGTCACAATCATAAACCTATTGTGCTGCAATTCTGACTCAGTCAAGGAATCCGCTTTGCTTAATACGGGAATAAGATTTGCTCGTTCTGCTAGAACCTTCATGGCGGCAATATCCAAAGAATGAAGCCTAGATTGTTTGTTGTTAGTATTGTAGCACTTGGTATGACACTGGTGGTAACTTACTGGGCTCCTGGTTTGAGGAAATATAATGCCACATGGATTCTGTGGTCATTGACTTTGGGGTTTCTGTTAATCTTAATCTCTTCATTTAAAATCAGTTGAAATTCGGTCTCCAAAAACTCCAACAACTTGGAGGCATTATCACTATTTTCCAAATTGTACCCAAAGTTCTTAGTCAAACTGACTCTCAATTTGATTGGAGTAGACTTTTCTTCCAATACACCTAAAATCGTTAGTATTCGGACAAGCAGTACTGATTTCGTGGGGATACGCACTCAAGGAATGTGTTTCAATCAGAAAACTTGTGTCGTCGGGATCGATGTAGTCATCCTTTTCAAAGTAATCTTGGTTACATAATGTTTCAATAAAGGTACGTTTTCCTGTTCCATTTTCTCCGACAAGTAAAATGTTCAAGTCAAGACCTCTTTTGGCAAGTTTGCGTTGTCTGATTTGTTCGGCAGTCATCTATTATCAGGTTAGTATCATCATGAAGTCTTCAATAACGAGTGGACATACGGTTGTTTCTTGTAACACACTCATATTGCAAATAAACGCCTAGTGCAGAATGTTTACAAAACAAAATCTAATGGGTGCAAAAAAAATAGGGTTGTGGTTGCGAATTTGATTTTTGTGTATTCTCTCTAACTAAGCACCTAATTTACTCATTTCTTCTACGGTGTAGTCCAAGATAAAACTTTGTTCTATCAAATCATCAATTCTGGCATAATGACGTTCGTTGTACGGAATGATGGACTCGATGATTTTGGATAAGCCTGGCACTTCAATCAAACGGTCTACCCCCACATTGCCCAAAACCACTGAAAGAAGTTTCTGACTGATTTCAAAGAACTTGAAGTTGATATTCCAGTCTCTGATTTTCTTGAAAAGTTTGATGAGCTGCTCATCAGCAAGCTGAGCGATAGTTTCTTCCAACTGCATCGAACCAATAGCAGAGTCTGGATCATCGTTTGTTTCGATACTCGACTTGATAACATTGTACAATCTCATCGAATGATCAAGTGTCAATGCAAGCAAGAATGCGTTGGCCCAATCTTTGTTTTTAATAAAGTTGCTCAAGTTCTGTTCCTGCTCAATCTTTAATTTGTCCTGTTCCTCCCGGAGTTTGAGTTCTTCTTCGGTATTGTCTAGCCATTCCGAAAGTTTACCATCAGCATCTGCAGTGATAAACAAGCTACCATCATCATCCTTGATATCAATTGCCCAGATTCTGTTGTCGTGGTTATCAAACGTCTTGACTGCTTCTTCACTCTTGTAGTCCCAGAGCTTGACTAAACCATCAGCACCGGTAGATAACAATTGAGGATTGGTTTTGTTAAAGAATTTGACTCGTTGGATCGAATTGGTGTGCCCTTCAAATGTCTTGACACAACTGAAATCGTTCAACGACCACACCTTGGCAGTCTTGTCACCACTACCAGTAACTATCAATTTATCAAACTTGTAGAAATTGATATCCCATAATCCTCTCTTGTGTCCCTTCAATACCCCAATGGTTTCACCACTTGCAGTATCCCACACTTTACCTAACTTATCATAAGAAGCAGAAGCAAAAAATTCATCGTTGGGTGATACATCGATTGAGTTGATATCCTTTTCGTGTGCTCTTCTGGTATATTCCGATGTCTTGACCACCGACGGTGTCTTTGGGATCTTCCATTTCTTTATCGTCAAATCACTGGACCCAGTTATCAAAAAATCAGGGGTATCTTTTGATTTGGATAACGATAACGCAGTCACGGCACCAGCATGGCCCTGGAAGGTTGAATGTAAGGCAAAATCCTGGAAATCGTCGTCCCATTTCCATAACTTGGCATCGTTATCTTTGGAAGCCGTGGCAATCCATCTACCATCTGTTGAAACGTCCAATGCGTTCAAAATATCGGTATGGGATTCGTACAATCTCAATTCCAAGGGTTTCGATAAGTCAACAATTCTCAAAGAGGGTGAGTTTGTCGACAATGCTATTAAGTTGAATTCAGGACCAACGTATCTGATATCAGCAATGATCCCGTGGTTACCAGCAATTCTCTTCTGGATAGGTATTTCTATAAGATCAGCACCATATACAGCTGCCTCAAGATTCAATTGCACTAAGGTCTGGTCACTGATAACCATAAATAAGTCTTCATTTTCCAATTTGATAATATCCATAATCTGGAGCTCTTCGTTTGTGTCCAATGGAGTAGGCGATGTAGCTACTACCTGGCCGGTTTTTATGTCCCAAATCTTGACGATATTGTCTGCCCCGCCAGTGTAGAAATGTGCCCGATTGTTGAGCTGCACAAACCCTGCTGCTTCAACTTCTTCACGAGTAGGATAAGTGTTGATAGGCTTGAAGTTCTTGGTGTTATATATTATGGCCACTTTATCTCTGCCTCCGGTGATGAAGTATTCTCCATTGTCTGAGAAGTTGACCCCTCTAACGGCAGTATTGTGTTCGCTGATAGTTCGTGTACATTTTCTAGTCACCAAGTCCCAGATCTTGACTGTTCCCATGGTGTCACCACTGGCCAATTTCCATTCGGTTGAGTTTAAGGCACCGTAAAATGCCAATGAACAGATTGTTGTCCCGTGTCCCTTTAAAGAATGCGTAACAAAGCCACCATCGATATCCCATACGGTGACAACTCCATCTGAGCCCCCAAAGGCAAACAATGACGACGTGATGTCGGCCGTAGACATATAAACTGGCGAGGACATCTTGAAGGATTTGGTGACGGCGCCACTTTGTAAGTCAAATATACGTAATTGTTGGGACTGTGAAAGAATGGCAAGTTTTGTTCCATCAGGAGTGATTCTTAAGTTGGTAATGAGTTCACCATCGCCGTCAATGCGATGTATGATTTCGTTGGTGGTCAAGTCTGTGACAACAACATCTTCGTTATTCGGAGTGGCCAAAATTTGTCCATTGGCAGATAGCGTTGCTGCTATTCCACCTACATAGAAAGGCTCTATATCTTTGTTTATATACGTGGTCTTGATCGAGTCCATGGCGATGGGCTTTGGAGAGGTAATTTTTCAATTTTTTTTGAGAAGCTCATCGCAAAAAAAAGACTGTGTATCAAACTTCGATACCAAGCGACCGTGCTGTGTTCTGCATGTATACCTCAATGTAGTCTTCAAGACCAGTGCCCTTGCGACCGTAGTGGTCTCCAGAGATGATCTGACGTAAACGAACCCACAAGAAGAACAAATTGCTGAACAATAGTGTAACTTTGATGCCCACCAAGTCCCAGTTATTGATGGAGCGTTCGTGGCGCAACGTATCCACCAGCACTCCAGTCAAGAGATTGACACGGTTGACAGGACTGCCATAGCTACGGTTCATGTTCTGCATCATTCGCATTGTTCTTGAGAGAAAGAGAAGCTCAATCGGAAACTTCTTCTTATCGCCAATGAAGTCCTCGAACAACGCATTAAACCCACGAGTGTCGTCAGATGGATCGCTAACTGTTTGGAACAAAACCGGTCTCAATTGGACAACCGATGCAAAGAGTTCGGGCGACTGTATGCCCCATCTTTCAGCAGTTTCAGTGATACCCCGGACATTCATCAGAAACATATATTTCCACAAGTTGCAGTACTCAATACGAAACTCATGGGGCAAACTGATGTATAGACCGTGATCCAACACCACCAACTGTTGCTGCCCGTTGTGGAAACGGACCATCATGTTTCCTGGGTGGGGATCCGAGTGTATAAAGCCATACTCGAATATCTGTTTCCCAAAGACCGAGAGGTAATCAGACATGAGGCGACCAAGATCAAACTTGGCTGAAATCACGTCTTCTACATTGCTGAGTGAATAGCCGTCGATCCACTCCGTCACCAAAACCTGTTTGGTGGAAAGTGACTCGATGTTTTTTGGAACATATACCGAATTCACCGCAGAAGCCGCAAGCATCGTTGCCAAGCGGGTGGAATTGGCAAGTTCGATATCAAAGTTTGTTTCTTCAACCAACTGGCTGGAGATGTACTCGGTAAACATTGTCAACGGGATATGGAACACCTGTTCGTACACTTGCGACACGAAACGATATACCCATAAATCTGCCTTGATCTGTTTCTGGATATATTCGTGCTGGACCTTGATTGCCACCAACCTGTGCGAGTCCTTGAGAACCGCTCGGTGGACCTGGGCAATTGAGGCACTGGCAACGGGAACATGGTCAATTGATTCAAAGAGATGTGATTCGTAGTCATCTCCCCAGCTGCGCCGCAAAACCGCGTCTATGGTTGTCCAATCGTCCACAGGAGCATTGTCATAGAGTTGGTGGAACCGGTTTCGGTATGATACCGGAAAGATCGAGCCTTGGTTCGCTATTGCTTGTCCCAATTTGATGTAGAGGCCCTTATTGTGGAGAAAAAGCTGGAGCAACGCCTCGGCCGTTGCCTCGTGCAACTCATACTTCAGTCGATAATTACCAGCAGCAACACTGTACTGGTATGCAACCCATAAGAACACGTAGATGGCTCGCACCAGCCGGTCGCCTACTGACGAATTCAAGTGTTTATCCATCAAATATACCGTGGTGGCCCCGCTGCCCAAGACCAATGCGCCGTTTCGCACACGCAGAACCGAATGTCCACGAATTCGCTGCTGTTTCCATGCTTTTGTACCGAATCTCCGTGCCCACTGCCGCACAAACATTGAAGATGGTGTTGATGGTGAAGTGTGGAGATGGTGCAGCCACCGGGATCACGACGGCATATAATGCGCGCACCACCCGAAAACATTGAAGAAAATCACCATTTTTTAATCACCATCGCTTCCGACTCTTCATTATGTTGGCATTCACCCGTCAGTTCGCTGCTACTGCCCGTCGTTCCTATTCTACATCACCAATTGCTGCTCCCAAGAAAGTAGGCACGTTTAGAGGATCGCTTGTTGGATTTTTGCTTGGGGTCACTGTCACCGGAACAGGATCGTACTATTACTTGCTTGACGAATACAAGTTGGCCAACAACGTGATTGTTGCCGATGTTGTGGCTTTACAGAACTCGATCTCCAACTTGGAAAAACACGTCAAGAGTTTGGAGGAAAAGAAATAGGTAGTTTTATTAATGCACTTGAAAAACTATATACACTGTGACTTATAACTCGTTGATAAACTGTACCCCGTCGCTCAAGATCTGTTTCAACGCAGCTTTGTCGATGGCTCCAGAAAGATCGCCCACAAAGTTGATCTCGACCTTTCTTCCACCTAAAGAACCTCCTTCAACGACATTGAACTGCACCAACCGATCTCCGTCGTTATTGGCCGTTGGATAGTTGAAGTTAAGTTGCCTTCTGTATGACGCATTGATGTAGTGGTACCGCACCGTCTGGCCCTTGATCTTCAAGTCGATGTATGGCGCAATTGAAGTGGCCACTTTTCCTGAGAAATCCAACTTGGACTCGTTAAGAAACTTAACAATGCCCGGCTGGCTATCGAACCGAGAATATCTCTTGGTGGTTTCGTTCAAGATATCATCCAAGTCCTGCGACATCTGTGCCAGAGACTCGGCCTTTTCTTCCTTGAGAATATCGCCCGATAACTGACAACAGACCTTGATATCAGCCCGATGGCTTGGCAATGAAACGTAACAGTTATTCTCTCCTTCCACTGTTACAACATTCATGGTATCCACATCAGGTTTGGACCGATCATTCAAATCAACCCAAATTTCAACGGGCGGATACCTGAACTGGTCCTCAATTGCTGTGGATGTTGCTCCTTCACTCTGGTATGGAGAGGGCATGAACTTTAACTGGATCACGTACGAGTGCGGATCTTTATTCAAAAAGTGATTAACTTCTCTTACGGAAAGCTCAGGGTATTCGTAAAGCGGAAGCGAAAGCACCTTGTCGTTGACCAACGTCACGTTGGTATTGAACCTATACGCGGTGGCTGCTTCCAATGATTCAGGAGCCTGAGAAACAATATCATTAGATTTTGGCCCTTCAAACAATATATCTCCCAACGTGATGGTAAAGATCGGCTTGTTCAACTTCTCGTCAGGCACACCGTTCAACACGTCTCTATAGCTGAAATCAACAAGTTTCGTATAAATATCGTCAATTTGTTGCTCGGATAATGGGAACGGTTTTGTCTCTTTAACTTCTTCAACGGTTGTTTCAACACCTTCTTCGTTCGAAACGATACCCATATCGTTCAAGAGTTTCCAGCTTTCCTTTTGCAAGTCTTGGTCGCTCTTACCAACATCTAACGGTAAGGATCTTGCTTCCAGAATCTCTTGTTCAAAACTGGATATTCCTTGTTTCAAACGGGAATCCGAATACTTGAGCAAATCGTCCAAGAAGAGTTCATTATTGGTTGTTTGCGCCTGGTTATCCTTAAATAAGAACAAGTTGAGATTTCTGGTGTTCCATGAGAGAGCGTCGTCGTCCTTGAATGGTATAAAGTTTCCCTGATGAGACGAGACGACAAGATCTTCCTTCAAGTGCTGGTTATAGTTCAATAACCACAACAACAATCTTTTGGACCGCTTGATCTGGTTGCTATTGAGAGTAGTAAGTTCGTAGGTATCATTCTGTCCCTGGCTAAAATAAACTTCAGTATTTCTGCCTACGGTCGAAAGCGAAAAGTCGCCGTATTTCTCAATGAAAAGCTTCTTTAACATCGACAAGTCAATTTTTTCTCGATGTGAGTTGTTGAGGATTGAAATAAGATTGATTTCTGCATTATTCACTTGAGAAGCCGTGCCAATGAACACAATGCTGTCGTTGTTAGAGTCAAATGTTATTTTGGCACCGACTCGAGACAAGTACTGGAGAATGAACCCGTTTTCCGAAAGAAGAAGAAACAAGTCAGATTTGCCTAGCTTGACAGACTTTTTCACCAATAAATCATCCATTGCTGTAAAAACATTTGATTGTTTGACTTTCCAGATATCCGTCAAAATACGTTCGGCCAATTTGGCCTTATTTGCCCGAATACTCCTTCTATAACTAGAGTATTCCGGGAGTTCGTACTTTTTCTGTAAGTATGACGATAATTGGGAGAGTTTGAACGAGTTGACCAAGTCATTCTTTAACGAAAGGTATTTGTTCTTGCTAATGGTGTACAGTATAGGCTTGAAGTCATCTATGCTCGTGGATGGTTCCAATTTGGATTCTATTATGCGAAATTTGTTTGCTTCTGGTTGTCTCAACTTGGAAGATATCGTGAGTCCATGAACGATTCTTTCAAACCGTTTGTCAGCGACATCTTCTGGCTTGAGAAAGATCTGTTTGTTCTTCTCTTTTAGTTTTTGTTTTGGAGTCGGAGCAATGTTGGTGGTGTCTCTAAGCTGATCCAAAATGATTTGTGGTATCACAGACTTGTTTGCCGCTCGGGAACTGGTATAGAAGCCCCGCACAAGCATGGTTTATGGAGTATAGATCGAGAATGGCCTTGGACAGTGTAGATGCGATGGCATGAAACCTGCGCATAAATAAAGTGCAGAACACGACTATTGACAAAAAAAGTCATTCAATTATTACGAATATACACCAAGAGTCATAACTTTTAACAAAGGGCTCTGTGGCCGAGTGGTTAAGGCGGTAGACTCAAGTTCTACTATCGTAAAGATGCACGCGTTCGAACCGCGTCGGAGTCATTATTTTTTTTTGTACGTTATCAGTTTTTTTTTAGTGTAACATTATTTTTTTCTGCTCCGCTCGCTGTTACATACTCCGAATAAGTACCCCACACTGATACGTTTTTTTTTGCCCCGAGAGGCCCTGCATTCGCGCTGAGTTTCCGCGAAAAAAGGTGTCGCTCGGCAATGCCTGCTACCGATAGCTCGCTTGTGTATTCCTTGACGTTCCCGATAACTAAAATTTGCAATCGACCGGTTGATGACCGCCTCCATCTGGCGGAATATATAAACATCCCCAGGTTTCCTTTACTTTTAACAAGTTATACTATTGCAAATTAATGATTCGTCCGTTAAGACTCGTATCCAGAAACATTACCACTGCTAGATACTTACACAGATCCGTGCCTGTGTTGTTCAAGGAATCGCCCAACAAACATAACACGACTGTGGGCAACGTTAATCTGGTCAGCGACCTCGATGCGTTGCCGCCATCGCATCCCAAACCACATCCCGAGTACTTGAACCCGTTCAAGACCAGCGAGTTGCTCTCGTACTTTGTCATTGGATGGGCTACTCTCAACAAGCCGGTGTTGAGTCTTTGCATTAAACTCTTTCCTTATGTTCCCATGCCCATCATCAAGGCTTTGGTATACAGGATCTACTGTGGTGGCGAGACCATCGAACAGGTCAAGAAAACAGGCGAACGTTTGCACGACAGAGGCATCAACAACATGATGATCTCATTGACTATTGAAGCGTGCGAAGGTAACGACAATGTCGACCCCCAGTTTATTGTCGATGAAACTGCCCGTTCCGTCAAAGAAATCTTGGTTCCTCATACCTTGAAGATGATCCTGCTTTCGCCAGACATTAACAAGGTTCCTCCTGGTTACGTTGCCTTGAAGCCTACTGGATTCGCCAAGCATGCCGCTACTGTCTTAAAACACTACAATACCCCAGAACATGCTCCGGAATTCGATGCTTTGGTTGAAAAGGCTGCTGCAGTCTGCCAGCCCATCTACGAGGCCAACGCCAAATACGCCCAGGAACACCCAGAAAGAACTGCTCCTTTGGTTGTCGGTGTTATTGATGCTGAAAAACACGAACTTCAGGAAGGTGTCTATGAGTTGCAGCGCAGATTGTACAAGAGATTTAACCCCGTTAACAAGCCTACGTCGATTGTGGGCACCTTGCAAATGTACTTGTCCCAATCAGCCGACTTGTTGGCCATGGAAGAAAAGTTGGCTGCCGAAAACAATTATCGTTTGGGCTTGAAGCTCGTTAGAGGCGCATACATTCATTCGGAAAAGGACAGACAAGTTATTATCCACAAGGACAAGGAGGCTACCGACAAGAACTACAACGCTGGAATCTCGTACTGTATCGACTCACTCTTGAACTCTGAAGGTAACAGTGCCTCGATTGGACACTTGGTGGTTGCGTCGCACAATGGTGACTCGATGAAGTTGGCTACGCAGAAGTTGATCTCGGAAAACCCCAACAAGAACAATGTTGTTTTGGGCCAGTTGCTCGGCATGGCCGACGATGTCACGTACGACTTACTCCAGAACTACAAGGTCGACAACATCATCAAGTACGTTGCCTGGGGCCCACCATTGGAGACCAAGGAATACTTGTTGAGAAGATTAGAAGAAAACGGCGATGCGGTCAAGAGCGACACCGGATTCCCATTGGTAAAGGCTGCTACTGTGATGTTGTTCAAGAGATTGTTCCGCATGGCATAGAGTTTATGATAATGACTAAATAATGAATGAAGAATGTACATTTTTTTTATGCAATGGTGATGGTGGGCCAGTCCCATATACATCCACTGATGACACACTGTACGACCCATTCCCAGTTGATGATGCCCACCACCGATTCTGTAGATGCATGGAGACGTTGGTTGACACGGTTGCGTTTGGGCCGCGAGCGCAGCACACGTTCGTGCTGCATTGCAAGCATGGTGTTGCTGTCGTCATACACCAACACGGATCCCTGTAGCTGTTCGATCTTGAGCTTGACGTCGCGGGCGTTCTTGCAGTATGTCAACGATCGGGCACCCAAGCAATAGAAGATGAACTTGGAAGTTTCGAGCGTGGTGGCCTGGTTTTTCAATACGAGGATATGGTGGTGGTCGAGAAGCGTGTGGTTGAGGTCGCACTGCAGCAGCATCGGCTGGTCGTTGGTGTAGTTGAGTCGGAACCGGAACACATCGATGCTGTGTACCGCATTGAGGGCCTTTGATTGGCCTGCTGGAAGGAGGTACACTGGCCACGAGGGTAGTTTTGACCTGTCGTTGACACAGTCGACAATGTATGACTCGGAAAGAATGGGCCATCCCAATGCCAATGTCTCGAGGTACTTGGCACTGCGGCAGTAGTTGTTGGAGATCATGGCCGCGAACTTGACCAGTTCCAAGCTTGAAGATGCGAGTTGGAGACGGCCCGTGGCTGATGTCGAATAGTCAAAAAGATCGCTGAATCCTTCGTTCACGAACGTGCCTCCGTTCGACTGGATCAAGAGTTTGATCTCTTCCTTGCGTTCACCGTCGATGCTGGTGATACCAAAGAGCATGCCTGTAAAGATCTTTTCGTCTGATATTCGAGATGGAGCCGCCACGGGGCTGCTGATGGGAGCGTTCGGGCGTTCGGGTGGGTGGAGGATGCTTTCTGTATAGTTGTTTTTGAGGGTTTGTTTCAAGATATCGGTATTCTTGACCAAGAGTCCGTAGGTTTGTTGGTGGAGCAGCCAGTCTTCCAATTCCATAAAACAGTGGGCTAACGGGACTGAGATCTCGTCAAACGTCTTGGTTTTGGTGCTGGGACGCTTGGCATACACGGTGCTGTAGCCACGCATACATCTGATCCCCGAGTCGTCTTTGTTCGATAAACCGGTTACACGAAACGAAGCGGTGGAGGAACGGATATGGATCACGTCGCCAATGCGGATATCCAAGAGATAAAGGTCCAGGTTCTTGATCTCGTAGAACCCTTCCGAAAACTCGACGGTCAGCACCTCAAATCCGGGTGTCACGACTGTTCCAGTATACATCTTGAGGTTGATGAGGGCCCATACGCTCGTTTGGTATTGTATATCTGGTTCTGAAAGAACGAGCAGCTGTTCTTCGCGAAGCACAGCGACTTCCTGTGGTTTTCGTATGAGTTGTGTATCATCAATCACCAAGCTGTGGGGCGACGAAGGAGGGTTTGTGTGGTTATCGGAGCGAATCAGGGCAAGTTTCGTGGGCGACGATCGGGATGGAAGCAGAAGTTTGTTGACGGGCGACGAGTCGCTCACTTCGCTCGGCGAAGCAAAGACTACCGGTACAGAAACGGGCGGAAGTGGTGTTTTGAGTTCTACCAAGTGTTTTGGGCTCGAATCAGGGACGCGTTTGCGTTTCCGGAGCCGTGTTGTCACCAAACTGTCTTCGTACGGACCCTGCGACAAACCCTGCTCGTCGTCAGTGATGACCTCTTCAAACGGGTTTGGTCTGGTGTTGTTTTGGCTCGTGGTGGTTTCATCTTGTGTATTGACAACCTGTCGAAGCGATTCAAGCCCGATTGGTTGAGTATCGTGAATGATTTGGGTATCAACAGCCATCGACGCTCGGCGTGGTATCACCTGGGTATCGTCGCCCAAGTCCCGAAGCTCAACCGCTGGGTTCATTCTGAGCTCCACATCGGCATCAGTAACATCGTTTCCAAACACCAACAGGTGCTCAAAGCTGTCCATTACCACAGAGTTTTTTGTTTTTTTTTCTATAATACATAATATACATTACCGTAACTGGCTCATGATATCCGATAACGACGTTTCTTTGCGTGGAACATGGTCCTTTTTGACCGTGTACAAGGCAAAAAGACCAATCTTGCTCTCGCGTTTCAATGTCTTGAGGTACGGCGGCAAGTAAGCGTCACGGAAATCAATGGCCATCAAATATGCATCCTTAACAAACCACGGCCGGCCAGAAATGACTCCCACCTTGTTTTTGATCAACAAGTACTGGTAGAGTTTCTGGAACGGGGCCTCGTCCTGCTGTCGGCTCTTGATCTCGACAATGTACAAGTGTCTGCTGCTGACAATCTTGTTGAGATACGTATCGGCCAGCAGCTTGTCCAACCGACCCTCGATGTTGTACGTGCGATGGACCAAGATCTCGCCCACCATTTGTTTCTGGGCCTCGGTGGGGCCGTAGTTGTGACACGAATAAAAAAACGCTGTCGCCTCAAACGTGGCAAAGTCCGGAAACGTTATCGTTCCCGACCACACGGGCTGCGGCAAGAACACCTCGGGCTTTTCGCCAGTAAGCATCGGCACAAGTTCGGCATCGTCAGCCATTTCATGGACATGTTCGAGCTCACTCGATTCGGAATCAGACAGTTTCTTGGCTGGCTCTTCCACTATCTTTTCCTCTTCTTCTTCTTCCTCTTCCTCTTCTTCTTCTTCTTCTTCTTCGATTCGTGGATTCATGTTATTGTACACGTTTTTATCGACTGTCTTTGCAGCAGCAGTCGACGAGATCGTTTCGTTTGTTTCTTCAAAGATACGATGGTCGACTTTCTTTGATGTGATACTGAGATCGATCTCGTCCATCTGATCATGTTCGTTTTCACGGATGATATCGCCCTTATGTGTTCTTCTAATGATATCGGCCGGTTCATGTGCCGTGAGAATGATGTTTTTGATATTGGTCTTGACCTTTTCTTCAAGCTTTTCGATATTCTGGTTGATTTCGGCCGGCGTTTTCTTGACAAGCTCCTCGAACGTAAGGGTTCCGTTCAAGATATCGGCCATGAAATGCTTTTTCAAAAGATACAAGACTCTCCGTCCTCCTTCAATGTACCGTTTGTCGGGATAATTGGTAAAGATGATCGTTTCAACATGGATCGCCCATTCCGTAGCAAGTTGTTCTTTCTCGGTCTCGGATTTCTCGTCGCCAAAGCTCTTTTTAAAGTAATTGTAGAATGCTTTGGCGGTGCTCAACCGATGATCATCTTTGAAACTCTTTTTCAAAGCACGAAACGAAGCATCTTCTGGTACTTTGGCCACTGGTTTCGCTGCCACGGGTTTCCGTTCACGCTTGGGTCTTTCCTTGCGCCGTGTTTGGCCTTCGGGATCACACACATCACACATGTACAGCTCGGGGATCGCAGAGGCACTGAATCCCATACACTTGGCGTGCTGCCACGTATTACACTCGTCACACTGAATAAACGTGCCTCCTTGATCCGTTTCCTCGTCATAGTTGCTACTGTTGGTTCCACACGGGCTACACCGAACCTCGCCTTGATCATCGGCATCTTCTTGCTCTGCATCTTCATATTCTTCGTCCTTCGTCTCCACCTCTAGCCTGGCCCGTTTGAGTGGCTGGTATCCGCGTTCTTCGGCCACAAGCTCGTCCAAATCACGTCTCGAGTGTTTGCCTTTGTTGCTTCTCGCCGATCGTCTTTCTGCCATGGCGTTGTTGATGGTTGATTTTTTTCGCACACGATCCACACAAAACTACTGAAAAATTACTCACACAATCTACAGTTAGATGTCGCTTTGTTCATTTATAAACCTTTAATTAATGCCATTAAATCATTGTCATCTCCCAAAACCTCCTCTACATCTGCCAACGCATGCTCACTAAATAAACCAGATTTAGTGGGCCGGAATCCTTCCGAAACCGCCTCCAGAATCGATGCCTGGCGCCGTTTCTGCTTGGCCAGACCTGCTGGCGGCCATGGTTTCTTGCTGGGCTTTGAAACAGAGTTCCGCTTGCTTGTCGAGTACCGTCGTGGCATGAACTCGTTCTTGGCCATCGTCTCGGGATGAATCACGGCGTTCTGAAGCACCGTCTTGTTCCGGAACGCTCCTAACGGAACCTGTTTCTTCTGGCTGTTGAAATCTCGCCATATCTGTGCATCATTCTCATCGTCGTCGTCCAACTCACTAATGTTCAACAACTCATCCAATCCAATCGCAACGTCGTCCGTCGTCGCAGCCAACTTCCGTTTCGCCGTCCGTGGCTCCATCTGTTTCGCTTGTGCGTTGCCAGCATTCAATGTCCGTGTCGCCAACCCATCAATGATCCCAAACGGCTTGCTATCGATCGCAACCCACGTCCCCAACGTCGGAGGCCGATAATCGGCCGTTTTCGAACTCAACACTTCCTTCGCCAGCTTCGACCCGAGTTTGGAACGTGTAGAGGCAGGAATCAGCTCATCGACATCGGTCGAGTCTCCACTATCATACTCTTCCTCATACACCTCGCTCTGTGGCGTATACACCATCAGCTTCTTGCGTACTTGGAACCGTTTCTTCTCGTCCTTGAAGAGCTCCTCCACCATCATCTTACCGTCTTCGTCGTCGTCTGAACTCAGCAGGTTGTTGTCCGAACTGAAAAAGTAGTTCCAGAGGTACAGATCGTCGTCCTCGTCACTGTTGAACCCAATGGCCCGTTTCTTCTTACGTTTGCTGCTGCTGCTGCTGTTGTTGTTGTTGCTGCTGCTGCTACTCTTGGACACGGGTGCAATGGGTTTGCTTTCGTCATCATCAAACAATGGCACGTCGAAATCAATGAAATCATCATATTCTTCATTCTCGAGTTCATTCACTTCTTCATCTTCTTCGTCGTCGCTGCTGCTCTCATACTGCAACACTGGATTCGACTCGTTCAAGTTATGAAAAGAGTCGAGCACAGAGTTGCGGCCATCGGCATCGTCATCAAACCCATTATCCTCAAACTCATTGACCAAAAACTTTTCTTCTTCACGAAGAAACGTCTCTTCATCATCTCCGAGCGAACCAACAGAATTGTTGCGTGTATGTGTATCCAAGAACTCATCGACGCCGGTATCGGCCTGTAACGTGGCAAGAAGCTCGTTATCGTCAATCTCGTAGTCGTCGTCCGAATCCAACTCGTCGTTTTTGATCTTCGGCACCTCAATCTCGAAATCATCAAAGTTACTCTCCTTGTTATCTTGCATGTGTGGCGACACTTCTTCGCCAATATCTTCTTCTTCTTCCTCCTCCTCTTCATCATCATCATCTTCTTCTTCGCGATCATCTTCTTCATTGAATTCAAATGTGAAATTTATATCTTCTGGAAGCACAGCTTCTGAACGTCTACGGCCAAACTTGGGCTTTGTCACTGAATGTTTGCGGTTCTGCGACTTCGAGATCGCCACCAAGTCGGAAATATCAATGTCGGAACTCGATTCCACCGCCTCGTCGCCGCTTTCGTGTGTATAGTTGCGCACGCCTTTCATGGCACGCACGGATTTCATGGAGTTGGCCTTTCTTTCTGCCAGAAGCTGGACGAAATCAACATCCGAATCGTCAGACGACGAATAATTCTCTTCAGAATCCGATTCTGAATCGTCCGAGTCCATATCTTCAAATTTGTGCCAACTGACCGTCTTTTTCGGGATGCTTTTACGGGCGCTCTTGGCAGCGTAGACCTTGCCGCCTGTTTTGCGGTACGGTACCGGTTCTGTTTCTGAAACTGCAGTCAACGAGGAGTCTGAATCGGATCCATGGACAGCTTTGGCGTACGTATCTGACGAATCGGATGAATCGGCGATACTGAACCGCCGCTGGGGTTTGTATGGCTGGAAATTCTTGCGGGAAGCCACGCCTTTCTGCGCAGCTTTGGCCTGTTTCAAGATAGACCCGCTGTTCTTGTGCTTTGGCACGGATTTCAGCGGCCGAGGTCCCGTTCTAGGAGCTTGTTTGCGGGGACTTTTTGCCATATGGAACTTGTTTGTTTCTTATTGTTCTTAATTTGGTAGCAAGTCGGGAAAAATGGAATTAAATAAGTACAAGGCTTGGATCGTATACATAATCAGAAACACTGCAAATCACCACAAACGGCAGCTTTAACACTCGATAAGGAAATTGTTGTTGTTGTGAAGAGATAAATTTTGCGATGAGGGAAAATTTTGATAGATGCAAAAAACTGAGGGGCTCTTTTTTTTTTTCACAGTTTCATCACGGGTTTCATGTTGCTGTTGTGGTGTTTGAGATGGATCTACTTGATACATTTATAATTTAATATACAAACTCAGTACTTCTTGTCTGCCTCTGCGCTGGCCGTTAAGCGTGCGCTCAACTCGATCTGTTCTTTGATGGCCTTGGTCAAGTACTCAATCATGATGACGTCCTGGTTGTGCAACCGGAAATGCGCTGCCAACTCGTCCAAATTGGTTAAGATCTGTGGCTTGTTCAACAAGTTGTTGCTCAAAAGACGGAGCACGTCGGTGTCTTGTGGATTTGACTCGATGTACTGCAACAACTGGTCGACGTTACGTGACACGGCCTCCAACTGATGCGAAAGGTACGCCTCGTCTTCCAACAGCACACTCGCGTGATTTATCGACTTCTCTTTCAACGTGTTGAATGCTAGTTTCTCGGTAACAGACCCGTTTATCACCTGGTTAGGGATGGGCGTGAAAATGTACGCGTTGGACACCGCTTTCCACCCAACCTGGCCTCCGGCTGGCTTGCCAACAGCAGCACCAATATAACTCGTGATCTGGGGAACATGGACCTGGCCATCCTTCAAGTACTGCACGTTCAAGTAGATGGCAGGGTATGGAAACGCACGGTCGCCTCCCTTGGAATAGAAATCATGGATCAAGCTCGTGTTGCTATCGATCGTGTTCGACGCATCAAACCACCCCAACACACTTTCCTTGGGGTGTGCCTTCTTGTACAACTGGTACAATGTCTTATGCGTATGGTCTTCAATGGCAATCGAGTCGCCAGTCTCGTCACACGGAACCATGAACGCATCGCGGATCTGGAACTCCAACCCGTCGTCCGACCGCAGCCCCAACAACGTGCCGATAATCCGCTTGTTGCTCGAAAGCACTTGCTTCGACACGATTTCCAAAATCGCCACAAGCGCAGGTGCGTCGATAGTCACGCTCGCGGGGCCTGTAGCACTGGCTGCAGCGGGTGCAGCCACGCTGGGTCTGATTAAATGCATGATTTCAGCCATGGTTGATAAACTGGAAATCTTTTCAGACTCGATGCTGAAAATTTTTAGGTCGTGGGCTATATGCAGGTGGTACATTGACCATTTGCACCCATAAAAGAAACGGTAGAAAATCACTGTTTTTAAGGCTAGAAAAGGTATGGTGAATGGAAAGACTACGAGAATGTATTGGATTATTGGCGTTGGCGTCGGCGCTGTTGTTGGTGTTTGTATTGTGTGTGCTTTTTCTTTTTTTTTAGTTTTTATGATTATTTCTTATTTCCGTTTCTACTTTATTTCGTCACAATTGATGAGTTTCTGGTGATTTCAGTGTTTCTCTTCAAGCAGCATGGTTTTCTCTTCTGTGGTTGTTGTTTGTTGTCGTTGTTTGTTGGCGTTGTTGCTTCACAGTGACTTGTCCCGCCTGCAGTCTTAGCCTCACACGACCAATTATCAACATATATCATCAATTTCAATCTTCTTCTTTCACTGTCTAACAATGTCTCTGCGTGAAGCTTCACCCGCCGGACGGCTGAATACGTGGCTTTTTCTGGAAGAGATGTTTCTCCAGAAATCACCATCACGCCAACACCTCAAAATGCCGGTGGCACAAGAACTTAAGGTACGAGAAAGTATCCATGACTTTGTCATACGTTTGGGAACGCGGTTGAAGTTGGACGGAAGGACGATTTTGGCGGCTACGATATATATCAATCGGTACTATATCCGCATGCCGATCACGTCTTCCAAGTATTACGTTGCCAGTGCTGCAGTGGCCATCTCGTGCAAGCTCAACGATACATACCGGCAACCAGACAAGATCGCCTTGAATGCGTGTATCATCAAGAATCCACGGCCAGAGAAGGCTATTGATGAACAGAGCGAGATGTTCTGGACTTGGCGTGACCAGTTGCTTTACCGTGAAGAACTAATATTGAAGACATTGAACTTTGACCTCAACTTGGAGTTGCCGTACGAAATCAAAGATACCTTGCTTGGACTTTCTGCCGATCTGTCTGTGCCGTTGTTTGAACAAAAGAAAGAGGCCATCGTCAAAAACACAGTGTCGTTCATCGAAGTGCTATCGTCGCTTCCCGTGCTTGTTTCCTACGACATCTACACGTTGTTTGGCGCCATCTTGATCTTGACAGTTGAAGAGGGCCGTCTGATGTTTGGAGACGCCACATTGACACTTCCACCAAACTATCTCCGCCTCCAGTTCCAGGT
Source organism: Teunomyces aglyptinius (assembly GCA_030581575.1). Classification (NCBI taxonomy): domain Eukaryota; kingdom Fungi; phylum Ascomycota; class Pichiomycetes; order Serinales; family Debaryomycetaceae; genus Teunomyces; species Teunomyces aglyptinius. The sequence continues at coordinate 539,903 of JAKTTR010000005.1, forward strand.
AAACGCACAAATGTGTTTCCAGTGCTACACGTACCTTTTGAAATTGGTCAAGGAGTGCACCGACTGCGATCCACGCTTGGTCAGCAACAAAGTCGCCCATAAACGGCTCAAACAACTCACGCTCGACGACTTTGTAGCCATTGCTAACGAAACATAACACCTGTACCTGTATGTAAGTATAAAAGCCCAATTGGGAAATTCGATTGCAAAAAGAGCCTAAATCCACAAACACCACGATGTCGTCAAGCTCGTCGGACAACGGTAGCTACGAACAAGTCACATATAATCGTTCACTTATTGACCAGATACGTAAAGATTCGGGAACAGCCACGGGTCTCGATGAAAGCTGGAGCACTTTGGAAGACGAAACTGACGTTGATTATTCTCAATTATACGCGAGTGCCAGTGAGTTGCTTGCCTCCAACGATGTCTACGGTGCTTTGGTGGTGTTGTCGTGTCACGAAGCCACATCTTTTCCGCCCAAAATCAGGTGTATTTGGGCCATGGTGATGTACAGACTTGGAAGAGTAGACGCTGCACTTCGGGAAACAACCGTGGCGCTTGAAATGATGGAACAAACCGAAAAACCCGAAGCTCTTCTTTTGTTGATTGAGATCTGTACGTTGCTTGGACTAAAGGACGTTGCGGTAACAGCAGTGCTGGAACTTATCTACTTTGCTGAAGCTGAAATCAATACCTTGGAGATGCTGGAAATGGACCATATCGAGTACAAACACAGAATCTCTGTTTACCACGACCAACTACGTCTTCTTCAATCAAAAGATGCGGTTGCAGAGCCTGTCGTGGTTCCTAACATTGACACACAGGTCCATCTCTTTCTCGATGCTGGTGGAACGTTGCCGGTTCCGTCATTTGCAAGAACCTGTGTTGATGCATCTGACCATTTGGGTACTGCCACAGCCAATCTTATTCGTTGGAACAAGGCTCGTTCCTATAAGGATCCTGTCCTCAGTATCTTTCGGGCTATTCTCCTTCTTCCACCGTGTTCCTTATTTGAAGAAATCATGGAGTTTGAACCAATGTTACTAAAGTATGTGTCACGCAGCAGCCTTCGTGTTGATGTATCACAACCACCGTCACGCGATTATCTCCGGCAAATCACTCACTCAGACGATACATTCGAGCTCATTCAGACTCAAGTAGTGTTGGGTTACATACATTACTACAAACAAGAATATCGCGAGGCACTGACATACTTTTGTTGGGTGTACAAGCTTTTGAAGTGGCTCAGCAAGACACGGGCACCCACCAGCAATTCATCATGGCAACCCGAATCGAAGAGTACTGTGATCTTGCTTCTTTGTCAGACCTACTGTCAACTAGACGAGACAAGCGAGTACCACCAGGTGCTAAATGAAATGGCAGTTTCATGTACGTATAATCGAGAAGAAGTGGACTGTGGCCGGTTGGCCAAGTTCTTTGTTGGTGCAGCACACATGTATGAGCTGCAGGCGTACACTGAGGCTACCACCATCAATATTCACTGTGGGTCCGAATGTATAGCTGCACGCAGACTTGAACGCAGCAGCTTGTACGAGATGATTCTACGGATGATCTTTGCTGCGTGTTCGAGTCCCGTGGACGATCCTACGGTGCTTGCCATGTACGATAAGATTGTGTGGGGAATCTTGATGCACGGTGGGTTTCATGTGAGAACCGTTTGGTTTTTCATCAAAATGAAACAGTATGTTTGTCTCCGGCTCGAAGCAGGGCCGCTTACGATTACTGGAGAGCATGATATCCGACAAATTGCGTACGATGCGATTGGCAAATACTGCAATGGATGGGAGATTCTTGCCAAACTTGTTGCTATCGAGGTGATGGAAAGCGAGTCCAAGCCTGACGACGAAATGCTTCTTCTTCCGTGTGGATATGAGCAGGGAAACACGATGGTTTTCGATACCGAGATTGACCACGAGCTGGTGGACTATGTGTATGTTTCTGAAGAGCAAGTCAAACCAATAGAAAAGCTGTGTTTGAGAAAAGAAACGGATTTCCAGGTTAATATAGAGATGAGTGATAAGTTGATTGAGGTCTGGAAGTCACACTATCTCGAGTACCATCACCGTCTGCTAATATAGAGAGCCTTTGATCCGCGGCGCATTACCGGATTAGGAAAGTAAATCGGGGAAACATAAAATGTAAGAATTTTTCAGTGTAACCTGTTTTGTTTCTACAAAAACATGACTATTCCTTCTACAATGCAAGCCGTGGTGTTCCATGGTCCCTTTGACGTGAGAACCGAGACGTGGCCCGTGCCCACGATCCAGAAGAACGGCGATGTGCTTCTCAAGGTGCGGTTCAGTGGGCTCTGTGGCACCGATTTGCACACGTATCGGGGCCACATTGCCGGACCCGAAGGACTGGTGATTGGCCATGAGTTCATGGGGACGGTTGTGGCCAAAGGCGATGCGGTGACGCTGTTTGAGGTTGGGGACGAGGTCTTGAGCACATTCACCATTCAGTGTGGAGCCTGTTGGTATTGCGAACACGGGTATTCCGGACAATGCGATAAGACGAATACGTTTGGTAAGAAGGGGTTGGATGGAGGCCAGGCGGAGTACGTGCTTGTTCCGTATGCGGAGTCGACGTTGATCAAGAAGCCGGAGAGTGACAATGACGAAAACGATAGTATTTATGTCATGATGGCCGATATCTTTACTACGGGGTACTACGGAGCCAAGAAGATTGTTGATTTCTTCCGGAACGAAGCTGCTGTGGGTGCAAAGAGGGTTGAAATCAGCGACATCACGGTGCTCCAGATGGGCTGTGGGCCTGTGGGTCTCTGTGCGGTGCGGGCGCTCAAACACTTTGGGTTCCGCAAGATCTTGTGTGTGGACAGCGTTCCTTCACGGTTGGCAGAAGCACAGAGACTCGGAGCGTACCGAACGGTCAATTTCGAGACGGACCCCGATGCCATCCAGCAGTTTATTGCAGAAGAAACAGGTGGAGTTGGGTTTGATGCGGTGTTGGAAGTTGTAGGGGCATCTGCTGCGCTCCGGACGGCGTACGAGTCTGTTCGACGCAACGGGATCATTTCTTCGATTGGAATGGCGCATGATCCGCTTCCATTTACCGGGCTCGAGTGTTATTTGAAGAACATCAACATTTCGTTTGGACGGTGCCATGCGTGGTCGCTTTTTGGAGAAGCATTGGATGTTTTTACGCAAGTCAAGGGTGATTTTGCTGGGTTTATTGACTGTACGGTTGGATTAGGTGAGAGTCGTCGGGTTTACGATTTGTTTGATAAGCATCAGGTCAACAAAGTTGTGTTTGATACTGAAATGTAGAAGGCTTCAATATATATTTTAGTTGGTTCTTATCTTTCACTATCTAAAGGTTACGGGTTCGAGCCCCGAATCGGGGATCTTTTTTTGAACCATGGTAGAAATGAGAAGATCAAAAGATGTGAAGAACGAGATACGTTGCTTATTAATCAGTGGATGGTAGATCATTTCAAGAGAGGCTGAAATACGAAAAAAAAAACACTAGCGATGGCCAAGAGAAAGCAGGAGGAATACCACAGTGGTCCAGACAACGTTGGGTCGAGTGGTGGTGTTGCCAGTGACTTTGCGTTCAACACGACGTACCATGCGATGTCAGGAGCTGCGCCGGGCCGGATGCGTGTGTCGAAGGCGTGTGATCGGTGTCGGACGCAGAAGATCAAGTGTTCGGGAACCCATCCCTGCAACACCTGTGTGCGGCACAAGAAGGAGTGTCAGTATCTGACCGCATATACTCGTGAACCACTGCTGCTGATCGTGCTGGTGCGGCAGCCCGCCACCAAACGCACACGGCTCGGTGTGGGCACGGCCGAGCTGTTTGGGCTTCCTATTGTGGGTCCAGGCGACGACTATGTCCGTCACTTGGAAAACCGAGTCCATTACTTGGAAGGACTCATGGCCCGCGATGCCACGGCCACGTTTCAGCGTGCTACCGCGATGGATCCCGACGTGGCCACGAGCGACGATCTTCTTTTGGCTCCCAGCACCAAATGGCGATGGCTGCGCCGCCACCAGACATTGTTGATGTGCGAGTTGAGCCGGCTGATGTACAGCGAACTCTCGCCGGCGCTGCAACGACTAGTCCAGATCCCTCGCTTCCAGTATTTCGGCTGGAACATGCTGGGCTACCACTATCTCAAGGAAGACGAGCTTCCTGATTACCCCGAACAGGAAGCAGATACCTCGGGCTTGGTGGACTATTTCTTTAGCGACATCAATCCCCTCTTTGCGGTGCTCCACGAAACGGTGTTCCGTGAACAGGTGGCCGCATACACCGCCGTTGTCGACGAACAACGTGCGCGTGGCAGTGTCAACGACCCCACGTCCAAGACAAACCAGACACGGCTCTTCTCGGCCCAGCTCTACTTGGTGTATGCGTTGGCGATCCGGTTCCGTGAAATGCTCAGTCCCCGCGGTCCCCTGCTCCACCACCTCCGTCTCGAGGAAACCTTCTTCAAGTACCTGTACCAGGTGGTGCAGACCCTCAGTTTTCAGTGGGAACTGTTTGAGTTGATCCAGCTGTGGCTCCTTATCACATTGTACTTGCGGATCGCACACCGCCAGACCCTGGTCTACCAGGCTCTCGGAAGAGCTGTGTTCATGACAAGAGCCATGGGCTTGGGTCAAGCAGACCCCAAATTCATTCTCTCGACTCCATACGAACGTCTCAAAGCAAAACGTATCTTCTGGTGCGTATACCTGTTTGACCGACTCTTTGGGCTCCAAATGGGCCGCTACTGCGGTCTCAGAGAAGAAGATGCGCTGCGTGAACCTCCCCTGATGGACTTTGACACCGAACGTACCCACGACGACTGGATTACGCTTCCGCTGCTCGCCATGATCCACTTGGCCCGTGTCTCCACCCATGTCCATACCCTGTTGACCGATACGCCCGATCCCATCAAGATCCTACAAGTAAACCGCGACTTGGTCGAGCTCCAAGGCTGGCTCCACAAGAATGGGTTCGATAACGAACTGATGTTTGGGGCCGAGCTGAAGATCAACGGCGTCATCGGTGCCCAGGTCAAACTCCAGTTCTACGACGTGCTTCTCTGTGTCCACGGCAAGCTCTTGTTCAACTACGTCGGACGCCGTGTGGCTAGCGAGGGTCTCCGTATCGAAATGGCCTTGGAAGCAATGCATGGCGTGGTGCTGGTGCTTGAAAAGGTCCACAAACAAGGCGCTATCTATACACCGTGGCACCTCACACTTCTCATGTTGTTCAACGTGGGCGTGTGCAGCGTCACGCTCCTCAATGGCGGAATCTACATCGGCGAAGCTCGGTCGATCCTGAAACGCACCATGCGTCTCTTTCTGATCCTACGAAAACTGCCGGTCCGCAATGCCCAGGGCAAAATCATCGCCAAAGAACGCTTCAAAATGGTCAACGAATGTGTGTGGGCCCTCAAGATGGTGAACCGTATCCTTACGCTCCGACTACAGGAAGATATCGCTGCCATCAACAGTATTGGCGTCGACCACGGCTCCAATGAAGTCAACAAACAAAACTTTGACCAATTCGGCAAGAACGAGCCGAAAGAAGGTTCCAGTGCAGATATGGAGCCGCAACTCAATGCCATTTTTGACACGGCGTGGCAGCCATACTCCGAACCGCCGCCGCCGGAACCCTCCGCAGCGCCGACACCGGGGTCTACCGATTCGCTCGATTGGGCCGAAATCGGTGATGTTGCTACCGAAAACATAGCCAGCGCGAGCGATGGTGATCTCTTTGGTAATCTCCAGTGGTTCGACCAATGGCTAGACTTTAGGTTCGACTTGTAATACTAATATGAATACAATATATATGATGATGGCGGACGCCGGATTAGGAAATCAACGCGACCATCCCCCCACAGACAATGCTGACACTTCTATTCTGGTTTCAGCCTTTTCTGGGCTTCCTTTGTCTACGGCACCACTTCCTGTTTAGGATATTAGTCTTTATCTACCTTTTTTTTTTTCCTTCTACCCCTCTTCCCCCGAATGTCCCCGGGACTCTCCGCAAATTAGCCTGTGGGGGGAGATGTAAACATTTAACGACACTCTGAAACTTCCTGTAGACCGGTAGCTGTTGCCGCTAAGCTTGCTGTCGATCATCTACAAACCCCAGAATATTGGCATTATTATGTAACGTTGCCATCACATGCCCCTATTCCTATTTCACCTCGTGGCACCACCCCACAATTCTAGATTGGTTTTTCTTGCCCAGTTACAAGTTAGGTAAAGAAAAAAAAAATTATAAATAATAATATTATTATCTAGTCCACAGTCAAAATCTCTATTTCGCCGGTAGTTACGGTAGATTGCCACCCCACACAGAACACTTGTTCGCCGAGGCTAAAAAAAAAAAACGACCCGCTGTGTTTGCTCATGTCCAGTGCTTCTAGTTGGCTGGAAATACTAGTCTTAATTTATTATTATTTAGCCAATGTGAGTTTAGAATTTTTTTTTAACATTGCGGGCTATCCTTCAGTAAAGGACGTGGACGTGGCGGGGTGCTCATTTTTTCTTCTCGGAAAAACTCATCGGAAAAACTTTTTCCTTTTGAGCCATTTTTGGGGGAGTCCACAGAACCGTTTTATCTGCACTACTTCTAATATGGCATTTTATTTTTTTATTCATTTTGCTGGTTCACTACACTTTAACAGTTTACTGTCAATTTCCCCGGGAAAATAACGTTGGCGACCCAGGGTGCATAATCATTTTACACTTTCTCTTAGATAACTGACTAGAAATATTTTTTCATATACCAAATTCAAGTCAAGTTTTAAAAATTTCTTTCTTTTTTTGGCTTTCCTAAAAATTTTCTAACCTCAATCTAACAAAGGAGAATAAAAGCGGCCGAATCCCTAACACTCTTTTTTGTTCCAAATATTAACACGCCTTTTTTTATTTCAAGATGGCTCCAAAAGAGAAAAGAAATAAGGAAGACAGACCTTACAAATGTCCCTTCTGTGAGAAGGCGTTCCACCGGTTGGAACACCAAACTCGTCATATCCGGACCCACACCGGCGAAAAACCACATGCATGTTCTTTTCCAGGATGCAATAAACGATTCAGTCGTTCGGATGAACTCACTAGACACTTGCGGATCCATAACAATCCAACGACACGTAAAAGAAAGAATGGCGGCGACATAATGACGGAACAGGCTGCGTACCCACAGGTACCGACTGCTATCCAGGTTACTGTGGATCGGGTCGGAAACCACATTTACCACCAGCCATATCCGGTGTATCTTATCCCGCAGGCACAGCCGGGACATGTGGTGGCCATCCAGACGCAGGCACATGCGCCAATTCTGCAGACACAAATATCGACGCAGACACAATCACAAACCCCAGCATATATACACGACACTAGTCCCCCACACCCCTCCTATAACCAGACATCCCCTATCTCAATACGGCAACCACAGCCCCAGGATACCAAGCACGACGTGGCATTCACCATCGCATCGTCACCCCCAACTACAGGCCACCATCGGACTTTTTCCGCCACACATCGTACCGAGGTTTCACCCCTGTTATCAAGCCGCATACCCATCTCCAAATCCGACAGCACAACATCCATTTCATCCAACATCCACCTCTTTCTGCACCCAGGAACCGAATCTACCGCAAACCTGGCCATCCAACTGCTTAGCACGTCTCCCGATACCGTGGGTGTGGCGTCCTCAATCTTACCTCCGCCAGGTCCGTCGCTCACCAACTTGCACGAGTATTTTCAGACCCGAGCGTCGTCGAGTCTGTTGAGTTCGCTCAGTAAGATGAAGCCCTCGTTGTCAGGCTCCAACTTGGCCTCGTTGCAACGCTTAACCCCGATCAAAACAGGCACCACGCCACCAACACGCACACCTGCCACCACCAACTCGTACTTTACAATCCCCAAGCAGAACTCGCTGACACTGCTCAATCTCGAGTTTTATAAGACGCACAAGAAATCGCGGCCCAACTCGCCAACACAAACGCCGGCGATTATTGTGCCTGGACGCAAGAACCACGGCCAGTTTATGATCTCGCCCAATGAGACACCGTTGGTGACACCCTCGCACTCTCCACACTTGCAGCCACAACAGAACCCGTTGCATTTGCTCACGGCTGCATCCAAGAACCTACAGGCCCACGAGGAAAGTATTGCTACGACAGGCACGCAGTTGCCTCCAATTCGGTCGGTGTTTAGTTTTGCGTTAGATGAAAAGAAATAGATAGTCTAGACTGTACTATTGTAGAAATGTCTGTCTGAAAATTTGTCATGTCTGAAAGTTTAAAAGTCTAAAAATTCTGAAAGGTTAAAGTCTGTCTGAAATGTCTCTGGGATGTTGTCTGAAATGTCTCTGCGCGCTGTCTGGAATGGTACTGCTCTTTACTGTTAGTGGGTCTGCATTGGCGGGACGGAGATAATCCATCTCCGTGTTATAGTGCTGCATTTTCAGCATTTTCAAGTTGCTATGCATCTGGTGTTACACCAAACCTTCTTCAAATTATATGTACACCAAAAGTGCGGAGATAGTGTCATTTTTCCGTGTACATTCTTAGTTTAAAAGGCGTCGAACTTTTCCGATCGCTGGAACGACCTTCCCGCATCATCTCATCGTCTGTGTGCACTCCCATGATCACCCATATAAATACCGCTTGAAAACCGTGGAACTTTTAACCAATTCAAATACAATAAACATGTCTATTACATTGAACAACGGATTGAAGATGCCAATTGTTGGCTTTGGCTGCTGGAAAGTCCACAACAACACGGCTGCGGACCAGATCTACAATGCCATCAAGGTTGGGTACCGTTTGTTTGACGGAGCTCAAGATTACGGCAACGAAAAAGAGGTTGGGGATGGAATCAATCGTGCTATCAGTGAAGGATTGGTGAAGCGTGAAGACTTGTTCATCACCTCCAAGTTGTGGAACACCTTCCACAAGCCTGAAAACGCCGCCAAGGCCCTTGAACGTACGCTTTCCGACTTGCGTCTCGATTACGTCGACTTGTTCTTGATCCATTTCCCAATTCCTTTCAAGTACGTCCCAATTGAAGAAAAGTATCCTTCAGGAATTAACTTTCCTATTGAGTACGACGAGGGCGTCACCATCTTGGACACCTGGCGTGCAATGGAAAGTTTTGTTGCTCAAGGTAAAGTCAAGAGTATTGGTGTATCCAACTTCAACGGCTCGGTCTTGTTTGACTTGATCCAGGGAGCCAAGATCAAGCCTGCTGTGTTGCAGATTGAACACCACCCATTGTTGCAACAGAAGAACTTGGTCACCTTCACCCAGAACCAAGGCATTGCCATCACGGCATACTCCTCGTTTGGTCCTCAATCGTTCTTGGAATTGGACGTTGAAACTGCTCTCAATGCCACCTCGATGCTTGACCATCCTGTCATTTCTGCCATCGCTGCTGCCCACGGCAAGACCACTGCCCAGATCCTCTTACGTTGGGCCACCCAGCGTAATATCGCCGTCATCCCCAAGTCAAACAACCCTGACAGATTGTTGCAGAACTTATCCGTCACCGACTTTGACTTGTCAGACGATGAACTTGCCCAGATCGCATCCTTGGATATCGGCTTGAGATTCAACGAAGCATGGGGTTGGGGCGGAAACCCTATCTTTGCTTAGTTATGTATCTTGAATGTTATAAATTGACTAGATTTTCTATAATGTAATCACCGTGGATCGTCCACCACTCGATCCACCAACGACTCGTACTCCTCCCGATTCGACTTATCTTCGAGCGCCCCGATTCCAACAACAAGATCAGGATCCATCTTTCTCTCTGTATACGTGTGTACGGCCCGAATCACCCGGGCCTTGGCCAAAAGCAACAGGTACTGGAACCGCCACACCAAAGCTGTTCCTATGAGAAACACCACCAACGCACAAACTCGTACCAAACGTCGAGTAACCTTCATCTGCGCGTTGATAAATGTTCGTGCTCCCAACTTTATATCACGCAGTTATGGCTCGGTTACGTCAGCCGTTATTAATCTACGCCTTCACTCTTCCAATACGGTAGTTTATTGTTTTTTCTAACTCTTATTGTTTGCTCCATTGTCATACATGCTTCTGCATGTCGACTCTACAAACTACACTGACATTTTACTTTTTTTTTTCAGACAATTCTTTTTTTTAATTTTTCAGACACAAATACTGCGCCACACGGCTGCAAAAAAATGTCTGATTTATTCCCATCAAAGATCTCACAAAGCCCCCACCACTGCTTCACGCCCCAAGTTCAACAACCGCATTCTTGACATAAAGTCGTCGCGGTTGATGTATGCGCCACACATCCGTCTCTTTCCTGTGAACTCTGTCCGGGAATGGAAACACCGCCAATTATCAAAAATAAGACACTGTCCCGGCCGCAACTGGTAAAACAACTCGTTCTCTTTACTAGTAATGATCTCCACCCAGTGTCTGATGGCACGGTAGAAACGTGGCACGTCCTCTGGATCGTCCCACACGTCCATCGTCGACCGGTCACTCTGATTCCAGCGGACTTGCACCAACTCCCCACGCGAGTCCAACTTGAAGACGGGCAGCGGAATATCGGGCTGGATACACACGTCAGGCTCGCCAGCAGAGTGCGCTGGCACTGGAATACGTGAAAGCACATCGAAGCTTTCGGGATGGCGCTGTTTCAAGATCTCGGCACACTTGAATGCATCAACAAGACTCGTAGTGCCTCCCTCGCCGTCGTGATAGAGCAAGTGAAAGAGCTGCAATCCGGGAGTATCGTTCCAGTAAGTTCCGTCTGTATGTGACGAGATATCGATGTTTGTATACGCGGTATCAGCCTTGGCCAAGTCGCTCGTGAAGTCCCAGAAACCACCGTAGTGCGTGGGCCGGATGTACATCAACAGTTCCACCAATTTCTGCGTATCTTCGGGGGTTACTGGCACGTTATCAATGAGACAGAAACCATCTTCAAAGATCTTGTATGTCCAGTCACGTAACGCTTCACGGTTATCGTCTGCAACGACCGCATTGAAGTCTACGGCCGGCAACCTGTCCTGGATCTCCGCCACGGTCCAGAGTCGACGCACCAACTCCTTCTCACCAGCAACTTTGTCTTCAACACCAATCAAACGAGGATAATATGCATGGAGTTCAAGCCACTTGGGTTCGTACTCGCTCACATGCCCATCAGTCCAGGTAATCTGCAACGTCTCGCCAACTTTGTGCGCAACAATATCGATCTCTTCGTCGATCGATGCCGAGTTAAGAAGCCGCTGTTTCGTGGCGGGAAAATAGCATTGGCTACAGTGACAGTTGTCCCGAAGCCAAATGTGATGATACACCGTCGCACCGCTTTCAAACTCGAGCGAGAGCTTCTTCTTTCCAAGAATAAGTTTCATGTTGTAGTTTGATTTGCGGGGTTGAAAAATTTCCTAATTTTTATATTAAGATAAAAGCACGTGAAAGTCATGTGAACATATATTACCTCTGATGGCTCAAAGTTCAACAACAACTACAACTACAGGGGCACAGATATGATAAGAATATGGTGAATCTGATTGGTTAAAAAAAAGCATTGGATGACCAGATGATTGTTTCGGGGGAAAATGGCACATTTTCAGGTCAAAAAGTAAAGTCGTGTGTCTACCACCGATAATCATCCCACTCCGGTGTTCCGATAAGCAAACATCATCCCCATACATCCACCAAATGCTGCATCCTGATTGGGTGTCCATGGATGTAGATACATTCACGACCTCGTTCTATTCAGACGACTCTCCTCTCAGCAGCCATGCCAAGGGTCTCAAGGCTAAGACACTTACACGAGCACTCCAGCTCGAGTTGCCGTTAGCTGAATATTCACGAAATGCCGATGGTTTGGTATCCAACACGCTCCGAGCCCAGATCTGGCCACGGTTTCTAGGTGTGACAACGAGCAGTGGCAGTGGTGGTGAGTCACGGCTTTCTTCGGCCTCATCTACGGCGTTCATTGACGAGCTCGATTTCCACGATCTTGAACCACATCGGGACGAAGACCAGGTCCGTCTTGATGTGCAGCGGTCGGTGCTGCTTCTCGCACATGCTCTGACGCTTCAAGTGAACGAGTCGTACGCTGAGATTGCGACACAGGACGATCTCGAAGATCTTAAACGGCAATTGATGGGTTTGATTGTGAAGGTGCTACGCAAACATCCGTCGCTCCACTACTACCAAGGGTTCCACGATATAGCGAGTGTTGTGTTGGTGGTGTTTCAGCGCCAGAAGACACACTTGGCGTTTCTGTTGCTCGAGACGTTGGCAGTCGACCATCTACGAGACTTTATGATTGAAGACATTTCACTTTCGCTCAACCATTTGCGTCTTATTTCCGTACTCCTCGAACATGCCGAGCCTACGTTGTTTGCGCTCATCAAACAGACATCCACATCCGTGCCGTACAACTATGCGTTTCTCCAGGGATTGTCGCTGGTTCTAACGCTTTTTGCTCACGATATCGCCAGTCTCCAGCACATCCTTGTGATATGGGATTACATCTTCAGCTACAACTCGGTGCTTGTCAGCGTATACTTGTACGTGGCTGCTCTTCTGTACTACAAGACCGAGATCATGGCAGCAGGTATAGATAGCGACACGCTCCATCTGCTCATCTCGCCATCTCGTGTGTTTGCGAGGCTCGACGATGAAGTTTTGGTTAAGATCTTGGCCAAAACAAGCACATTGATCAAACAGTTTCCGCTACAACATCTCGATAAGTTTGATTTATGGTTTAATCACTACAATACGCACTCTGTGCTTGTCACCACGTCGCAATTGAACCATACGGGACGTGAACCGATCGATTTGGCAATGTATATTGAACTACAGAATCGAGAAATCGCCCGTCAATCCAGAGACGAACAAGAAGAAGCAGCAGCAGCAGCAGCAGCAGCAGCTTTGGAAGAAGAAGAAGAAAGTTTGAGTCTGTTGGCTTCATCGCTCAGTCTCGCGTCGTCGGTAACTACACTTGGATCACGGCTCTCGTTGCTCAAGATCTTCTCCCAGTCGCCAACGCCACCACCGAACAAACCACGGCGTCCATGGAACTTTTATCGTGTTAGTATGACCATTGGCTTTATTGGGTTTGTCTGTCACTTTATGTTGAATAGGAACGATCTGTGGGCAGCATGGAACGTGCAGTTTGGCGACAGCGTGTTCCAGCTCGGCCGAGGCCTACAGAACGAACTACGGGCGATATGGCACGTTGGAATACGATAAATTCTAGCTGGCAAAGTCGATCTCGTACACGAGCACGGCTTCGGTATGGTTGGTGTGGCCCCAGCCACGGTTGCCAGAAGCACTGATCATGAAACGGCCGGTGTTGTCGACGTGCAATGCACTCAAGATCCCGCCCTGGTGCCCTGGAATGATCAAGAAAGGCGTTGCCTGTTTCTTGGAGGCTGCAGAGGCCGCTTCTCGGTCGTGCAACGTGAGGTTATACAACCGGATATTATCGTTGGAACCACACAACAAGAAATCGTCGTTGGGCATGGTTGAAATGGCACTGACGGGACCCGAGATCTTGGGGAACAGAAGCAACTTCGAGACGTTAGGTACGCCAAGTCCGTTACGTTTGAGCGGCATCCGCAACGAGATCTCTTCCACGGTACTGTTTCTGCGCCCAGCATAGATCTTGTCGCCGTCGTTGGACCATGTAGCAGACATACACCACGGAGGAACGCCGTCCAGCACCCCGAGCTTGATCACGGCCTGTGACGATGCTCGGACGTCCCAGATATTGATGGTTCCGTCTATACTCGAACTCATAAACACATCGTCATTCCTCAATGTTCTCGTGGCTTTCCCATGTTTAGTAGTATTATTATGATTAGTATTGTTGCCTGTAGACTTTGTATCCTCCTCGTCGCTGTCGCCAAAAAGCGAGTCGATGTTATCATCAGTCTCTTCTTCCACCACAAAGTCTTCAAGTCCTAGTGGACGGTAGTGGATATTGGAGATCTGGCCACTGCATCCCTCAAACAACGTCACGATCTGGCCTGTGTTGAGGTCCCATTCACGGATCGTCTTGTCCCACGAACCAGAAATAAACTTGTCCTGGGCCTGGTTGAGACGGAGGGCCGACACCGCATCGTTGTGGCCCTTGGAATTGTCCTGTCTTGTGCCGTGATGGAAGTAATGATGGATGTTACCCTCGTTGTAGCGCATCGTGAACAACGAGATGCCTCCAGACACAAGTCCTGAAAGACACCAGAGTCCATGCCTCTCCACGTCCAACGCATACACGGGATTCACCTTGGGCTCGTAGGTACTGCTTCCTCCTGTGAAATCCGCCGGTTTAAGCTTCGGATTCGTCTCCATCATCTGTTTCTGCAGCATCGGCTGCTCATTTTCCCAGTACGAGTTTATCACACCTGCTTTCGACACCAGATCCACCAAGTTATGTTTCTGTGCCATGGTAAGTGGTGCTTTGCCTTGAATCAGCGCCGCAAAGTCATACTTTCGAATAAACCCATCTTCTCCACCAGTTAATATCCACTTGGGACCGTCTGTAAGCGCAATCGCGTGACATTGCGACGAATACGGAAGTGCCACGGACGGAATGATATCGAATTCAGTAGTGATCTTTGCTTTGGCTATCACTTCTTCTCGAAACAGCAACGGCACCCCATTGACTTTGGATGCTGGCGATGCTTTTTCCGGCTCATTGACTTCATTAACCATATCCTTCACCTCGTCTTCATCCTTTTCATCATCTTCATCCTCTTTTTCCTCTTCTCCATCCTCTACTTCGTCTTCTTCTTCGTCGTCGTCTTCATCTTCACCATTCATCTCTTCATCCTCGCCATCCTCCTCTTCCTCGGCTTCTTCTTCGTTGTTTTCTTCATCCATGCCAAAACTGCCATGCATCTCTTCCTCTTCTTCGTTCATCTCCTCGTCATTGTCTTGTATGTTGAAGATATCGTCCTGTTCTATCGACGCCATGCTTTGCTTCAATGATGAATTCGAAAGTCACGTGTGTTTTCTTTTTCATGACAATTTTTACATCTTTTCACCCTTTTGCAGTTTAGTTACATATATTGCTAAATACTGATTTATTCATATAACCAACCGAACAAAGCTGGCTTGTATTCGACCAACTCGTCCTTCTTGAACCACAAGTCGATTTCCTTCTGAGCAGATTCAACAGAGTCGGAACCGTGACAAACGTTTCTACCCATGTCAATGGCAAAGTCACCTCTGATGGTACCTGGAGCAGATTGCAATGGGTTGGTGGCACCCAAAATGGCTCTACCTTGCTTGACAACATCCTTACCTTCCCAAACGGTGGCAAGAACTGGACCAGACAACATGTAGGACAACAAAGATGGGAAGAATGGCTTGGATTGCAAGTCATCGTAGTGTTGTCTCAACAAAGCTTCGGTTGGTTGGCACAACTTGATTCCGACCAACTTGTAGCCTCTGTTTTCGAATCTAGAGACAATAGAAGCAATTAAGCCTCTTTGGACACCATCTGGCTTGATAGCAATAAAGGTTCTTTCGTTGTTAGACATTGTTAATGGTGAAGAAAAGTGAAAAAATCTTTGCTCTTTTTTTCACCAGTTTTTATATTGGACAGCACGCATATATTTGGTAGGGACACGCTTCCAGAACCAAAGAAACTGAACGATTGCTAGTTTCCTGGCTCTGATTCCTCATTTAACGCTTTCCTCCTACATTCCAACAAAAACGATACTCAGATCCGACGATCTTGGGGCACACCAGCGTTGTTTCAGTACTTAATTCTTAGTATCAAATTAGAAACAGTATAGAACATAAGGTTTTGTGGCGGACTGTATGTAAAGTACAAATTTTTTAAAAATTTCGTATTGAAATTTTCAACCTTCTTCTTCAAAAAATAATCAAAAGCGAAGGAAACACTTTTCGATTTTGACTATGGTCATAAAAAGTCTTTACTGCTAAAAAAACCAAAAAGTTGAAATGTGAGAATTTTTGCTTTGAAGAATCCGACATAAACAAACGTCTTGTTACTAAACAGAAGCGTGATTTATTGTCCAAGATTTTAGTGGCTGCTGCCGCGCGTCACCGCGTATTGCAGGTTACGATGCACCAGACACCAAAACAAAACACAAATAGTGAGAAAGGTGCGCTAACCTGTAAATCTCATTTGTAAACAATAACAAAGCAACGACCACGAAAATTTGGCGTGTCTCTCCTTTAGGATCTTCATAGAGTTTATTTCTCTCATCAACCAACTACATTCATTCTTTCATACATACCAGAGTTGATGACGACCCTTGTCCAACAGCAGTCTCGACAACTGGCGGATTACTCGTCCGACCAGGCGTCCCTGGACAACGTCGATAGAGTCGTCCAGTCGGTCACCAACGCCACCAAACGGTTGTCACAGATCTCCACAAACACAAATAACTCCAATAAGAAACGCAAGACTCAGAACAAGATCGGGCCGTGGAAGCTAGGCCGCACCTTGGGCCGCGGGTCTACTGGCCGCGTCCGCTTAGCCAAAAACATTATCACAGGCAAGTTGGCTGCAGTCAAAATCGTACCGAAATCGAACTTTAAGATGTTGGAGAACCCCAAGTACAAGCTCCCGCGGAGCCCAAGCAACAGGGACCGCTTGCCGTATGGAATCGAACGTGAAATCATCATCATGAAACTCATTTCCCACCCAAACATTATGGGACTCTATGACGTGTGGGAAAACAAAAACGACTTATACTTGATCTTGGAATACATCGAAGGCGGTGAGTTGTTTGACTACCTCATCAAACGTGGCCGCTTGCAAGAATTCGAGGCCATCAACTACTTTAAACAAATCATTAATGGCATCAACTACTTACATCAATTTAATATCTGCCACCGTGATCTCAAGCCAGAAAACTTGTTGCTCGACTTCAACAAGAACATAAAGATTGCTGACTTTGGAATGGCAGCCTTGGAAGTCCGCGAAAAGCTTTTAGAAACATCCTGCGGCTCTCCACACTACGCGTCGCCAGAAATCGTGGCAGGAAAAAACTACCACGGTGCTCCCTCCGATATCTGGTCATGTGGGATCATTCTCTTTGCATTGTTGACTGGCCACTTACCTTTTGACGATGAAAATATCCGGAAATTGTTGTTGAAGGTTCAAAGTGGAAAGTTTGTGATGCCAGCCGAGTTGAGCTGGGAAGCGAAGGACTTGATCACAAAGATGTTAAGGGTGAATCCCCACGAAAGAATAACTATAGACTTGATTTTATCACATCCATTGTTGACGAAGTACCCAGAGCCAGAAATCTCCTCTAGCTCGCCACACACCATGCTCTTACAATCCAACATAAAGCCCATAGAATCTGTCGACAAGATCGATAAGGAAATTTTAAAGAATTTGACGGTGTTGTTCCACAACTGTGAAGAAAAGTACATTGTTCAGAAATTGTTGTCCCCAGAGAAGTGTTCCGAGAAGATGTTTTACTACTTGTTGATGAAGTACAGAAATGAACACATTTCTTACGAAGATGACAAGTTTAGTTACTCAAATGAAGAGGCGTCTGACTCCAAACAGTACTTGCCGCGCTCAACGTCGACTGTTAGAACAACTATCTACGATGAAAACGGAGAAGCTCACACCACTGTCAAGAAAATCCCACGAACAACATCAATGGGGTCGACTAAGTCGGCTAAGAAACATCCAAAGGTGTTGTCGAACATCACAAATGTTTACTCACATAACATTAAGTCTTCCACTTCACTCAGTAAGAGAAGGACCACCAGCAAACTGGTTACTCCTAGAGTCAGTTCTACTTCCATCAGTACAAGAAAACGCACCATTTCTGCCTCATCGTCCATTAAATCTATCAAGCTTAAGCAAAAGGGCATAACTGCAAATACCACCCGTAAATCCACGGGGATTATGGACTTGGCTGAGTTGGAACGCATCACGAACAATGAAGAAGTACCTCTTCCAAATCAAAAGAAGCCAACAGAGATGAAAAAGCTGGACAATAAGTCATTGCTCAATTTTGAGTTGATTTGCGATGAAATGTTTGACGATAATGCACCTCCTCGTCCTCCAAGAACAGATCTCCCAATGAGAAAGAAGAGTTTGCGTGATCATGAACGTGAGCTTGCGGCTGAAGTACGTGAGAGAAATGAAGCAAGAGAATCGAGAATGCGTCAATTGGAATTGGAAAGAATAAGGAAAGAACTGGAAAAGGAACAGGAACGTAAACGCCAATCCCTCTTGTTACAGGAAAAGCAGAAGCAAGCCTTGGAAAAGCTTAAGAAACACGAAAGTTCTACCGATTTTGCCGGCCTTGGGCGTCGTAATGTCACTGAGCCCGTTTCCAATCTCTCTTCCTTGGATCCGAAGCACCATGGCAATCCATTATTACGAGCCAGGTCATTGGCATCTCCTTCCTCTTACGCTTCTCAACGGTTCAACTCACAGCATTCCCGTAATGTCGATGCCAACGCCAAAGTCTTGCACAAATTAGGGATTGATATTGCTCCTGCGCCTTCCCGTAAATTCGGCTCAAACATCAAGACTTCCAGTTCGAAGAACTTGTCATCCTACTTGATAGGGCCAGTTCCAGCTCAAGTTGGTGACGATAAAGAGAACTTGACGTTGCCAGACTTTAACGAGAAAGAACGGTCTCGACAGATGGCTTTGAAACGTATAAACAGCACTTCCTCCAGAAAGTCAACCAAGAGCCAAAATCAGTATAAATCTTTATTGAGTGAAAGCAACGTTGAAATTCCAGAAGAAACAATGCGACTGGATCTTATTCCAAATCCACACTTTTCTCGACTTTCGTTTGGTGGATTGTTGAATAAAGGAATCTATGATGCTGGTGATATAACCATAATGAACCAAACCTCTACTTCAGGGACTGTCATTAGGAGGTCCAAGCATAACACACCAAACATACTTCCGATTCAAGAATTTTCAGAACCTGAATCGACTCCTAGAAGCAACTTGAAAAAGTCTTCAACAACGAATCTTCGTGGACTTGGAATCGACTTGACGAAGGATCAGACCAAGAGATCCGACTACACAGAGTTTACCTCAGTAAATGTCAGCTCTTCGGCGTATGAAGAGTTTCCTAGCAACACTTTAGATGATACCATTCTCTCCCTTCGTGAGACAGACATTGAAGAAGAAAACGAAGGCTTTGATGCCAACGAATCTGACGAAACAATGTTGGACGATACAGAATTTTTACCTGAAAGGTCTAACAACTCACTTGACCACTTTGAAAAGTCCAATCTCATGGATGAAGATTACTCCAACTTTGATATAATAAGTTCAAGGACGGCGGATGTGGGAAAGATCAACAAGATGAGACCCAGTGTTGTTGAACATACGTCCGCTGAGACATTAATTAAGGAAGAAGGCCCATCACCAATGTTTAACACCTTTTTCGATGAAAGAAGAAAGTCCAAGAACTTGATTGAAGTCAACAAGCCTAACTTAAGGCCTAATCTGTACTACTCAAGGGAAGAAGGAGAAGATGAGGAAGAAGAGGAAGAGGAAGAGGAGGAAGAAAGGGAAAACAATCAAACAGCGGTTTCTAAAAACTTTGAGATTTTGGATACTTCGTCAATCACAGATGAACAGCATGAAAAGAGTGGACTCAAGAAGTCTAGAGGATCCACGGAGATATTTAGTACCATGACTATTTCTAAGATGAGAAATCCCGAAAAGACTGTTGTTGTTAGTGATAAAAAAGATATTATTCCTATTCCTGCTGTACGGCAGGAAGTTGCTCCTCCAAAACCTGTTGAAAAAGGCCTTTTCCGTCGACTCAGTTTGAATCCAAAGAGAGACGCTCCTAAGGCTCCTGAGCCACCTCAGTCCAATCGTTTCAGTCGGATTTCTATTGGATCTTCCAAGTCTAAGGACGCTGGCCATAAAGAAAATTGGTTTAGGAAGCTAATGAGTGCCATTTCCACACCTCGTGAAAAGCCAGAGGCCACTGGTGCTTCAGTCTCAAACAAGTCATCCATATATTCAAAAGATATTCAGATTATTGACACTTGTCTTGTTGCCAAGGATCTCACGCGTGTGGTGAAGAATCAGTTGGAATTGAAGCGGGTTGAAGGGTCTGTCAGCAACGTTGAGTTCGATGAGGAGTTTGGTCTTATCTCTGGAGTTATTCCTTCCCGGTTTGGACAAGGAAGAAAGTTGAGGTTCAAAATGGAAGTGATTGATTTGATCAATTCATCTTCGATCCATTTGATCAAGATCAAGGGTAGCAGTAAGGGATTCCAAAACTTGGTGAGCCAAGTGAGTCTCGTCATTAAACAAGAGGAACAGATTTCAAACAGAAGGAAGTCTGCCGCATTCACCTTCTCTGGATACAAAAAGTAACTAACATCGTCCGAACCATTTGTATATTACGTTATAAAGATGTTCTAAATTAGAAAGCGTCCGTAGGCAGAAGCTCAGTACTAGTTTCTTAATGCCCGTAATCTTTCTGCCAACCGATCCTCCTTTTCTTCTGTGATGTTGCTGACAGGAGGCGACGCGATTTCCACCTTGGTCTCGTTCAAGCCTTGTTTCATTTCGATACCTGCTTCATCGGCGACTTGGCTCAACAATTCGTCGACCGCATCTTGTGGAGTTGTCAATGCGTTGACGTTGTTGGTAGCCGTTTCGTAGTAGTTTGTGGATGCATCTAAGTCTTCAAACTGGGTCTCGAACTTGTCCATAACCATCGATATTCGGTCCAAGTTCATTGTTTGGAGAGCCTTGTCCATGCCGCGAATGACCTGTGTCATGTTGCCGGTCACCGACCGCATGGTCACGGCTGTCTGTATTCTCGACGCAACCGCATCGATTCTCGACGACAAACGTAACAAATTGACCCGTTCGTTGGCCTTACGAATCGCATTCTGGGCATACAACTGGGCAATGTCGTTGTTGCCCTGTGTGAGTGCTTTCTTGATCTTGGCTTTTTCTTGAAGCTCTTCTTTGGCAGCCTTCGTCGCTTGTCGGTTCAACTGCTTCGCAGTGAACTTGAGCTGGAAGAGCGACTGTTCTAACCCGGCCATTGCTGTGTGTTTAGTGTATTTGCCCCTATTGGCCTTTCTTATCGGTGCGAATTTGATTTTTCATCGAGCCAGCAGGTCACATGCTCAGTCATTCAATAACTTTTGAAACACATCAGTCAGAACCACCATTAAAACAGAGAGGTAGTAACAACAGGGTCAGTAAGTTGCAGTGTAATACTTGATGCAATCAACACAATTCCTTGTATCGTCATTGCTGTAAGATCACTGGGTTTTTTTTTCTTTTTCAACATCTCCTTCGCTCTTCTGTTGCTGGTATGTTTTGCCATGACTCTACAATGGATTCTTGGTATTCTTCAATGTACTTCCCCTGATCTTGCTCCAGTCTACCAAGATATCAACGCTCTCATCGATCTCGCCAACACACACAACATTGCCGCCTCGAATCATGTAAAGACCAAGCGTGAGTTCCTGGTTTCCTTCGTCATCATCAGGCTCGGCCACAACACGCTCAATACAGTCGCTAAGTACAACGTTGGTCGACTTATCGTATCCCTGTAAAATACCTTCAAAAAGTCGAGCGTCCGTAGTGATGATTCTCACTTTCTCTGCAAAATCGTTAGTACTTTTTCGTAGCTGAGATTGTTCAATGCCTACTTACTCTCCAAAAACGTCTTTAAATCCGACATTATAAGCGTTTCCTGGTGTTGTTGTCGTTTATTTCTCTTCGCAGCTCCATCACTGGTAGACGTGAGGTTAAAACAAAAATACCCGGTCGTGCAATAACCGTAAAGTTATTCTATAAAAATCCAACTGGCTGCAAAAACCCTCCTTCCAGTGCCCTCTTACTAATGGATCAAGATACCGACTATTCCAGCGAATTAGACTTGCTAGATCTCAACCATACATTTGGTGATCCAAGTACGTCGATTTATGACGTTTCTACAGACAAAACCAACCCTATTGCTCCAGAAACTTTACTGGAGTTTGTTATTTGGGCTTCACGAATGGAACTAGAATCCTTGACAACAAAAGATATTATCAGAAACGAGCTATTGACACTGATCCAGGCAAGCACCAGCTCTGCATTGGAATCTCGTGACTCTTTGTTATCACACATAAATGAGTTGAAGAAAGAAATACATAACATCAAGGGAATCACCACCGTATCTCTGCTGCCATCGGCGAGATCTGAACCATGCCAATGCTCTAAAGGCGCTAGCTTAGCCCCCACACTTGAACTTGAAAAAGTCTACAAATCACTTGAGGAATTGAAACGACAACAGGCTCGCTCGACTCAACGCATCGAGACACGTCTTGACGAGTTCGAGGCTACAGTTACGTCTCGTCTCGATACATCAAACGAACTTTTAGATTCACTCGATGTCCGTGCACATTCGCAGCTCAAGAAATATTCGGCCCTCGCCCTAGGACTAGGTAAATCTTCAGACACTTCCGATTTGACCGATATCCTACGTCATCTTCTTCCGCGCATAATCGGGATAGAGAAGTCTTACCAGGACCTCGTACGTTTGGTAGAACGCAAGCGTACCAAGCACGACCAGCAAGGATCCAAGAGATTCAAGCCCAATTGAGAACCACCCTATCTCGGCTTTAGCAACACAAAATTTCTTTTTCTTTAAAACCGTTGAATGCCGCAGACGCGTGCCGCTCTAGAAAAACAACCGTTGTCTGAGCCTCAAGAAAATCCGTACAACAGTCGAAAAAATGAGTCACAGTTTTCAATTTGCCATATTAACTCGCTTACGTGCACAACTATCTCGCAACATGTTGCTTTTTGGGTGCAATTATTTTTTTTCCGGGCAGGGTTCCATATGGGATGACTTGGTCTTGGACAATTCTGTAAAGAAGGTTTGCCAGCAAAAGAATTTTCACCATCATCTTTTCCTTTGGTATCAATCATGAGCGAGAAGAAGGCACCATCCCTTAACGTTATCGATAATATCGGTAGCGCATCAAATCAATCAGAGGAACAAAGCCAGGGCTTGTGGAACTCGTTTGTGGATTCGTGGAAGCCCGCCATCGCTAAAGAGACCTTAACTGGTACAAGTGTTGAACATGACAGAGAATTGACAGACTTAGAAAAAATCAATCACAACGCTGCCAACTCTAACTTAAGCAGAAAATTGAAGTCTAGACACCTTCAGATGATTTCGATTGGTTCCAGTATCGGCACAGGTTTGTTTGTCGGATCTGGTTCGGCTTTAGGTACTGGTGGTCCTGCGGGTGTCATGATTGGCTGGATCTTAACGTCTACAGGTGTTTACGCAACTATGCAAGGTTTAGGCGAGTTGTCCATCACTTTCCCCGTCAGTGGAAGTTTCAACGTTTTTGCCAGTAGATTTATTGAACCTGCAGTGGGCTTTGCTATCGGTTGGAACTATTTTTTGCAATTCTTTGTCTTGTTACCTTTGGAATTAGTTGCTGGCTCTATTACCATCAAATATTGGAACTCCAGCATAAATTCTGATGTCTTTGTCATAATATTTTGGGTACTCATTGTTTTTATTACTTTGTTGGGAGTCAAGGGCTACGGTGAATCCGAGTTTATATTTTCAATGATCAAAGTATTGGCTGTCGTTGGGTTCAATATCTTGGGTATTGTCTTGATTTGTGGCGGTGGCCCAGACCATAAATTTGTCGGTGGTAAGTACTGGAGACATCCGGGTGCATTTGCAAATGGTTTCAAAGGTGTATGTTCCGTCTTTGTTACTGCTGCCTTTAGTTTCGGTGGTACTGAAATGATTGGTTTGACTGCTGCTGAAACTACAAACCCTAGAAAGACCTTACCTAAAGCCATCAAGCAAGTCTTTTGGAGAATTTGCTTGTTCTACTTGGTTTCTTTGACGATGATCTCTACTTTGGTTGCTTACGATGACCGTAGATTGATTGGTGAATCATCAGTTGATGCTACTGCTTCTCCCTTTGTCATTGCTATCGTGAACGGCGGTATTAAAGGTTTACCAAGTGTTATTAACGCTGTTATCTTGATTGCCGTTTTATCTGTTGGTAATGCATCTGTCTATGCCACCTCTAGATCCTTGAATTCATTGGCTGAACAAGGAATGGCTCCAAAATGGACTGGTTACATTGATAGAGCAGGTAGACCGTTGGCTGCTATCTTAATCACCGATATTTTTGGACTCTTTGCATTGATTGCTGCTAGCGATAAACAAGTTGAAGTTTTCAACTGGTTATTGGCTTTGTCTGGTCTTAGTTCGGTCTTCACGTGGTTATCCATCAACTTGAGTCATATAAGGTTTAGAAGAGCTTTACACGTCCAAGGAAGATCTTTGAATGAATTGCCATACGTCTCACAATGTGGTGTCTGGGGTTCTTACTATGGATTTGGTTTAAATGCGTTGGTTCTCGTTGCACAGTTCTGGATTGCATTATTCCCTATTGGAGAAAAGCCAAGTGCTTATGCCTTTTTCTTGTCATACTTGGGTCTCCCTGTTCTACTCGCTTCTTGGCTCTTTTACAAGATTTGGAAGAAGGATTGGCGCTTATTCATCAGAGCCCAAGACATAGATGTCGATACAGGTAGAGCTAATATTGACTTAGATCTTTTGCAGCAGGAAATTGCTGAAGAAAAGCAAAAGCTTTCTGAAAAACCTTTCTACGTTAGATGGTACAAATTCTGGTGTTAGTGTACAATATAGAATAGCATGTAATATAATGAAGCATACGATTATCCTTTGATAACCCTACCCGATCCAGATTGGAAGTGGACAGTTGAAAAAGGTAGACATCTAACTTTTTTTTAAAAAAAAGAAGCCCGATACGGGGGTCGAACCCGTAACCTTTTGATACCTTTAAGCGTGATGTGTGACTTTTAAGAGTCAAACGCTCTACCGATTGAGCTAACCAGGCACTTCTTATTTAACTAAAACTTTCTAATATTTATGTTATTGTGACTACTCAAATTGGTCAAAACCCTTGAAACCTTAATTAAAATTAAAGAAAAAAAGCCACATGAAATTAATTAATTAAAGGTAAATTCACAATTTATTTCTAAATCACTTAACCAATTTCAGGCTGTGGAATTAACATTACTGAAGCTTATTGAATAATACCTCAGCAACAAATAATTTATTTTTGTAAAAAAGATACAAAATATTGAAATCAAACAAACACTAGAGCGAACCAACCTTTGCTAATTGGTTTAAGGTATCCACGACTGATTCCTCGATACCGTAAGCCTTGAAATTCAATATTTTCCGAGTTTTATCGTTATTCAAGCTTACTGCCAAATCTTGTGCACCGCCATTTGGATTGTCAACTGGTAATCTGCTTTGCAACTCTGGGAAATTCTTTCTGATGATACGAAGAATGGTATCACCAGTAAACCCTTCTTCTGATAAAATTAATCTCTCATTCGCCGCATTTTCTTGTTCGAAAGCAGAAATATGGGCACGAGCAACATCTCTAACATCAACAAAGAAACCGTTTATAGGAAATTTGTTATTCTCTGGAGTGAGTTTCAAAAACCGTGCGAGTAGATCAATAGAAATATTCAAGTCTCCCTTTGCACTATTATCATTGAATTGTGGACCAAATACATACACTGGTAATAAGGTAGTTAAGGAAAAGTTTGGCTTTTCTTCCTTGACAAAGTCCCAAGCAGATTTTTCAGCCAATTTCTTAGCGGCCATGTAGGAATAGAGTGGACTTTGAAGGTATTCCTCAGGAGTAATTGGGTTCCAAGTGTCCTCATTGTAAGTCCGTGGTTCTCCTTCCATTTCAAAACCTTGATAAACAGTAGCAATAGAAGAAGTGACTACCAATTTGGTAATCTGAGGACCGTATTTCTTAATTGACGAGAGAACATTTTTGGTTCCTGAAATGGCAGGCTCAATCATGTTTTTCTGGTAATCAGTGATATGGAAATTGACAGGACTGGCGACATGGAGGAAAATGGTAGCTTCCGGGTGATTCTTGACAAAGTCATCAAAGGCACCCTCTTTTCCGATTTCTTCAATAACCACGTAGCTGAACAATTTGGAGTTGTATTGCTCAACCAACTGGTCACCCTTTGCAGCAGACCTAACAGTCCCAACCACACGGTACTCTTTGTCAATTAATTGTTGAACAATGTATTGAGCGATGTACCCGTTGGCACCAGAAATAAGAACAGTTTTAGTCATAATTCAAAGACGAAAAGTAAAATAATTGAGTGAGTTGATACCAAAACTTGGAAACAAGTTGGTCTTTATACAGCGTCGGCACTTGTGAAAACTTCGGCCGATAAAATAAGATGAAGCAATAAATCAAAATATGCTATGCAAACCGATTCCGTACAGAATGAAGCACTGTGTTAGACGTTTTAGAATAATTATGAAATAGTTTGTTTTATTTACAATCCATAGGATACCCAGGCCAATAATAAAAATTTATCTTACACTTACAAGTCTTTGCCTTCAATTACATTCTGATTATAGGAGTCGTAATCAGTCTGAACTGACTTATTGATATAGAAATGTTTTTCTTCGAAATTGTTACGGAATCGGGATATAGTTTCCCTTTGCTTTAAAATTAACACATAGCCTCAAAAGTTCAATTAAATGAGAAAAGGTAATTGAGACAAGGCTATATTTTAGACTACCAAATAACTGTTTTTTTTTTTCTTGGTATTCCACAGTACAATGCAAGTTCCCCATGGGTAAGGGGTCCAACATGCCAATTTTTCGGTTGAGTTTACAACATCAGTTATGACCCGGTCGGAATTTTGTCTTGATTTGGCAACATAATTATTAACATTTATCGACAAATAATAAAAATAATAAAAATAATAAAAATAAAAAAAATAAAAAAATCAGCTAACACCAAAAATAAAATAATAGTTAAACAAAACTACCTAGAAGCTACCGATTTTTATTAATTTAAGCATTAGTGGACCTGATGGATTGAGCAAAACCGTAGTTTTTCAAATTACTAAATTTTCATCATTGATACGAATAAGAAAGGTCACCAATCGCAGAAATCGACAAAGTGGTTCTTGGTAAGGAAACCAAATTTCATGATTGTATCAAAGATATTGTTGGAGGCGTCAACAGAAAGTCAACTGTTTCCTATTTAATTTTGAGATGTTGCCATTTACGGGACTGTAGTGTGAATAAAAATAGTGGCTTCGTTTTTTATTTAAAGATTCGGGGGATTCGATTTTCCCTCAACCTCGTGTATCAGCACCAAAAGCTTAGAATAGGGCTTAGAAGAAAGCTTAGAAGAAAGCTTACAGAAAGCTTAGAAGAAATCTAGGGGCCTATTAGGAATTTCTGTCAGTGTGTGCAACCATCGTTTTATTGCTTGGAGATAAAACCACTGGGTACAATTATGTTTAATTTTACTTGGACTGATTCTGAATCAAATAACGGACATTCATAATTGAAAACCTTTCCGGGGAATAGAAAGGACGAGCTCATCATTCAGAAACAGTTTCATTTGCTAAATGACTAAAATTTGTCGAGAATTCCTTTCTTTGTTTTATTTTTGTATCCGAAAAGAAGGTTTCAAGACATGTAAGTTCCTTGCTGACGCGAAATTCTTCCTGTCAAAGTTTGCTGTCAGAACACGCCAAGCGCTTCGATAATTGTTCACATGCGGTGCAAGGATAGAGCTCAGGTTTCTCAGTAAAACTTAAATCCAATTTGGGTACGGTTACGGTCACCCACAGCCGAGAGCCCCTCGGGTCGTGTAACCTGAGCTTACTAATACCGCAATGCATAGCTTTCACCGTATTTTTTTTATGCTATGCAGCAATTGGCATATTATTTGTGCATTAATTCCATTTACAGTATACTCTTGGACCCTGACTCTACTTGGTGCAAGGATGCATTTTTGGTGTGTACATGCGAATCGTCGTTGGAAAAGAAATCGGTGTTTGGCGTAGAGCCACGGTCACCATCATTCTTTTCTGTGGCGCTTCTGTTGCTGCCGTTTCTATTGTTCCATGACATAATCAGCGTCGTAGTGTCGTTCCGAGAAGCAACTTTTGGCGACGAAGACTCAAACACACGTCCTTTGGACACGAGCTCGTTGAGCTGGTCATCTATCTCTGTGTAGTTATGCAAATTTATCTCGGAATTCAAGAAGGTATCCATTTCAGACTCATGGTGCGATGTCAATAACGGCGATGACGGCATGTTGACTACCGCTGCCTTCTTGTGGTTCAACCGAGAATTGGGAGACACCTTCGTAGTGGTAAATGTCTTCAAGTGAGGCATGTTGGGATGTTCCCGATCGTCACCCCCATTCATGTCGGCTGGTGTCACTTGATCCTTAGGTGTAGGCTCAGTAAAAAGATTGGTGATCCATTCGTTGTTGTTGGGCTTGTCCGATCCTTCGTGCATGGATGTCGTGAGCATTTCTTCAAACTCGTCCAAGTTGGGATGTGGCTCGGATGGCGGACAGTTCTCCTTGTCCTCGCCTTCGTCATACAAATGAATAACTCGGGTGTTGGATTTGGTGGCCATCATTGGCGGCGTAAACCCTTGTTCCTGTGGCAAAGGATCAATATCGGTAAGCGGCCCGCCAAAATTGTTTAGTTGAGACATAAATTCATTGAGATCATTATAGTTTGGTGTCTTGTCGATGTTATTGGATGCATTGGTCTGGTTGTTTTGAATGACTTGCGTGATGGCAGAGGGTGTATGCATGGGGGTAGCAAACTTATTTGACTGTGGAACAGCTGGCGAAGAAGCCAATTGGCTGGACTTTTTCATAGCTACGATATTGAGGTTATTGACTCTGTCTCGCGTCTGGTCATCCTGGTCGTCCTTTGTCTTCAATTCACGTTTATAGCGTTGTTGTTGAAGGTACTTCTTGACAACGTTTTCTGGTCTCATGAAGCCCTTGTTACGCAAGAATAGGTAGCATGCGTTACACAATGGCCCAAACATTCCTTCGTAGTGCTTTTTGTCAAACTCCTTGGCTCTGTGGATAGCGAGGTAATTGGGTCGAAACTCGGTCTCAAAGTATCTCCAAGTAATCGATGATGTGGTGGCACAGTTGCTGTTGACACAGACCAATCCGTGGTTGTGTGGGAGTTTAGAGTGTGGAATGGTGTGTGTTCTCTTGCTGTCAAGATCCTCGAGGTCGGGCAACGATTGGAATGACTCATTGTTCTTGGCAGATGCTGAGGACTTGACCATTGATGCAGTATTGTTGTCGTAGGGAGGCTGTTGTGGGGTGTAAGGCGAAACTTCATCGTAGGCGCCTTCGTCGTCCTCCTCTTCTTCGACAACCTCTTTTGATTCGCGATATTCAGTATCGTCGGTGCTGTCGGACATTGGTTCTTCGTTTATGGGCGAAGAAATCATTATTGGTGTTTGGTTGACCATTGATCTTGTTCGTATGGCTCGCTGGGGAATATCGGCGTATTTCCTGTGTTTCTTGACGGGTTTGTCGATGATTTTGGCCTGGTAGAAGGGAGCCAGCTTGAATCTGTCCTGGACACTCTTGCTATCGTACCGCGACGATACGTTCTGTTTATCGTGGTTCATGATATTGAACATGCTCTGGCTGGGGATGTTGCTGAATATGGGTAACGATTTTGTTCTTGTAGCTTTGACAGCGGCGTTGGATGCCGAAGCCGATGCTGAAGCAGAGACTGTCAGAGAAGGAGTTTTTTGTCTTCTTTTTGAGGATGGAGCGGATTCGACCGGTCTCTTTCTGTCGTCCAGGGACTTTTGCTGGGTTTCCTGGAGGGTGAGGCCCGGCAGGCCTTCGATAGTGTGTAGTTTGATGCGGATTTCCAACGTTAAGCAGGACGCGTTTGATTTATCGCCAAACAAGAAGCTTGCTGAGACGTTCTGGCACACGCGGCCAGGGATCAAGTAAGAATCGGAAGTGTTGATCAATGACGATAAGACGCCGTTGGCAACAAACGGTTCGTCGGGTTGTTCTGTGATATCTTTGTAGTAGACGGCGTAGTCTTCGACATTGAGTTTGAAGTTTTCGGGAGACGACTTGAGGATCTGGAGCATACATAGGCGGAGGTCAAAGGCGCCGAGGGTGATTGTTTCGTGGTCGGGCGAGCCGATGATGGGAATGGACGCGACCTTGATGGGATGGACGCCGTGTGATCGTGACAAGAAGACCGTGGGGTTGTTGTTGAAGGAGTATAGCACCTTTACTTGCATGTGCTGTGGATGGTCCATTGCGAGTGGAAGAAGAAGAAGAAGAAGAAGAAGAAGAGTGGTGGTAAACAAAATGAGTAGCGTGTAGGGTGGAACAAAAACAACGCGACGCGAAAAACGATGCGCGTAATGAAACACAAGAAAAAGTAAAGAAGAAGAAGAAGAAGAAGAAGAAGAAGAAGAAAAGTAGAAGAAAAGAAAATGTTGCTATGGACAGGAATGTATGTATATATGTAGAGTCAGAAGCCAATGAGAGATCTGATTTGGGCGATGTTTGAGGATGCGATTTCGCGGGCGCGGTCTGCGCCGGTTCGTGCCACCGATTCGAGATGGTCGCGGTTGGCCATGAATTGTTCGTACTTGGCACGCTGTGGAGCAAATTCGTGGACCACCAATTCGGTGACGTGGTCCTTCAACTGTTTGTGGCTCGTGATCCACAGGAGATCACGCACCGTTTCGTCTACAGGGACGTTGGTGATGCCCGAGACGATATTGATCAAGTTCGATACGCCTGCACGTGCGACGGGATCGAACGTGACCGGGCCCTGGATCGAGTCTGTAACTGCCTTGGCGAACTTGCGGGCGATGGTCTCGGGCAGATCGGTTACGTAGACCAGCGCCGCCTGGACCCGGTCGCTTTTCGACATCTTTTTGGCCGGGTTGCGGAGCAGCAAGATTTTCTTTGCGGGAGTGAGGAGGGTCGAAGGAAGAGGAAAGAAGGCGGTGTGGAACTGGTGGTTGAAGCGAGCCGCGATGCTGCGGCAGAGCTCCAAGTGCTGCAGCTGGTCGTCGCCCACCGGCACGTGTGTGGAGCGGTACAACAAGATATCGGCCGCCTGCAACACCGGGTAGCACAAGAGTCCGGCCTGGGTAGCTTCCATGACCCCGTCGTCGTAGATGGAGCCATGTTGGTGTGCCTTCAGTTTCCACTGGGTCATGCGATTCAACTGGCCCATGCTGGTGATGGTGGTGAGGTACCATCCCAACTCGGTGTGTTCCGGCACCGCGGACTGGAGGTAAAGAATACACTGCTGGGGATCGAGGCCGCTGGCGAGAAGCGCGGCGATCGCTTCGTAGCGACGTTGGCGAAGCGTGGCGGGATCTTGCGGCATCGTGATGGCATGGAGATCGGCCACGCCAAAGATCAGCCGCGAATCGGTGGCGGTGTCGGCCACTGTTTTCCAGCTTTTGATAGCACCCAAATAGTTGCCGAGATGGATCCTGCCTGTAGGCTGGATGAGGGAAAAGACCGTCAGGCGCGAAGGAAGTGCGGTGGATACAAAACGTCGAAACATAACCATGGTGGAAATGTGTTGATAATCGATGGAGAAACCTGCACGTATTTTAATTATGTTTATTATAGTATTGTTATGTTAAAATAGTATTATAGCTTGGATGGTGCGTTTATTCATCGACAAATCCGCCCACCACGTTCCTATACGCCACGCCGCCTCGCTCCAACCGCTTTTCCAACTCTCTTCTCTGCATCTCTCTCCAGCGATTCAACTTTGAATATTCATGGAGCTTAAATCCAAACACTTTTGGAACATACGTCTCTTTCAGGTGCATGGGAATCACCTGGGGAAAGTTCTGGAAAAACATCGCCGGAAACAGCGTGCCGAAATATGCCCCGTCGACCATCGAATGACGGCCCAGTTTCGGGTTGAACAAGTCTTCACACTTGGCACAGTAGAGCTTGACGCTCGCCATGCGTGGCAGGTCGTTGAGCCCAACCGGCAACAACGGGTGCAACTGGCAGTGTGCACGCGGACAATACCCAAAGTCGCCGTTGCGATACTTCTCAAACATCTTGTTGAGCCCGCGCAGCGTCAAGATATACCGGGCATGGATAAGGCCGTAGAGAATCCGTGCGTTGTGCTCCAACGTGTCGCGATGTTCTTCGGGCTGCAGCTCCAAGTCAATCAAGTCCGTGATGATATCGATGAGTGTCGGCAACTTCGACACTTCCTGGTTAAGGCCCGTGAGATTGAACCGGTCCCGAATATACTCGTCGTCAATGTCACAGAAATACTCGTTGCCTTTGATCCCAAGAAAAAGATCGATCCAGTACTCGGTAAAGTCCGACGACGAGTCGGTCACATACTCCTCGTTGGCCATCGTGGTACAACCTTTTTTTTTTGTGTTTTACAACCTTTTTTTCGTGCTTGTTTTCTTTTTACACCACTCTCTTTTTGGCGTCCCAATGCACTTCTTTAAGCTCCCGCCACCGCTCCACGGCGGCCAGGTCCATTCTGTCGATGTGTCTGCCGATAACACTCGCTTGGTCTCGTGCGGCAGCGACTCCACGGTGTGTGTCTGGGAATTGGCGCCGTTGCTCGCCCACAACCCTAAAATGTCTCCCCTCCACACCTTCACCCACCACTCATCCTTGGTCTCCATCGTCCGCTGCTCGCCAACAGACGCCCACGTCTTCGTCTCTGGAGACACAAACGGCCACATCTTCCTCACAAACGGCAACTCGCCACGCCAACTATTCCCGCTCCCAAACCACACCGGCCTTCCCACACCGGTCGTCGACATCGCATGGTCCCCAGACGGCCGCTTGCTCGCTTGGAGCACCGCAGACGGCGCCACCAGCATCTACGATATCCACGCAAACACCTTTCAGGACTTGTCCACCCTCGTCCACGCCGATAAACCCACCATCCAACGCTCGCTCGCTTTCGACCCCACAGCCAACTACCTCGTCACCTTGGGCGACGATACCTTGATCTACATGTACCAGTACCGCTACGACCAAACGTCGCTGCTCTACCTGTTCCGCCTCATCTCCAAGATCTCGCGCCTCATCAACAAAAACGCCCTCAATGTCCACTACAAACGCATCTCGTGGTCCCCGGACGGCGAACTCGTCCTGGTGCCAACAGCCAGCAAGAACCAGACGTCCCTCGTATCCCTCATCGCACGCTCGTCTCAATGGCAGAACCGCGTCAGCTTGGTCGGACACGGCCTCACCTGCGAATGCGTCCGCTTCAATCCCCTCATCTTCTCCGACACCGCCTCCAACATCTACCACGTCGTGGCCACTGCAGGCTCAGACAAAACATTGGCCATCTGGAACACATCCAAGGACACACCCATCCTCTTGCTCAGAGACCTCGTCGACAACGCCATCATCGATATCTGCTGGGACAAAACAGGCTCGAGCCTCGTGCTCTGTTCCTTGGACGGCCATATCGGCATCATCACCTTTGAACCTTCAGAACTCGGCGTCGAGGTGTCGCCCGAAACATATGCGGAGCTCACACGCTTGGGAAAGGAGCTTGTCAAACCATTGAACCACAAGTACGAGTCGGAGCTAACAAGCAGACGCTCCAACAACGCCCAGATCGAGTTGCTCAACCAGAAGGACGCAGTCGACACCATGGGCAAGCAGGAAGAAACGGTGGTCGCCGTCAAGGAACAGCCCAAAAGCTTGCCGGTACACACAGAACTTGAGCTGAAAAAGGGTGTCATTGTCCCACAAGTGATACCGCCACCAGACTTGGACGACCCGGAACCGTCGAACGATATCCTACACTCGGCCATGAACACTCGCACCAAGAGAACCGTCAGACAATCAAAAGAAACAAAAGAAGTGCAAAAGGTCACAATGAAGGGCGGAAAACGACGCATCCAGCCGTCGCTCATCTCGAACTCGTCATCCAGCATCATAGAGCCTATTCCGTTATCGAACGGGTCCCAGCGCATCAGTAACGGCGGTAAGACACTCATGGAGTTTGATAAACCATCGTATTCCGTTCCAGACGATGTCGCCAAGCTGTCGAAACGGGCTAAGCAGGACGACGGGTCGACCAAGAAAGCCAAGCGCGAGTTGGAGCCCGTCAAGTTTGTAGGGTCGCAAATCGTCAACCCCAATACGTCGTTTGCCAAGGTGCGATTCCTGGTGCCGAAAGTGCGGCTTAGTTTCCAGCACCAAAGCAAGCTCGTGGACGAGGTGTTTGTATTGGATATCAAGAACGGCACAGGCAACGAGACGAAGCCGTCCCGGATCACGTACTTCAAGAAGGACAAGCAGATCTGGTGTGACTTTGTGCCGCGGTTCGTGCAGCTCGCGACCGAAGGAACTGGTTTCTGGGCCGTGAGCACTGCCGATGGCCAGGTGATGACGTACTCGCACGATTCCGGCAAACGGCTTCTTCCCACACTTGTATTGGGGTCATCGATCTCGTTCTTGGAGAGCCATGCGTCGTATTTGATGGCGGTGACGAGCGTTGGCGAGCTCTACGTGTGGAACCTCGGCACCCAGCGGAGCAGCTTGAAGACGAGCATGGCGCCGTTGTTGGATCTCCACAACAAGTACCAGGACGACGGGCTTTCGAAAGCAGACAACATCACGATGTGTGCAGTGACGTCGCGCGGGATTCCATTGGTGACGCTCTCGAACGGATCGGGGTACTTGTACAACCAAGACTTGGGGGTGTGGCAGACGGTTTCGGAGCTGTGGTGGTCGTTTGGGTCGCACTACTGGAACTCGACACCGGACCATGGCAAAGGACAGCAGTTTCTGAGCGACGAGCAGTCGATTGTTGAGCTCATGGAGCACAAGACAAACGAGGAGATCACGCGAAGGACACGCACGGGCCGCGGCAAGTTCTTCAACAAGATCTCGAAGAACATGATCATGAAGGAAGGGTTTGAGAGTTTGGAGAATACAATTTCGCTCAGTCACTTGGAGAATCGGATACTATGTTGTGAGATGTTGGGTGAGCACCGTGATTTCCATCGGTTTTTCATCACGTACGTGAAGCGTGTGGCGGAGCTCGGACTCAAGACGAAGCTCTACGACGTGTGTGAGCAGTTGTGGGGCGACGGCGACAGCGAGGCGCGGATCTGTGACACCAACAAGCACGAGCTTCTTCGCGAAGTGGTGTTGGCGTGTGCAAAGAACCGTGATGCCCAGCGGATCTTGATGCATTTTGGCAAGAAGATTGGCATGATCAAGCCCGACGAGGTGGTGTGATGTACATTCTATAGTTTATATACGTTGTCGTTCGACCAGAGCTTGTCTTGCATCAAGCCCAGCACCGGGCCCTGTTCGTTGGTGGCTCTGAGTTTGGGACCCGCAACGTAGTCAACAAAACCGTCGGGTCCACATACCAACGCCAAGCTCGAAGGGTTTTTGGGTTGAAGGCTGGTGATCTGTGCTTGTTCCAACGCATTGGAGAACCGTGGGATGCGATCCTGGTTCAGGTTGGCTTGTTCGAGGGGTTTCAGGTCAGGTTCCAACATCTCGAGCCGAAGTTTCAAGGTTTGTTGCGGGTTGAGGCCCGATTCTAGACGTTGTGGGCTCACGTAGTTGGTAGGTGCTGCAGGCACCACATCCGATGGTTTCAATTGGGTGTTTGTTGAGTTGTAGTGGCGGTGGACCTTTAGACGGTCCAATTTCTCCAAGAAAAAGAGAAAGCGGTCCAACGGTTCGAGTTCTGTTGGTTTGTGGGCCGAGTAATGGAGCGTGACAAAGCCACGGTACGGGTTCCGGGACAAGAGGAGCTGGAGGGCCGGTGCGATGCCGGTTCCGGCCGCGAAGAAGGTCAAGTTATCGTAGTGCGGGAGGGCATTGATGGATTTCGTGTGTTCGACCAAGTGTTCGGGCTCGACTGTGGACGGCAAGTCGCGGAAGATGGGCCGTTCATGGAACTTGTTGAGGGGATGGTAGGGAAACCGGTACTCGGTGTGGGGGCCGCGCAACTCGAGCTCATCGCCGACCTTTTTTCGGGCAATGTAGCGACTCACCTCGCCGTCATCGTACCGTTTGATGTAGAAACACATCACGCCCTGTTTGTCGTAGTCCTGGAGATCGTTGTTGATGACCTTGAGCAACGGTTTGCGTTCGCCGGTGCGGGTGTACTCCGACTTCATAAAGTAGAGCGGAAGCGGCGTGTACGAGCGCACAACCATGATTTCCGGCTGTTTGATCTCGACCGACCAGAGCCGGTCGCCGTTCCACACCGATTTGCGGGCGTAGTCGGCGAGGTAACTGTACTGCCAGTGGGTGTGTTTGGGATGCACCTCCACCAACACATGCTCGGCGTCCACTTGTTCGACGTGTGTCACCACGAACTTGTGGAAATGGTGGGGGTCCAACAAGTCGTGCGAGTCGGCGCCCGTTTCCGGGGGAAAGAACCACACCTTGACGGTGTATGCGCCCCACACCACCACCACTGCCGTCAAGAGCTTCGGCACGTACCGCGTCCATCGCGTGGCGGTGCGTGGCGGCGTGGCACGCGCGTACGCGTCCTGGTTCGGCAAGCCGGGGTACTCGTACAGCAAGCGTTGGTGGTGGAGCCGCGGCATGTACGGTTTGGTGTCTTTCTTAAGAAGAGCGAGCGCCGCCGCGTCCATCGGCGCCGGGGCCGCACGCAGTGGTTTCAGGACATGCTGTGCCACGTTGTTGCTGGCGATTTTCGCCACGTCTTTGCGGGCTTTACTGTAAAAGCGGAGCATTTGTGGTGATGAAAAATTACTTTTCATCGCATCACCAAATCCCATCATGAAGTTGCTCCAGTCGCTCCGTGCACACCGCGACAAGGCGTGGAGCGTCGGTGTGCATCCAACGTTGCCGCTCGTGGCGTCCGCGTCCACCGACAAAACGTGTGCGGTGTTCAAGCTCAGCAGCGAGTTTCCTCGCGTCGCCACGCTCGACGACACGCACCAGCGCTCGGTGCGGACGGTGGCGTTCAAGCCGCCGTTGGGCGGCGCCGCGGCGCCCGTGGCCAACTTCCTTGATCTTCCTGCGCTTGCGTGTGGGCTGTTTGACCTGACGATCTCGGTGTGGGGCATCGACGAGCCCGAACACGAGTACGACGACGACGAGGTGTTGGTGCACCAGGCGCAGTTGATGACGAGCGCCCGCAACGAGTGGAGTTTGATGGCGGTGATCGAGGGCCACGAGAACGAGATCAAGGCCGTGGCCTGGAACTACACCGGCACGTACTTGGCGAGCTGTTCGCGGGACAAGACGGTGTGGATCTGGGAAACCGATCCCGAGACATTGGACGAGTTCGAGTGTATTGCGGTGTTGAACGACCACCAGCACGACGTCAAGCACGTCGCGTGGCACCCGTGCGAGAACTTGCTTGCCAGCTCTTCCTACGACGACACTATACGCTTGTACAAACAGGATATCGACGACGACGAGTGGGCCTGCGTCGCGGTGTTGGACGGCCACGAGGGCACGGTGTGGTGCGCGCAGTTCGAGCACACGGCGCTGCCTGGCCACCGCGAGGGCCGCACCCGCCTCGTTTCGGTCAGCGACGACTTGCTGGCCCGAATCTGGGCCTCCGACACCACCTCCGGCCGCGTGGCCGCGTCGCTTCCGTCGTCCATCAAGCACCACGACGAGATGCGGTGGGAACTCGAGGCCACGCTTCCGCCAGCACACAAGTATGCCATCTACTCGGTCGCATGGTCACAGAAAACGGGCCAGATCGCGACGGTGGGCTGCGACGGACGTCTCGTGGTGTATAGCGAAACCAACGGCGAGTGGCACATTGTGTCTGTCCAGGACGCGGCGCACGGCGTGTTTGAGATCAACTGCGTGGTGTGGGCGCCGATGGACGACGGCAGCGAGGTGCTTGTGACTGCGGGCGACGACGGCTGCGTCAATATCTGGCGGCCCTAGAAAACCACGCCCACCACCACCACCACGCTGAGCACTCCAAGTAGAATCAATAGACAGCAACACATACGGCCGCTCGAACGGCGCTGGTACCGCGCCGCCAGCCGAAGCTCGGCCTGTGCCTGGCGCACGTCGGCCCCGTAGTCAAAGAGATTCAGCTCGATGTTATCGAGTTGTTCCTGCTGCTCGCCCACAAGCAGCAGCAAGTTCAGAAAGATCTCGTTGATCTCAAGCGTATCTTGATGGATGCGGTGGATCTCGGCCTCGCGTTCTTGGATCTGGAGCGTTTGTTGCTCGAGTTCTTCGGCATTGATCGGCTCGTACGTGATGACAACAACACCATCAGCACCACCATCATCAACAGCTGTTGTTGTTGGTTCTTCATAACCAGCAGTGTTGCCTGTTGTTGTTGTTATGGATTCGTATCGCTTTCTTTCCCGTTTGAAATTGCCCAAACTATCCCTCATCAACTTGATCTGGATGGCATGTTTCTGCTTCAAGTACCGCACAACCTCCACGTCTTCGTGGCTCTCTTCAATCTCCTTGATATGTTCGCCCAACGTCTTGACCTTCAGGCTGAGCTCGGTGTAGCTCGCCGCGGCCTCGCTGAACGCCGCCGCGGCCTCCGTCGCTCCGCCACGCTGCACCGCGTCCACCGCCTGCTTCACGGCCACAAGCTGCGTATGGTTGATGTGATGGAGCTGGCTATCGATGGCACGCAGCACCGCCTCGAACTCGGGATAATCGCTATAGTTAACACTGCCGGTCTCGGCCTCTAAAAACGACATGTTGATTCTCATATCATTATCTACAATATACACGTCCATTACACTTTCACTATCAATTTACACTTTCACTTTCACTTCACTTTCACTTCACTTTCACTTCACTTTCTACACTTTCTACACTTTCACCTTTACTTCTTCTTATTCGTCTTATTTCTATTCTTCTTATTCTTATTCTTGCTCGGAAATGAACTTTTCACAGTCCAACGCAGCCATGCATCCGGTCCCTGCCGACGTGATCGCTTGTCTGTACTTCTTGTCCTGGACATCGCCCGCAGCAAACACACCTTCCACCGACGTTTCGGTCGATCCCGGCGTCGTGACAATGTATCCCGTTTCGTCGGTCTTTAAGAACGACGAAAAGATCTGCGTGGCTGGAATATGGCCAATGGCATAGAACAACCCGTTCACCTGCAAATCACTGGTGGTGTTGGTCTTGTTGTTGAAGATCTTCAAGTTCTGCAACAACTTGCCGTCTCCCTCCGCCTCCTTGGCATCGGTGTTCCACAAAATCTCCAACTTGTCGTTGCTCTTGACCCGTTTCTGCATGATCGTCGACGCTCTCAACTGGTCTCTTCTCACCAAAAGGTACACCTTGGACGCATACTTGGTCAAGAACAACGCCTCTTCACATGCAGAGTCACCGCCACCAACAACAGCCAATGGCTTGTTTCTAAAGATCGGAACCGCACCGTCACACACCGCACACGCAGAGATTCCTTGTTGCCAGTACGTTTCTTCGCCTGGAATGTGCATTCTCTTGGCCAGCGCACCCGTGGCCAAGATCACAGCGTCCGTGGTGATGGGCTCGTCGTCCTCGTTCCATTCGGTCCAGAGCTTGAACGGTCTCTGCGAAAAATCAACCTTCGACACCGTTTCCGTGATGATCTCGGTCCCGAACCGCACAGACTGTGCTCTCATTTGCTCCATCAACGTGCTGCCGTTGATGCCTTCGGGAAAACCAGGGAAATTCTCGATATCGGTGGTGGTGGTCAACTGGCCCCCGGCAGCAACGCCGTTTGCCATTAAACCTTCGTACAACGTTGGTTTGATTTCGGCTCTGGCCAAGTAAATAGCGGCGGTGTGGGCTGCAGGGCCGGAACCGATGATTGTGACTTTGTTGTGGACCATTTTGGGTTTGGAAAGGATGCTGATAAAACGGGAGAAAAGGTGCATCCGACGTCGCATTTATATCTGGACGTTGATTAGTGAGACGGGTCTAGACGTGGGGATTAGGTAATCGAAAAATCGGACAAAAACCACAAAAAGTGACAGATTTTTCAGACAAAAACCGGCCAGACTTTCAGACAAAAAGTGACTGATTTTTCAGACAAAATGGCCAGACTTTTCAGACAAAAACCAGACTAAATCTCTAATCGTCTTCATAATCAGTATTAGTCCAGATCGTAACACTCTGCGTATTTTTCTAGCTTAGAACAAACAGTTTCACTTCTTCGCATTGCTGGAGCCGCGGGTCCAATAAGACGTTGCTCAAAAACCACTGGAGTCCGCGGCGTCGCTCCTCGAGCCACAGGTTCGTCATCATCCACCGGTCGATGCTGAACGTATCTTTAGGGGGAAGCTGCGGAATCGTGTAGTGAGGAAACCTGGCGACGAGCCGTGCTCGGAACGTCTCTATCTCGCTGTAGCGC
Source organism: Teunomyces aglyptinius (assembly GCA_030581575.1). NCBI lineage: Eukaryota > Fungi > Ascomycota > Pichiomycetes > Serinales > Debaryomycetaceae > Teunomyces > Teunomyces aglyptinius. The sequence goes on from JAKTTR010000005.1 coordinate 580,135, forward strand.
TTGTACACCACCACCAGCCCCACGTCGTCCAAGCTGATCCTCACTGCCCATACCACAAACGGCTGGCCACTGCCACCCTCCACCAAGTGATGCTCGCCAACAAGCACGTTGCTGAGGTGCGACGTTGTGCGCGCGCCGCCGTGGAGCTCGATCGGCACCGGCACAACCTCGTTCAATCGCATATTTCTTTGTTTCTATCGTACTTTTTCTTTTTCCATGGATCCCCTGAACAAGTACACGTTGTGGCAGCGCAGTGTGCACCGGTGGAAAGCGCGCCGTGACGTGCCGTTCCGCAAGTCCTTTTTTGTCGGCTACGATCTCCATGGCAACACGTACTGGGAATTCACCATAGATGGCAACATGCACCGCTTGCGCCGCAAGATGCAGCCGTACAAACCACTCTTGTTCAAGGCCGACTACTTCCTGCTGGTGCCGCCGCAGTGGCTCCAGTGGCTCCGCCGCACCCGCAACACGCCGCCGTCCGTCCAGGAACTTCTCGAGGACCAACACCGCCGCGACCGCATCAAGATCCTCGCGGCCCACGCCGACCAGAAATGGCACGACGAAAAACTCCGCTTGGATCAGCACCACCAACACAAGTTGGCTGAAGAGTTGCAGCGTGCGGACCACGAAGCACAGCAGTACAAAGCACCGCCGGCTGCTGACAGTGCTGCTGCTGACATATCACGTAGATAATATACTAATTCATCTTGCTCCGCACCATCGCCACGAGCTCATCGCTGTACTTCTCCAACATCTGCGTCCCGAGACTGAGCCGGGCCATGCGCTCGCTAAGATCACCATCAAACATCTCATAGAGTGTCTGGACCCTGGTCTCAACACGTTTCTTCTCTTCGTCGCTCCACCGCACCATGCTGCTCTTGATACTCGTCTCAAGCTCGCCAATCCGCCCAATAACAATATCCACATCACTCCGCGCCTTGACCCGCGTGGGTGATCTGCTCGGCGATCTCGTAGGTGATCTGGGAGGTGCCTGGAACGTCGGTTTGAGGTTGAGACGCGGCACCTGCGGACTCGTGGCACGTTTGGCTTCCAAGCGCCGCAACGTCGCCGGTGTCACTCGTGCACTGGGCGTGGGCGACAGCACGGGCTGGGCAGCGTCCTCATCTCTTGGCTCCAGGGCCCGTTTTATCGTCGTAGGCACGATCTTGCGCATCACTCTGGCCACAGGCACCGGTTCCTCTTCGGTCGGCGTATTGGGCTCTCTTTGTGCCGTGGTTTCACCAATGTTCCATACAAAAAGACACCCATCATTGCCAATCGAAATAAGCTGCTGGTCGTCAAGTATAAGCGTCAGGATCGTGTCCAGATGGCCCCACGCCACACTCAAAGGACGACCGGTGCCATAGTGAAAGAGACGGAGCGATTTGTCGGAACACGAAACAACAATGTAGTTTTTGAAGATAAGAAAGTTCTCCACCAACAAACTCTCGTTGATCTTGTCGTTGACCAACTTCAACAGTCGCTTGTACTCAAAGTTATCGCTGATTTTGTAGATCATCATCGTCCGATCGTTGGTGGAAACAACTAGATCGTCGTCAAAGATCTTGATATTGACGGGAGCAGCCTTGCACTGCAAGATCTTTTCCTGGACAACACTGATATCGGTACCGACAACGCTAATCTTGTGGACGGATACGGTGCGGTCCGCAGAACACACATAGATCCGCCCGTCGCTGTACTGTAACCTCACCAAGTTGCCGTTATGAAGCGGGATTGTCTGTAGAAGGTCCCACGCCGCGTCTGGGAGCCGGCAGAACACCTGGATCATCCGATCCCGCGAGATAGAAGTGACAAACTCCACATTGTTGATGGCAAAATACGCCATATCGTTGATGCTCGATGCATGTGCCTTGGTCTGGAAAATGGTTTGGTGTTGCTTGTCCTGGAAGTATACGTCGCCGTAGCGGTCGCCGAGAAAAACAGTGTCGCTGCTTGCATCCAACGCTGTCAAGGCGTTGGCCATCAACTCGTTGGATACAAGCGGAAAATCAAGCACCGTTTCGAGCTGGCGGTCTTGGCCGATCCTGTTGACGGTTCCGCTGGTCGAATACACAAGCAAGTCGCCCAGCGCCGTTTTCTTGATTCCGGAAAGGCCAGCAACAAGCGGGCCAGCAAACACTTTGGTGTGCAATGATTCTTTGTCGACAAAAATAAGCTCGTGGTTGTTAGATAAGTACAAGAGTGTTGATGGAGAAAAGTTGGCGAGCTTAATGATTGTGGGTTTTAGCTGGGTGTTGGTGCTTTTTTTGAAGGGGGCTGGCTTCAAATCGGCCACGGGGATCGAGCGTAGTGTTGTTTCCTCGCATCCGAACCATACCTTTTCATGATAAACGTCCACCAAGACCGATTCAAAGGTGAACGGAGGAGTTTCCAAGGAGATGAGTTTGAGATCGGCGTAGTTTAGTTTGAGGAGAAGGAGTTCGTTCGTGCTGGAAAGAAGCAACATCTCGTCGTTATTGAGGGACGATGCGGTGGTGAAGTTGAGGTTTAGAAAAGGGCCAAGCAATACGCTTTTTCCCCGAAGAACCAGTGGTTTGCGGTCTGATTCGTCGTCCAGCACGTTCCAGACCTTGATGAGACGGAGTCCACACGTTACGATCAAGTCCTCGTGCCACGTCACATGGTTAATGACCAGGGAGCAGCGGTTGCTTGCGTGGAGACTGATGTTTGTAGGAGAAACACGCCATATGTTAATAAACCCGTCGTTGATGAGGCCCAACGAGCATATGCTGCGCAGATCGGGCGATATGGCGATGGAGTTGATGCCAAAGGCGTGTTCGTAGATCAAAGCCACTGGATGAGGGCTCAGGTCGGGTGCAAGGGAGAAGAGAAGAATGCGAGGCTGGTATCCGCGTTCTCCCACTGCCAAAAAGCGTTTGTTGGGCGCAATGGCGACGCAGTTGATGGAGCGGACGCGGTCCTTGAGTTTGGACGGCGACGTATCGTCGCTGTGGCTCTGTGTCTCGAGATCGACACTGGTGGTGTTGCCAATGACAAGCGGTGAGTATAACGAAAACCCAAACGTATCGCGAGGCGTTTCTTTCGTCGCATCGTCGCTGATCATGTTCAAGTACGCGTTGGCGCTCAGCAGGACGGTGTTGGAGGCAGTGGTGGTGTTGGCGCAGAAGAAACGGTGGGTGGTGGTGGTGTTGGAGGTGCGGTCGATTGTAGCCACCACGACGCCGCCACTGGCGGTGTACGCCACCAAGTTGTCGAGGACATGGATCTGATTGGCCAGCGCCGCTGTGGATCCTTTGATATCGGTTATCGACAAAGAAACGGTGGCATCCATTGGTGATGATAAACAGCGGTGGTAATTATTTGCAGGAAACGTATCACAATTATCAACAAATATCATGGACGAAATCACGTTGAGCGTAGCCGAAACAAACAAACTCCGTGTGCAGCTCGGACTCGCGCCGATTCCCGATGAGGAAACGCGTGTGGATGTGGAAATCGCAGCCGATCGTCAGCCACCAGAGCAAGATACTGTGAATGGACGGGTAGAGGAAGCGAGACGCCGGCTTCAGCAACGAAAGCAGCAGAAGCACAAGAAGCGGACAATAACGGATACAGATATCGATCGTGACGAGTGGTTGGCGAATGTGGGACGGCCACGGACCCAAAAGAGCCCTACAGTAAGCGATGAGGCAGAACCAAAGGTTGAACACATACCAAAGGTTGAACACATACCAAAGGTTGAACACATACCAAAGGTAGAACACACACCAAAAGTAAAGGAAGTGGATGAACGAACGGAAGACTCGCAACTGTCGCTGGTGCTGCAGCTCGTTGATCTCTTTACAATAGATGAGGTTTCTGTCGCTAAAGAGTATCGAAAACCCATCAAGATGAAGAAAAGTAATAAGATATCGACAAAGCTGCGGGTACGGTCCGAACCCATACGGACAGTTGAGTTGGAACTGTTTGTGTATGATCACGACGACGAAGAACACGAGCTCCAGAACATGTTATCGATGAAACGGCGAACCAAACAGCGCAAGAGACAGACATTGACTCCGGAACAGATTGCACAAGAAGTCCGACTGCACCAGCGCGACGATCTCGAGGTGAAAGGAACAGTTTTTGGTAAAGATGATTTCTTGATGAAACTTGGAGAGAGAAAGAAGGAGAAGCAGAAGGAGAAGCAGAAGGAGAAGGAGAAGGAAGAGAAAGATGAAAAGGATGAGATAAAGAACGATGAGAAAGAGACTGCTACTCCATCATTCACATCATTGGCATCGACACTTCAATTTCTTAAATCACAGAATCTTGTTGAGAATAACCAAGACCAAGCCAAACAGCGACGGACCGTTGCCAGAGATGCCGAGTTGCTTCGGCTCAAAATCGAGATTGAGGAACGGGTGCTTCGTCAAGAATTGGAAAAAGATAAAAGTTACATGCGACTCTCCAAGACCGAGCGCGGCCAAGTGATGGACCGTGCGTTGGACGAACGGCTCCAGCAACGTGGGATCGTCGTGAACGCGGCACATACATACAATCCCACCGTCTCGCTCACGTACCACGACGACTCGGGCCGTGAGCTCGATACGAAACGAGCGTTCAAGTACCTCAGTCATCAGTTCCATGGCGTGGGTGCAAAAAACAAGAAAGAACACACGCCTGTCTCTGGCACCCTGGAACCTACGATTCTATAGAACCAATAAGACGCAGCCATTCGCCCACAACGATCGGACATGGCATATTATTTTTTTTTTCTCGATTATGTGAGCAATTTTCGCCCGATTGGTAAAACGATCGAAAAGATAAAATCACCACCTCCTGCACACTCCACCAAATTTAATCGCAACACAATTTTTAAGCATCACTAATGAAAGAAGCGTTGTTTACCGTGCGTGGCATGACATGCGGTGCATGTTCCGCGTCGGTGACAGAAGCAGTAGCTCTGCTTTCTGGTGTCCATGAGGTGGCGGTCTCGCTTCTCACCGAGGAAGCGAAAGTCACCTGTGATCCTTCCGTCGAACCCGCACAAATCACAAGGGCCATTTCCGACTGTGGGTTCGAGGCTGCGTTGATTAGTGTCGACGACAAACACCAATCTTCGGTCCTTACGCTTGTCCATGTTGACGGAATGTCGTGCGGCTCCTGCTCGGCCTCCATAACCGAAGCTTTGGAAAACGTACCGGGAATCGAAACGGCCTCGGTCTCGCTTGTCACCGAGTCAGCGTCCATTAAACACTCGTCGCTGGTGAGTTTCGATACCATTCGTGAAACAGTGGAAAACTGCGGCTTTGGAATCACATTGGAAAGCTCGAAATCCATCGACTCTGCCATGGAATACGAATCAACGTTTGCGGTTTCTGGAATGACGTGTGGCGCATGCACTGCTTCCATCACCGAAGCTCTTGAAAACACAGACCATGTTGTCTCGGCCTCGGTCTCGTTGATCACCGAGGAAGCCTTGGTTGTCCATACTGAAAAGATTTTGCCAGACCAGTTGATACAAGTCATTGACAGTGCTGGCTTCGATGCCACGTTGACCAAAAGTGTTGCACATCTGGCAGCTGCTGCTGCAACAGTGGATGAAGATGGTGAAACCAACCTCCACATCCACGGCATTTCGCCCGAAATCGATTTGTCGAGCCTCCAGTACAATATAGAAGCTTACTTGAACAGTATGCCTGGAATCAAGCTGTTTTCGTTGAATTTCGGACACAGCAGGCCTGCTGACTCCGAGGAAGAAACCAACGTTGTTCTTCAGGGCCATGGATCCGCCGCACAGGACCAAGACGAGCTCGCCATCGACGAGTTATCCGTCATCTACAACACAAAGCAACTAGGAATACGAGTCTTGGTCGATGGCTTGAATGCAATCCAAGACGATATTTCGTTTTCCATCATCAACTCCATTGACCGCTCGTCGTCGCTGCAGTTGAAACTCCTTTCAAAAATAAGGGAAATCGAGTACTGGCGATGGAACTTCTTCAAAACCTTGATTTTTGGCGTTCCTATCCTCGTCATGTCCAAAACCCAGGACTTTCCTTTCTGGAACAATCTTGTCGTGTTTCCAGGGTTGTATGTGGTGTCGTTGCTTCAGTTTGTCTTAGCTACCCATGTGGAGTTCAACTTGGGGCGTACTTTTATCAAGAAATTCTTCTTGTTCATCAGAAACCGGGGTAAGAATGCCACCATGGACGTCTTGGTGTGTATTTCCACCATGATCTCATACATCTTTTCCGTGTTGGCCATTCTCTTGAGTGTCTGGCACGGTCAGACGTCGCTGCCTCCAAACTTGTTGTTCGATACCTCAGCAATGGTTATCTCCTTCATATCCTTTGGCAAATGGTTGGAAAATAAGGCTAAGGGTGCCACATCTACGTCGTTATCGAAGTTGTTATCGTTGACACCAACCAACTGCACCATCATTAACGATACAGCAAAGTACCAAGAATTTTTAGCTGATCAGAATACCACAGAAAAGAGTAGTGGAACCGATATGATGGACTTTCCTACGAGACACATCAGTATTGACTTGATCCAGACCGACGACGTGGCGGTGGTGATGCCTGGCTCCAAGGTGCCAGCCGATGGTATCATTGTCTTTGGGCAGTCAGAAATCGATGAGTCCATCATCACCGGTGAGTCGTTACCGGTATTCAAGCAGGTGGGCGACCAGGTCATTGGTGGATCTATCAATGGCCCGGACTTGATCCATATCCGAGTGGTTGCGTCTGGCAAAAAGTCACAGTTGCAACAAATCATCAATCTTGTCAAGGAATCTCAGGTCAATAAGGCTCCAGTGCAAAGGTTTGCCGATTACGTTGCTGCCAGATTTGTTCCCTGTGTTTTGGTGTTGTCTACGTTGACCTTTGGCTTCTGGGTGTTGTTCTGTTCCATCAGACATAACGAATCCATCCCGATGATGTTCTTCTCGGACAGCAACGGAAAGTACTTTGTCTGTCTCAAGTTGGCCATTTCGGTGGTGGTGGTGGCTTGTCCGTGTGCATTGGGCTTGGCTGCACCCACTGCCGTGATGGTTGGAACAGGAGTGGGTGCCTCACACGGCGTCTTGATTAAAGGTGGAGACGTATTGGAAAGAGCAACGGCCGTCAACATCATTCTCTTTGACAAAACAGGAACGTTGACGACAGGAGGAATGAAGTTGGTCAACTACAGAAACTCGGCCATGTTTTCGATCTCGAACGACGACTGGTGGCAGCTTGTCGGTACGGTTGAAAGTAATTCCAACCATCCCGTCGGTCGGGCCATCACGTTGGCAGCGAGAGAACAGTTGCAGATGACGTTTGAGGAAGATTCGTTTTCGACGGTGATTAGTAACTTCAATTCGATGACGGGTCTTGGTGCTGGAGCGAGTGTTCAGTTATTGAGCGGACAGAAACGTGAAGTTTGTATTGGAAACAAGCGAATGGTGGCCAAGATGTATCCCAGTTTGGTTGACGAGGTCGATGCGGCGGTAGCTGCCATTGAGAACCCAGATACCTTGAGCAATACGTTATCGTTTGTTGTGATTGACCAGCAGTATGCGGGTTACTTGGAGTTGACCGATAGCTTGAAAGAGAAAGCCAAAGAGGTGGTTGATTATCTCACCAAAACCGAGAATTACCAGGTGGGTATAGTTACTGGAGATAGCCATGGGGCTGCAGTCAAGATTGGGAGACAGTTGGGGATTCCTGACTCCAATATCTTCAGTGAAGTCTCACCCATCAACAAAGACAAGGTGATTGTTGATATCCGGAAACGCTTGGGGGATGACGTTGGAATTGCGTTTGTTGGTGACGGTATCAACGATGCTCCAGCGTTGGTCCAGGCTGATGTTGGTATGGCTATCAGTTCCGGGACTGATATTGCGATAGACTCTGCCGATATCGTGTTGCTTGCAGGGACCAATGCGCACAGTGATTTGCAAGGCGTGCTCAATGCGTTCAAGATCTCCGGGGCCACGTTTGGTCGCGTTAAGATCAATTTCATATGGGCAGCAGTGTACAATTTCATCATGTTACCATTTGCCATGGGATTATTTCTTCCACTAAACTTTATGTTACCTCCAATTGCTGCTGGAGGCGCAATGGCTTTAAGTTCTGTGAGTGTTGTCATCAGTTCGCTTTTGCTCAAGCGATGGGTTCCGCCCACGATCGGTTCGTCGTTCGCGATGGATTTTGAGGACGTCGCTTATCATTTCAGTTTGAAGTCAGGCACGGCCGACGAGTTTGACTACGTAAAGAAAACGAGAAAATCGTTTTCATTTGCTTCTTTTCTCAAAAGAATCAGCACCGGCAGACCAACGGTCAGCAACGGTGAGTACGAGATGGTTCCTACTAATTAATTATGGATATATGTAATGAATATGGTAATAATTTGTGAAAAATGTAGAATGGATGCGAAAAGAAAATGAAATGTGCAAAAGAGATGAAAAGTAGTGATAAAAGGGGATGAAAACTGTAGATGAATGAAGATTTGATGAATAATTAAGGGACATAAGGTTAAACAGGAACAAAATAGTGTTGGTGTTGGTGTATTTGTTATTGATGGGGTGGGATCAAAATAGTAGTGCGGCATGGATCTTTTTTGGCATTTAAAATTTTTTTCCCCTCTGGTTTTGAGAAGTGTCAATATCGTAAACTTTTAGACATTACAGCAAAGTGAAACAGAATTAAAATAAATTTATATTAAATGGATTCTATATATCGGGTATCTGGAAGACGAACTGAAGGATGGATGACAAACCTTTCAGCACGCTTACAAAGCCAACAAAGCACCGGCAGCCAAAGCAGCAGCACCGACAGCCAACTTGTTAGCGGAACCTTCAGAGTAAGAGGTAACGTTAGCTGGGGTAGTGTAGTTGGATTGGACGGAGACAGAAGCACGGGCTGGGCAGTTGGTGACTTCTGGACCACAAGAAGTGATGGTGACTTCGACGGAAGAGTGTTCGGTCTTGGTCAAGGTGTCAGCAGAGACAGCGACAGCGGCGGCGGCGAAGATAGCGACAGTGGAGAATTGCATTGTGTGTAAACGAGGGACTAGTTGATTAAGAGTAATAGAGAAATAAAAGTTGATGGGGCGGCGGATGGGTGGCATTAAATACGCCAAAAAAAATTGCATAACATTCCATCGCTGTGACACAAACAATGAATAGCCGTAATTGTTTTTCGGACGAGGTGTTGCAAATTTTTTGATCTCGGTTACTGAATGGGGCAATGGCACTGCCGAAAATGACAATGGGATGCGGAAAATATTGGTCTCCGCGATAAGGAAATTGCAGCGATCGCCACACCACACGGAATAGGGATGGGGAAATATGATTGGATGTTGGATCATATGTGGACATATTTGTCATTGTTGTTGTGTGTGGGGTGGTATGTTCGACTGGTGGTACATTCCCGTTGAGTAGGTTCCAGTAGCATGGTTACAGCCCGATGGTCGTGGTTGAATTCTGAGACTTACGCACTCGGCACAAAATCTCATCATGCCACTGACGATAATATTTGTTTTTGTTTTTCTCCAATTGGTCGCATCGTCGTCGACAAAATCTTATTTTTTTTTGTCGCGCATCGACACGGCCGCCGCACCTGCCACACATTTCTTCCAAAGGCATGTGGACTAGAACAGAATATGTAAACACCTAGTGCTCGATGCTACTGTAACATTTCTTTTAATCGTATACCTCTATTTTTAGTTACTTAGTCTCGAGTTGACGTTCTTTCTAGAATACCAGCTGACGAAATCCTTTAACGAGGCCCGCACTCGTCTATTATCCTTATTCGGCAATGCAACCGATACGGTTCCCATCAACTTCTCGATCTCTTTATCATTGACATTAGGTAGACTTCTCACCACCTCGCCCAACCAGCCAATCGCAACTTGATGGTCAGGTACAATAAGCAAGAGCTTCATCAAAAGATCGCTGGCATCAAAATGTAGATCGCTATGGAACCGGAATATAAGCCCGTTCAACACCACACGCAACAACTCTCCTCCATGATTATCCATAATAAAAAACGCTTTGGTAGCTTCTTGGATAAGCTTGGGGTTCTCTTCAAAGAATGATATTGGCGGCGTAGGCATTCCCCACGACACCAAATCAAAAAGGAAATGGATACATGATGTCAACGGCTCGATTTCATTGATGGTAGCAAGCGTCATCTCACTGGCCTTCAACGTCGATTTCAACAAATCAACGTTGCTCACCAACTTGTAAGGATAATACATCAACAAGTCGTTCATCATCCGGAAATAGTCCTCGGTCACGTCAGGAATCAACTTGATATCCTTGGACTCGTCAAAGAACAACTCGAAGAAAGACCAACACTGCGATAACCCAAACTGATACACCGAGTCCTTGATCTCCTCACTGGTATACTCGTCCCCATACTCTCTGATCAACACCCCTGACACCCAGAGATAACACCCAAACTGCGACTGCTTGAAACCAAGATGCAAAAGATTAGCAATGTCGCCTAGTATCTCGTTGAGATACGTACTGAACGACTGGATACTCGCCCGGATCAACTTCAAGATCCGCTCGCTCACAATCAACACAGCCCCATACTTGGACAACAACTGCGACACCAAGCCCCACACCTTCTCTTTGTACAACGTAGCAACAGGACTCAGTGGCTCATTGAAATTCGAACACCGCAACACCCCAATGAAAATCGTCAAGATCTCAATCTGATCCGCCAACACCTTGTCCCCAACCAACGCCCCTTGCAAGAACTTGGTCATGATATCAAGCGTGGGCGTGATGAACATCTCGGTCGTCTTGTAGAGACTGGAGGCTGGGACCTGGGCAATAACGTGTCCCAAACCATCCACAAGCTCGTAATGTGACTCAAGATCAAGCTGGTCCTTGATCTGGTCATACAACATGTACAACTGCTCCAAGTAATTCACCAAGAGACTCGAACAATCCTGACAGAAATACATCAACGCCCGTGACGTGGCCATAATGATCTCTTTCTTGCCCGCATCGGTGCTAGTGGCCACAACCTCAAAGCCTTTGATAATATAATTCAACTGCGGCTCTAAGAATTCCGGATTCTTAGATGTCCACTCGGTGTATCTTCCCAAAACCAACGTCGCCGCATATCTAATCTTGGCATGCTCCGGCAACTGAACAAGGAACGACATAATCGTAGGCAAAATCGTTTTTTCTTTCAAGGGTACTTCCTTGGCCATGGCTCTCATAGAAAACAAAGGAGCCTCCAAGTTTTGCCACGATGAATTCGATGAGTTGGTGATTATGGACTGGATCTGTTCAAATGGAATGCTTAATGCAACACGAGGCCCAACCACCGCACAACAGTCTTTCAAGACGTCTCCCATTTCGTAACGGAACTCCTTGAATTTGTCTTCTTGTTCCTTGTCACCATCAAACATGTTGTTTTCATCTCCGCCGATGGGGTATGTCAAGTGGGTGATAATGACAGAAATCAATTCGGCATAAATGTCAGCAAACTCGGTCCTCGACTCAGCAAATCTTGACATCGTAAGCAACTGCTTCAACTGGTACCAAAAGTAAAAGGTATACTTGACCACATCCAAGTCTTCTTTGTATTTACAGGATTCCAACAATATCTTAACCAATAGTTTGAAATGCTTGGGATTTTTAGCAATGAGGACATGCCACGACTCACCAGCTTCAACGTAGAGTCTAGTAAGTCCATCAACAGTGGATGGGTCTTCCAATTTGTCTGGATTCGACGCCATGTAACTGTGTAATTGGATGATTTGTTTGTACAACGCGTCAATCAACTCGTAGTTATCGATATCTCTTGTTTCTCTCAAGATGGTGCAGAGACACTCGATAGATTGGTCAAACGTAGCGTCGTTGGTTAATGACAGGAAAATCAACGACGTTAACGAATCGATTTGCAAAATGCTCTCAATCGGACATTCTTTGATCCAGCTGTTGAGACAGTCCAACACCAACTGAGGGTACTGCTGGTGCTCAGACAAGTTCTTGAGAAACAAGAGCACTGCCTCAACGTTATTGGTGATGATTTGTTGAGTACGTGAGTTAAATTCGTCGTCGGTCAACGAACTCTTTTTGACATCGGATAACTCTTCAGGCAAGATCTTCAAAAAGTCCAACAACGCCGGAATAAGCAGCGGATCCGACAACTTGGACATGATTTCTGGTAGGGCATCGGCCCATGTTAAAAACTGTAATGCTAATTGGGACAATGCAATGCAAAGCTGCGTTCTAATCAACCGGCTCGAAGGTGACGGATGTTTCACGATCAAGTCGATCAACGTATCCTTTAATTGTGAAAAGTTGTAGTCAGGAAGCTGGTGCAAATCGTAAGTGACCTTAGATCTCAACGTCTGCGATGCAAATAGTTTGAACGCGATATCTAGTGATGGATCGTTCAAGATCGTGTGAACAGTTTCCCAAGCCTCTTGCGATTTCTGGAACGACTCGAGAAAATGTGTCGCGTCCATCTTCTGCTGCTGGCCCGCATTGGAGTACATTGTCTCCAATGCCTCTTTAAGCTGCGGTATTGACATAATGAATAAAATGGTGGTCAAAACCGGGTTTGAAATTATACCCATCAGGCAAAATTTCCAGAAAACCACCAGTTGAGAATACTGGTAGGGACACGACTTTATTTGGTCTCCCTTCTGTCCAGAAACAAATTTTACCTTTTAAAACAAAACAGCCTTAACATAACGAAAGACTACCAAATGGCGAGATTGAGTATTTAATGATACTTTTGATGTTTCTCATAGAAACTCACAAGAATTTTCATCTTTTGCAAAAAACAACCATCAAATAGAGGAAGCACAAACCTGCATACAATCCGTAATAATAGGTAAACAAAAATTTTCGTCTTTTGATATACGTTACTTGATATCAATGTCTAGACCTATTGTGATCTCAGGCCCTTCCGGTACAGGAAAATCGACGCTTTTGAAGAAGTTGTTTGCTGAATTTCCTGATAGATTTGGGTTTTCTGTGTCGAACACCACCAGAAGCCCCAGAGCCGGCGAGGTCGATGGCCAGGACTATCACTTTACGACGGTGGAGAACTTCAAGACTGCTATTGAAGACAACAAGTTTATTGAGTGGGCACAGTTTTCAGGCAACTACTACGGCACGTCTGTCAAGTCTGTCAAGGACGTGGCTGCGATGGGCAAAACGTGTTTGTTGGACATCGACATGCAGGGTGTCAAGTCTGTCAAGCAGACCGACTTGAATGCGAGGTACTTGTTCTTGAGTCCGCCTTCGATCGATACGTTGAGACAAAGATTGGAGTCCAGAGGCACCGAAACGCCCGATTCGCTTGAAAAGAGAATCGCAGCCGCCACTGCAGAGTTGGCGTACGCCGAAACCGGCGCTCACGACTGTATCATCGTCAACGACGACTTGGAAAAGGCATACAAGGAGTTTAAACAGTTTATACTTGAATAGAGGTAGACCTGCGTATAGTTCGTTTTTCGTAATGAAAAGCACTCGCTAATCGATCAAAGGCCGACGTTTTTTGTATTAGCAATGGCTACTAAAATCCCCTCCTCGTTTGCTGGGGTCGACGGCGAAGAGTATGTGACACCAGTTGTTTGAGAGGATCCTTGTACTAACAGCAGAGAATTGAACTTGGTGCAGAAAATCTGGGCCAAATGCAAGCAACAACCAGCAGTGCCCCTTGGTTCTGTTGCCACGGCAGGTGCGGTTCTTTTGGCTGCCAGATCGATGAAAAAGGGTGAAAAGATCAAGACACAGGTCTATTTTCGGTACAGAATCGTGTTTCAGTTGATTACGTTGGTTGCGCTTGTTACCGGTGGGTTCTTGTACCAGCTGGAAACCCCCGAACAGAAAAAGACGAGAGAAGATCTCTTGCGTGAGAAGGCGAAACAGAGAGAGAAGTTGTGGATTGAAGAGTTGGAAAGAAGAGACGAGGCAATTCAACTTCGTAAGAAGAGATTGGAAGAGTCCCGTGCAGAATTGAGACAGCTTGCCAAAGAAGGGTTTGACAAGGAAAAGTAGGGATATGATTCATGGTGCTTGTATATAAATACTACGACTTTATACTGTCGACAAACCGATCGATGTCTGGCTGTGGACTGATGCGTATAAGGTACGTTTCATCGTCAACATCGAATAAAACACAGCCGTTGCTATTGCTCGAAACCACGCTCAACTGAAGCAGTTCCAAGACCTGTTTCAGCTCGTCACTGCGCCAACAAACATCAGCAAGATCTACTTCCATATCGTACAGTTCAAGCAGCAACGAGTCCGGCACGCCATGCCGACTAACGAGCAATAACGTGTCCGACTTTCCGACAGACGTCACCAAGTAATCGACATCCCATTGGTCAAAACAGAGCTCTTCAACCCCATATGTCTGGAGAGACTGAACACAGACAACAACTCCCGGCTGTTGACGCTTGATCTCGCGACAAAGTTGGGCTATATCACGGAGCGAGCCCTGCAGATCCACATGCTCGATGATTGCCATGGAAAAGCACAGTGTTTTATCGCTGGTGACAGTCTTGTCATGGAGAACATCAAGCGTTCCATCGCCAACGTACAACACCGTGGCTGTATCGGGCACAACGTGGCTCCATATAGTGCTGGAATCGTTCACAGCCAATTGGGGACAGAACCCACCCACGTTCGACAGAATCCGACGAAACGCAGACAAACGGTTCATTTGCAGCACGTAATACATTGGAAAACGTCCTGGCGACCGAAACAGCGACTGGAATCCCGTGTACTGGTCTCGTTCGTGCTGAGGAAGCATGGGGAACTCTTGGGAAAGGGATTCTCGGGCGAAATCTGCTAAATGATGCGAAAGCATCGCCAATCTATGAATCGACATGATGATGTCTCTCCATACAACAATCTTCCATCTCCATTTTTACAGCTGTATTCGTTTAGTCATCACGTCATGGCACCGGACTTTGAAAAGTGATGATGAAGCACGTGATCATAAACCACACGTGATCAAACACGTGATCAAACGATTATTTTCCTATTTAGAATTATCTTAATTATCAGCACCAGTCAACTCGTACTTCTTGAAGAAATTGTAGAGCGACTCCATCATGTCAATGATTCCGTGGTTGCCTGTGGATTCGGACGATATGCTATTCGAATACACCGCCTGCACCAAAGACTGGATTTTAACTAAACCTTCTTTCCCCACTAAATCACCCACGGTATTGATCAAGAACGGCGAAAAGTCATTGTACCACCGGTGGTTCCATACCAACAACTTGATGGCACTTTCCAAGATCATCTCGTTCAACTGGTTCACTACCTTGGTGTAGTTCTGTGGCGGTCCTCCACTTGTGCCGGTGGTTTTGACCGAGATCTTGCTCAAGATCTTGCTGCGTTCCATCTGGTAGTACTTCAACATCTCGCGCTGCGACTTGGCCGAAAATCGGCCACTCAACGCATTCGAAAACGCAACTGATCCTTCCTTGAAATGTTTCAATCGATAAGCAATCGACCCCAAAATCTCCCACTCCAACGTGGTTTTCTTGTACTCCATCTGCTGTGCCTGGAAATGAAGCGATTCAGCCTGCCACATCGTGTATACACGCAAGTCTTCGTACAACAACATAAACAAGTTATCCAACCATCTCTCACATAACCGTTTTTTCTTGAACTCGTTTTCGTACGTCTCTTCGTCGTCTTTTTTGGGCGACTTGACAGCCACAGTCGAAGCTGCATCATCATCCACTGCCAACGAAACTGCTGTATCATTGGTGCCATTGGTCGAGTCGACGTTCAAAATCGACGTGGTCGAACTCTTGGTGCCATTAGCAGTGGTGGAACTCGAGTTTCTGTCTTTACGATACTCCTCTTCCATCACAAATACTTTGGCACGGTACTTCAACAACGTTTCCCATCCTGTTTTGGCCACAATCTCGGTCAAAAGATCGTACGCTTTCTGGAACGTTGATTTCAAGTTGGCAGCTGGCAAGTTGGCCAACTGGGGGTCCAAGTTACGTTGTTCTTGCGCAATATCGTTGCTTTGCAAGTTTGATACTTCTTCCAACGTTACGTCGACCGGGAACGGCAAGTGGAGGTCCTCGTTGCCGCCTCTCAACGGCACCACGCGCTTGAGACTAAACTTCTCCTTATGTGAGTTCATGGGGCACGAATTCAACGATAACAAGGCGTTTTCAAAATCGCCGAGCTTGGTATAGACCTTCACCAACATCGACCACGTCAGGAAATCGGACGGGGACGATTTCACAGCTTGTTTGGCCAAGTCCAACGCCAAATCAAACCTCCTTTTATCCATACAGAATTGGGCCTGTAACAACAACAAGTCTGCGTCGCGATTATTTTGCTGGATGCCCGAAGACATCACCTGGACTGCTTTGATTTCGTCGTCTTTCAACAACAAGACCTTGGCCACAAGGGACACGACGCTGGGCTCTTCCTTTTCTATTCTAGCCAAGATTTCCAAGGCGTGGTCATAGTTCTGGGTTAACTGAACAAACTTGAGGAATCCTTCCACCAAGTAGTTGGATGTTAACGTTGGCTGGGGGTTCTCGATGCCGCAGCCCAACTTGGGTCCGTCAAAAAAGAGCTTTTCGAAGCCCAACAAGAACGGATCAACGCGAAGCTTTGCGGACTTGGTGTGGTCAGCGAACTGGTGGTCCAAGATGCTGAGACGACGGACCTCGACGAGGCCGCCCACCTTGTTGGCGTCGTCTTCGTCTGAGTCGAGCAACGCTCTGCAGACAGACGACACCGATGTTTCCAACCATAAGCGGTCCAATTCGTCGCTGGATATCTTATCGTGGATCAATTTGCCATCGTTGTTGACGACTGTGCTTTCGAACTTGCCGGGAATGTGGACGGTGACACGCATGTCGCACTTGGAGAAGGCATTGTAGGAACAGTAGACGAGTTCGGGCACTTTCCAGTGTTTCTTCTCACCGAACCAGTACTGTGATTTGCTGGAGATAAGAGTGGCCAAGCCCTGGAGATGGGCAGCAATGGATGCTGAGTTGGACGTGTCGACGCCGGTGAAGTAGAGAAAGGTGCCGACCTCAGTGTTTTTCTTGGACGTCACCGATTGTTTGTGGATGTTGCAGAGATCGGCGGGGCCCAAGTCGCTGAACGACTGCAAGCGACTTGTTCTCTCGATGAGCGAAGAACCAGGATACTCTTCCTTTGCCTCGGGAATGGAGGCCAATGTTGTGGGAAGCATGGCGGCGGATCAACAGTGGTGAGTTTGGTGGCTGTTCTTTTTGGGATGGAAGTGTGCAGGAAGACCCACCACAAAAAAAAAAGCGCCCTAGAAACGAAACCGCGCCACTCGTCTCAATTTTCTCGCTGCGGCACTACAAGATCCTCGCTATTTTTCAATTTTCTCGCTACAAAAGTTCATTCTCTCGCTATTGTCATTCACATTCTAATTACGTTTTCATTCTCTTATTCTCTGCTTCCTCCTCAGCAATGCTGTCCCAATCACGCGCAGTGAGACAGTACTTTTCTGGCGGCAAGTTGAGGCCCCATTTGGGAATGACGGGAGGCAACGGTTTCGCATTGCGTTCTTCTGCCAACTCCAACAAGAGTTCTTTGGGCGGTGTAGGTTTGAACTGGTAGTTTGTGCGTGCGGCAATGGCCAAGCGGATATCGTCGGTGTTGACGGTGGTGTTGCTGGTGTTGATGTTGCCGCTGGCGTACATCGGCTTCGCATGGTCGTTGTACGTGAGCGCATCCTTCAACACCGACTTGGTGTACCGGTGCGCAAAGTCCATCAACTGTAACGGAACGTGGTCCTGGTAGTTCTGGATGCCTTGCGTGGCAAAGATCAAATGAAGCAACCGCACATCACGAGGCACGACACTGGCCTGTGTTTGATGGACGCCGTCGCCCGTTCCGTTGGCAGGCACAGACATGGTTGGTGATATAAAATGTTTTGATAATCTTTTTGTTGTGCGACATGCTGAAGGTGACCGAGTTACAGGCCCAGGTAGTGGTGCGGCCGGACGAGTTTGTGGTCGCACCGCCAGCGGAGAAACACACGACGATCGTGCCGTTTGCGTTCTTGAACGAGCCACGCAGTGAACGCAACGCGTTGGTGATCTTGAACCAGAGCCTCGCGGGCGTGGATGTCGCCCAGCTCTGGCTGAAATGTGCGCTTGTTGTCTGTGCCGACGGCGCTGCCGATCGCTTGTACGAGCATTTCGGGGACGAAAGTGCTCGCTACGTGCCGCAGTTTATCGTGGGCGATTTGGACTCGGTGTCGCCGCAAGCACGTACGTTTTACGAGCAACGGGGCACACGGGTCTTGCTCCAGAAAACCCAGTTCTCGTCAGACTTCACCAAGGCCGTGGCGGTGGTTCAGCTATATTTTAGTGCGATGAGAGAGAAATTGTTCTTGGACATCGATGAAGAGAATGGTCTTGGTGAAATGTTGGACTCTAGCGACAACTCTAGCGACAACTCTAGCGACAACTCTAGCGAGGCTCTCGCTACAGCTCTCCCTACCACTCTCTACATGCTCGGTGGAATTGGTGGCCGTTTCGACCAAACCGTCCAGTCAATCAGCCAACTCTACAGTCTTACATCGTCGTATCCACATCTCCACATCTTCTTTATCACCAGCAGCGATGTTCTCTTCCTCGTTGGCTCCGGCACCAACTACATCGCGTACCCCCGCAAAAGTTTGTTCCACGACACCGCGGTGCCCATCTGTGGGCTTTTACCGATGGCCGCCCGTACCGTGCTCAGTACCGTGGGCCTCAAGTACGACGTCTCCAACTGGGACTCGCACATCGGTGGCGCTGTGAGCTCCAGCAACGGCCTTAGCGGCACCACCGGCGTCATCATCACCACCTCCCACCCGATCGTGATGAATATCGTGCTTCGTCACGTGTGTACTCTGTAAACCTCTAGATTTAACGAAAAAAAATGCCTGAAAAATTGTTTGAGCACCAACATGTTGAGATCCTTGCTTGCGTTGACACGGGTGCCGCGCCTAGGCGTACGTATGATGGGCACAACAATGAGACCAGCATGGCAACCGTCCACATTTTCCATATCAAACACATTGACAAGACTCGCACCGGTAGTTTACCAGCCACACTCGATCGTCCACGAGATTCCAGCTACAACGTTCGAAGAACAGGACAACACAATGTACACGGACTCTGTGTTGAGAAAAAGACGCTTGAAGATGAAGAAACACAAGTTGAGAAAGAGACGCAGGGAACAGAGATCGTTGAAGAAGAGATTGGGTAAGATATAGCATGCGCCAGGCGCTCTGTACATAGGAATAAAATTTTTGATCATCTAATTATACTAGAGCAAATGTCCACCATCACGTTCGTTACGGGCAACGCCAACAAGCTCCGTGAGGTGCTTGCAATCCTTGCACAGTCAGACACGCCTGATGCTGCGTCGACTATCGGCAAGTTCACCATCACCAACAAGGCCCTCGATCTCGATGAGCTCCAGGGCACCATCGAAGAGGTGGCTACCCACAAAGCCCGTGCGGCCGCTGCGCTTGTGGGCGGTCCGGTGTTGGTCGAAGATACCTGCTTGGGCTTCGATGCCATGAACAACTTGCCTGGTCCATACATCAAGTGGTTTGTCCAGGCCATCGGCTTGCAGGGCTTGGTCGACATGCTCTACAAGTTCCCCAACAAGGGTGCCAAGGCCTTCTGTACCTTTGGGTACTGTGCGGGGCCCGGTGCTGATGTGATCTTGTTCCAGGGCATCACCGAGGGAACCATTGTCCCCAGCAGAGGACCAACGAACTTTGGCTGGGACTCAGTCTTCCAACCAACAGGATTCACCGAAACATACGCCGAAATGGATAAACTGGTCAAGAACTCCATCTCCCACCGCTTCAGGGCCTTGGACAAGGTCAGAGAATACTTATTGTCGTTATAGAAATTCAATATGCAAATATAGATAAAAACTAAAGATTAGTTGAAAAGCTCCTTGATCTTGCTCAAAAAACCCTTCTTGGACTCTTTCCGGTCACCGTGACTCGTGATTGCATATATGTTGGACGCCTGCTCTGCCAGACTGCGTGTATTTCTGCTCGATGTCGACTTGGTCCGTGAAATCACATTTCCAAACCCGCCCCTGCCCACCAGAAACGACTTGTTCAGTGCCACAGCATGCAAATCAGGACTGTGCGTAGGCCCGTCTACGTCTTGGAGCTTGCGCGTCAACTCAGGATCCTTATTACTTACCATGTTGCCATACCCTCCTCTACCAGTAGATATCTTGTTTGTATGGAGCTGTGGCGTGTTGGACCCCTGCGGTACCAACTTGGGCGATGGAATAGAGTCCAGCGACTGGATGTTGCCCGCACCCCCACGTCCGGTCGAGTAGTACACTTTCTTCGGCTGATCGTTCGAGCTGGAGGGTGAAACCAGTGATATCTTGGGTTCAACCCCGCCGTGGTTGTTCTCGCTTGTTATTGTGGAGTCATGCTTGATATTTCCCGCGCCTCCTCTGCCTGTGGAAAATGCCATTTGTCGTCTAGTCTGTTTTTTGTTGTCGATGATCTCCACAATTTCCAATTTCTTGGGGAAATAGAAATTGGGTCACGATTTGCAAATTCCTGCACTTGAGTAAATGTCTGGGATTTTAACAAGGACCCCTAATGGTTCAAAGGTAAAAGTACAAGGCGCCGTGGATATGTGCTTGTTTCAAAAGGCAATTCAAGTAATTTTTGACCGCAAACGGTCCAATGAATAGTTGCTTGAATTTTGAAGTATAGGTCTGCAAAGAGTATTAGGAGTGCTCAGTTTGCAGCCAAGTTGGTGTTCATTGTATACCAGAAGTCTGGCCATACTTTTGAGAACTAGGTGTTTAATTTCTGGGTGCTTTGGTTTGGTTGCAATGTGTAGTTTCGTTGCGAGCTTGGTAAACCAGCCAGACTTAATTTTTTTGGAATGGGTTGGATGTGGTGCTGGTGGTGCTCTTCCCAAAGGCACGTAGCTCAGACCACTGACATCAAGAGAAATCAGGGACGATGTGGAAAGGAATTCGACGTGATTGTGGATCAAGTAGCTTGTTTCGGCGTCAATAAGTTGTTGGTGCTGCGATACATTGACAACATCTAAACTTGTCAAGGAAAGTTTCTTGGTTGGCCCAACCGAGACGGTGGCAAAGCTGGATACTGAGCGTTTGGAAGAAAGAGTCATGGTATAGGAAAGAAATGGAGGGAAATTTGGTGTGCTTTTTATATTGCAGCCTTTTACCACATTTGCTTGTTGAAAGTTGCATCAATAAAAGGAGTCGCCGAATCAGGAAGTTGTGGGAAAAATAGCAATAAAGTCTTCTTATTGAATAGGAATCAAATCATACTCAGGCCAGAAGAAACAGGGCATATTGCACTGCTGCCACGTAATGTGTGTGGCTTCCTCTCGAAGCTTGTCTACTTGTGGCAGCTTTACGTTCATGGTTCTTATATTTATATTCTATGTTACACCCGCACTAAAACGCATCCGGCAATCTCTCAATGACGTACGCATGTCCGCCAACGCTCATCAAGGGGATCCCCGGCACCTTTCTTACCCGGCGCTTCAAATCCGCATCGTTGGTAGCCACAATATAACATTTGTGTTGAATCACACGGTTGACCAAGCAGTCATCCGCATACGTGCCGCCATGGGAACAGCTCAAGCGTTGGATCCGTGGATCCTTGGCCAATTTGAGCGCAATGCGGTATTTGGGCCCCAACTTTTCCAATTCGGCCATCACACAGTCGGTGACTATAGGAATACACTTGGCCATCAAGCAGTCCATCAAGCCTTTAACAATATCGATCTTCTTCTGGATCGAGAAGTTGATGAAATTGGTATCGATCAATACCTGGTAAGGCGGCTTGATCGCCAGGTTGAACTTGAAGAAGAGCGCCGACGAGACTTGCGGCACCGATTTTGTAAGTTCAGGATCATCCTTTTTTACCACATTTGTGTTCTTGTTTTTATTTATACGTGGATCTTTGGCATTAAGTGTCCGTTTGACCAACGCAAACTTTCTTGTCTTCTTAGCCTTTCCCATTCCCGTGTTGCGATGAGATGGATGTGTTGAAACTTTTATACTCGCACGGGTTATATATAGGAAATTTTCGCACCCACACATTCGCAACCTCTCAACCATCAAATACTCTTGTTATACGTGCTACTATTAAAGTTCCTAGTACTTCTTTAAAGATACAAGTTTTATATGATATGCGATTTATTTATTAAATTTGATAGATGAGACCTCAATAAATTATTATCGCCTTATATCTCTTTCTAACAAGTATCCAAAACTAACACCCTAAATATTCTCAACATCAAGAAAATCTGCCAAATTAACAATATTATGGCTACTATGCCAGTGGTACGACTAATATGGAAGAATTCCGTTAGATTTGATATCAAGGTACGCTCTTATTTTAAGTCAAATCTTGAGAAAACGACGCTTACACGTTCCTTTGGATACTCAAGATATAAATAGAACAATATTCATGCTTTAATATAGCCTCCAATAGCAATTCTTTCTGGGTCAGACAAATTTCTGAAAAAAAGTATCCCAGATCCTTTTGCAAACAAAAGTAGCATAGGGTAGTATCTTAGCTCGAGTTTTGGTGAAGTATGGTTCCAAAAATCTCACAAAAGACATAGTACCGTTCTTTGACATTACTTCCTAGAATTCCACTACAGAAACGGAAATCAAATCTTTTCCTTGTAGCCTTCTCTCCCATTTCCTAGTATTGTTTTTTGTGTATCCTTTTGTCCTGAGCCGTTTTTCAATCAACCAAGATTTGTGCAGCGTTATATGATAGTCACAGAGCTTTACAAAGTCTTTTTCTGAACTACCTTCTTCTGGGTGGAATATAATGGTGGGTTTGGTAAAAATTTTCAATAGTAAACTTATATTTGAATAGACTGAACTATTATAAAATATTAGGTGATAAATATGATAATAATGTTGTTTAGCCTATAATATATGAAATAAAAATGATATATCCTTCAGGATGGAATACTTTAACTCAATGAACATTTTCTTTGTAGAATCTATATTGTTATTTAATCAATATTGAATTTACGATTAAGTATTGTCAATACTTCAAAAAAGAGATCTATGGTAGGGAATTTCTCTCAAAATTTACTAAAGTCGTTGAGTATAATATTGCTCATAGAACAAAACCTGGTAGAGTAATTAGGTCACAGACCGACTGCAAGTTTATTCACCACCATTTAGCGTTGCGTAGACCAGTGTATTTACAGATTACAAACCATATGTATTAGATGTTCTTGTTACTTTAGAGAATAATATTGCTAATTTTTTACATGTGATAGAATAAATGGCATTTCGGTACGTTAAGCGTTTTTAAATTACATATAAACGGTATTGTTGGGTTTGGTCCAGATCTGTTGCTAACAACAAACTTGTTGCGCCTGGTTCCAAATGAGGAAATTAGAATTTAAATGAGAATCATCAGTGCTCATATGAAGACCCCGAATCACACATTTAGGGGTAGTTGGGGGTAATAGAGTTAAGTCAATAATTACAGTAAATTAAAGGAAATAAATAATTATCACATCTTACTTCTTTTTATTAGAATTCACAGTTACGTTCTCCACGAACTTTGGATGAAGAAAGATCCGTTTATCGTTTCGCATATCAGTGATTTTGAACCTCTTCCGCCTGGACGTTTTAAAATCCTCAACAAGGGCATTCAATAATAAAGTGAGGTTAAAGTGATACTGCCAATGGTATGCCCAGTAGGAAATTATTCTCTGGGATTTAATATCGACAGTATCAATGAAATGTTTCACATCCGAGGGTGTTGTTTCACAAACTTTAAGAAAGTATTTCCTCCCAGTTGATTTGAGGCTCCGAAAACAACCATAGTTGATGCTTAGTGCTTTAAGATACCGAAAAATTTCAAAATTATTCTTTGAAGTTCTGTTGTGACGAACTTCCCGAGAAAACTTTCCAAACCCTGCCACAGAACAAGGAAGTTCCATGAAACTGAGGGACAGGGTCTCGTAAAGTGTACTCATGAATTTCTCAGAAAAGGATTTGTACCAAGTCATAAGTTGGTCCCTCAGCATTGACTTATACTGAACCGTATCAAAGATATTGTTACCTTTTGACAAGATAACTTTGTTCAAAAAAGGGTATAGGTTGAAGAGGTAGGACAAGAACGATTTCCAGCGACAAACAGCTGCAGTATTTTCCTTAGAAAAGGAGCCAAGCTTGAGAATAGAAGGCCGAAGCTTCTCACATGCCTGTTTTCCCTTTCTTGAAAAGTCAATTTCTTCTTGTATTAATGGCGTAAGTTGATTATTCAATTTATTATACTTTTCAGTCATAATCTGTAATTCTGTACGACTCCTTTTGAGTTCATTATTGAGATTCTCAGTTTCAGAATAGACAACCATAGACATTTTTGGCTAATGATTGAATCCGCTCTAAGAACATATCGTGGGTTTAAATAGAGCAATTGATGTTGTTCATCCACAGGCACATCCATTATATCGTGGTTTCAGGCAATAATTTTTCTAGCCATTGATCTTGTGCTTATGGCTTTGTTTGCTGGAGCATATGTCCCATCAAGTAAAGGACACAGAAAGAGAAGAGGTATTGTCTATTTTACAGAGGGACCAGAAACATATGGATTCATGTGATTTCTTATTTCCTGGCTAGTATTGCCCAACAAATAGACGAGACGTGAAATTTCCTATTGTTAGTCAATGTTTAATTTTGAGAAATTCTTGGTGTAACTTTAGGCTAGAACTAAAAATCAGCTAATACCATTATTTAAAGGTAAAGTGTGCATTTTTAGAATAGATGAAAGTTTAATTTGTTTTTTTTTATAATTAAATTAAATAAATAAAAAATTAATTAATTGCAATAAATTAGTTACTGTACATTATTAAATATTCTACATCTGGACCACAAGCTGGTAGTCAAAGCCCGTATTGCTTGTTTCGTCGCGTTTCCAGGTAATCATGTTGCGGCGGTCGAAATCGACAGTGTAAAATCTGACCATGCGGTGAAATTCGGCGTCCAAGTGTGAGTTTGCCAGGTCGCCCGAAACAGCACTAAAACAGAGCCAGAGCTTATCCTGATGCAACAAGCAGGCGTCGTTTTCGTGCTCGTGGCCTACCGAAACCACCTGGTATCCACATGCCATGATATCGTCGACGAATTTCGGGTTAGTTTTGCCATTGAGGGGATGTTTTTCGTTATAGTTGCCGACGAGTTTGAATGTGCCTGCCGGGCGGAACTGGGGAATCGGGTAGTGGAAGAAAAGCAACTTAAAAAGTGGGAGTTGTTGTTGTTGTTGTTGTTGTTGCAGCTGGATTCGGTACAAGAAATTCATCTGGGAGTCGTCGAGTTGTTGGAGGTGTGAGTCTAGCAAGGTGATGTATGCCGATTCCTGGTCGTTGTGGACCACCTTGATGTTATTGTTGGTCAAGCCATGTAGCTTTGTATCGCGAGAAAGGGTGTTGTAGCAGTTGGGCAACGTAGTCAAGAAACCGAGGACCAAGAGACGTGCGGGATCCGAGTCGTGTAACTCGTCGCCAAAAGTGAAGATGAATTTGGTTCCACGGTTCAAGATAGGCAGCAATGCCTTGAGGAGGACCGATTTGAAGTCGATGGTGCGGGCAAGGTCAACCACGTCTCCCGTGAGCACGACCAAATCGGGCCGTTCGTCGTCCAAGGCACTTTCTAGAAACAGGGTAGTGCGAGCGTCCAGGGTGAGAGAGCCATCGGCACGGGCGCGGCCCAAGTCCAGGCCAAAGTGGAGGTCTGAGATCTGGAGGATCTTGACGCTGGGTTTTGCTACTGGAAGGAGCAGCAGCAGGCGAGCTGCGTCCCATTGTGAGATTTCGGCGGAGTATTCTGGTTCTGCGCTGTTGCTGAGCATAAATAGGGACACGATCGGGGCGATGCCCAGCAGCGAGCGCAAGGCATCGACGCGCCGAGGGGTCCAGCGAGGACGAGGATCGGTCAAGTCGTCGGTGCCGAACAAGAGATCGATGTTGCGGATGTAGGGGGTTTCAGGGAGAAGCGAGTCGAACGGAGCCGATTTCTTGTAGTAGACGAGGGAGTCGAGGGAAAAGCGGGTATATTTGTCGTCGTGTGGGTCTTCGAACTGGAGATCGAGCACGGCGTCGAGATGGTCGTTTTCGAGCGGTACACGGAGCACGATGAGATGGTAAGTGAGCCAAGGGCTGGTTTCGTGGGCGTTGAAAGGGGGCATGATTTTCTCCCAGCCATGGGGAACGGAGCAGCTTGAGGCGACGCAGCGAAGGACGGAAATGTCGGCGATGTATGAACGGGCATGGCCTGCGTAAGTGTGTGGGTCCAAATATGAGATGAGCAGAGGGAGGAGAGGCGGCGGGGCGGACCGGAACAAGGCGTGGAGGAGTGCTGTGGCGAGGAGGGCGAGTCCCACCAAAGCAACAAGCAGGCTTTTGCGTATGGGGCCGAGCTTGAGGAGCATCACTGGCTAAAGGCGCAAGGACATTGGCTGGGTCTTATATTCGGAGCTGGGGTCGATATTTTTTGGTGGGTGCCGTTTTGGGGCGCCGGCGGGGCTAGAACAATGTGTGCGATGGAAAGTGTAGGCGATTTAGCGAACGAAGGTGGCTCGATGAGGGCGGCTCGGGCGGTGCGAGGCAGAAACAGACGAGGTTACTAAATAGACACATAGGAAGAGAAGTGAAGAGAAGTGAAGAGAAGAAGTAAAGTGAAGAAGTAAAGTGAAGAAGAGAAGAGATGTGGCAGATGCGTGGGGGTGGTGCGCGGGGGTGGCGGTGCACGAATGCAGACGGTCGCTATTTTTCGTATATTTCTCGCTAAATTTAGAGCCGTTCTTCCACCAACAGCCCGGTGCTTTTCAAGATATTGTAGCCCCAGAACCCCACCACGTTCAACACACCCACACGCCAGCCTCGAAACAAGCCCAACAGACGGATCCAGGCCCACGACGATGTGGCCGAGCCATTGGTGTCGTTGAATGCCACCACGAGACACGTTTCGGGATCGTCGATCGTCACCACGCGCATGGGGTCCTCGGAGTGTGGTTTGGGGCGGAGCAAGAAGCGCACCTGTTCCTTGCGCAACAAGTTTTCTACCGGTAACTTGATAAAGAACTCCATGAGCAACGACGCAAGATTGACGGCCGTGTAGAGCGTCGGGGCGTTGACGGCATCGATGTTGAACCGGATGGACATCACGTACGCCGCGGTCTTGCGGAACACCGAGGTGCTGAACTGATGCAACACCGTGAGTATGGCGACGGTGGGCGGCGGACGGAGCCAGAGACGCACGGGATAGTGGCGCAACAGTTCACGCACGGACCGCGTCGACGAGACCGGTGCGAGACGGGTCACCATGAGACGCACCTTGATCAAGTCGAGAGGCACAAGCACCAAGCCCGTCAATATACACGCGGCCACGCTGAGCCAGAGCGAACGGAGCGGATCGTTTGAATGTGCTAGTTCGAGAAAGAACGGATCGGGAACGCCGAGAAACGGCAGGAGAAAGCCCGTGATCCAGGCCTCGATGGTATGTGAGAGAGTTTGGTGGATGAACGAGGCATTGATGCCGCGAAAGAGCGCTAGCGGGCCGTCCTGGGTGAAGATGGCCAGCATGATATCGAGCGTATGGAGAGATAAAGGCCGGAGCGGCGACGGGGCGTCGGATGTGGACAACGTAGGCGAAAGTGCCACGGCCGGCAGCGTGTCCTTATCCTGGAAGTAATCGATTTCGGCGTCGCTGTCGTCCACCACCGGCTCGTGGCGGTGATCAAAACGACCCACCTGCAACACCAAACGGACCATTTCCACCGGCTGCAGCACCATGGCCTTACAGTAGTTCTTGACAAAGTTGTTGATCAAGTTGCGGACCAAGTCCGAGAAGTTTGTCCAGTCCAAGTATTCCAGCCAGTCCAAGTCGTAGTAGTTTTTGGTGGGATAGAGGCCCAAGGCGCCGTCGAAGCGTGGAGGAGGCGTCAGCGGCGGCGCCATGGCCAGCACCGGCGCCAGCAGCAACGGCCGGTTGGTGGCGGTCTCCACAAGCCCGAATCCCGGCCGGAAAATCACCGCGTAGTTGGCGTTGAACGTATCGTGGTCATAGTATGGCCGCAGCGCAGACATGGCGTGGTATTTTTTTTTTGCTGGGTGTGGTGTGTATTGCTAAACACTTTTTATCTTACATTTTTATCCATAACACTACTCGACCTGGCTACCAAGTAGTGGCCCAAGTACTCGACGGGGTTTTGGGGCCTGGTGGCCGCCACTTCCTTCAAGCCGTCCATAAGCACCAGCGTGAGATGTTCGTTCAAGTATCGTCTCACACTCAGCCCGCCCACGCACTCGTGTGCAGGCGGCACCGGTTCGGGGTCTGTGTTTTCGGTGCGTTCCATTAGTGGTTGGTGATTATTGTTGAATATAGTTTTTTTTTTCTCTCTCTCTCCTTTTTCTTTTATGGACCCGTTTGATGCTGTGAAAGAAGACGCGTGGACGGCGCTCCGTGGCTTGGACACGCTTCTTGCCGCACCACGCACTCCAGACCTGCACCACGACTTTGCCAACACACAACAAGAACTCGCGGAAATCTTGGCCGACTTGGACCAGGCCGTGGCCATAGGCGAAACGAATCCTCACCAGTTTGGGCTTCTGCTGGCCGATATCGAACGGCGCAAGAACGTGCTTGTCGAGCTCCGCAGCAAAGCATCGGAGATGCACAGACGATGGGACGCCGGCGGGGTCACCACGATGCTGAACCGCATCGACCACGACACGCCTGCAGACTCGGGGTCGGGGTTCCAGCAGCAACAGCTTCTTGAACAGGATACCCAGCTCGATGCCATCCACCACACGATGGCGCTGCTCAACCAACAGGCCACGCTCATGGGCCTGGAGCTCGAGGAACAGAGCTACATGTTGGACGCGTTGGATCGCGACATGGACGACATGGACCTGAAGTTGCTGCGTGGCATGCGCCAGATTGGCCGGGTCATCGAACGCAACAAAGACCGGGCGCTGGACTGGTGTATCGGGATCTTGGCGGTGCTGCTATGTGTACTACTTATTTTGGTGATAGCGATATAACGGTGCAATATGAGTGGTGGCTTAGGTGGCCCCCCCGCCATCTGGTTTCAGCAAGTTGTAGCGGGCAGTTGCAAAAAAGTGCGAATATTTTAGGATGAATGCAAAAACAGGGTTAGGTGCGGCCAGCGTCGCTTTTTGTAAGGAGGAGACAGCCAAAGTGGAGGCGCACCAAGTAGTTTTGGAGCAGAAAGAACTCGTCCTTGACGAGCTCGTCCGAAACCTCGAGCTCGGCCACCACGTCGGAGGCAGACGTCAGGTCGAGTTTCTGGTATACCACCGCCACGGTTTTGAGGAGCGTCCGGAGATCGGCCACGTAGTAGTCGAGCAATCGGTAAAAGTCGGCCACGTCTTCGAGGGCTGGGGGTATTTCTGTCAGAAGACGCTTGATCTCGGCATCCGCCACCACGCCGCTGCGCACCACGATGGCGTAGTGCTGCAAGAGTTCCAACGTGCGCCGCAAATTGATATCTTTGGCCAACACCGCGGTGCGCAGGTCGCAGAACTCGGCCACCAACGGCGCGACTTCGGTCGCCATAAAATGCTGCACCGCGTCGATCTTGTGCTGGCAGTGCGCCGTCAGCGGCGCGTGCGCGGCGCCGAGCAACGTGAGATACGCACACACCACGTCCACGACCACCGGCACCGTGTCGAGGCTGAACGTGAGGATCTCCATGATATCAAGCACCTTACACTCGCGCTCGTTGAACAGCAGCGGACTCGAGTTGGCCTCGTTGTTGATGATGCACCGCAAAATATGGTTTTCGTACTGCTCCTCAAACACCCGCTGGCAGTGCGGCATGGTCGCGAGCAGGCGCGCGACGTGCACCCGCAGCGCCGGCACGGGCCACCGCCAGCGCGCGCGCAAATTAGCGAGATGGTGCGGCCACAGCGCGGCGTGCGGGTCGGGGCGCGCGTGGAGCGCGGTGGCCGCGCTCTCGGCCAGCACCACGAGCGGATGGAACTCGAGCACCGCCGCCACACGCACGTCGATATCGCCAAACACCGCCGGCACCAAGTTGGCCCAGATGGCAGCGTTGTCCACACGCGCCTGGGGAACCACGGGGATGCGGCGGAGACGTCGCAAATGGGCGTGGATGGCTGCAAGCAGGCGTTGCGGGGCGGCGGCGAAAACCGTGCCGTAATCCGCAAGTTTAGGCGGTGGCTCGAGCAGCGCGAGCAGTGCGAGGAGCATCGCGAGGTCGTGGGTGTCAGCAAAACAAGCTGCGGTAAATTCACCAAAATTAGAGACTTCGGGTGTGGGAGCAGCACCGGATTCGTGGGTGGTGGCGGCAGTGGGACTCGACACGGCGAGAAACGGCACTTCGGCCGTGATGCCCGCCAAGTAGCGGACTGCGGCCACATAAAACTCCACCACCAGACGCACGTCGGCCACCAAGGCCACCACAAGTGCTGCGTCGCTGGAGGTCATGGCTACTGAGAAAAATCAAGCTCACGGGAGTATCGCTGCGGTTTCCCGATCCGTAGGTGGTGGTGGTGGGATTCTTTTTTTTTGTAGTCTTTTTTATATAATCTGTCGGTATTTGGGGCCGGCGTCGCGGCTGCAGGACAACGATCCCAGACCAAGTAAGACTCGCGAATACTTGCCTGCCACACCCCGATCGGGGGCTCGTTGACAGGTTGAAGCATCAACCTTAATTGCAGCAATCGTTCGCCAACACCAGTGCCGCCTAGTGGCCCACAAACGCTTTCTATCCTTCGTCTTGCTCCTGACCCCATTTCGCACCTCGCCGTACATCCAATTGCGAGGTCGGCATTTCGGACTTACCGCGCGCACGCATACGGCCACAGCAAGCAACCCTTGTTCCTTGTTTACAACTTGTCCA